>CM028349.1:29886110-30486110 GCA_016618105.1 Dendrobium huoshanense | reverse complement strand
CCGATGTCAGGTAGAAATCCGCTGACGAGCAGAAATCTGACGACAGGGAGAAGTACGACGTCGGGTAGGAGTCCGCTAACGAGCAGAAGTCCGACGATGCGTAGGAGTCTTCTGACGAGCAGAAGTCTGACGACGGGGAGAAGTACGACGTCGGGTAGGAGTCCGCTAACGAGCAGAAGTCCGACGATGCGTAGGAGTCTTCTGACGAGCAGAAGTCTGACGACAGGGAGAAGTACGATGTCGGGTAAGAGTCCGCTAACGAGCAGAAGTCCGACGATGCGTAGAAGTCTTCTGACGAGCAGAAGTCTGACGACGAGTAGAAGTCCGCTGACGTGCAGAAGTCCGATGTCGGGTAGAAATCCGCTGACGAGCAGAAATCCGACGATAGGGAGAAGTACGACGTCGGGTAGGAGTCCGCTAACGAGCAGAAGTCCGACGATGCGTAGGAGTCTTCTGACGAGCAGAAGTCTGACGACGAGCAGAAGTCAACTGACGAGCAGAAGTCCGATGTCAGGTAGAAATCCGCTGACGAGCAGAAATCTGACGACAGGGAGAAGTACGACGTCGGGTAGGAGTCCGCTAACGAGCAGAAGTCCGACGATGGGTAGGAGTCTTCTGACGAGCAGAAGTCTGACGACGGGGAGAAGTACGATGTCGGGTAGGAGTCCGCTAACGAGCAGAAGTCCGACGATGCGTAGAAGTCTTCTGACGAGCAGAAGTCTGACGACGAGTAGAAGTCCGCTGACGAGCAGAAGTCCGATGTCGGGTAGAAATCCGCTGACGAGCAGAAATCCGACGATAGGGAGAAGTACGACGTTGGGTAGGAGTCCGCTAACGAGCAGAAGTCCGACGATGCGTAGGAGTCTTCTGACGAGCAGAAGTCTGACGACGAGCAGAAGTCAACTGACGAGCAGAAGTCCGATGTCAGGTAGAAATCCGCTGACGAGCAGAAATCTGACGACAGGGAGAAGTACGACGTCGGGTAGGAGTCCGCTAACGAGCAGAAGTCCGACGATGCGTAGGAGTCTTCTGACGAGCAGAAGTCTGACGACGGGGAGAAGTACGACGTCGGGTAGGAGTCCGCTAACGAGCAGAAGTCCGACGATGCGTAGAAGTCTTCTGACGAGCAGAAGTCTGACGACGAGTAGAAGTCCGCTGACGAGTAGAAGTCCGATGTCGGGTAGAAATCCGCTGACGAGCAGAAATCCGACGATAGGGAGAAGTACGACGTCGGGTAGGAGTCCGCTAACGAGCAGAAGTCCGACGATGCGTAGGAGTCTTCTGACGAGCAGAAGTCTGACGACGAGCAGAAGTCAATTGACGAGCAGAAGTCCGATGTCAGGTAGAAATCCGCTGACGAGCAGAAATCTGACGACAGGGAGAAGTACGACGTCGGGTAGGAGTCCGCTAACGAGCAGAAGTCCGACGATGCGTAGGAGTCTTCTGACGAGCAGAAGTCTGACGACGGGGAGAAGTACGACGTCGGGTAGGAGTCCGCTAACGAGCAGAAGTCCGACGATGCGTAGGAGTCTTCTGACGAGCAGAAGTCTGACGACAGGGAGAAGTACGATGTCGGGTAGGAGTCCGCTAACGAGCAGAAGTCCGACGATGCATAGGAGTCTTCTGACGAGCAGAAGTCTGACGACGAGTAGAAGTCCGCTGACGAGCAGAAGTCCGATGTCGGGTAGAAATCCGCTGACGAGCAGAAATCCGACGATAGGGAGAAGTACGACGTCGGGTAGGAGTCCGCTAACGAGCAGAAGTCCGACGATGCGTAGGAGTCTTCTGACGAGCAGAAGTCTGACGACGAGCAGAAGTCAACTGACGAGCAGAAGTCCGATGTCAGGTAGAAATCCGCTGACGAGCAGAAGTCCGACGATGCGTAGGAGTCTTCTGACGAGCAGAAGTCTGACGACGGGGAGAAGTACGACGTCGGGTAGGAGTCCGCTAACGAGCAGAAGTCCGACGATGCGTAGAAGTCTTCTAACGAGCAGAAGTGTGACGACGAGTAGAGGTCTTATCCGAGGTTGTATGTCAGAATATTTGTTCGATGACATTAACCTGTATGGAAGAGATCGAGAGAATCCACCAAGGATGTAAGACCTATTCGAGGTTGTATGTCGGAGCCCTGCTCGACGACGTTAACCTGTGTGGAAGAGGTCGAGAGAATCCACCAAGGATGTAAGACCTATCCGAGATTGTATGTCGGAGCCCTGCTCGACGACGTTAACCTGTGTGGATGAGGCCAGGATCAAATCCCCCTGGGATTGATCGTCCGGTGATTGAGATACAATATGGATTGTGTATTTCTCGAATCACGGAGGAAGAGTTTGCGAAGTTTTTTCTTATCCTTCATAAGAGAAAAAATCATATCACAACAACATGAACATTCTATTACTGCATTACGTAAGATAGTACAATAGTTCCCTAGTACGACTTACAAATTACAAAGTACTCAACGCACAAGATCTACGCACGGTGACAATACAACAACTTTTAACTTGGGAGAAGATATTAGAGATATCAAAATGACACTCATCTCAACATAAAAGTGACAACAAGACAAGTAATATTGCTAATACAAATACACAAAGTGTGTGATCATTCAATCTCTCCAACCATGTGAATATTATTCAATGGTTGTCTTTGTTGTTGACTTTGCCCCCCAGCGGGACGAGCTTCCTCTCGGGTTGGCGCATTCTTGATGAATTGTTGGAGATATCCTTGCCGGATTAGTCTCTCAACTTCTTCCTTGAGTTGCCAACATGCTTCAGTAGTGTGCCCACGGCTACGGTGGAAGTGGCAATATTGCTCCTGATTTCCGACGTTGGGCTTCAAAGGGTGTGGCCATTTCACATTCTCCTGATCCCGGATGGCCATTAATACATTTGATTGGGATGTATTAAGTGGTGTGTACTCCTTTTCTTGGCGAGGTCCTCGTCGTGGTGACGGAGACTTATGAGGTAGATTATTCTTCTCATGCTTTTTCTGCTGTGAGAAAGAATTATCCATCCCAGGTGCACCTTTGCGCTTCCCGCTGATTTGCTCAAACTGTTTCCTGTGAGCATTTATAGCTTCATCCGCAGAGATTTGTGCCTCCACGCGATGGATCAAGTCGGCGTACGAATGGACGGTGTCTCGCATAAGGGCCGAATAGAAGGGGCCAGGACGAAGACCTCCAAGAAAGACCCCTCTGAGTAATTCAGGGTCTACTCCTGGAATTTGTCGTGCTTCAGTGGAAAATCGTTGAAAATACTCCTTCAACGATTCTCCCTCATTTTGGCGAATCCCGGAAAGGTGGGAAGAATCCTTTGCAATTCTTCGATTGGCCACAAATTGTTCGACGAATACTTTGGCCAATTTGACAAAAGAGGGGATCGTTCCAGGTGGAAGCGAGTAGAACCATGTTCGGGCTTGTCCTTTAAGGGTGGCGGGAAAGACCTGGCAGAGGAGCGCGTCTGATGCTCGTTGAATATGCATGATGGTTCTGTAGTAGTCGATATGCTCATATGGGTCGGTCGTCCCGTCGTAGGACTCAACATTTGGCACTTTGAATCCTATTGGAATGGGGTGCTGAAGAATGGCTTCCGTTAGAGGTGATGATTCCTGGAAATTCCTCTGTCGGAGAGCATGCCTCACATCTCCTCGGGGGAACTCTTCCCGTACCAATTTTTGCAGTTCACGACGCAGGACATTGTGAGGGAATCCCGCGATGTGTGGTTGGGGAGAGCCTTCGGGGAGATCCGAAAAAATGCGAGGATGTGTTGAACTCGCTGTATCGGCAAGTTCATCTTCCTGTTGTGATTGAGGATGTGGAGGAAGACGAATTTGTTCTTGTCGACGCTCGAATAGAATATCTTCAACCCTTGGTAGATCCCGAGGGGGAAGGATCTCCTCCAACGTCGGCTGTCGATCATTTCGTAAGAGTTGGAGGATCTCGTTTTGCGATTCTTCCATCTTCCGGATTCTTTCTTCTAAAGAATGTCCCAAAGTCCCTTCTCCGGCAGCATTCTGCCCCCCAGGGTGAAAAGATGCTGACATTAGTCGTCTATGGTTAATAGACGGATTTCTGGACTGATGAGAGTTGGAGCGAGAAGCTCCAACTAAACGACTGCTGCGCCTATTCACCATCGTAGCAGTACTCGAAGTAGTGGGATAGTTGTTTCCCACAGACGGCGCCAAACTGTTGCGTGTCAGAAAATACGCGGCGGTAGAGTTTTGTAAATCTGCGTCCGAGCGTTGCACGTAAGTTTAACACACAAACAGAAAAGAGGGTGAACACCGAGGGTTTTTACGTGGAAAACCCAAAAATGGGAAAAACCACGGGGCCTCGCCCAGTTGCAAATTTCCACTAGTGTTTTCGTAGGTTAAAAATGGCGGATTTCGTCCCACAAGTCGGGATTATCCAAATACAACTTGTTTTCTTCCACTAAATTCACAAAGTCCTGAGAATTCCTAGCGTTCCCTGAAAATCCGGCAGAGTTCCGGCGTCTTCAGGCGGCAGGAAGAGCTCCGGCGGCGGTGGTCGAGGAGGTGAGGAATCTCCTATTCCCCTTTCTCCTTCTCCTTCTCTTCTTCTGCGAATTCTTGGCGTTTCCTCCAAATCCGGCAGAGTTCCGGCGTCTTCGGGCGGCAGGAAAAGCTCCAGCGGCGGTGGTCGAGGAGGTGAGGAATCTTCTATTCCCCTTTCTCCTTCTCCTTCTCTTCTTCTGCGAATTCTTGGCGTTTCCTCCAAATCCGGCAGAGTTCCGGCGTCTTCAGGCGGCAGGAAAAGCTCCGGCGGCGGTGGTCGAGGAGGTGAGGAATCTCCTATTCCCCTTTCTCCTTCTCCTTCTCTTCTTCTTCTCTCTCTTCCCTTCCCTCCCTTGGTGTAGAATGAGGGCTCTATTTATAGTTTTTCTGGAGTGGCATAGCCCGTAAATAGGCGTGAGATCAAGGGCGAACATGGAGTGGTTTGAATGGACGGTCGATATCGAATCTTTTAATCATGCACCGTTCGTTGGACATTTGATGGCCTTAATGATGTCGGAATTCGATGATCTTGGGCTCGTTGGATTCGTCTCGTCGAGCCGCTCGATTCGAGTATAAGCTCGTCAAAATCGGAGACCGTTTGGTAACTCAAATTGCGGTTTGAACCTTACAACAGCGCTTCGAACCTTTGATTCGGACTCATTTGGGCTCGGATTGGGTTGATCTTGGTGTCGTTGGGTTTGTATTTCCGAGACGCTCAGTTT
This sequence comes from Dendrobium huoshanense, assembly GCA_016618105.1. Classification (NCBI taxonomy): domain Eukaryota; kingdom Viridiplantae; phylum Streptophyta; class Magnoliopsida; order Asparagales; family Orchidaceae; genus Dendrobium; species Dendrobium huoshanense. The sequence goes on along the minus strand of CM028349.1, from coordinate 30,480,876 downwards.
GACTGTAAGCTCGCTGAAATCGGAGTTCATATGCTCCCGAAATTAATTTTTGAAGTTTCCAACTAGGTTTTGCCTCGAGATTCGTGCCCGATCAAGATGATTTTGTGATGCCGTATCACTTCTCAACTGAGCAAGGCCTATGATTTTTTTTTCCCCTTTAATTGTTTTCCACGTAAAAATCCTGATGCTTTTCTACTATTTCAATCATCTGTTTGTGTGTTAAGATTTCGTTTACTGCTAAGACGTAAAATATTCTCTCTATATTCCCGCAAATTTATCAACCTGCAACAAAGTAAATTATAATTATCACACAAATTAAATGCAAAGTACATTAAATTGAATTTCTAAATGATTCAATCGTCTTAAATCCTGGATTACGTTGTGAAACAGTTTCTCAAAATTTATCAGGATTTAACATATATCACACCAAACAAATTTTCAAGATTTAACACCCTCCATATTTACCAAATTCAAATTTATAGGATTTATTACATCCCACAAAAATTAAATCCTACTGGTTGCCAAACAGCCCCTAAAGCTAACACACCCGAACGTGACACTGAGTACTTTCACCAATCAGCCGAAATTTTGCATTATCTGATAATCACTCGGCCTGAAATAGCTTTTAATGTCAAATGCATTTTCTAGTATGTTAACGACACAATCAAATATGGCTTTTCTATTAGATGAGGAGCCCATCAAATTAATGTTTACTCCAACTCCAAGTGGTCTGGAGATTCCTCTGATTCCAAGCCTTACTAGAGGTTATTGTGTTTATCTGCATTGATTTCGCTATCACTCGTTCGTCCATAGAATCTTATTGTGCCGATCAATCGGATTATATTGTTACGTCGGACTTTAAGCCAATTTCTCATACTCGTTGGGGGGTGTCGGGGGTTTACGTGCTTTGCACCCAACAAATTTTTTTTACAATGCATCGATGTTGTGTACTTGAGCACCCCGACGTTGTGTACCCGAGCACCCTAGTGTTGTAGTGTTTGGTGAGAGAAATAACTAAGAGCAAAGTGCTACAGCGCTGTATTTTTGGCACCATTAATTGTGTTGTATGATGCCGCAACGCTACTAGTTTGAGCACCGCTGAATCATGATGTCAGAGGCTTGAGCACCACAGCGGTTCGATGTGGATTGAATAGCTTTTTTCTAAATTTTTTTAAGGGTGGTGTCCCTTTATGTTGTTAACTTTGACATTTGCTTGTGTTTGGTGTGGGAGAACCATGTAAGAGAGAAGAGAAGCGAAGAGAGAGTGAGATAGAAGTGAAATATGTACTTATTTCTCCTCATTCTCATAGTGGATTTGTTGGTGAAATCTAGATCCATATTTTTTTTCCAAATTTTTTATTTTTCCCCGTTAAATCCTGATGTCCTTTTATTTTTCGTTGCTTCTACTTTCTAGATTGTTTCGTTACGGTATATTTCTTCCATCCCCAACTCTTGACACCAAAACAACTAATATTATATGCATTCAAAGAACGAGTCAATAGTGTGACCTATCACTTGAGACTACTCTCATCCATTATGGTAATATTTCAGCTATAAAAATTTCTACTATTTCAAATTTTCACGCTCAAACTAAACACATTGAATATTATCATCATTTTATCAAGGTCTTCATCCTCTCCAAACAACTTGTATTTACCCATCTCAAGGAGGCATAGCAGCCAAATATTAAGCTTTTGCCACCTCTTCTCTCCAAACAAATTGTATTTAAATATTGAATTATAAAAATTCAAATCACTTAAATGAGATAGAAAAACTCTCTCAAATTTCAATAAAATTAAATCTATATATTGTGAGGGGTCCCAAATCTCAAAATGAATAGATAAAAATGTTCTTCTGCCTTCTTGACCACAGATTTCAGGTAATTTCTTTGACGTAGTTATGCACAGATAATGACCTCTGCATATTGCAACTAAGTCAAGGAGCCAAGTCAAAGTTCTAATCTAAGAATAGGTATTTTATATTTCTACAATTTAAAGCTCAATACTGATAACACCAACACGTCAACCTGAGCTGACGAAAATGTTAGATAAGTACGCTTGACTCTGTCTAACATTGATTTTTCTTTTTTTCTTTTTTTTATTTACTCCGATCATTTGAATATGTGGTTTAATGAAAAAAAAAATATTGAAAAGTTATTCAAAATTGGTTCAAATTAGTTCAAATGTGAACTATTTTCAATTTGGTTCGAACTAAGGTTCAAATCTTCTATATTTCTCACTAAAAAAGCTCGTAATAATCACATCGATGCTCATGCATCCCTAATGAGCTTCTGACATAACGGATCTTCTCCTTCATAGTCCACCAGTTCTACCATTATTGTTTGCTTGCAGGAGCTCTTTTGATGAAGTACTCTTCTCCTTCACATATTGTCGATCAAATCAATGCTTCTAAATGATGTCTTGACACGAATTTCTCTTCTCTCTCATATGCCACCTATCACATCAACAATTTCCCCCGACAAGCATTTTTCCTTTACGTGACACCAATACCAACTTTTTTTTTGTGACGAGAAAGCACTGTCATTAAGCCAGTGAAAATCCCGGTCGACCTAGCATGCAACCAACATTAAGCCAGTGAAAATCACGGTCGTCGGAGGGATTGTGGGAGGCGATGCTTCCGTTGAAGATTGAGTTGGTGATGAGTCAGTCATGCTTTTGCAGAGAAAGCGATTTTCAGGTCACCGCTCTGATACCATGAGAGAACCTGCAAAATGGTTAGAAGAAAAGCAAGAGAAAGGATGGAGAAGGCATTGAGGAAGACGATGTGTGTTTTCTCATAACGTGAAAGGAAAAGCCTAAACGGCATATTACATTGCATGAGTATATATAGGAGAAATACTTCCATGTGCACATGACACGTTTTGTAATATGATGGCTTAGCCGTTATGTGCAGGTAATGGCAGAGAAGTGGAGAGCAGTAATGATTTGCTGTGGTATGTTGAACCGCGGCATGTATAAGTGCTAACACATGCAACCAACACCAATTTACACGGGCCAAGATATTATCTTGATTTTCTCTTTGTTCGCTCTAGCCACAATGATTCGAACAAAGGTTACTTAATTTAACGAGATTTGAGTTTAGGTTCCAATCAGGGCAGAAACAATTCGAATCAGTTTCACATGACTTCAACTTCAATAAGTAGTTGATGAATGCATGATATGACCCTCATTAGAGGTAATTTTATATGTAATGAACTTTTAGGCATATGTTCAAATAAATATATAATTGAAATTTTAATCAATTATATGTTATGGGACATGTAAGGCCAACTTTTTTCTTAAATCTATTAGATTCACTCTAAGATAAGTCTTTAAAAAAAAAAAGAAAAGAGTGCTTTGATGGGAGATATTTTGAAATGAAAGAAAGCAAAAACAGTCATCTAAATATCGGAGAACATAACGCTTAGTGGATTTTTTTTTTTTTTTTTTTTTTTTTTTTTTTTTTTTGGTACACTAACTTTCTATGTACAAATTTTCAAAGTCTTGGTATTAATCTAAAAAAAATGGTTTATTAATCAAGAAGAATAATTCATTTAATCAATTTAGAAAATAGTAAATTAAATTTATGTGAAATTATAGAAACTTTTCATATTATTTATTTTAAAAGCTCGCAACAGCTTTACTAACAGCTTTACTAACAACGTCGTTTTTAGTGCTAATATCGTGGTGCCGCCTACCCTAGTATATCACAACATCCTAGAAGAAAATTTTAGATTTCACAAATATGCACATGAACCTCTAAGACCCGTTTTAGAATATATGCAAACTTTCACACGCACACAAAATATTTCCAAACACATACGTGTTCAAATATAGAAATTCATTGAGTTACCTTGAATCAAATTTGATCAGAACAGGTGGAACGGTGCACTGATATTTAGGAGTTACAGCAATCCACCCAAGCAAAGATATCGTCAAAACTAGACATCATAATTTTGATAATTGTGTGTGTATGAATTAAAATCTAAGTGATATAACATTGTTTTGTTCGTGGTATCATAAGTGCGTTGAAGAAAAGTGCCCTAGTCCTTCTTAGTGTAACTATAATGGTGTTGATGTTATAAATAAAAAGTTTAATAGACATAAAAATGGTAAAAAATTAAAAATGTATAAAGTAAAATAAATTAATAATCACTAGAAAACACTCCCTCCACATTTCCCTTTCATCATGTGGAATGTCTCTCCAAGACATCAATGACTCTATCCAATAACTTCTAAAATTTAAAGGACTAGCATGTGGCCTTTAGATTTATAAACTTACAATAATTTAGAATGTATTTATCAATTAACTTTAAAATAAATAATAATAAAATTTCTTTATTAATCAATTTACTTTTCAACATTTTATCTATATAAAACTTTTTTGAATCACTATAATGTATGACATCATCAATAAAAACATCCTCTTGCTCATCCACCTTCATATGCTCATTATTAGGGCAAATTATTGCATCAGGTGACCGAACGGATCCTCTCTGTTCAGTCACCTGATGCAATAATTTGCCCATTATTAGGTGTTTAATTCTACTTCTATTGGTTCATCAAGGAGGCTAATTAGAGCTCAATTTATTCAAAGTTTTTCATGATCGTAAGTTCTTATAATTAAATGCATCCTTGATGTGACATTTAAGAATATTCTTAATTAAGGAATTATATTGGTATTTTAAGGGGCAATATGAGGTTAAAATCAAGGCTATGAATATCTAACAATGATAGGACTTATAATGAGTATGAATCAAAAGTAAGTCCTAGGAAAAAATAATTGAATGATTGATATTTTTATTATAAGTATACTATTAATACAAATATTAAAAATGAATATGAGTATGTGGTTGAGTAATAGCTAGTCGTTATTATTGTTATAATACTGTGATAATAATATGTGTGTGAATAAGTAAAGTTGATTTCATTGATGTTGGCTGGAAACTGGCTGTCCAGTACAGGATGGTAGTGAAGCGAGATTTGCACAGGAGGTAGCGGAAGAAAGGGAAACAGAAGTAACACAAGAAAGGGCTAGGCGCCTGTGAAGGGGAAAAGGTAAAGCTGTAAAGCTGTACAAGGAGATTTGCTTGATGTGATTGCTGATAAAATGGTAGTCAATCTCGATGTGTTTCGTCCGCGCATGAAACACGGGATTATAAGCCAAGGCTATAGCTGAAGTGTTGTCGCATAGTATGTCCGTCGGTTGATTTTGCTGTAGGCCAAATTCTGTGGTAAGTCGACGAAGCCATAGAACATCAGATGTGGCTGCTGATAGGGCGCAATACTCGGCTTCAGTAGACGATTTTGCTACCGTTACCTGTTTCTTAACAGACCAAGAAATCAGGTTGCTGCCGAGAAAGGTGCAGAATCCGGTGATGGATTTTTGGTCGGTAGGGTCTGATGCCCAATCGACATCAGTGTAGGATCGAAGTTGAAGATCACCAGTAGTTATAGGTAGGCCGAAGGTGATTGTGCCTTTGATGTAGCGCAGTATGCGTTTTAGATCCTGAAAATCTGTGTTCCGCGGGCTGTGCATTCGTTGGCAGATGTAGTTTGTGGCAAATGCGATATCGGGCCTGGTAATTGACAAGTATTGAAGAGCCCCTGCTAATTTCCGAAATTGTGTTTGATCGGAGTATGGTTGTTCGTCGCGTTGCCCGCTTCTTTTTGGTCCAATCGGTGTTGCTGTGTGTTTGCAGGTCGTAAAACCTGCATGGTTGAGAAGCTCACGAGCATAGTGTTCTTGGTGTAAGAAATAACCATTGGGTGTTTTAATTACCTGTATGCCAAGAAATACCGAGACCTCGCCTAGCTGCTTCAGGCTGAAGGCATGATGCAGTTGTTTAAGAATGCTGTGAATTTTGGCTGAATCATTTACGGTAACCAGGATATCGTCTACATACACAAGGACAAATAGTCTGGTGTTGTTGTGCATGTATAGTAGTAACATTTCGGTGTAGTTGATGCCGAATTCCTGCGAGCATCCCAGAGCTACGAGACGGGCTTTGTATCTATCGATATTACCGTTTGGAAGTAGCTTGGTTTTATATGTCCACTTGTAGCCGATAATGGGTTTGTCCGAGGGCTTAGGAACCAGCGACCAAGTTGCTTGTTTTTGTAAGGCCAGAAATTCCTCTGTCATTGCCGAGCGCCATTGTTCGTGTTGAGAGGCTTGAGAATAGGATGTGGGTGTTGGAGCAGGAGTGGAGATTACAGATAAATCAAAGATTGGACGAGGTTTAACAATGCCGGATCGGAGTCTGGTTTGCATGGGATGTTTGGTGATGGTTGGATTGATACTAGGTGTCATGCCCGTGGAAGCTTGAGATGGTGCCGAGGTGACTAAGGGTGAACCGCTGTTGCTGGAGATGCTCGGAGATTGCTGTGAAATGTGAGATGTAGGAACCAGAAGCAGTGGTGATTGATACCTGGGTGTGGAGATAGTAGGCGTTGCTTTTTGACGAGATTGGAACGGAAATTGTTGTTCATAAAACGCAACGTGTCTTGAGATGTAGATTCGTTGAGTGGGTATGTGCAAACAGCGATAACCTTTGTGTTGTGTAGAATAACCAAGAAGGACACATTCGAGCGAACGAGGAGAAAGCTTGGATGGAGACTGCGGTTTAGTCCAGGGAAAACACAAGCATCCAAAAATTTTAAGGTGATTGTAGGAGGCATCGTGTCTGTAGAGTTTGAAATATGGAGTTTGATTGGATAGAGTGGTCGTAGGCAATCTATTTATCAGATAATTTGCCGTATTAAGAGCCTCGGCCCAGAAGTTTTATGGCATGTATGCGGCGTGTAAAAGTGTCCGGGTCAGCTCAATTAGATGTCTGTGTTTTCGTTCAGCATGTCCATTTTGTTCTGGAGTATAGGGGCAGCTCATTTGATGATTTATGCCATGAGTAGTTAAGTAATTTCGAAAAGCCATGCTAGTGAATTCGCCTCCGCCATCTGATCGGAAAAAGTTTGAATATCGGTGTGAAATTGATTTTTTATTAAGGTGTGAAATTGTATAAATTTGGCAAACGTTTCGTTCTTAGAGCGGAGCAGATAAATCCATGAAAATTTTGAAAAATCATCGAGAAATAAAACGTAATACTTAAAGCCGTTCATGGAAGCCGTGGGTGCCGGACCCCAAATGTCAGAATGCACTAATTGAAAAGGTTTATTACATGATGATGAACTAATCGGAAAAGGAATCTTATGACTCTTCGAAACATTGCACGAGATGCAAGCTTCAGTAAGAGACGTATGCAAACTAATATCAGGAATTGAGCTAGCTAAGGTGTCACGACCCGACCCGACGGGGACGGATCCCGCCCGAGCCGGATCGCGACGAGAGACCTTCTTATCCAGGATCTGGCTTTGGATTAGGTTACTGAACTGATCTTCCAAATACTTAACTCAACAAACACACACAGAACAACAGAGCTACTAAAATCATCAAATGCAGCGGAACAAAACATCTATCTTTTCATTTCCTCAAAATAATCATCTACAGAACAGTACATGGCTTTTAAACAGAAGGAAAGACAGAACAGAAAAGCCATGACTGTACAAAAAATCAAAAGTACAAAAGTACCTATACTGATCAGACTCTGAACTAATCCTAGACTTCCTTGCCTTTCCCAGAACCTGAAAACCACCAAAAAGCAAGGGTGAGCTCAACAGCTCAGCAAAGCAACAAACCACCAATCTAAATTCTCAGAAACCAAAACCAAACTCATCAGACAGAAATCAGATCAGAAATCGGAACATAATCGGAAATCAGAACTTATACGGACAGATATCAAATCAGAATCAGAGTCGTACAGATTAGATCACAGAACAGAATAAATCAACAGAGTCAGAATTTGCAGATCATATCACATCAGAATCACAATTTCGTACAGAACAGATACAGAAAACAGAACAGATACATATAACTAAATGCCCTGACACTGACGGAATCTCTACGGATTCCGGCCCCTTATGCCTCCCTTCCCAGACACTGACTGAATCTCATAGAATCCAGGCCCCTTATCTCCCTTTTGTGCTCACGGCACCAGAACAGATGTGCTTATAGCACCAGAACAGAATTCATCGGATCCGGAACAGAACAGATATCAGATTTCAGATTTGATCTCATTTCAGATTTCCCGTTTCACTAACTGAATCTCATAGGATTCATGCCCCTTATAACTCCCTTTTTATAGCTTATACACATAGCATTTCAATTCAGAAGAAATCCGAACAATTCAGAAATTACCCAAAAATCGGGCAGCACAACGGCAGTATACAGAATTTACACAAAATTTCCTGCAAAGAAAATTCATCGAATTCGCACATAACATAGAAAATCATATTCCAGAACATTTATTCTACAGCACAGAGCATTTACAATTTCACAGAAAATTGTAGTCTACGAAAAACATCGCCGAATCAAAAATACCCGGACAAAAATCTTCAAAATATAGTCAAAACGTGCACACCCGGCACGGCAACGATATACATAAACTTACACGGTAAAAACTGAACCAATCAAAAGATACGGACGAAAAACCGTAACGAAAACGAAATCCGGACAGAAAATACCGCCAAACACAACGGAACTGAAAATTGAGAAAGACGGAATGTGCCTTACCTCGTGCACAACAATTTCCTCAACAGTCACTTTGAACGAAAACGGTTCCGCGTCTTCCCGAAATCAACTTTTCCAAAAACTTCTTTTTCTCTCTCCTCAGACGAAAATCAGATATTTATTTTTTTTTTTTTCTCTCTCTTCAAAATGACTGAAATCAACTTTATAATCTTCAGATCGGCCCGGCCGATCGCCAGATCGTCCTGGACGATCAGACCAAACAAGATCATCCTGGCCGATACTCCAGGGCAATTGCACGGCCGATCCTTATGAACAGTTACATCGTCCTGGACGATATCCAGATCGTCCCGGGACGATCCAACCAAATGGATCGTCCTGGACAGCTCACAGGGCGATGATCCGGCCGATACTTGTGAACAGTGCAATCGGCCTGGCCGATGTCCTCGATCGGCCTGGACGATGCCTACAGGAAAACACCTGGAACACTTCTGGGCAAATTCTGGAACTCTTTTTCCACTGATCGTCCCAGGACGATCCAGATCGTCCTGGACGATCCTGGAGCAGATTTTTTTTTTTGATATTACAATCTCCCCAACTCAGAAAAATGTCGTCCTCGACATTATCCAATCTAAACTCAGTCAAAATAAATACGGGTACGACCGTCTCATGTCAGACTCCTTCTCCCAAGTCGCTTCCCGCGCAGTCCGGTGCTTCCACTGGACTTTAACCATCGGAATCTCTTTATTTCTTAACTTTCGGACGTCGTATGCTAAAATAAGCTCTGGCTCTTCCTTGTACGCCAGATTCTCCTGAATCTCAATCTCATCGGTAGATATCTTCTTCCTAGAGTCGGATACCCACTTCCTCAGAGTGGATACATGAAACACATTATGCACATCAGGCATAGAATCAGAAAGCAATAGGCGATAAGCAGCTTTTCCAATTCTTTCCAAAATCTCAAACGGTCCTACATACCTTGGACTAAGCTTGCTTACCTGACCAAATCTGCTCACACTCTTCATCGGGCTGACTTTGACATACACAAAGTCACCAACTTGAAACTCAACAAATCTGTGCTTCTGATTATAATACTTCTGCTGACGGTCTTGAGCCGCTTTCAATCTTTCTCTTATCAAACTGATCTTCTGAGCAGTTTCATCAGCAAAAGTGGCACCCAAAGTCTGTTTATCTCCGACCTCCGTCAGAGTCAAAGGAGTACGACACTTCCTGCCATACAGAGCCTCGTACGGTGCCATACCGATACTGGACTGAAAACTGTTGTTATAAGCAAACTCAATCAGCGGAATATGATCTTCTCAGCTTCCGCTAAAGTCCAGAACACAAAGTCTCAACAGATCTTCCAGTACCTGAATAGTCCTCTCAGACTGTCCATCTGTCTGAGGATGAAAGGCTGTACTGAAATGTAATTTCGTACCCAAGCCTTGCTGAATGCCTTTCCAAAGTCTGGAAGTAAAGCGTCCATCTCGATCAGATACGATCACACGAGGCACACCGTGCAATCTAACTATCTCCTTCACATAAATCTGTGCCAAGCGTTCAACTGAATCCGTCTGTCTGATCGGAAGAAAATGGGCTGACTTCGTCAATCGATCCACAACTACCCAAATGGCATCATGTCCTTGTCGTGATCGAGGAAAACCCATCGCAAAATCCATTGTTACCTCCTCCCACTTCCACTCAGGGATAGGCAACGACTGCAACAGTCCACCTGGTCGCTGATGCTCTGCCTTCACCAACTGACAGGCTTCGCATCTCGACACAAACTTCGCCACATCCTTCTTCATCCCAGGCCACCAGAACAAAAGCTTCATATCAGCGTACATCTTACCACTGTCTGGATGAACAGTGTAGCCTGAATGATGAGATTCGTACAGAATCTCCCGCCTCAAATCTCCAAACACAGGTACCCACAACCTGTTCTTACAGAAAATAGCACCAGAATCAGAAATTCGAAGTTCAGGAGTCTTACCAGATCCAATCTGAGCTATCAACTTCGAATAATCAGAATCTGACTTCTGGGCTTCTTGAATCCGTGCTTCCAAAGAAGACTGAATACTCATCTGAGCCAACTCCAAATCACTGGAGGAAATCACCTCCAACTGCAATCTCTCCAAATCACGAATCAGAAAGTCATCACAGGTAAGCTGAATACCTGATAATCCAGAAGACTTCCTGCTCAAAGCATCCGCTACCACATTTGCCTTTCCAGGCTGATACTGAATAGTCAAATCATAGTCCTTGATCAACTCGAGCCACCTTCTTTGCCTCAAATTCAAATCCTTCTGAGTAAAAATATACTTCAGGCTCTTATGATCAGTAAAAATCTCACATCTGACGCCATACAGGTAATGACGCCAAATCTTCAAAGCAAAAACAACTGCAGCTAACTCCAAATCATGCGTCGGGTAATTCTTCTCATGTGGTTTCAACTGTCTCGAAGCATAAGCAATTACCTGACCATGCTGCATCAGGACACATCCCAGTCTTTTCAGTGAAGCATCACTGAACACCTGAAAACCCTCCGTACCTGACGGAAGTGCCAACACTGGAGCTGAAGTCAAACAATCCTTCAGTCTCTGAAAACTAGCTTCACACTCCGGTGTCCAAACAAAAGGAACCGACTTCTGAGTCAGTCTCGTCAGAGGAGTCGAAATCTGTGAAAATCCTTTCACAAATTTCCTGTAATACCCGGCCATGCCCAAGAAACTACGTACCTCAAATACCGTAGTCGGCCTTGGCCAATCAGCAACTGCCTGAATCTTCTGGTGATCTACAGAAATGCCTTCTCCGCTAATCACATGCCCCAGAAAAGAAATACTCTTCAGCCAAAATTCACACTTGGAGAATTTGGCATATAGCTGATTCCTCCTCAAAGTCTCCAACACAATCCTCAAATGTCTGGTATGATCATCCTCAGATGCAGAATATACCAGAATATCATCGATGAAGACGATCACAAACTGATCCAAATACTCCCTGAATACTCGGTTCATCAAATCCATGAAAATCGCAGGCGCATTGGTTACCCCGAAAGGCATAACCAAAAACTCGTAGTGCCCGTACCGAGTACTGAAAGCAGTCTTCACCACATCAGATTCATTTACCTTCACCTGATAATATCCGGATCGCAAGTCAATCTTCGAAAATACCGAAGATCCGGAAAGCTGATCAAACAAGTCATCTATCTGAGGCAAAGTATACTTGTTCTTGATTGTGGCCTTGTTCAAATCTCTGTAATCAATACACATACTGAGTGTACCGTCCTTCTTCTTCACAAACAGAACAGGTGCTCCCCAAGGTGAAACACTAGGACGCACAAAACCTCTGTCAACCAACTCCTGAAGCTGAACTTTCAACTCAGAAAGTTCTTTCGGTGCCATCCTGTACGGAGCTTTCGATATCGGAGCGGTACCCGGAAAAACATCGATAGAGAACTCCACATCTCTATCCGGAGGTAAACCAACCAACTCCTCAGGAAAAACATCCACAAACTCCCGTACCACTGGGATCTCAGAAACAGAACCAATCTCCAGGTTCAGATCCCGCACCGAAGCCAAAAATACCGGACATCATTTCTTCCACATTCTGCTCACCTCCAACGCAGAAATCAGACTGGAGAGAACACCTCGTAATCCCTGAAATACAACTCTCTCTCCAGCCACAAGCAAACTCACTTGCTTCTTCAGACAATCAATCTGAGCCTCATACTGACTCAGCCAATCCATTCCCAGAATTACATCATACGATGAAATCGGCAACCGAATCAAACTCGATTTCCACTTCTTGCCAGAAATCTCAATCTCACACAAACAAAACTGTCGAGCAATCAAAGGATTCCCAGCCGGTAAAATCACAGACAAAGAAACCGGTAAAACCATCGAATCCAAATGTAAAATCTCAAAACAGTGCTCGGACAGAAAAGAATGACTCGCTCCAGAGTCAAACAAAACACGACAGGGCTGATCAGAAATGTAAACCGTACCTGTCACAACATCCGGAGCATCACGAGCCTCCTGCTGACTCAAGCTGTAAACTCGTGGCTGAACTGGAACAGGAGCTGAAGCAACAGAACTACTCTGCTCCCTCTAAACAGTAGGTGGTCTCCGTGGTGCAGAACTAGAACCACCACCTCTACCAGTAAATCCCTCAGGGCGTGGAGGAACAGTCCTCGGTCTTCCTGCTGCTGAACCAACAGGTCTGACGAAGCCCTCAGATCGCTGCTCAAATCCCATCTGTGGACATTCTGCAATCCTATGTCCCGGCTGACCACATCTGAAACAAAGACCAGCTATCCTGTAGCACTGGCCATGGTGTCGCCGTCCACAACTCTGGCACACAGGTGCCATACTGACAGATCCATAACTAGTCGTACTGGTAGCAGTACCAGACGATCCTCCGCTCCTTTTGGAATCTCCAGATCCAGAACCAGAAACAAATCTCCTCTTTCCAGAGGAACCACTGTCAGAAGTCTCACCTCCAAACCTCTTCCTACTCGCAGTCCACCGCTGCTGAGTAGCCATCATGTCATTCTCAATCAGACGAGCTCGCTCCACAAGCTCAGAGAAATCAGTGATCCTGAATGGTATCAAAGGCTGCCTCAAAGTGTCTCGTAATCCTCTCAGAAACCTGTAGCACCTCTCAGCAGAAGTGCTAACCAGCTGCGGAGCGTATCTGGCCAATGCAGTAAACTCAGCCTCGTACTGCATCACCGTCTTGCTCCCCTGAACCAGCCTCAGAAAACTCTCCTGCATCTGCTGTCGTGCAGAAGGGGGAACAAACCAATCTCGGAATACTTCAGTGAACTCTTCCCAAGTGATCAAAGAGTTCAGTCTACCCTGAAATCTGGCTGCCTGCTGGCCGTCCCACCAGTGCTCAGCCTCTCCGTCCAACAGAAAAACAGCTAACGGAACCTTCCTGTCTGCAGGACACTGCATCCCGTCAAAAGTCTTTTCCAACCTCCTCAGCCACTCCTCGGCTGCTCTGGGCTCAACAGCGCCCTCAAATCTCGGAGGCTTCAACCTCAAAAATAACTGCATGTGTCGATCAATGTCCTCAGATCTAACAGTAGAAGCTCTGCTCTGAGTCTCGCTCATCATCTGAGCAACAAGTGAAGCAAACTGAGACAGCGTATCAGCACCGACCACTGGGGCTGTACTCCCCACTAGTGCTGCCTGATCGGCACTCTGACCGTCTGTCATGTTTGGGTCAGGCTGATCCATACAGAAAAATCCAGAAAATCCGGAAAACTATCACAAAAACAACACAAAAACAACAAAATAAAAAGCCAAACGACCCAAAACTACTCCCAGACAGACTCACTGATCACTTCCTAGAGCTCTGTTTACAATCCAACCTGTTTCCAAAATCAGTGCTCTGATACCACAAAAGCTTGTCACGACCCGACCCGACGGGGACGGATCCCGCCCGAGCCGGATCGCGACGAGAGACCTTCTTATCCAGGATCTGGCTTTGGATTAGGTTACTGAACTGATCTTCCAAATACTTAACTCAACAAACACACACAGAACAACAGAGCTACTAAAATCATCAAATGCAGCGGAACAAAACATCTATCTTTTTATTTCCTCAAAATAATCATCTACAGAACAGTACATGGCTTTTAAACAGAAGGAAAGACAGAACAGAAAAGCCATGACTGTACAAAAAATCAAAAGTACAAAAGTACCTATACTGATCAGACTCTGAACTAATCCTAGACTTCCTTGCCTTTCCCAGAACCTGAAAACCACCAAAAAGCAAGGGTGAGCTCAACAGCTCAGCAAAGCAACAAACCACCAATCTAAATTCTCAGAAACCAAAACCAAACTCATCAGACAGAAATCAGATCAGAAATCGGAACATAATCGGAAATCAGAACTTATACGGACAGATATCAAATCAGAATCAGAGTCGTACAGATTAGATCACAGAACAGAATAAATCAACAGAGTCAGAATTTGCAGATCATATCACATCAGAATCACAATTTCGTACAGAACAGATACAGAAAACAGAACAGATACATATAACTAAATGCCCTGACACTTACGGAATCTCTACGGATTCCGGCCCCTTATGCCTCCCCTCCCAGACACTGACTGAATCTCATAGGATCCAGGCCCCTTATGTCTCCCTTTTGTGCTCACGGCACCAGAACAGATGTGCTTATAGCACCAGAACAGAATTCATCGGATCCGGAACAGAACAGATATCAGATTTCAGATTTGATCTCATTTCAGATTTCCCATTTCACTAACTGAATCTCATAGGATTCAGGCCCCTTATAACTCCCTTTTTATAGCTTATATACATAGCATTTCAATTCAGAATAAATCCGAACAATTCAGAAATTACCCAAAAATCGGGCAGCACAACGACAGTATACAGAATTTACACAAAATTTCCTGCAAAGAAAATTCACCGAATTCGCACATAACATAGATAATCATATTCCAGAATATTTATTCTACAGCACAGAGCATTTACAATTTCACAAAAAATTGTAATCTACGAAAAACATCGCCGAATCAAAAATACCCGGACAAAAATCTTCAAAATATAGTCAAAACGTGCACACCCGGCACGGCAACGATATACAGAAACTTACGCGGTAAAAACTGAACCAATCAAAAGATACGGACGAAAAACCGTAACGAAAATGAAATCTGGACAGAAAATACCGCCAAACACAACGGAACTGAAAATTGAGAAAGACGGAATGTGCCTTACCTCGTGCACAGCAATTTCCTCAACAGTCACTTCGAACGAAAACGGTTCCGCGTCTTCCCGAAATAAACTTTTCCAAAAACTTCTTTTTCTCTCTCCTCAGACGAAAATCAGATATTTATTTTTTTGATTTTCTCTCTCTTCAAAATGACTGAAATCAGCTTTATAATCTTCAGATCGGCCCGGCCGATCGCCAGATCGTCCTGGACGATCAGACCAAACAAGATCATCCTGGCCGATACTCCAGGGCGATTGCACGGCCGATCCTTATGAACAGTTACATCGTCCTGGACGATATCCAGATCGTCCCGGGACGATCCGACCAAATGGATCGTCCTGGACAGCTCACAGGGCGATGATCCGGCCGATACTTGTGAATAGTGCAATCGGCCTGGCCGATGTCCTCGATCGGCCTGGACGATGCCTACAGGAAAACACCTGGAACACTTCTGGGCAAATTCTGGAACTCTTTTTCCACTGATCGTCCCAGGACGATCCAGATCGTCCTGGACGATCCTGGAGCAGATTTTTTTTTTTTTGATATTACATAAGGACTGCAGAGTTCTATTGTTGGGGTGCCCCAATCGCCCATGCCAGAGCGAGTGCGATTGACCAGAGGCACGAAGAGCGGTAATTTTAGGACGGGAAAGAGGCTTGACTTGATACAGCCCACGACGATTGTGACCTTGGAGAAGAGTGCGATTGTCCCGCTGATCCTTAATAGAGAAACCGTTAGCATTAAAAACAACTGAAACATCGTTATCCTTCGTAAGTTTTGACACAGACAAAAGATTATGAGCCAGTGATGGAACATGAAGAATATTGTGAAGTTTTAGCTTACGATGCGAGTCGGGTAGGGGCAGGAGTCCTTGACCGGAGTTTTGAATTGGGAGCATGTTTCCGTTGGCGATGGAGACGGAGTCGTTCCCTTGATATGGTGTAAGTTGGTGAAGATTTGAAGCATCCGCAGTGAGGTGCGACGACGCTCCTGAGTCCAAGATCCAGTCATTTGTTGTGGAGAATTGTTGTTGAGCAGATAACGCTTTGGTGTTCGATGGAGGGACATAATTCAAGTTACATCTGTGCCAGCAGTTGATTGCCCCGTGCCCGTTTTTACCGCAGATTTGGCAGCTTGTTTTGGTTGTGGAGGATCTTGCCGAGTTGGATTTGTCTGTGTTGGATGTGAATCTTGCATTATACGATCGTCCTCTTGACCGGTTAGGTCTGCCTCGCGAGTTGTAGTTCCTGTTTGAAAGAAGGGCTACAGAGTCCGATTGAGATGCAGTTTCTTGAGCCTGTTGATATTGTAGATTAATCTCTTCACTGCATAGTAAAGAATATAGAGTGTCGAGAGTTATTGGGTTGAGAGAGGTCCTGATAGCAGTCTTGAATGGGTTGTAAATGGCGGGAAGGCCATTGAGGATATAGAGGATGATGTCCTCGGTGTCGAGTTGAGAGCCAGCGGCAGCGATGTTATCGACGAGTATCTTGACTTGATCAAGATATTGATGCATCGTGCGATCCTTCATCTAAATTTGGTGCAGTTCGCTTTTGAGCTGAATGACCCGCGAACGGTTTGTTGGCTGGAGTCATCGTTCTAGAGTGAGCCAGACTTCTTGTGCGGTTTGAAGTGAAAGGACATGGGGAAGAACAGATGAGGAAATGGTAGAAAGCAGAGTGGATATGAGATTGCGATCTATAAGTTTCCAAAGCTTGTATTCTGAGGTGGAGGTTTCGGGAGGACACCGAGAGAGTCCAGTAAGATGATTGTCGAATCCGTTGGCCGAAAAATGTTGATAGAGTTGCATGCGCCATATTGTGTAATTGTCGGTGGTGAGCTGGGTAGGGACAAGATTCTTGATATTGGAGATTAGAAATTTTAGAGGGGTAGGGATTACGAATTCTGCGAGAGATTCTGAGATGTTGGAGGTTGCCCGGCGTGAGGTTGCTGATTCTTGATCGGCCATGATCGTTGGAACTAATCCGTGAGGAAGACAGGCTCTGATACCATGAAGCGAGATTTGCACAGGAGGTAGCGGAAGAAAGGGAAACAGAAGTAACACAAGAAAGGGCTAGGCGCCTGTGAAGGGGAAAAGGTAAAGCTGTATATTCCCTTAATATTTAGATACAAGTAAATATATAGACTAAGGCAGACAAGAAAGTACATCAAGAAAGT
The DNA here is from genome assembly GCA_016618105.1 of Dendrobium huoshanense. NCBI lineage: Eukaryota > Viridiplantae > Streptophyta > Magnoliopsida > Asparagales > Orchidaceae > Dendrobium > Dendrobium huoshanense. The sequence continues at coordinate 30,463,367 of CM028349.1, read as the reverse complement.
ACCGCTATACTACAAGCTACATGGACCGGTACACTAACAGGTAGGCTGAGGGATTTTTTTAAAATATTACGGTTTGATGTTATCCTTTACTGATTCACATAATACATATTTGAAGTTATAAGGAGTTATTACTGTGTCGATGAGCCAACGAGATATTAATATAGATTACTGCTTACTAAAAAAAATATCCTTAATTAAACCAAAATTTCTTACTTGTTTAGTGTGACTACTAAAATATATGTTACATATTCATTATTAATGTATGACTTTACTGATATTTTATTGATTTACTATCATTATATGATTACTAATATAGTATTGATTTTCTGTTACTACCACTGGATTTATTGGTACCGATATGACCACCAATATTATTACTAAACTGTTATTGATAGTAATATTGATTCATTATTATTATTACTAATTCGTTGTATTGAAACTCGATACTGATTCACTATATTGATACAAAGCATAGAACATACTAAGCATGTGACATATTGAGCACGTGATTAAAATACTGAGTTAATACTGATATAAACTAACTAAATAGTATGTGCACTTCTTTATAAGATTTTATTGCATTGATATGAGTTTTATCACTTTAGATGATTACTTTGCTGATTGATAGTAGCTTTATTGATTCAACACTGGTACTAGTTTATTAATTTTCACATTATGTTGTTTTACTTGCTTCTATATCATACTATTACTATTATATGTGAGTTTTATTATTTATGTACTGATTCTTACTCATATGATTGTTATTGTTATGGATTGACTGATGACATGCATATTGATTCTTTATCATGATTTGAATTTGGCTATAGGATTTTAGTGACTTATTGGGATATTTAGCTGATTATATGTAATTTAAATAATTTCATGTTAGAGCAGAGGATTAGGAGTGTGAGATTGATCATGAATTTTTATGTTTACTATTATTTTGTTTATTTCTATTTTGTTGTTAATTATTCTTTTGTACTCGAGATTGAAAAGATATGATGTAATTATAATTCATGTGTATTGTGTCAATGAATATATATATATATATGCATATGAATGTTTTGATCAATAGAATTTGTTTCCATTGATATATGATTTTATTGCTAATAAAAGAGAAATAGATAGCTATTGTGTTCATGGGCGGATCCACCCATGGCTTAGGGTGGGCAAATGCCCACCCTCAAAAAAAAAATTTAAATATTTAGAGGGGAGATTTTAAAATATTTTGGGTATTTTGGCCATTTTGCCCCCCCTAAAAAAAATTTTTTGCCCTACTTTTATCAATCCTAAGCATATTTGTCCATCCCTCACAAAAAATTTTTTTTGCCCACCCTAAAAATAGAAGTTGGATCCGCCCCTGATTCTATTCTTATATTAAAAGATAAAAAAATTTCTTTCATATTTAATCTTGGGAAATTACAATTCATTAGCCTTGGTGATAATAACAATAATGTGATGGTATTGGTGGCGATAATAGACATTAGCCTTTTATTGGTTATGATAGGCATCACTATAAGTATCAATGTTGGGCATGCTCCTTATTACTGACAATTGGTGTCGACTTTAATGGCAATGACATGTATCAAACTTAGTGGTGAAGAAGTGTGTAGGCCATAGTGGCAATGACGTGCACTAAGCTTGGTGGTGATAGTGGGCATATGTGTTTATGGCGATAGTCATCATCAGTTTTTGTTGGAGACAATTAGGATTGGTGTCAATGTCATTGGATTATAAATAAGACACTATCAATGATCTATTAATTTCCCTTAATTATTTAATATATTTTAAACATTTTAAAACTTGTGAATATCAAAATTAATCAATCTTAGGCTTATCAGTATTTTTTCCTCATCAAATTACTTATTTTGATTATAAACATGTATAACTCATAGGACATTTTACACCTCAAATAATCTTGAGAAGTGTCCAATGATGCCTCTAAGTTTTCAATCAAAAGCTTGCATGTTGGTTTGCATAAAAAAATCAGTTCCTTCTCTTGGAAGCTCAAAGGTAGTTGAACGTTCGATAAATTCTTCTTAGAATATGACAAAATATTTATGAAATCCTTAATGAACTATCAAGGGTTTGAATCGATCATATATGTTAACTTTGACTTTGGATAAGTTGACAAGGAGATATAGCATTGTCTGATTATCTTGAACTAAAAGTTCAACTCAAATGATATTTTTTATTCTTTATTTTATATTCTTATGTTACAAATAATATTCTTCTTTAAGTTCAAGATGAAATAAATATAAAAGACTAATAAAACACATTAAGTGGGAGAAAAATAATGATCACTATATGTCATGGGTCTGATGATTTGTCCATGCCAAGCTTGTCCTACATCAATAGACTTTGGTGGTGATGACTTGACATGGCCCTGATGTGATAAGGAGGAGATGATATGTATGAATCTTAATTGGTTACTTCATGCATTTGAATTGGTGTTGATGAAGGGTCTTATCATTATTGTGAACAACATGCATTGATCTTAGTGGCCGCAATATGTGTCAACCTTGATTGCAAAGCCATGTGCTTGCCTTAGAGTCAATGGCATGCATCAGCCTTTGTGATGATAATATAGGGCATTTGTGTTAATGGTGATAGTGGATGTCAGCATCATATTAGAAATCGAACACTTAATCAAATAGTTATTATTAATTCCACTTAGGGGTTGTTTAGTTTATTGAAGAAGGAATAAAAAGTATTCCTTTTTTCATGAAAAATTAAAATTTATATTTTTTTGTTTGCTAAAAAAGGAATGCAGTGTAGAATTTATGAGATTTTTTTTTTACTTCTTAGTTTATTTTTAATTTATTTTTAAATCACCTAGTTTTGAGTGAATTCATTTTTCAATTTTCACCACAAGCCAACTGCCTTATCGCCACTCACTAATGACTAGTTTTTAATGTTATCGGTCTTCGCCAACCATCGATTACCACCACCACCGAACACTGCCAGCAACCAGGTGTCGTCGCCACCATTATTTTACTTTAGATGTCATTCATTTTACTTCAAATCAAATAAAAAAATATCATGCACTCTTTTCACACTCTTCCAAATAACCCAAATGTTTCAAATACACTATATTTTTTACTATTTTTTACTAGTGTCTAAGCAAGCAACCTTAGCCCTTAAGAAACTCAAAATTAGCAATTTTAGGCGGGCCTTGCAAAAACGTGTTTTTTTAATGAAGAAATAAATTTGATGCAAGTGAATTCAAATATCAAAATGAGCCATATTAATTATTAAACACGCAAACCTATACGACGAAGCCGCCTTCAACTTCTTTCGACAAGTTTTCAACTTTCAACTCTTCTTCCCTTCTTGCCTTCCCCTCTTCCACCCTTCTTCCCTCCCAGCTCCTACCTTACACGCCTTCCCCCTGCCCCACCTCTTCAGATCCCTAATTTATAACCCAATTCTCCCTTCCAAACCTTAAAAATCCCTCCTTTTCTTCTCCATGGAACTCTTCGAGCGCGCCAAGGCCGTCCGCCTGCGCAGCCATAACGACAAATACCTCCTCGCCGAAGACGACGAGGAGCGCGTTTGCCAACACCGTAACGGCACCACGAGGAAGGCGCGATGGCAAGTAGAACTTGTTGATGCAGGTGACCAGCCCCTTATTCGCCTGAAGAGCTGCTATGGCAAGTACCTCTCTGCCTCCAACGAGCCCTTGCTCCTCGGCGTCACCGGCCGCAAGGTTCTTCAAGCGGCTCCTGGTCGCCGCCTTGATTCTTCCCTTGAGTGGGAGCCGATTCGAGACGGATTTCAGGTTAAGCTTAAAACTAGGTATGGTCAGTTTCTCCGGGCAAATGGTGGCCCGCCGCCTTGGAGAAATACTGTGACGCATGATATTCCGCATCTTCATCATGATTGGGTGCTATGGGAGGTTGATATTGTTGAGGCCCGGGCTTATACGCCGGTGGCGTTGGCGGAGTATTCACCTGCAGCGGAGGTAGAATCTTCGCCGGCGACGGAGTCGGTGGAGTCTTCACCCAGTTTTTCGAAACAAGAGGTTGTGTGTTAGCTTAGGTTTTATGATTTGTTGAAATTTTCTTTGCTTATTTGCTTCTTCTTTGATGAAATTTATTGCTTGTGAAAACAAAATATTATAATTTTAAGTTTTTTGTTTGGATTTTGGAAATTTTGAGTGAAAGGAAATGAAAAAGGAGTTCAAATCAATGGCTTTTGACTCATATCAACTCTTAAATTACTCTAAAATGCTTCTTTTTTCTTCTTCTTCTTCTTCTGCATAAAAGTAGCTGCTGAACTAAAAATTTAATGGAATTTACCACCGATTTCAACTAAAGAAAGTGCGCTGCATGAAGTTAGTTGTCTTGATTGTGTATGTAGAAGAGTATTTAAATATCATTAGAAACCAACTTCAAATATGTTTTACTACTGACTTTCTAATCGTTCTTATAATGTTCAAAACTCAACATTTTAACATTGCGACATCATAAACTTTTGAAAAAGCTACTTTTAGATCTTAGATTCAAAATTGCTACTTAGAACTTGACACCTGGTCCCTGGCCAGTGTTTAACAAATCAAACAAAACAAAAAAAAAAAGCTACATAAAAGAGCTTTTGGTATCAGTTTCTCACCTTTTTTTACTGAAAAATAAATGCTTTATTATATGAAAAAGAGAAGCCCATCAAGTCAGCCCTGAATCTTCTTCTTTCTGTTAGTCATTTTTTTCTTTTTTGGGTGATTGCAGTCTTTCTCATCCTCGGCCAGTAACTCACCACAGAAGTCATTGTCGTCTGCATCTAGTGGTTCTCCTCGGGCATTTCATAGCAGGACTATTAACTATATGGTAGCAAATAATGATGGCTATGTTGAAGCTGGAGCTGAGGAGTTCACCTTTAGCTTTCAGGGAACTAGTGTGGAAGAACTGACTCAGAAGCTGGAGGAAGAAAGTGAGCTCGGTCATTTTATAGTTTGCTCAAAGAACCCAGTGAATGGGAAGCTCTATCCACTTCGTCTGCAACTTCCTCCCAACAAAAACACCATGAATGTTGTCGTGGTTTTGGCCTCTTCTAAAGGTTAGCATCTTCTTTTCAAGTCTCTTGTTTTTCAACAGTTCTATTCTGCTGTAAATTTGCATGAAAATCTTGGTTTTTTTTTTTTTGTAATTCTCCATTGTTAACTAGTTGAAATTTATGTGTCCATTGTCTGTAAATATTGGTTCCCTATTTTACCACTCCATCTTATCTATGGAAAAGTGAAAATTATCTGCTTATAGTATTGCACAAGTTTACTTCCCTCCCTCACTCCTTCCTTCTTCTTGTTACCTCAAAACAACAAAAAGAAACTAGCATAGAGGCGTCTTTTTCCTCTCTTTTCATTTCCAACATAATTAAACACATTGTGCAGACGTGTTATTGTTAGAGAACGATGAACCAAATACAAGGAGAAATAGAAAAATATCCTTATTACCGGGCAAGTCGAACCCCGCCAGGGGCGCTGCTCCTTTGGACCCCGACATATCTATGAAGCATACGACGATCAAGGATATGAAAAAAAGGAGTCGAGCCAAATTCAAGGCAACTCCAATATATATTTTGTAGAAATTGAATGATTAATCAATTACATCATTTTGATTTTTTTGCAAACAAATCATCGATACTTCAACCTAGTTATTATATAAAATATTGATGATATTTTCAAAATGTATTATGTAGTCAAGTACAAAGAATCATTAGTCACTATATATATATATATACACACATACACACGAAGAAAAAATTATTTACACTTTTACTTATAAATTTATCCCCTCTGAAAATTAAGGCTGGTTCCGTCCTGATTACTATTTTACTTCTTAATTTCATGCATGTCTAACCAGTTTCATATCCTTTTCTACAGCGGCAAAGATTTTGGCGAAGCAAGAGAATCTCCTATAGAAGTTTCCTTTCAATGTCACCTCCATTGTTCCATCTGTACATCCCATGCCATAGTTCCAGTTCAAATGCAGAGGATTTCTTCATCATTCTTCCAAATTATACGCAGTTTCGAAGCAACATAAAGATCAGCATACAACTCAACGAATCGTTTCGGCCCATAATTTTGTTAGTTTAGATGTTTTAGAAATTATTTCAGAACATAATGCAGATGCAGCTCTGTCCTCATCAGAAGTATATGGTTATACTGCAATGGTAGTGGCAAATTGTTCCTGTAATATATGTGTTGAGATTATTTTATTTAAATTGTTAGTGGGATTTTGCAATTATTTACTATGTTGTTTATTTTGTAAATTTGTAATTGTTTTGATTGAAGATAAATAATCAAAGAGAATGTATGGACTAAAGAATCCTGGTTGCTTAAGACTTTCCTTTGTCACATCATAATACATCTCTCTATCTCTAAGTTAGGGGTGCCAAAATTGGGTTTCGGGTTGGGTTCAAGTTGAACTTGGAACTGACTCCGGTTCAAACGAGTTGATCCTAATCCGACTTAGGTTTGTAAAGGGTTGAAAGTTCAGAACGGATCCGACCCGTCGAGAGTTACCAGATTGACCTGACCGGACACGGTAACCCGGATTTTGTTTATAGCGAGAGTTAGGGTCGGGTCGGGTCAGTTCCAGGTCATTCTTAAGTTTTCGGGTCAACCCATATCCGAACCGATTTTGAAATGAAATTTGTTGAACTCAAACCCCACCAATTTGAGAAACGGGTTGATCCTAATTCATAATTTTTGGGTCGGATTTTTGGGTCCGATCAAATATTTACGCCCCTATAATTATAGATTTTGTATTTTCTACATAAATGCTTAAAAATTATTAAAAAAAATAAAAAGTAAAGATATTCAGATGCAATTTGCATCAATTGTACTTAAAAATTTATATATTTATGCTAAATTTAATGATATTATATGTAGATATTTTTGGAACAAATTTAATAATTTTTAAGCTCATTTATTATAAATTATATCAGAATATTTTTACTTAATTTTTTATTAAATTTTGTGTACTTATATATAAGAAATGAATTAAAATAAAAAGATTTATTTTGCATTTAAGAATTATACTTTACTTTTCTGCAAAACAAAATGTGCAAAATTTTAATCAAACAAAATGAGAAAGAAACACAGTATGAGAACATATACAATGTTTTCGTGCATTGCTAGCTGTTAACTGTTCACTTGACTTTAATTGGTAACAATTAGGTTTGGATCTGTTACTCACGCGGGTTTGCAAAGGACAAAAACGAGATTTTTTTTTTTTTTTTTTTTTTGACATTTAGGCTAATTATGATAAACACATACACTTATCACATACACAAAACCTAAGAATTCTTAGTTTGTAGCCTAAGCTCTCAGTCAGCCAACATGTTAAGATGGAATTTTTATTGGGTTCGGTGTCCTGACGTAGCTCTACGTTCGGACGCCAGTAAAATGGTGCGACGTAGCGGCCACATTATCACGAACCCAGCCCGCCGAAAAGTGGGTATATAGCACGTGCATTCTTTGAAAGATGACGACCCGACTACCCAACCTTGAAAAAAGATAGGTATCGCTAGGTACATGCTCGGTACCAGTAGGTATTGCTAGGTACATGCTCTGTACCGAGCAGGTACATGCTCGGTACCGAGCATTTACATGCTCAGTACCACTCAGGTACATGCTCGGTACCGCTCAGTACATGCTCGGTACCGCTAAGTATTGCTAGGTACATGCTCAATACCGCTTAATATATGCTCGGTACCGCTCAGTACATACTCGGTACCACTAGGTATATGCTCGGTACTGAGCATGTACTTAGCAGTACCGAGCAACACGAGTTCTTTAAACCCTAAATCTTATATAACGTCTATAGAATAATCCGCCAACAGGTTGTAAGACCTTTAAAGAAGCGTGGGTTTTAACTTTTCAAGCCCAATCATATATACGACATCGGGCCGACCCCAAATAATTAAAACACGTGCAAAATCTACAAAATACAACTGGTTTGGTTGGGTTCATCCGGGTCGCTACGTGGTGCCATTTTACTGGCGTTCAAACGTAGAGTTACGTCATGACACCTGAAGAAATAAAAATTTGTCAAGATGAGTTGTGTGTGTGTGTGTTTTTTTTTTAATTTTTTTTTTTTAATTTATTTATTGGAAAGGGGCTATAACACTGCAATGCACATATTTTGAATATACAAAACAGCCCAAAAATAGGAAAAATTATTCTGTGCGGACATCGGATGCTGTCCGAAGGAGAATCAGATCATGTCATGTAACCCCTTTGTTGTGTACCGTGGCTGTGTACCCATTATGTTCCAGGTGACATGGTGCGCTTTGATTGGCCTCCGAACGATCATGTGTCCGCATAAAATAATTTCTTCAACAATAGATATATCATTTATTGTCGAATTGTAATATCTTCTTAATGATAACATTTTATCACATAGCTCATCTTGATCTATCAATTAAAAACTTTTGCTATCATCTAAAAGATTTTGAATTCGAGTCTTACAAATATAATATGTATATGAGTTTATCTTAATTGACCTAAATATCTCAAAAAAAAACACTGCAATTGTAAGCAGTAATTATAAATAATTAGTATTATAAGAGCTGAAATTGCCGTGCTATGAAATATTGGAACCATCCAGAACTTTCGATTCATTGAAAGATGTGGCATGCAAGATATGATAGAACAAAAGCTTAAATGTTCTTTATACAAGTCATTCAACTTGCCGTTTCTTTCACTCATGCTTATATTTTATTTTGACAGTAAGATTTCTTTTGAAAAGATTATTGAATTAGCGTGCAGTCAGGGGCGGAACCAGCTTCAATTTTGAGGGGGGGCAAATACAACACATAAATAATTAAATATTAAAAAAATAATATTATATATTTATATATTACGAAAAGTTTTTTTAAAAAAATTTAAGCAAGAAAAATAAAGAAAAAATGTGTAATTAAATTGTCATGAAAAGCTTGAAAGAAAATATTATAACTAAATGTAAAGAAATATATTGATATTTTAGGGCAAGTTAGGACAAAAAAATTTTTTAGGGGGGGCAAAAGTAAAATTTTAGGAGGGGCAAAAATTTATTTTTTTATTTTTTTACCCTATTATGAAAAAAAAAAATTTTTTTGAGGGGGGGCAATTGCCCCCCCTAAGGAACCTTTGGTTCCGCCCCTGCGTGCAGTTGAAACTGTGTAAACTTAGAGCACCTTTAACCGAAAATCAAATATGCGTATGGCATCCTTCAGTCGCTCCAGCCGAATGTCAAATGTTTCGTCATTTACTTGCGGGTGAACAGTGCAACGTCAATATTAGCATTACACTGTTCACCCACACTATTTTGCTCTCTCAACCGGATTTGGCAAAAAAACGCGCGAAAGGGGATTAGGATCGTTACCTTCGCAGAAGCACCTAAAATGGAGTTCAATTGGAGCAACTAAAGGACGATTTGATTATAATTATTTATAATTCATATGTATTTTATATATATATATATATATATATATATATATATATATATATATATATATATATATATATATATATATATATATATATATATATATATATATATATATATATATATATATATATATATATATATATATATATATATATATATATATATATATATATATATATGTCTGGATTTTCTTGATTTGTTACGTAAGTTATTCAAAGTAATTATATGTGAACACAAAAGAAAATCAAGCTACCACCATCTACTTCTCTACCCATTCTCACCACCCATATCCACCTCCTCTATAACTTTATGGCAGATATAATTGCTTGTGGATAAAAAATAAATCATCAAAAAAAAAATTATTTTTTTATGAAAAATAAAATTAACATTTTAAATGAACTAAAAGCACTTTTTTATGTGCTTGTAAAATTTATGCGCAAATTAAAATTTCGTTTGAGACGGCTTCTTTTTGCTTCTTAAAACAATTTTTTAGTAAAAAAATTTAATTTTTATACTAAAAAACTGTTTTAAGAAGCAGTAAGAAAACGGATCCACACGAAGCCTAAATCAAATAATTAAATCTAGTAAAATCAACATGTTTTAAAATAAGTTTTCTTATTTTAATCAACCAACTGATCCCATTTTCTTTCAATTTCGCACCAACCAAACAAATATTGAAAGGTGTGCTCCTCCCACAAACACTAGATATTTGAAGGAAACTTCAAAATAAGCCCTAAAATATATGTCAAATTTAATTCTTGTTATCAAAATTTAACCTCTCGATAATACAAAATTGATAAAAAATGATCCCTTTGAAATTAAATGAGGATCAATTTGCATAATCGAAGAACTAAATAAAGATCAATTTTATATCACAATTACAACACATGAGATCATTTGCAATCAATTTTATATAGTCCAAAGACTTATTTAGAGCAACGTCACACTGATGCTAAATTGACCACATATGAATACTCAATCAACTATTTTAAGATATTTCTACAATATATATAAATAATATGCCTAGAATATGTCCTTAATGTGTACAAACAGTATTTTCCAGCATAGTTTCAAGGTAACAACCACAACTTTTTGCTTCTTTTTTTTTTTTTTTTGCTAATTTTCCAACCTTAATGAGAAATTTAGTTCCAAGAATCTGAAAAGCGCTAAAAAAATAAAATAAAAAAAATCTGAAAAGTGCAGATTATATTAATAAAATGTGTTGTTTGATAATAAATATACAACACTTTGGGTATAGCTGTGGTTTCTGAATCTTAAAAGAATAACAAAATACTGCTCCTTATGAACTGTTGCAAGGAAGAAGCTACGCAAAATTCAAGGCATTGAAGACTCAAATAATATGGATGAAAAGGGGAAGATTTGTAGATAATGAACGCAGCAGCTAAAAACCATCAGAAGCTGATTACCTCTTCTTAGCAAACTTAGGATTTTTGCACATGCGTATACTTTGAGGAGAAACTTCGACCAGCTCATCTTCTTGAATGTATTCGATACAGTCATCCAAACTATAAAATACTGGTGAATCGAGAACCACTGCATTATAAAACAAATAACGAATGGGTTAGAGGTTAGATAAATCAGAATCTCAGAGATTTTGTGTACCAGTTAATCAAAATCCAATGGCGAAAAGAGTTGGTTGAGTTTTTGGGCGGGGTCCAACCCGAAATTTACGGCATCCAAACGGATTGATCATAACCCAACTCGGTTTTGCAAACAGTCAAGAATTCCGACCCGGACCCGACCCGCTAACTTAGATCTGATTGACGAGAGATGCGGGCGAGCAACCCGAGCTTGCAAGAGAAAGCGCACAAGCGCCGAGTGCCGGCGCGAGTGCGGCAAGACCCGAACCCAACCCTGTTTTAAAAACAAGTCAGGATATTGAATCCGAACCTGACCCGATTGCCAAACGGGTTGACCCGAACTCAGAATTTTTTAGGTCGGATCCGGATTGGATCGGGTCGGTCAATGATTGCAGCTTAGTGGTATATTAATCATCATTGATTAGAAATGTAAATGATAATGTTACCCTCCCAAGTCTACATCATTAAGATTTTTGGGATGGATATATCAGTCTACTGAAACAATTTCTGTTTTTCAAACAAAATCTTGCAACCATAAATAAGCTCAAACGAGCCTCAAAGCCAGAAGAAATTCCGTAAATCCTAAGAAAGATAACAGATAATAGATTGCATTCTTAGGCTCAAAAAAAAATTAAGGGAAAAAGATGAGGAATTGAAGCTTGTTAAATAAAAGGTGTGAACCATTTAGGCAAGAAAAAAAAAACGCTTCACTCGCTAAAGAAACTTTCCTGAAGTAATAACACCTATGTTGAAAGACAGCTCATAGGTCCCGTGAAAAAGCTGTTGACGTTAAAGATAACACACTAACACCCCAAGTTGCGGGATAACTCGAAAGTCCTGTGAAAAAGGTACTAACAATTAAAGAAAACACTAACACCCAACTTGCGTGAAAAAAGGCTAAACTCCGATGAGATGGCACTTTTGTAATGAATGCATGTGTTTTTTTTTTTTTTTTGGACATTTAGGCCATTTAAGGCAAACTCACACACACAACGCATATACATGGACTCGAACCTTGGACCTCTTAGATGGAAGCCTAAGCTCTCAACCAATAGGCCAAGGGGAGTTGTGTAATGCATGTGTTTCAATTGATACAGTACAGTAATTTAGATGCTTTTTTATATTTCTTTCTTCCACATGTTTGAATATTCTTTCATCAACTCTTTTACATATTTTTTCAAAATTAGCAGAAATGGAAATGATGTGCAGGATCTAGAAATTTAAATTAATAACCATATTCCAAAAGTAGAGAATAGGCTGCATTAACTAAGCTAGGTTTGGTGCTCTGTCCATCACCGCTAAAACTAATATAAAAAATAAGCAAGTTCTTAGAGTGATCACAGAGAAAGAAATAACTGAAGGAAGTCGGTGCAAAAATAACAGGGTTAGGTTTGATATAGCTGCATAAAACTATTCAAGATTACTACCTTTACTCTCCAAAATGGGCAAGATTCTAATCCATAGCAAACACCGCTTGGCTTGCCTACAATTCTGGACTGGTGCTAGACATACCAAACAATTCTACTGTATAATCTACTTTATGTTGCAGACTCTTCCAAAGCAATGTGAAGAATGGAAAATATTAATCAACCCCATTGAAGCCAGCGAATATATTAGAAAATTAATTTTTAAGAAAACGCAACGCATTGCCAGGGTGATTTTGGGATCAAGAAATTGAAAATCTGCTTGCGATGGCTGTATAGATTTTCACCTGTCTGTTCCTTGTTGGATCTTACATTTGTTGCAGCTTTCTTCTTGCAAACATTAAGGGATAAATCACCAGGTCGTTGATGGATGCCAACAATTTGACCTTTGTAAACTTCCATTCCAGGGCTGACAAACATCTGACCTCTTTCCTGAGCACTGCATAAGGCATAAGAAGTAGTAGTTCCATCCTCAAATGCAACCTGTATAGTAGTTCTTGTAAGAGTAATCAAGAAAGAGAAGAGCAGAGATCCGAAAGAAGAGAGAGCCGAAGCAGAAACAGTGAAAAGGAAAAATATGAATTCAACTCCACGAAAGCTTATTACAGGATCCTTAATATAGGCTAGAGAAGGTACAATTGTAAATAAATGTTGGTACAGGATAAAATTATAATGTATGTGCTAATATCCTCCCGCAAACTAATCATTCGTGGAATGAATGGTTAGTTTGGATCGTAAGCTGCTGAAGCGAGCTGGCGTGAAAGCCTTTGTGAAGATATCGGCGACTTGTTCGGTTGACGGTATGAGAGATCCGAAAGAAGAGAGAGCCGAAGCAGAAACAGTGAAAAGGAAAAATATTAATTCAACTCCACGAAAGCTTATTACAGGACAGCATCCTTAATATAGGCTAGAGAAGGTACAATTGTAAATAAATGTTGGTATAGGATAAAATTATAATGTATGTGCTAATAGTTCTTACTTGCTCAAAAAAACAATCAACATGATACATACAAGGTTTTGACTCATAAAAATGAACAAAAATAACGACTAGCTCTCTTACCAAGGACCCTTGGTCCCTTGTGCTAATATCCCCAGCCCATGGTCCATAGCTATCAAAAACTGTGTTCAGAATTGCAGTACCCCGTGAAGCCGTTAGGATTGCATTTCGCAACCCAAGAAGACCACGTGTCGGGATCTTATACTTTAACAATGATGTTCCCTCCAAACTACATGGAAAAGAAACATAAATGAGCTCATTCAAGTTGGCTCCTCGAGTTGTGCGTAAGTTTAAAAATGTGTAGGAATGACTTTGAAGGATGGCATCTACTATGCTGTCTTTGCAAAAAAAAAATTGCAATGACAATTTCATGCATGTGTTAGAATTTTAAAAAGATCAAGTGCATGTAAGAAAAGACGAGTACAAACCCAAGTCCCTGCATATCAAACATCTGCCCTCTCCTTTTTCCAAGAAGCTCAACAACAGGCCCCATGTGTTCCTCAGGCACCTCAACAGTAGCGATCTGGAAATAAATCAATCGAATAAAATATTTGCTGCTTGACCGTAGAACTGATTTTCAATTGCATAAATAATGGTACAGAAACTATCAGTAATAATGATTAAAAGGATAAGAAATTCAACAAATAATAGGAACAAGGGTCTTGCAAATCACCTCAAAAGGCTCCAGCAATTTATCATCTACCCTTTTGTTTATAACCTTTGGTGGCCCAACCATAAATTCATAACCTTCTCTTCGCCTGGAATGATACAGCTGAAACTTAGCACGTTATAAAGACAAAAAAAAAGGTTCTTTTTACAATAACAAATTCACTTCATACATGCTCTCTATCAAGATGGTAATGTGCAATGTTCCCCTGCCACTAATAATAAATGTGTCAGCTGTTTCACCATCTTCAACTCTCATCGCCAAATTTTTCTCAAGCTCACGATAAAGTCTATCCCGAAGATTTCGACTTGTCACATATTTTCCCTGATAATTCATGAAATGCACATAAATAACACAAATGTGAACACTGAGCATCATCCATCATGAAGTTAAAAGTGTAAGGCATACATCTAATATCCTCAAAAATCATGCTTAAAGAGAATAGCAATAGGTACAAGACAATCCTGAGAGTGAATGAAAGAGAGGTTTCTAAACACAGCGCTTGACCAAGAAGGTTATACTACAGCTAGTTGATTAGAGCTGGTGATATGATACGCCTTGCCTTGGTATCAAAAAAACTGCCAACGAACCAATAAAAATTCAGCAAACAATAGGTTTTTATTGTTAAACAAGGAAATATGCAAAAGAAGGATACAATGGCCCCCTTACGAGAGGAGGGTCATTTCTCCCAAACCTTAGACGCTGCTAGGATCCTGATACGATTGGACCACTTATGAAAAAGAGGTCTAAGGAAAGAGAGGTCTAGGAGGGACCGGTCCAGCCGGCCCAACCTATGGGCCGGCTCCTGCAGTACAAAAGGCACAAGCCTTCTGGTTCGCAGTCTGTTAAGCCGCCACCCTTAGGGGTGGGGTCCACTATCTAGAGCCTTTTACCTAAGGGTTGTTTAGTCCTTTGGTGTTAATTTTGTGTTTGCTTTAAGTAGGAGTTTGTATTGGGGTTAGGACATCTTTTTTGTGGCTAATTTCTAAGTGCTCTTTGATGTTCTTGGGCTCTAGCAGCGTCTAGAGAATTTTGGAGAGAATGATCGGCCTCTTGAATAGAAGATCGTCTATATCTTGCTATTTTCTTTCATATTCTAGCAATCAAGAATGTTTTCTTGCGTTTTCATCGATAAAAACCTAAAAATCTGTGTGATTAAACTGTTGAAATTCTGATTTCAGCAATTAATTCATGTTTTCTCCTATTTTTTCCTTTCAAATTAGTATCAGAATAGTTTTTGGAACTGTTTTTTTGGCTGTTTTTTAAATCCAACGGCTGATTTTTATCCGAAGAAGGGCTGTTTTGCTGTTTCTACGGTCAAAATCCAAATTTTTGAGTTCAACAAAAATCCGAGTATCGATGGCGACCAAGAAAGTAGATGCATTGGAAGAACGCTTTAAAGGAGAAATGAGTCAAATGAAAGCAATGATGGAGGATCGAATATCCTCCATGGAAGGCGAAGTTTTCAATCTTCATGAGATGGTGAAGAAGATATTGAAAAATCAAAATCAAATGGCAGCATTAGAGGTAAGAGATCCAGTAGGAAGAAATACAAATTTAGAAATTCGTAAGAGTGAATACGATGAAGATATCATAGAGAGAGGCGGAATATATGAAGATAAGCATGGTTATGGGGGGGCTGATTGGGAAGGAAAAGAGAGGGATTATGGTAGGAGGGATGCTGATTTTGAAAGGAGGGAAGAAAGTGAAGATGGGTATTGGTATGAGGGTGGAAATTTGATAGGTTCCACTTGAATATTCCAAGTGATTCCTATCGGATTCTTGCCAAAACACAATTATTCCACTGTTTTCAATAGAAAACAGCCACCAAACAGTAGAAAAAACTGAGAGAATAAGGAGAAAACGTTGGAAAACAATAGAAACAATTGTATTTCACTAGTAGACGAACAAAACCAAAGCAAGATACAATGTTCTTCGATTCGAGAGGAAGAACCACTCTCCAACAATCTCCGGCAACGCCAAGAGCCCAAACAAGAAAACCTAGAAACCAAAACTCTTCTCCAATTCAAGATGAAACCCTCATCTCCCCTTAACTCCCTATTAATACAATCTAATTCAAAATAAAAGCAAAAGGACTTCTCTACCCTTCCTTCTCCCTCCAAAAGCACTTAACCCAAGTTTGAATTGCAAGTGGACCCCACTCCTTGGCCCCCTCTCTCTTCCGCCCTGCTCTGTGTCCGTCTGCAGTAGACCTGGACCGGCTGGGCCGGTCCATGTTGAGCCGGTCCAAGGTGGACCGGCATAACATTACCCCCCTCCCAAAGTACCACCTTGTCCTCAAGGTGGAAGGCAGGAAACTGCACTGCAATCCTCTCCAATGGCTCCCATGTGGCCTCATAATCTGGGAGGCCGCTCCACCTAATCTTCACTTCCTTTTCCCCCTTTTCATTGATGCGCACACCTTCTACCGCTAGAGGCTCCAGTGTCACTTCCATGTCTTCCCTCAATGTGCTGAGCAGCTCTGGGCTTACTGCATGCTCCCCCACCACTTTCCTCAACTGTGATACATGAAAAATGGGGTGTATTCTGGCTGTTGGAGGAAGCCTCAATCTGTATGCCACCTCCCCGATTTTCTCCTCCACTTCGAAAGGGCCAAAATATCTTGTTGCTAGCTTCTCATTTCTCCTTTGGGCTATAGTCCTCTGCCTGTATGGTCGGAGCTTCAAGTAGACCTTGTCTCCAACTCCAAACTGTATATCCCTCCTTTTACTGTCCGCCTGTTTCTTCATAATCTGTTGGGCTCTGAGAAGATGCCTCTTGAGCTCGTCCAACACTTGATCTCTTTCCTTCAGATGCTGATCCACTGCAGATACTGGAGTACTCCTATGGTTGTAGTGTACTAGGTGTGGGGGGTCTCTTCCATATAACACCTTAAAAGGTGTCATCTTGGTAGCCGAGTGAGAGGAGGTGTTGTACCAGTATTCTGCCCAGGCCAGCCATTTGGCCCACTGCTTCGGTGTCTCAGACACAAAGCATCTCAAGTATGTCTCCAAGCTTCTATTCACCACCTCCGTCTGCCCATCAGTCTGTGGGTGATATGTTGTGCTCCTCTTCAATACTGTGCCCTGCATCCTAAATAACTCCCTCCAAAAATGGCTCAGGAACACCTTATCCCTATCCGAAACAATAGACTCCGGTACCCCATCCAGGCGGACTATCTCTCTCACAAAAGCTGCTGCTACTGATACTGCAGTGTATGGGTGTCTCAAGGGAATGAAATGAGCATATTTGCTCAATCTGTCAACCACTACAAATATGACCGTGTACCCTTCTGATTTTGGAAGCCCATCAATAAAATCCATAGTAATCTCCTCCCAAACCTTCTCTGGTAGGGCCAGAGGCTGTAGTAATCCCGCTGGTGCCATCGTCATGTACTTGCTCCGCTGGCAGGTGTCACACTTAGCCACCATCTCTTCTATGTCTTTCCTCATCCCTTTCCAGTATAATTCAGCAGCAATTCGGCTATAAGTTTTCTGCACTCCTGAATGCCCTCCTATGGCACTCCCATGAAACTCCTGTAGAAGATGGGGAATATGAATGGAAGACTTAGGAATCACACTCCTTCCCTGATAATACAGTCTTTCACCCACAACTGTGTAGCTTGGGTGGCTGTTTTCATCTGAAAGCACTTCTTCTTTGATTCTCCTTAGTTCCTCATTCTGAATGCTCTCCTCTTTGATGGCTCCCCAATCAATCAGAACCGGTACTGATACAGCAATCCCCTGGAGCTCCCCCATACAGCGTAATAAGGCATCCGCTGCCTTATTCTCTAGTCCTGGCCGATAGTGGATCTCAAAATCATATTCGAGCAGCTTGGACAACCACCTCTGATGCTCCTCTGTGACCATCCTCTGCTCTAGCAAGTATTTCAGGCTCCTCTGATCAGTCCTGACAATAAAATGTCTGCCCAATAAATAAGGTCTCCACTTTTGGATGGCCAGTACAATCGCCATCAGCTCTCTCTCATAGACCGACTTCAGCCTAGCCCGGGACGACAGTACCTGACTGAAGTAAGCTATGGCCCTGTGGTTCTGCATCAATACTGCTCCCAATCCGTAGCCTGAAGCATCCGTCTCCAACACAAACACCTGGTTGAAGTCTGGCAGAGCAAGCACTGGCACCGTTGTCATGGCCTTCTTAAGCTTCTCAAAAGCCTCAGAAGTTGCTTCCCCCCATAAAAAATTGTCCTTCTTCAACTGCTCTGTCAGTGGTCCTGCTATGGTACTGTACCCTCTCACGAACCTCCTGTAGTAGCCGGTCAGTCCCAAAAATCCTCTGAGCCCCTTCAAGGACTTGGGCTGAGGCCAGGTCAGCATTGCCTCTATCTTGGACTGGTCTGCAGCCACTCCCTCCTGGGATATCACGTGTCCCAGGTACTCCACTTGTGCCTGAGCGAAGTCGCACTTCTTGAAATTGGCCTTCAGCTGATGCTCCCTTAGCACCCCCAACACCACTCTCAGGTGTTCTAGGTGTTCCTCCTCAGTCCTGCTATAGATGAGAATGTCATCAAAAAATACCAACACAAACCTGTGAAGGTGTGGCTTGAAGATCTGATTCATCAATGCCTGGAATGTCGCTGGTGCATTGGTGAGGCCAAAAGGCATCACCAGAAACTCGTAGTGGCCCTCATGAGTCCTGAAGGCTGTCTTCTGCACATCTTCCTTCCTCATCCTGATCTGATGATAGCCTGACTTCAGATCAATTTTGGTGAACAAAGCAGCTCCATGCAACTCATCCATCAACTCGTCAATCACAGGGATGGGAAACTTATCAGGCACTGTCTCTTTGTTGAGAGCTCTGTAGTCAACACAGAATCTCCAACTCCCATCCTTCTTTTTCACCAGCAGAACTGGGCTAGAGAAAGGGCTCACACTGGGCTGAATGATCCCCCCCTCTAGCATTTCCCCCACCAATTTCTCAATCTCATCTTTTTGCACCTGAGTGTATCTGTAAGGTCTCACACTGATAGGGGAGACTCCCTCTTTCAGGATGATCTGATGCTCCCGCTCTCTGTCCGGTGGGAGTCCCACCGGAGGTTGGAACACATCCTCGAACTCCTGTAGAAAGGGCTGAACCAACGCAGGAATGGTTTTTTCTTCCCCCTCCTGTTGATCCTCCAAGCTCTGCAACTCCACCAGGAAACCTCCTCCTTCCTCATGGATAATTTTCACCATCGACCTGAGTGACACTCCAGCTCTGGACAAACCTGGTTCCCCCCTCAGCTTCACCCTTTTGCCTTCTACCATCAGTTCCATCACCATGGTTCCCCAGTTCACCTTGGTTTCACCCAAGGTCTGTAGCCATTTCATGCCCAAAATGACATCGATGCTACCCAACCTCAGGGGTAGGAAATCCTCCACCACCCTGATCTCCTGTAGGCTCATCTCCACCCCCTTGCAAATCCCCGTGCTAGACTCAATCTTTCATGTCCCCATCATCACCCCATAACTGCCTGTCTCAGTAGGCTCCATCCCCAGCTCCTCCGCCACCTAGGTGGATATGAAATTGTGGGTCGCCCCACTATCGATTAGTACTACTACCTCCTTCCCATGGATCTTCCCCTTCACCTTCATGGTATGACTAGGAGTAAATCCCATCACAGAATTGAGGGATACCTCGGCCACCTCCAACTGGGGTTCACTCTGCTCCTCATCAGAGTCATCACCCTCCTCAGGCGCCTCGTCTATATAGACGGTGAGAGCCCGAAGAGCGCGATCCTTGCATCTGTGCCCTGGAACAAACTTCTCCTCACATCTGAAACAAAGGCCCTTGGCCCTCTTCTCCTGCATCTCCTCTTCAGTCAATTTCTTGAAGCTTCCTGCAGTTCTAGTCACCCCGCTCTTCTCCTTTCCACTCTCTCTAGGGACACTAGGGCTTGGCCCTTTTGGAGCCAAGTAAGTGGTAGTTGTCCTGGTGGGACCTCCTGAGTGGTGGTTCCGCTAACTTCGAGCGTTGGTCTTCTGGTTCTCCACCAGCTGAGCCAACTTCATTGCCTCCCTCAGGTCTCTCGGTCTCATGACCTTCACAGCATCCCTAATTTCTGGCTTGAGCCCCTTCATAAAGTTTCCCCCCAACGTGCTGTTCGATAAGCCCTCCATGTCGCCCACCAGACTCTCGAATTTCTTTCTGTATTCCTCCACTGTCCCCTCCTGAGTGAGGGCATAGAACTGCTCGGAGATCTCCCATGGGCTGCCCCCCCTGAATCTCTCTCTGATGGCCTCCTTGAAATCCCTCCACGTTCTCACCGGATCCCACTTATCCATGTACTTGAACCAGGCAAAAGCCGCCCCTTCCAAGCACATGCTAGCAGTCATCAATCTCTCCTCCTCCATAAGGCCATTCACTGCAAAGTACCTTTCCACCTTGTGGATCCACTCATCCACATTTCCCTCTTCGAAGACAGACATTTTCAGCTTCCTGGCCCTCGTGTCCATCCTGTATGCTCTGTTCCCCCCATGGCCTCCTCTGTCCCAGGCAATGGGGTCTTCCCAAGTTCCTCTTTCTCCATATCGGGGCTCATCCTCCCTCCTCGGCCGTCGATAGCCATCTTCCCCTCGCGCTCCGCCATGGTGGTTATGGATCCCCCATGGCCGGTCCACTGGGTCGGGCCTCTGACGACGCCAATCATCCTCTCTTTCTTCCCTGAAGTCTCTCCTTCTTTCCTGCTCTTCCCTCCTGATGGACTCCCGATGTAACATTCTTCCGTTGCTACCAAGCAGTTCCACATCCTCTTCCCCTTCCGGATTTGCCTTCTCCTTACCCTTGCTCCCACTACCTTCTCCTCTTTCCTCCGCTGGCACAGCTCTTGCTTGCCCTTCCAACAACTTTTTCATCATCTCCTCCAATGCCATGAATTTCCCTTCCATATTCTCACTCAACGTCGCCATCTTCTCCTCCAGATCCGCCTTAAATTGACCCACTTCGGTCTCCAAGACTTCTACACGTTTAGATGCCATGGGAACCAAAAAATGGTCTCTGGATCCCTTCCGAAAAGCAAAAATCTGCAGCGAAACAGTGGAAAATAGCCCCCACCGTCCGGATCTTCGCTCTGATACCAATTTGATAGGTTCCACTTGAATATTCCAAGTGATTCCTATCGGATTCTTGCCAAAACACAATTATTCCACTGTTTTCAATGGAAAACAGCCACCAAACAGTAGAAAAAACTGAGAGAATAAGGAGAAAACGTTGGAAAACAATAGAAACAATTGTATTCCACTAGTAGACGAACAAAACCAAAGCAAGATACAATGTTCTTCGATTCGAGAGGAAGAACCACTCTCCAACAATCTCCGACAACGCCAAGAGCCCAAACAAGAAAACCTAGAAACCAAAACTCTTCTCCAATTCAAGATGAAACCCTCATCTCCCCTTAACTCCCTATTAATACAATCTAATTCAAAATAAAAGCAAAAGGACTTCTCTACCCTTCCTTCTCCCTCCAAAACACTTAACCCAAGTTTGAATTGCAAGTGGACCCCACTCCTTGGCCCCCTCTCTCTTCCGCCCGGCTCTGTGTCCGTCTACAGTAGACCTGGACCGGCTGGGCCGGTCCATGTTGAGCCGGTCCAACAAAATTATAGAGGAATCAAGGGAAATGGGGGAATCCGAAGGTCTGGAAGCTGAAGATGTTCATTTTTGAAAGGGATGATGCACATGGGTTGATCTACAAGGTAGAGAGGTATTTCGCCATCAATGGGTTGATGGAGAATGAGAAATTGATGGCAGCTGGCTTACGTTTGGAAGGGAAGTCGTTCGCTTGGTACCAGTGGAGGGACATGAGGAGGCCCATACAGAGTTTGAGGAATTTCAAGGAATGCTTATTGGAACATTCCCAAAATAAGCTGACGCAACCGATTTTAGGCCGTCTGATCGCGTTGAAGGCGCGATCGGACGACTCTGGTTGAACCAAAGTCAAAATTAGTTCAAAAATTCAAACGCTCATATCTTTCAAAATACTCAACAAAATCTAACAAAATTTGAAACACAGCTAGAAGGCAATGTAATCCTCCAACACCTGAAGTTTGGAGGCTTCATGTATTGTAGATTTGCTACAATTTCAAATTAAAATTTTAGAGAAAAATTGAGATATCTTACAATCTTGTTGATGGATTTTGATGATCTTGGGATTGTTATAAAGCTGCTAAAATCCTCTACAACTTTGATGAATGGTCCAAGAACTTTTGACGGTTGGATTGAAAATTGCTATAGGAATATCCTTTCTCTCTCTTTCTCTCTCTCTCTTCTCAAATTAGGCTCTCAAGTTTTGCAACCACCTTTCTACCGGCTGGAGGGGCCTTATTTATAGATGGAGAAACTCTCTTGTTCTTACTTAAGAGCTAAGATATGCTGGAATTACAAAATTTGGAAGGTAGTTGATAAATACAAAGTATTGAGTTAAGCATAGTATATCCACTCCTTCTAATGATTGTCCCCCTTAATTAAGATAGATGGAAGGCTATCAAATCCTCATCAAGCATGCTCAAAGGGGATGGAGAGGGCAAGTGGTGATTATAGCCCATACTCATCCATGATGAGAGGGGTAATCTGATCTTTTAATGGCCTTTTTTCTAGTTTAACTAGTCAACTTGTCAAACAAAATGACATATCATGTAAAGTGGCATAAGGTGGGTCTTGAGCTGACTTGGAAGGAATATCAAGCTATGGGATTAGAATTTGAGTAAGCATATGAAATTTTGAGGAGATTTGACCAAGTCAAAGTGAATTAACTTGGTTAAATTAACCATAGTTTAACTCCACATAAATTTAGAAACACTCAAAGCATCATTAAAAATACTCAAAGCATCAAATGGAGTAGGTTTGAGGGTTTTGATAGCATTGATTTGATCAAATGGTTCATATTAACCCATTAAACCCTTAAAGGGTTAATGGGCGAAACTAAGTTGACTTGGTCAACTAGGTTGACCCAGGACCTAGGTTTGAATCAAACATGTTTGAAATGGCAAATGAGATCTGGTAGAGGTGGTTTCAGGAATTAGATTGATCATTTGGGTTAAAATCACCCATTTGGGCCTTTAATGGGTCATTGAGTCAAAATGAATGTTTTGACCCTTAAGGGGCTGGTTGATCTAGTCAACCAAGTTGACCCAGGATTTGAAATTAGGTCTATTAGATCCCAAAAAGTGTTTAAAATTGATCGGAGGAGGTTTCAATGATTGATTAGGTCAAGTCAGATTGAATTTTGGTCAAAAGCTCAAAAATCCCCTTAAAGGGCATTTTGGTCATTTTAGCCTCAAGTCTATTCTTGGTCAAAGTGAATCCAAAAAAATGTAGATCAATACTTAGCAAGTCAATATCAAAGGCTTGGAAGGGATCAAAAGGTTTGGAGGGGAAACTAATGTCAAATTCCACTGAGTGATAGGTCTAGTGGCACGAGTGATAAATATCTGAAGGTTTTACAGCTTTTGGAACTGAGTTTAGTTTCTGGGGTTAGAGATATCAGATTGAGCTCAAACTTGGAGAGATGACCCCAGAGACATGTCCTATCATTATGCAATTGATAGATTCCGAATAAGGGATCAGTTGACTGGGTTTTGAAATATTTGAACAAGTATTGAAAAAGGCATTCAGGATAAGGCCTTTGAACCTTGGATTTGATTTGAATTTCTAGATATGAACTGGACTTTGGGTTTCAAAGTTTAAGTTTGAATTATCCTAATAATTTGTAATCAATTGAATGATTACTAATGATTGGATAGATCCTAAACTAGGTTTGATATTAATTTGAACGCTGAATCAAGGCTTGAGTTGGATTGGGTTAAAGTTTTACTGGGTTTAAAAAGGTTAAAGTAACCTCATACAAAAACGAGATCAACAGTGGACTATAGGGCTGTAAATAAGGAAATTGTGTCAAACAAATTTCTTATCCCAGTGATAGATGAGCTATTGGATGAGCTAAGTGGGGTAGTTATTTTACCAAGATAAATCTGAAGTTAGGGCACCATCAGATCATAATGAAAAGGGAGGGTGTGCCTAAGACTGCTTTCATAACTCATGAGGAACATTATGAATTCCTAGTGATGCCTTGTGGTCCACTAATGCCCCAGTCACTTTACAGTCCATCATGAACAAGGTTTTCCAATCCTATCTCAGGTTATTTGTGCTAGTGTTTTTATGATATTCTGGATTACAGTAGGTTAGAGGAGCATTGGAAACACTTGAGGAAGGTTTTAGGGGTGTTACAAGAGCATTAGCTGAAGGCCAATATGAAGAAATGTTGCTTTGCCCAGGCCAATATGGAGTACTTGGGACATGTAGTCTCTCAGGAGGGTGCAGTTGCGGATCAAGCCAAAATTGAGGCTATGTTAAGATGGCCACTGCCCAAGAATCTCAGGGTGCTGAGGGTATTTATAGGGTTGACTAGCTATTACAGGAGGTTCGTGAAGGGCTATAGCACCATCACATGGCCACTGACATAACAGCTAAAGAAGAATGTGTTCTTGTGGGGGGAGGCAACTGTTAGACCGGTCCAGCCGGTCCATGCAAAACCTTCACCTCTTTTCGTGGCCGACTGCACCGCAAGCGCCAAATGGTCGATTTAGGAAGGATTTTTTAGGGTTTTGGGAGGGAAATTTGAATGTAGGGACTGTTTAGAGATTTCCTTTTGATTTGTATGCATTAAATAGTTTGTTTTCCTAGGGTTAGGGCATCTTGAATTTGGCTGAAATTTGAGATCTCTTAGATTTAGGTTTTCTTTGGGCTCTAGCGGCGTCTAGAGATTTGGGAGAGATTGATCCTCCTCTCGAATTGAGAATCAATTGTATCTTGTTATTTTCCGTTTTAATCAAATAATATAAATTATCTACTATTTTTGAGATTTTATGTGGATTTTTGGGAATAATTCTCAATGTTTTCAAAAGATTGATAGGAAATACTTGAGATCTACAAGTACTTCATATAAAATTGGTATCAAAGCACGTCAATCGAAGGGGAAACAATGGCCAAAAGCAAAGTGAAAGTTTTGGAGGGAGAACTTGGGCAACTCAAAGTAGATTTTGAGGATAAGATGGCTAATTTTCATAGTCATATTGCATCCGTCAATGAAAAGATGGAGGAAAAATTCGCCATGGTGGAAGACATGTTGAAGAAATTGCTTGAAGCCAAAACCAAACCGGTGACATCGAAAACAAAGGAAACTACTGGCAGTCATGAAAGAGATGGGAACACTAACACGTCTAGGGGAAGGGAAAAGCCATAAGTGAAGAACCTGGAGGGAGAAGATGGAATGCCTCCTCTAGAATCACTTTCTAGGGAGGAGATGAGCATAGGCTAAGCAAGAAGTGATGCTAAATTTGTAAGGAGAGGGGATGATTTCGATCGTCGGGGTGCTGATTTTGAAAGAAGAAAAGGGAATTTTGATGAATGGTTTGGGTATGATCGTCAGAGGGAATATCGTGACAATTGGGGAGCACCTCTGCTTTGAGGAATGGGAGGTTATGGAGGATTTAGGGGAAACAAGTATGACCCGAGGGTGAGAAAACTGAAGATGCCAATCTTTGAGGGGGAGGATGCACACGGGTGGATCTACAAGGTAGAAAGATATTTCGCCGTCATTGGGATGACAGAAGAGGAGAGACTGACGGTGGTGGGTATGTTTAAAAGGGAAGGCTTTATCTTGTTATTAGTGTAGGGACATGCGAAGACGCATACGGAGTTGGAGAGAATTCAAGGATTGTTTGGTAGAAAGTTTCCGAACGGGTAAGGGAGGAGACTTCTACGTGCAGTTCTTCGCCTTGAAACATGAGGGTTCAGTGACAAAGTACTGTGAGCTATTCGAGTACCTTGCTAGCAGATTGGACCGCCTTTCTGAGACAGTGTTAGAGGAAAACTTCATGAAGGGATTAACACCATAGATCGAGCAGCGGTTAGAGTAATGAGGCCTCATGACTTGGGAGAGGCTATGGAGCTAGCTCAATTGGTAGAAAATCAGAAGCACCTGGAGGGAGAGACGAAAGGCGGCAGCTCAGGAGGCTCGTACAGGATGACCACCACCTTATTGAAATCCAAGGAGCCAACACCGGATACTCTTCGGGGGACTTTGAAGAAAAAGACTGCAGGAGGAAGACTTAGGGACAACTTCAAGAAGCTCACAGAGACAGAACTACAAGATAAGAGGGTGAAGGGGTTTTGTTTCAGATGTGACGAGAGGTATACGTCAAGGCACAAGTATAAGGACCGAACTCTTTAAGGTTTTGGGAGGGAAATTTGAATGTAGGGGTTGTTTAGGGATTTCTTTTTTATTTGTATGCATTAAATAATTTGTTTTCCTAGGGTTAAGGCATCTTGAATTTGGCTGAAATTTGAGATCTCTTAAATTTAGGTTTCCTTTGGGCTCTAGCGATGTCTAGAGATTTGGGAGAGATCGATCCTCCTCTCGAATTGAGGATCAATTGTATCTTACTATTTTCCATTTCCCTTTCATCAAATAATACAAATTATCTACTGTTTTTTAGATTTTGTGCAGATTTTTGTGAAGAATTCTCGTTGTTTTCAGAAGATTGATAGGAAATACTTGTGATCTACAAGTACTTCCTATCAGTAGCCACAGCAGCTTTTAATAGATTGAAGAAGGCCATGACCCCGTACCTGTCTTGGCCCTATCAGATTTCACTCAGGTCTTTATAATGGAGACAGATGCCTCAGGGTATGGATTGGAAGCAGTACTCATGCATACTCATCGTCCCATCGCCTACTTCAGCCAAGTGTTAACAGCTAGAGCCGGCTGAAGTCGAACTATGAGAAGAAATTGATGGTCATTGTGCTAGCCATCCAGAAGTAGCTACCCTACTAGTTGGATCAACATCTCATCATCAAGACGGACCAGCGGAGTCTGAAGTACTTGTTGGAGTAGAGGATTGTGACAGAGGACCACCAAAGATGGTTGTCAAAGTTATTGGGATATGACTTTGAAATCCAGTGTAGGCCAGGGATAGAGACAAGGCAGCAGATGCCTTGTCCAGATGTATGGGAGAGTTACAGACGATAGTAGTGTTGATACCACTGATTCTGGATTGGGGGGCCATTAAGGTGGAGAGTGCCTGGGATGAGGAGCACGGAAGGATTAGGGCGGACTTACTGAAGTTTGGGAGTAGCCACCCAGGTTTTTCTTTAGAAGGGGAGAGGCTTCTGTACCAAAGGAGATTTGTGATGCCTAGCACATCGGTCAATATTCTACACCTCTAGGAGTTCCATGGAAGTGTTGTTGGGGGTCATAGGGGTGCAGAAGACATATAGTGGACTTGCCTCAGAGTTGTACTGGAAGTGGATGCACAAAGATATGGAGAAGTTGATAGCCATATGTGAGATATGTCTTAGGAACAAGTACATGGCCATATCTCCAAGGGGATTACAATAGCCCTTAGCTCTACCAGGTCAAGTGTGGGAGGAGGTATACATGGATTTCATAGATGAATTACCTCGATCGGAAGGGTTCACAGTGATTTTAGTGGTAGTAGACAGACTGAGCAAGTATGCTCATTTCATTCCTCTACAACACCCTACACGACAGTAACGGTGGCATCGGCTTTCATCGGGGAGGTGATCAGACTGCATGGGATACCAGAGTCTATAGTATCCGACAAGGATAAGGTGATCCTCAATCACTTTGGAGAGAGTTATTCAAACTACAAGGGACAGTACTGAAGAGGAGTGCTGTCTACCACCCTTAGACAAATAGGCAAATGGAGGAGGTTAATGGGAGCTTGGAGACATACCTATGATGCTTTGTGTCGGAGACACCTCAAATGTGAGCCAAGTGGTTAGCATGTGCAGAGTACTAGTACAATACTTCATACCATTCGGCTTCTTAGAGGACCCCATTCAAAGTGTTGTACGGACAGGATCCACCTCACCTGGTGCATTTTAGGCATGGGCATAGTAGCACCCCAGTTTCTTTAGTAGAGGAGTACTTGGAAGAGAGGGATAGGGTGTTGAAAGAATTGAAGAAACATCTGTTGAGGGCTTAGCATATTATGAATAAACATGCATATGGCATAGGAATGGCATCCAGTTTGAGGTTGGGGAAAAAGTGTTCTTAAAGCTAAGGCCCTATAGGCAGAGGATAGTCACCTCCACGAGGAATGAGATGCTGGCACCAAGATATTTCATAATGTGGGTAACGTGGGTCGAAGTAGGTTGTGATGGTCGCAGATTAACAAGAGGTCACAATGAGGCTGGAGGTCGCAACTAAGGTTGCAGGTGGAGGTGCAGGACGCATGCATGCTATGAGGTTGAGAAAAAAGAAAAGCAAAGCTTTGCTATACAATATATTCCGAATTGAATTTACCTTACTCTCAACCAAACATTCAAAATCATGACAACCATGCTTTTAAAATGCAATACACTTAAAATATTCTCAACCAAGGAATCCCTAAACGAAGAACTAAATGAACAATAATCAAAGAGAAAAAGATGAGAATATTATCATTGATCCTATTCAAATTCAAGTAATAAGAAATCCATAGTAATAAAAAATATTAAAAAATTAAAAGAATTTAATATGAGAAACAAAGAGTGATCTAGTTGATGCCAGAACTTGAATGTCATCTGCTAACAGTGCAAGAGAACAAAAAAAATAAAATTGCAGTGAATGCTTACTTTGATTCAGCACTAAAGTTTGTAGACTTGTGGTTTGTGACCAGTAAAATTTTACATGTCAATCCATACTTTGGAAAAATATTTTCATAAATAAAACTGGAAAAGCATTGTAAGGGTGACTATGTTTTTTGAAATTTCAAATGCAACATGTGAATTATTAAATTTCATTTATTGTAAATGAATTATACCTCCCGACCAACAAATGGAGAAGTATTGATAGAGAAAGACATTTTTACTGTCGGCTCCTCTACTTTGATGGTGGGTAGTGCTTTCCAAGAGCTTTTATCAGCTATTGTCTCTCCAATCTGCATAAACATGAGAACGATAATAAGCTATCATCTGCATGACACGTTTCCAAAGAAAAAGCTCATAGATATGTAGACTGAAAAAAATACAACTACAGGTTGGGTCCGGGTGGACTGCTTACCATTATATCATTTATTCCACAAACGGCACAAATATCTCCAGCCTCCACGTTCTCGGCTGGGACCCTGCTAAAATTCTGATAAACAAAAAGTTCACTGACTTTTGCCTGTCTACATGTTTCATCTGATGTGCAAACCTACAATCACAGAATTTTCATGAAGTAAAATTAGTACAAGATGAACAATTGGAACTACATACCATAATATAACATGAAGTTTTGGCAGCTAAGAAAAATATTCCTGTAATATTCGAGTATATTTTGACAGAGAAAAAACGCCTAAATTTTACAATTTTTTTGCATCTATATACTGCTATGCAGTTTATACTTTTGGCTGTTACAATTTAGTTGCAAAGAAATAGCCAATAAGAAGATCCATGTCTTTTTCTTTCTAATACAGCATATGCATAACATCCATGGTTTTAAGCAATAAAGCCAACAAACGCAAGAGTGAAAAATTGAACCACTTGTTGTGATTGAAAAAGGTGAAGCCAAAAAATTTATCAAAAGGATTTTTATGCATTATTTTTTATTTATTAGTATTATTATTTGCTTACTGAGAGGATTTTTTAAATAATAATAAATTTTATTTTATTTTTTTTATTTTTATCTAAGGGAAAATGTGTGTATCTATGAGCTCCCGCACAAATTTCTCCCCCTCATACTCATTGTTTCATTGTAATCATTCAAGTGGTACAGGAGGAGATTTATTTTGATCATTGTAGTGCAACAGTTCATTTGGACAGCCAGTTGGAGAGTAAGAACGAATTTAAGACTTTCAAGTTAATCTTCTGTGAGACTCTATATGTTTACCTCTGACGTCATTGTGTTCAACCGTCATTTTGTGAATCATATGTGAGTCAACAACAGTGGCGGAACCACTTGGTTCCTAGGGGGGCAATTGCCCCCCCTCAAAAAAAAAAATTTATAAGAGTAAAAAAAAAATTGTCCCACCTAAAATTTTTTTTTGCTCCCCCCCCCCCCCCCACCCCCTAAAAAACTTTTTTATTCTAACTTGTCCTAAAATATCTATATATTTCTTCACATTTAGTTCTAATATTGATGTGAAATGTACAAGCATGGATGATTAAATTAAGGAAGTTTGCACGCTTAAATTTTAGAGCACAATAATTATAAGTTTCCTCTTGATGATAAACGACAAAATAAAAATAATAAGGTGATAAAATAGCTTAGGTCTAAACACATGCGAGAGGTTGAGATCATTAAATAGTCAACTAAGTCTTACTTTGCATACATGAGTGGTTTCAACGAGAAATTCCTATACTAACATTAAGATTAGTTGCTATGAGAAGATCCCTCACACGACTCATCCAATTACTAGGTTTTAGCGGAGAAAATGGCATGAACCTTCATGAATCACTTATAAACCTCAATTGAGTAGCGACTAAGAGATTAAAGATTTGGAGGAGAGTTTACCCAAATAGTCGGACGATATGAAGTTCCGGAGGCTGTAAGGAGGCTTGGAAGGAAGTAGGTGGCATTCATGAACCTTCCTAAAAGCGTGGTCAACAATTTGAAACGTCCGGATAAAGTTTGAAGACCTTCCAATTGACTAGACAGCAAGATACAGGTGCAGATTTTCCCTGGACAGCAAACTGCACTGTTGGAAATAACTTGGACAGCATACGGGAGTTGCCGGAACTATTGGGCAGCAAAGGAAGCTGGCTGGAATTTCTTCTTGACATAAAAATATTGTAATTATGGACGTTGGGACAGCAAAACAACTTGCTGTAGCTCTCTGGACAGCCACCAGGAATCTCCCAAAGAGAAGGGAGGTGGGGGTTTGGGAGGGAGGAGGTGGAGAAGGGGGCGGCTAGAGCTAGGTTAGGATTTGGCGCAATTATTTGAAATCTGAAATTACTTTCAGATCAAGTAAAATTGGCGGGATGAATTTGAATTTGAATTCAAGTTCTAATTGTGAGAATTAAAGTGAATGAGAGGGAATTTAGGAGAATTAAATGGGGAGAAATTAATGCAATAGGAGAGAGGAAACCCAATGAAGGGGCCGGCCATATAGAGAGAGGAGGGAGAGATTTGTTTTAATTAGGTGGGGACCACAATCTTAATTTCAGTTTTAACAAAAATCTGAAATTAAATTTCAGTTTTCTAAAGAGGAGTTTCCTAATAGGAAGACAATCAATTGGATTAATTTGAATTTCAAATTCGAAATTGAAATTCAAATAAATTGATTGCATGAATTAGGGAGAAAAATTAGGAAACATTTAATGCTCATAAAACTTTGGAATTTCAAATTTGAAATTCAAAGGAAAGGGGTCGGCGCCTAGAGGAGGGTGGCAAGGGGACGGCCACGGTGTGGAGGTTGGCTTGCCGGCGGGAGGCGGCGGCCTGGTGGCCGGGGGTCTGGGCGGATTAGAGGGGAGGCGGCGGCAAAGCCTGCAGGCCGGCGGGTAATGGGGGATAAGGAGAATTGGGATTTAGGCGGTGGAGCTAGAAGATGAATTGGGTGGAGGAGAAAATTTGATGCAAGAAGAAAATAAAAGAACAAGAAAGATAAGAGAATCGCGAACCTTGGAATCCACCAAGATTGACGGGTATTGCTTTTGCCCCACTTGGGCCTCTCCCTCACGAACTCACTAAGAGATCATCCCAAGAGAGAAAACTTAGAACTCACAAAAAGATCCATAAGCACAAGCGAAAATTTCATATTCAATCATCATCATCCTTTCCAAGAGGAAGGGGAAGGCTTAAATAGCCAATTACATGAAAGAAAACGTAAAAGACATAATTGCCCCTGCCATAAGACAAAACCCTCAAGTGAGGGTAGAAAGGGAAAAGTACAAATAACAAATAAAATACATCAAGATAAGTAAACACGATCATAGCCGTTGATCTTCGATGTCCTCATCAAATATTCTCTTTCATGTTTTTCATGACAGTTTAATTACAATTTTATTTTTCTTGTTTAATTTTTTAAAAAAAAAAAATTGTAACATATAGACATATAATATTATTTTTTTAATATTTAATTATTTTTATGTTGTATTTGCCCCCCCTCAAAATTGAACCTGGTTCCGCCCCTGGTCAACAAATGCTATCCTAAAAAATATGGTTCACACATAGATGTCAACCTCTATAAGGGCACTAATGTCAAATAAAAAAGCGCAATGAAAATGGCAATTGAACAACTCGAAATCACGCGGAAGTTGTCTAAAACATGTCAGCCAAAACCCAAAATCGTCGAAATAATGACCGTTTGCAAAAAAATAGCGTCGGCACGTTCGGGATAGCTGAAACAACTAAGATCACACCCAATTAGCCGGGGTTTTCGATCGACAAGAAAATTGAAATTTTGTGTGTGGAGCAAGGTTGAATCAACCCAATCAAACGATGAAAATCTAGCGAGAGAATCAATGTATGATTAATATAAATAAATATTGACATTAATTTCAAAATTAATATTGAATGTATATTAAAAATTATTTTAAATTAATTAAATTCCTAAGCCTAAAACTACCCACTCATCAAAAACTAACTCAACAACCCATTACTTGCAACCCACTCACGACAAAACCTGACCATGCTCGACCCCTATGCTTTCTAAACCAAAATTGAACCATCTCTCACGGTTTCCCCATTTGATTCGTACAGTAGACTCACACTCGAGCCCTCTTCTGCTCAATCTCTCGCACAAATCTCATGAAAGTATGAAACTCCTCTTCTCATGTGCCCAAGCCTCACACAGTGCCCTCTCCGCCCTCCTCTCTGTTTTGCACAAGACCTCACCAGGCCACCCTCCCATGATGATGCGGCAACCCTGCCACATCCCTCTCTTGATCTTCTAATCTCATAACAAAATCAAAACCCAAGCTACCTGTCCATCACCCTTGCTTGTGCAGCAAACCCCACCATCCGACCTCCCTCTAGCAGCCTCACAAAAGTCTGCACTCTGCACCCACCAACCGACCATCCTAGACACCCCTCTCTACCCTTTCTTTTTCTTCTTCTTCTTCATCTGCCATTCTTCTTCTTCTTCTTCTTCTTCATCATCTGCCATTCTTCTTCTTCTTCTTCTTCTTCCTCCACATCCTCTCTCTATCACTAAACCCTTCAACCTCCCGGCTCTCCACCAAAAAAATCGCCTCCATCTCACCTCCTTACAAAAAAAGAAGCCAATGTCTAGAATTACAAAATAAGAACAAGTATATCTCTTTTTCTTTCTCTTACATCAACTAGGAATATTTATGACCCCGCATTCTATTGATGTTAGATCTGATCGAGAAGAACAAGATTATAATTGAAGAGAGTAACGACTCTTTATTAATTTATTGAAAGCCATCTGTTAAAGTAAATGATTAATTAAAAGATATGATTGAATGATTGATGGATTGATGAAACTAATTAATGATAGATTGAATGATGAAAATATAATATTAAAGCTAGAAGCCTTGTCTTGCTATATTATAATAGCATCCATGATTGCATTTACATGATAGCATATAAATTGATTGATAGGTATAATTAATGTAGGACTACTAGAACTAGCATTGAGATTGATACCGCATGACATAGCATATGACAGGTATACTTATAAACATTGATAGACATATTGGTATAGCATATCAATATGGTAAACTAACAGACAGATACACAAAATATATCATTTGATAGTAATATCTGATAGAATCATTAACATGAATATATTTGATAGATAATTGATGCTCATTTTACTGTACAGTATCTAGTATTGATTAAAAACTTTTACTGGTTTTTTTATAGGTCGATAGAATCCTATACTTAGTAAGATGCTTTCGTTTCACTGATCATATTGATCCTTATATTGATTGCATAGATTGTTTATTATTTATACTCGTGATTAATAAATTTTATACTAATTGAGATAAGCATGCATATTGATTATTGAGACCTTGCGTTGAAAGCATTGGAAGTTTGGATTCCTGCTAGGCTTTGTAAACTCATTCGGGTCCAGAAAGGGGACCAGTAGAGTGAGATTGATCAGAGTCAGAATTGTAGGTTTAGTTTATTATTACATTGTGTTTCATTGTTTAGTAACCAGAGGGGTTGTAATAGATGGATGTTATAGATCAAACTTATGGTTATTGTATATTTAATTTTAATATGTAATTATATAAATATATGGCTTGAAATACATACATATATATAAGCTTTATATTGACAATTTTCTTGTCGACCCGACTCCAATTGAGCCGAGTTAAGCCCAATTGGACTCGATCGCGCTCGATCGAATACCTTCAAACCTAAATTGACCCATATTGGGCCTAAATGAAGTCCAATCAAACTCAATTTAATCCAATTAAAGTCAAATTGATCAACATCGACTCAAATCGATCAAGATCGTCAATCGAGCTCCATCGAACCAAATTCGACCCAATTCGGCACCGATTTGAATCCAATTTTATAAAATTGACTCGATCGGACCTAAACGGACTTGAATTGAACCAAATTGATCCAAATAGACTCTGATTCAGGCTCAATTTCAACCCAATTCATCCAATCTCAGCTCATTTGACTTTCCTAAATTAGGAAATCAAATCCAATGGTTGAAATACAAAGAGCAGCTGGCTACAAGTCTTTTCCCCCTTTTGTTGTTGATTTTTGCGGTTGTAGCAAGAATTGACAATGCAGGAGATCATATCTTGTGGCAAGAGATCTTATCGAATAGCAGGCTTCATTTTGAGCACATTGAAAAGTCGAGAGGGCAGGGAGGCTTCCATTCCATTAGCACTTTTCTTCTTTCTGCTTGATTGAATGTCATACCAATCGAGGGAGGGAAGGAGAGTTGATGCCTGCTTGTTGTGTCCAATTCAATGGAGACGAAGGAGCTATCACCGATAGGGGTGTAAACGAGTCGAGTAGTGGCCTTATCGAGCTCAGCTCATTAGTCAGGAAGCCGGCTCAAACTCGAGCTCGAGTTGAGCTTAAAAGACGAGCTTAAACTTGAGCTTGTCCCACTATAAACGAGCTCGAGTCGGCTCGCGAGCCTCGGAGTGATTTTTTAAATATTATAGATTATTTTAAATATTTAAATATTTTAAACATTTATTATTAATTTTAAACATTAAATATTAATTTATTTTTTATTTTATTAAATATTTTAAATAATTATTATTATTTTAAATATTTAAATTTAATATATAAAATAAAATTATTTTTAAATATTAATAATTATTCGAGTCGGCTCATGAGCTCATGAACCGAGTCTCATTAAGCTCGAACTTGAGCTCATTTATAAAATGAGCTCGAGCTCGACTCATGAACTCGATAAGCTCGGCTCGCGAGCCCATAAACGTGTCGAGCTCGAGCAGACTCGGCTCACTTACACCCCTACCCGCCAATCCCTCAAACTTTCGTGCATCCGAGCTAGCAGAGAAGAGGATATCTCATGCGCGTGTAGAGCCGAACAAGCAAAGCAGTTCGCTCCTGCTTGCATATGTACATCCGACTTAAAGGAGATCGACGAGGTATTCCTGAGGGTCGGGACATGCATGAGTCGTGCGGCTGGAAACAAGAGACCCTTCTCATGCATCTAGGAGAATTCGAGTGGAGCTGGGTGCAATTGGGGCTAAACTGATAGTTGTACTCCTCTTCTCCCTTAAAGAGGGAAACTTCCTCCTGTTGTTGTTCTATGTTTCCTCTTCCAAAATCCAGAGCAAAGGGGTGTGGTGGTTAGTCCCTATTACAGTTAAGAGAAGGTAGAGAGCTTCCCTTCCCTCTCAAACCAACTCCGGCGAGCTCGTGATTGTGTCGTGACTTGACCCAGCAAGTATAAATTCCTCAAAACTTAGAAAATCCCTAGGTTTTTAAGCCGTTGATATGTGGTTGGCGCTCCCGAGTCCCTTAGGACCTTAGAAACATTTGCAATTAATTTGCAAACCCCAAACAAAACTTCATGCTTGCTCCCGCTTAGCAAATTCATGAAAATCTAGCAATTTTCATCGAATCACTCTCATGTGAGAGCTAAAGGGCATGTTGGTGCGTGTAGGGCATTTGGATTGATATCCTACACCTCCAAATGCATGAAATAGTATTATATTGCATTCCAACACTATCACCTACAATCAAATCCTAGGTTAGGTGATATTATTTGATGTTGAATCGAATATTGAGGTGCAGATTATCTCTAAATATTGCAAGTTATATTTCTTTTCCTAAAATAACGTGTCATGACAAAATTGGCACCAAATATGGAAAACTTGCATGGGTAAAGAACTTGTTAATACTTCTAAAAGCTATGGTGGATATTCAATATTTGATATTGTTTGAAAGGATATATTGATAGCTTGTTGCAGAATTTTACATAAATCCCCAAAGATTCATTTTGTAAATCCTAGAACAAGCAAGACCAACCAAACTCATTTTGTGTATGTTGCAAAGCTTGTAGAGAAATGGTCAAGTGACCAGCTGCTCTATCGTGCAAATCCCTAAAATCGAAAACTCATCTTCATGCATTTCTTAAGATAATCTAATCATGTCAAAATAGATTAAAAAATCTTTTTAAAAGCTTTAGAAGTGTATGTTTCCTATCCTAACATGAGTCAAAATCATGTGTCATAGGTCTCTTGCTTGGATCACCAAATTTCCTAAACTTGCAAGTGTCCTAAACATGCTTAATTAGTTTCTAATGCTTGTGAAGCAAAGGTGGAGTATCCCATGGCTCTAAGCCAATGGATTGTATCACACTCTACATTGAGATTATTTAACATGATTAGTGTAATTTGTAAATTGAAAGGTTGAGGGCAATGACAATAAAGTTGAGCATGTGATAAAACTCCTAAAATGATAAACCATCTTATGCATACTCTTAGGTTTCTCCTAGATCATAAAAAATTTTGATCTTTAGGATTTATCTAGAGGCATTCAAATGGTGACTCGCCTAAACACTTCTAAGTTCTTTAGATAACATCAAAATTGATTTTAAAATCCCCTAGAAGTTGTAGGAATGAATCTTCCCTCTCAAAAATACTCTAAAAGAAAATAGGGAGCTCTCTTTCAAGTTCACATCTCCCTCATGCATGATACTTGGAGTCTCCTCAAGGCTCAAAGCGTTACGTTGCATGAATCCTAGCATTCCTTAGGAGCTATCATCAATCTCCCCCATGCACAATGTCTTGGATCTCCCTAAAATCCTACATGCATCATGCCATTAACTCATAAACTAAGAACCAAATTCTAAGTTCTCCTACCCTATTTGTTGGAACATAAAACCAATGAATAACCCCCCTTAGACATAGGATCCAAATCCTAGTCTTCCTTCCTCCTCATTAACTTAGACTAAATTAATTGAATGGTTATCTCTCTTTGAACACCAAATATTCAAAGAATCTCCTCCAATTAGCAACCTCTAAGTTGCATATTGCTTCCCATATTTACATAACCCAAACTAGGTAGATAATCACACATTATTGGAGACAAAATACAATGATTCATTGTTGATTTGCAACCTCTAAGTTGCATGCTACATATCTTTCCCATATGACTCAAAGTTGTAAGAAATTCCCGCATCTACTTAACCCACGTTAAGTAGATCAAACAACTATTTCTTTGTTGAGTCAAAATCAATAAACAGTTTCATCAAACATAGGAATCTAAATCTTATCTCTCTTTCATTCCCATAACCAAAGTTGGATGAATGAACATCCCTTTCTTTGAACACCAAATGCTTAACGAAACTCCTCCAATTTGCAACCCACAAGTTGCATATTTCTTTGTTCTTTCTACAACTCAAGAGTCGTAGGAAATTCCATCATTCACTTCAGCCATGTTGAGTGAATCAAGCCTACACGCAAATCATTTATTTTTTGAGCTAAAATCAAAAAATAATTCCACTCAAGCATAGGAGTTTAAGCCTTAACTTCCTCTCATTCTCCAACCCAAAATTAGGAGAGTGCACATCTAACTTTTAACATCAAATATTCAAATAACATTCATGAATTTGCAACCCCTAAGTTGCATTTTCTCCTTTCTTTCCTACAAGCCAAAAATTGTAGGAAACCCCCATACCTTCCTTAGCCCAGAAGACATAGGAAATCCCCCCACCTCCTTGTTTGTTGCTTCTTTAAAGTTTAAACCTACATGAAAGTTTCCAAATGACTTTCAAAGAAATTTATAAGAGTTTTAGCTAAGCATAGGAACTCCAATCATGCCTCCCTCTCATTCTCCTAACCTAAAATTAGAAGAGTGAACTATCTTCTATAAATACTCAAAAGTTCAAAGGAACTCCACATGATTTGTAACAAAACTTACATATCATCCTCATAAGTTTGCTCTGTCTATATTTAGCAAACTAAACTTCTATCATTGAACACAAAATTCAATGATAACTCCTTGACTTGTAGTACCAAAACTATAACTCTCTCCCCACTTCTATGGGCTCCAAAAGCTTTACAAGACTTCCAATTATTAGCTTCAAAACTTTGAGTTATCCACCCTGTAACACCCCACAGTATCACTATACGATGTTGTAGAGTGTAACAAGAATCACTATAACATTTCCATCATCTACCTCTCATTTCTGTTAAGTTCATTTCAGATCTAAATAAAAGATCATATAAACATCATTTGGAATAACAAAGGAAGCATCTAATAATTCCCCAAATTTTATCACATTAAAAGACTTTATACAGAGCCACTAATGAAATCCAAAACAATTCAAAGTATTACAACATTAAACAAGTTTACTAACCTCAAGAGCATATTCAAAATTTAAATAAACATTGACATAAAACTTAAATACTTGCTTATCAATCTTTCTTCACTTTTTCTTTTCCTTTTCCTATAAAAACAGCCAGTAAGAAGTAATTGGTGAGCTATGAGGCTCAGCAAATTATGTAATCTAAATAACAGCTTAATATAACAAGAGAAATAATTCAAACCCTTAAATTCATCAATCATTAAACTAATTTATTGGTACAACATCATAATTCTTAAGTAGCATGATTCATTTCTTTTTCACAATTACAAAGAACATCAAATTAAATAAGTAAAAGGATTGGCTAGACCTTCATAACCATATTCAATGGAGCTCAGGTAAACCTGGCATATTATCGCCATTGAATTACATTGAGGTCCATTTTGCCTCATTAGGGGTCCCTTTTGCCCCACCTGCTATGCAGGTATATTTTTCTTTGGGGTCCCTTTTGCCCCTCCTACAATACAGGTTTAGTATTTGGGTCCCTTTTGCCCACCTGATATTGCAGACATTATATGATAAAATAGTCAATCTTTACTTTTAACTTGATATTCCAACATCAAATCTTCATACATCATAACTAATTTCAAAGGTTATAACCTTTCAAGCAAACTTATGCTCATACATTTAGAGAATTAAGAATTTGATAAACACTAAGTTAAAAGAAAGCTTCTTTGAATATTCCCATGTATTCTACTGATGACTAACAAAAAGCTCATAATGCATTTCATTTATAATTAACATTTAAAGACATAAGAAATATGCATTCACATTTCAAGACATAAGAAATATGCATTTAAAATCATTCCAATTATAACAATTACATAATTTACCTTCTTGACGAGATGTCGCTTCCAACCTTTCACTCCTTAATCTTCTTCGATTATAAGTCACTTCAAAGCTTTCTCTTTGCATAATTTCAAACGAATCTGGTTTTACCTTATCTTAATGTTCGTCTTTCCTCAATAATTTCCTTTGATCGAATCACAATCCTATAATTCGAATGACAATTAAATTCTATTTATACACAAAATAAAGTTTCTATAATTTACCCATTCACAAACCTTCTTCTCTTCGTAATCTTTGAAATCTTTCCTTCCTACTCCATTGCCAAAATATCAATCATTAGTGTCGTAATGCTCTACAATATTTATCCAAAAAAACTTCTTTACAACCATTCTAATGCTTAACAAAATCTTCAAGCTTAAAATTGCAATTCTATGGAACTTTACCGGAACAGTATCTCGAATTTCACTGCACCGAGACCGGATAAAAAAAGAAATTTGCGAACTGTGCTACAGTGCCGCCCTCCTCCTGTGCCGAACAAAACTACAGGATTTTCCTGTTTTTGCCATAGAAGTGAATCCCTTTCACTGGCTGGATGTTCCACTACCTCTACAAAACTTCCAAATACTACCAAAATCAAGAGCTGCACTTTGTTTAAGCCTTCTTCCAAATGCTACCAAAGACTTCTGCGAATATGCTTCCATCCCGTTGCATGCTTGCTTGCGTGAATGCCAAAACAGAGAACTTCTGGATAGCGTGACTCTTATTAGCGTGAAATGAGGCTTGCCAAAAAGTGATAAGGAGGGCCCACTCTCATAACTGCTAGATTCCAAAGATGACATCCATTCAAAATAACTACTACTTATTATTATCTAGATCTAATTTTAAATAATTACAACTAATTATACTAGCATTTATTAAATTTTCTTTGAACGGTACATTATCAAAAATATAAAAATTTTGTTTCATACCTGATAATTATTTTAGGTTTTACACACCCTCGCCTATTTGACCTCTAATCAAGTAGGTAAATCTTCCACTTAGACCCTACACTCTAAAGTAGCCCTTCACTTAACAAAACAAGTGATCTCCTCCTCTTATAGCATTTAAACAATAACTTTTAAATGTCCTTTAGGAGTCTCTATCTGTTGAAGTTCATCTTATCCTATTAGGAGAATTTCACAAAATCGTAAGTGAATTTCACCTTACCCTTAGGCATGTCTACTTTACTCTATTAGGTAAACATTTCTCTTATCCAAATATTAAAAGGACCTCAAAATTCTTAAAAATCACCTAAGTTTCTTTAATACAATGATCAATCATTCCATCCCAAAAGGTGAAATGCTTGCATTATTGTATTTTAAGATTTCATAAGCAGTAGGCTTACCTCAAAGCAAGCAATGACTGCTTTATAGGTTCTTTATTACCCACCTAAATATGAAAAAAATAGAAATCAAATATAATCTTTAAGTCGCAAACAACTAAAAGTGAAACCGCCCCTGGATTAAGATTAAACATCTTCATTCCTCAATAAAACAAACATTTCTTGTAGTGACATATCACGCAGTTGGCACACACTTAGGTGCACAACCCCTAGGCATGCTAAGATTATAATTTTTCTTTTTTCTACGCATGTGGTTGATGTCCTTGTGTGATTGTCTATTGGATTGGCTGCGTTGTAGGCATTTTCCCTTAAGTGATTAGGATAGAGATATGCATGCTCTTTTTTGTAGGTGGACATGTCCAAGAGGGGGTGCAATAAAACACGATTATATTAACAATATTTGTTGCATGCACTGCTTAAAATCTCCCAAGAAGGCATGGTTAATAGAGTAGAAGCAAGGCTTGGCATTTTAAGTGCTGCACAATTCTGTGATAATTGTTTTATATATATAACATGCTTTTGATCTTCTTTCTATTTTGCAGGCTTGAGCCTTTTTTATAATTTAAAATGTATTTGTTAGACTTAGGATGTATAAACCTATGGAATATAATTACAAGAGACCTGGATTAGCAGGATGAGTCTACTATATATGAAGCCTAAGGCCCATCTATAAGCCAAAGCTTGAAGACCCCACAGACTGGGTCTGTAATAATTATTATTAAGTTGTATAATGACAGACAACTTAGCTGCTAACAATGGCTGTAATAATTTGGACATTCTTTACATTCTCATTCTCTAGTTGATTATACATATATACAAGCATGTTTTGATTGTTTACTGAGTGCGAATCAGAAATGCATGCATTTTTCTAAGTTTTTTCTCTTATTTTGTTTGGGGTGACCTGGACTTGTGTTATATAGTAGGCTTTTAGGATAAAACTAATTTTTCTCCCACTTAGCATGTAAGCAATATAAACTCAACCATAGAAATCACAATTTTTCAAATAAAAGAAAATTTTATATGGCTCCTTCTAAGGAGCCAAGTTTTCAAAAATTTAAATGATCATGCATGACCAAGTGTAACTGATATATAAAGTCTTCACTTAAGAACCAGATAACGAAAATCTGCATTTTTTGTGAGCAGCATTATACATACCCACATTATCAGGCATCTTAACCTAAAAGTCAAGTTGTAAATCATATCTTATAAATAAAATTGACTTTCGTACTCTTCATATGTATTGAGACGGGACTAAATAGATTTAAAAGCGGTTAAGAGGGTTTAGCCGGTAATCCTTCATAGGCATGATTGTAAATCCAGATGTAGTTCTAACTATGTCTCAGGTGAGGTATAATTTGTAAGTCATTTGCACTTAAGTTCGAGGCACTACTTATCAGTAGTCATCAGCTTAGTTTTAGAATCTGAAGCCATTGTTGACTTCTAGTCATTTCATAAGCCCTCACCTTTCGGACATTTTCTCTAACATGTGTTGTTAAGAATATAAGCCTCAATATTCTAAATTAAAATTGTCAACTTA
Organism: Dendrobium huoshanense; assembly: GCA_016618105.1. Taxonomy (NCBI): domain Eukaryota; kingdom Viridiplantae; phylum Streptophyta; class Magnoliopsida; order Asparagales; family Orchidaceae; genus Dendrobium; species Dendrobium huoshanense. Next base: position 30,420,770 of record CM028349.1, on the reverse strand, counting down.
AATAAAATCTGATGTTAAAATGTAAAACCAACATAGGATGGTTTGAGTACCTCTGAGTTGCCTCAGAATCAAATACTCCTACATTTCAATATTCATTCATTTGGCTCCCATTCTTGAAAATCTGATTTTAAGTTGATATTTCCTCCTTTGAAATTCCCAAAGAATAAATCATTGAACAAGAATTTCACAAATGTTAAAATGAAAAGATTGGTCAATAATTTGATGACTCTAAAAAAAGAAATCAATAATTTAATCAAAAGTGTTCTAAAAAAAATGATTGAGATGTAATTAATCATAGGAGATTGTCATTATGGGGCATCTGTACCATAGAATAAAATAAACCATATTCAATTAAATATTGAATAAGAAAAAAATCTCTATTAAAATTTAAATTGTGAATTTTATAATTGAGTCCACAACGAAATAAAATTATTTTCTTTCGGAATAATATATTATTTTCTATGTCATACTCGATCACAAAATATCTCAATCCGTTGAGGATAACAATACTTTTTCAACACTTTCGCTATTTTAAATTGATATGAAATGAAATTAGCGGCTCTAGTAGATTAATTAGAAGATAAAAAGATGTAATTCTTCTGATTTAAGTTCTGGACCGTTACACAACGCATTCGCTCATACCTTCAGGTTTAATCCGACAACATAGATTACCTACAGCTTGATCACAAAAGCCATCATGTTTCATATATCTTATGCATATTGACATATTAACGCCTTCCCTCCATCTTTACATGTGTACTTGCCTCTCACCATCTGTAATGCCATATTCCTCCTCCCTCTCTTTTCTACTCAATTTACAAAAACAATATAATCGAGCTTAACTAATGCGATCACAAGCTTATTCAAGCACTAGTTAGCAGAGCTTGCATGGTATGGGTGTCAATATTTGACCCGACCCAAACCTGACTCAAAACTGACCAAAAAAATTTGGGGTTCGGGTAAACATGTTGTCATATGTGTCAGTGTTGGCGAAGATGAGGAGTAAACACCACAATGACGAAACAAGCAACAAAATAAAGAAGCGAAAAAGTAAAAAACACCGGGATTTAATGTAGAAAAATCCAAAATAGGAAAAAAATCACAGAGCCACACCACAACAAGAAATTCACTATGAAAATTGAAAGAAATAAGTAAAAATAGCTCTTCTCTCTCACTCTCCTTGCATCTCTTCTCACATGCAACATTTTCAATGTCTACATACTCAATATATAAGATAAAGCCAAGTGATATAACCCCAAGGGATGTAACCCTTCAGAAAACGAGAAATAAAATCATCCAATCCGTCTCATAGCGCTGCAATGCTTGAACCTCTATTTTGATCCTCTACAGTGTTGTATATATGCGGTTGTGGTGCTCTGCTCTTTGTAGTTCAATGCCGAAGCGTTGTATGTTGAAAATAATTTTCGGGTGCAAACACCCAAACCCAAGTAGGGGGTAAAGCCCTGCACCCCCTAGCAAACACGACAACTTTTAGGTCCGAGACAACATAACAATTAGATTAATCAACACAATCAGATTCCACACATAACGGTCAGGTTTGGGTTAGAGATTATGACCCGGTTTTAAAATCGAGTCGAGTTTGGGTTGACTTGGAAACCCAAAGATGACCCGATTTGACCAGAATCCCACCCTCGCGACTTCCCACAGCCGACCAGCGACCACCCGCTCGCTCGGTGCCTCTCGCACTCGCGTCCGCACCCGTATGGTCAAACCCACACCTTTTCCCGCACTTGTACCCTAGCCCGCACTCGCACCGCATTCGAACTCGCTTGCCGCAACACCCGCATGGTCGCACTGCCCCCTTTGTGCTCGTGACTCACATCCTCTTCGCACTCAATTCAGCAGCCGATCTTGTTGTGATATTCAGATTAGCGGGTTAGGTCGTGTAATCCCGGTAACCCAACGAGTCAGGTCCATGCCAGAATTTTCGAGTCGAGTTCGAGTTAGTTGAATAGGACCCGAGTGAATTCCAGGTTTGGCCCGAACCCGAACCGAATATCCAATTTGAAACCCCTATTGCATGGTACCATGCAGCTCAAGATCTAATGGATCTCTAACACTAGAGCTGTAAATGAATCGAGCCGAGATTTGGCATGTTCGAGTTCGAGCTCGTTTGTCCAAAACGTGTTCAAGCTCGGTTCAAAGCTAGTCGAGCTTCTTCAATGGTTGTTTGAGTTCGAGCTCGTTTAAAAATATATTGTTCGTATTCGATTCGTGAACAAGATCGAACTCGTTTAATTGTAAGCTTGTCGAACTTTTGAACAAACGACTCGTTGTAACAAGCCGAACCAACCCACAACCCGCAGCCGGCCCCGCCTTCCGAGCCCAACCCACCTCGCGCCTTACCCTTTTGCCAACATAGCTCATTATATAGTGCAAAACCTTCTCTGATTCCACAGTGTGGGTCTAAACAACTGTGCTTTTTTTTCGTGGCCATGAAGAAGAGAGAAAGAGAGGCAAGCGGACAGGAGAATAAAAATGCAAAAGTGATGAAAGAGAAGAGAGAGAGAGAGAGAGGTGGCGAACATAATATATATATATATATATATATATAATTAAGTTATAATGGGAGTACTTTATATATAAATTAGCTAAAATTATTTTATATATATTAAGAGAGGAGGGCGGGAGTAATTTATATATACATAAATATAAATATATATAATTTAGTTAAAATTAATTAAGATATAACATTACATAATGTTAGACTTAATTAGTTAAATAATATATAATATATATTTTTAATTAAATAAAGTATAATCGAACTTCTTAACGAGCATATTCACGAGCTCTAAACGATCTTGTTCGTAAACATAAACGAGTCGAACGACTGGTTGTTCAAGATTGTTTATTTATCTATCGAGTATTGTCAAACTTGTTCAAGCTTGTTCATTTACCTTAACAAACGAACATAAACGAGCTCTTATCGAGCCGAGCCACAAGTAGCTCGTCGAATGCTCGGTTCATTTGCAGCCCTATCTAACACGCTCCCACTCAGCTAATCTACACACTTAAAAAATAACTAATTATTGTAGAGACATCAGCTTAGAAAATAAAATCAAATGGAGTGCAATATAATCTGCCTTTTTCTAAAAGAAAAATTGAAAAATACTTAGGAGAAACATGCCCCTCTAACCACCATATTCGTTGGTGGTATTGATTGAATACAGGTGACAGTTGTCGTAAACTGGCGGATTTAAATGTTCTATTAATGGTGGGATGTTGATAGTGATAGTGGCGGAGGTGCAGGTGGAGATTATAACTGTAGGTGGCACTGGTGGTGATGTAATGGAAGCAGTAGGAGTCACAGTACAAAAGCGGTCTAAGTGCGGCTCACATTGTAATATGACGGTGACGTCGGTGAATGGTGACAAAACTGGCAACTGCATACTCAAACTGTCAGCCATAACTGGCGATAACAGCCACAGGTGCTTAAAAGAAAATGTTCATCTGAAGAGAAATGCTGAACATTTAATGAAAACGTTTTTGAAAGAATAGAAAACTACAGTCTGGGTAAATTAACCTTGACTTCTATGCCTCGTTCCAACAAACCAGCATGCAAACGACCAATTGCTATTCTCCCTTTGTGCTCATCATACTCGATATTTGTTACCTGCATTTCATATGTAAACATTAGGTTCGACTTCTGCATAAGAAAACTCGATGGATAGAAACAGAACATAAGGAGAAACACCTCAATTCTCTCAGCTATGTTGATGATGCCCCAAAACTTAGGAAAATAAATATAGAGACATTCTTATAAATCTGCTGTAGTTTGCAAAAGAATAATGCTTTAAAATTTTGCAAATAAAGACAAATTTTTTCTTTTTTTTAAAATAAAAACAACTAACCCTGACAATATGTTAATAGAACAAAGGATTCATCTGATCTATTAGGTCATGCAAGGCTTTCACAACGGTGGCAACATAAGCTGTTGGCCCATATATATATATATATATATATATATATATATAAAATAAATAGTTGCCCTGGCTATACCATAGTTTAAAAGAAGATTGAATCAAAAAGTTTCAAATCTAAAGCCCTCCTCCCCAAAAAGTCAAACGCCTAACAGCTGAATCAGTTTTTTGGTAAACACCAAATAAACAGATGATCTCTTCCTCGCAATGTTCCTAATCATAATGGAAAAGTACAAATAGAAAGTTTAGAGGCTTTTTACAATGTGACTTACCAAAAAATAAAATAAATAGTTGCCCTGGCTATACCATAATAGTTTAAAAGAGTGTGAAATTTATAGATAGTAAATACATGGAAGGAAAACAAAAAATCATTACTAACAAGCATCTGAAGTGCTCCATCCTTATTAATGGTAGGCTCTGGTATGCATCTAAGAATAGCCTCAAAAAGTGGCCCAAGATCATCTGCTAAATTGTCCGGAGAGAGTCCAGCCTTACCTTTTATGCCACTTGCATAAATCACTTGAAAGTCACACTGTATAAATCATTGTATACTTTTAGAATTCAGACAATAAAAGGTCAAATTACGTTTGTTGATATCATTTTCAGGCAAGAAAATATGAATGGAGAGGTAATAAAATCATTCACAAGATGACCTGTTCATCCGTTGCATTTAATTCAATAAAGAGCTCAAATGTTGAGTTGATAACAAAGTCCGGACGTGCTGAAGGCCTATCAATTTTATTTACCACAACCACAACTGAATGTCCATATTCCAAAGCTTTCTTCAAAACAAACCGTGTTTGCGGCATTGGCCCCTCTACAGAGTCTACCTATACGGTATACATTTCATAAATTAGCTTACAAGAACATTAGTTCAAACAATCAGTTGAAGAGAATTAATTGGAATAGAGCACCAAAAGAACTTCAACTAACCAAAGAGCACTGGCATTAAATCACAAGAGATCATTTTAACTATCCATACGGACAGAAAATAACATAGCTGCTATATATATATATATATATATATATATATATATTGGGTATTGCAACTTCCAGTAGCTAATATTTTGCAATAAAGATCAGCAAACAAACAAGCTCTACTGATTCAATTGTTAGAAAAAACAAGTTACAGCCCAAGAATCACTTCGAACACCACTATGCCATAATCCAACCATTCAATCTGCACTAAATAATCATCAACACCATTATCAGCCTTATCAAAACTATTTTGGGGTGGTTTCGTGAATCTTTCATATTCATTCCTGTTATCGGATAAAATAAAAAGAAAACAAACCCCAACTCATGTAGCAGGTGTTTTAACAAGACAATAACAGGAAAAATCAAGGAGCAAGTAAAAATAACATAGTTGTACAGAAAAATTCAATAAAGCGGATTATATCAAGAAACCAACTTCAGCAAGCATAAAGGGCCATTCGTTTTACATAAGTAAGAATTTTCATTTAGTCAGTACCACAAGAAGAACTCCTTCAACCATATTGAGAACACGCTCAACCTCTCCACCAAAATCAGAATGGCCTGGAGTATCGATGATATTTATCTTAGTGCCCTTGTAAGTTATTGAGGTGTTTTTGCTGAGAATTGTGATTCCTCTTTCCCTCTCAAGATCATTCGAATCCATTATTCTCTCCTGCACAAACTGGTTGTCACGGAAGACCTGAGAAAAACATTAATTGAGATATATTGTGATTACTTGTCGGTTGAGGTGGGTATTCGAAATTGCTACTAGATAAATCCTCTTTGTATCTTATGCAATGAAAATGACAAAGAGATACAATATTAGTCAAGTTTCTATAAATGAAAAGATGCTACCAATTGAATGATCATCGGGATCAAGGACAATACGTTTTCCATGCATAAAATCAAGTTAAATTAAACACCAAAAACTAGTTAAAGTCTAACAAAATTACAAAAGCTCGCAAGCACCAGAACAAGCAAAAGATAAAAGACCAAAACAAAGAACCTAAAGAATAATCTCAAGTAGCAGAGCAAAAATCCACCAAAAAAGTCTTCATCAACATTAAAAGAAGTAATATGCTGTAGCACAGAAATAGAGCAGCATAACCTAACTGAAGGCATCACAGCATAAATTTTCTGTTTGCATCATCCTTATGGCATGAAAGAAAAGCAAATTCGGAATATTCGCAAAATAACTTCAGTTTGGAAACCATAAATGTATGCCATTCCTTCGTTTTCAGCCACTACTAAATGTCAAAAAAATCTGAGTAATAATATTTACAACAAAGTATTATCGTAATACAAATAAAATTTGTAATTATTGCATATGTAAATATGCCAATATAAGGTAATTAAAAGTTTGTTTGTTCATACATGATGTTTGTGCTGACCCAGTCATGTTGATCAAACCCTAGGTCAACAGAAAGAGACATGAGCATGCAAATTGAGTTGTATTGCATAAAATTCTGTGACACTAGAACGGTTTAAGTTCTTGAAAGCTTCATGATTCAACACTATATAACTACTCAACAGATTTTTAGCATACCTTCGCTTGCTTCAGCATTGCATCAACTAAAGTTGTCTTTCCATGATCTACATGAGCAACAATAGCTATATTCCTCACATCCCTTCGCGTTGTTAACTTCTTTCCTACTGCACTAATAGATTAAAGTTATCATAAAGAAAACGAGAAGATTGTTCATTTCTAGTTTTTTTTTTAATTAATGGTTTCTTTGGTAGAAGATCCAGTTTTGTGCTACAACTTTCTGCGTTTATGTTGGTTCACAAATGTAGAAAAGCAATTTCATGTATTAAGAAACCAGTAAACAACTCAACTCATGCTATTACTTATAAAGGAAATTTCATGCATTGCGAAAACCAGCAAACAATTCTAACTAAAACTATTACCTAAAATGGTAACCGACGCATACATATTATGTAACTCAATTCTGTATTTTGCAACTGAAAATGGATAACTGAAACATTTAACAACCAACCCAAATAATACACAACACTTTCAATTTAGACTATAAAATAATAAGAAACTTCAGACCTCTCCATTTCTTCATTGTCTTGTTAATATTGTTTATTATATTATTATAATATCTAAATTATCATATGTGCTAACAATTTATAATAGGAATCTACAATATTTATTATTGTAATATTTCTTTATCATGAAGGACATTTTCCTTTATTATGTTTTCTTTATTTTATCTTCTCTTGTCTATGTATAGGCTCAAAAATATGAAATATTGCAGGTTATAGTACAGGCCTTGATTTTTACATAGTTAGGGATGTTTGGAGGCTATGTATGGAGAAGATTCCTCTAGGATTTCTCGAGTCATGGTTTAGAGGCTTACTCCATACCATTTCGACTTAGGTACTCATGTGAATTTGGAGATCTACCTCATTCCTAAAGGCATGCACATACCCTCTCGACGGCTAGAGTTTCATTGTCCTTACTGCTATATGCTAGGAAAAAGATTTTATGTGAGATAGTCTCGCGCATGAGATTAATTTCGTAGTTCTTTTTATCTATCATGTGGACGTGCTTCTATTTTGGGAAGGGTGACAATTATAGCTTCTATTTGTTCGTAGTGAATTAGATCATCTCTCCTCTCTCCCGTGGACATAAGCTTGATTGAAATTGAACAGTATAGATTTTCATGTCCTCTTTGTAGTTGTTTCCTCTCTCCTTTGTGATTCATCATTGTCAATCTTGGAGACGCTTCCATATTGTGTCTTTCAGGCCTTGTTACATCACCAAGGTGAAACTTTCCTAAAAATCCATACAACAAGCTGAACAAGAAGTCTGAATTTCAAATATCCCTTTCTTGAATTTAACAAATATTAGCCTTCATAACAAAATCTTTTTTTGGCTCACCATCATTTTAATCTACACAACTTATTCAACGAACTCCAGCCCCAAGGCAACTTTTCAAAGCATGGCTAAAGAAAAAAAATCATTGGACCTCATAAAATAACTTACATCTGCTACAACGCTTTTATTTCATTTAAAACATGAAACAGAAGAAATCAACAACAGTACTCGTAAATCTCGGAAAAGCTAAAAGGAAACTCAGAAGAAAATCACCAGTAACAGGTTCTGTAGTGGGAGAGGTAGAGCAACTAACAGCTATTCGACTCACAGACCCCGCGTCAAATCTCAAGCTCCGGCGGGCTTTCAAAGCTCGAGATGGACGAAAGCCACTACCGAATATATCTTTAGAGGGAAACAGAGATGATGATGATGATGATCCTCTTTGGTTGGTGCGAAGCGGCGCCAAAGCCATGTTGAACCTATGGAGGCCAGTAGCCATATCCATTGCTCTCACAATTAGAAGATGTAGTACTGTAAGGCGGAGAGCGAATGGGTTTGAAGGGTGTCACCGGCGAGGATAGTGTTGTAGGTATTTATAGGATAGATTTCCTGTAGGAGAAGCCGCTCTGGTAGCACCCATAAGGGCCATAACAATTAATATTAATTAATTAATTAGTTAATTAAAATGCAGCTTTTTCGAAGTGAAAAAAAAAATGTTAGATTATATTAAGTATTAAGATATAATGGGTTAAGACGTTACAATTGTGCAAGGTGAAGCAAAATGAGCTCTGCTAGGGTTTGCTCGGTTTAGGGTTTGCTCGCCTGCGTTTACCACCGCTTTTTTCTTGCCTGGGAGGGCTTCTCCCTCCCGATGGCAACCGATACGCATGTTTTTCCACCACTCTCTTCATCTCCCTCCCATGTTCCTCCTCCTTCCGGGGGACTTTCTTACGCTGCAAATGTTTCGACGTCTTCTTCCAAGCCGAAACCTTTTCCGGTTTCTTTTTACTCTCCAGCCAAAAAGCTTTCTTTTAAAGCTGATGACTTGTCCGAAGGGAAGTCCATCTGGACTTCAGCGCTCATCGGGTACTCCCTGGGACCGAGACCTTACTATGAGAGGCTTCTCAAAGCTATGCTTAAGCTTTGGCAGCTGAAGGGGTCCATGTCTCTTCTATCTCTTGCGGATGGCTTCTTTTTGCTAAAATTTTCGACTGAAGAAGACCTAGAGACGATTCTCTCTGGTGGACCTTGGTTCATTCTGGGTAAACCTTTTATTTTACAGAGATGGTCTCCAAAGTTCAAGCCTAAACGCGATGAAGATGCTTCGATCCCGGTTTGGATAAAAATTGTGGATTTCCCTCTGGCTCTGTGGACACCAATCGGTATCTCTAAAATCTCAAGTTATATTGGCATTCCTATATCTGTTGATTCCCTTACTGCAAATCGTTCTAGATTAACGTTTGCGAGAGTCTGTGTTCTCATTTCTAAAGACTCGACTTTACCGGAAGAAATTCCGATTGAAATAGAAGGAGAAGATTTAACATTGAAGGTATTATATGATTGGAAACCTGAAAAATGCGAAGGCTGTGGATCCCTCATCCACCCTTTTTCTCTTTGCCCAAAAAACCCTAACCCTCAACCTGTTCTTCCTCCTCAACCACCCAAATTTCGCGGAAGGAGCTCATCCCGACCTCCTTTCATTCGAAATCAAAGATCAAATTCTTCAGTCCGAGTTCATATCCCGAACTCCTCCCAGATAGTTATCGATAAATCTCAACCTGCTCTGCTTCCAACCCCTGATTCTCTGGTTCAGCCGTCTGCTGACAATGCTAAATCATCTCTTGCGGAGCAGCCTAAGTTATTTTTGATTTCTGAACAAGATAACTTAGATTCTCTTCCGATTAACAACAGTAACAAAGTCCCCTCACCCCTCTTACCAAACCTCAACTCACCCACTGAAGAATCCTCCTCTTCGGGCCAGCCTCATATCCCCGTTCTACTAAAACCACAAAACCTCCCCCTCCTTAACAAGTTTGCTTCTCTGCAAAATGAAGATAATAATCCTTTGGATAACTCTGATTCTCTTTGTGACAATGAAATTGATTCTACAGCTATTGCTGATGATGATCCCTCCCCTTCAACCAAGATTCAGAACCGGTCTGAATCATCTAGCCACAATACCAGATCATCTGTTGGCAAGGGGAAATCTCCTGTCAACTCAAAGCCCCATAAAGCTAAGTCGGCCAAGAAGGCCAAAAATCAAAAATCATAATGTCTTTTCCTAAGATTGCTAGCTGGAATGTTAGGGGTTTTAACAGTCCAGAAAAAGTTAATTTTTGCAAGTCTCTTGTTTCTTCTATGAATCTCAAAATGTTATGTATTTTAGAAGCAAAAATCTCCTCTGCTTCTATTAATGATCAGTGGTTCCTTCGTTCTCATCGGCTTTTTGAGAATGAAGGTAGTTGCAACAATTTTGGTGATACGGTTTTGGGCAGAATATGGATTAAATGGGAGGAGTCGGTTCTTTCATTTAATCCATTATCTTCTTCCCACCAACATATTCATGGCATCCTCTCTATGGGATCTTTCCCTCCAATTCATCTTACTGTCATTTATGCTGCAAATACGGTGGAAGAAAGGAAACATCTTTGGGATCAAATTATTGCTGCCTCTCCTCCTGTTGATCAGCCTTGGATATTAATGGGAGATTTTAACTGTTACAGATTTGATACTGAGAAAGCTGGAGGCTCTGTCTCTTCTCCTAGTAGATTAGGGGAACTTAATAGTTTCATTTTTAACTGTGGTGTCCAATACCTCTCTTCTACTGGTCTCCATTACACTTGGTTTAATCAAAGAGTGGATAATCCTATACATATCAAGCTAGACAGAATTTTGGTGAATACTGCTTTATTAGATGTGTTTCCCCACGCTTACTATTGCGTTGAAACTCATTTGGGATCTGACCACTCGCCTCTCATCTTCAATTCCTCTCATGAAAAACCTCTTTCTGTTAGATTCAAGTTCAAAAATTACTGGATAAACTTAGACGGTTTTTGGGATGATGTTATTGATGCTTTCTCTTCTAGATCGGCTAGAAGTCCTATTGCTTCTTTTTATCACAGCCTCCAAACTCTCAAAAGACACCTCAAAAATCGTAAATGGGCATCTTCTTCACACCTCTCCAATGCTATTATGGATCTCAAAAGCAAACAACATCAATGTTTGGTTCAATTACAATCTCTGCCCCTTGACAAGACTTTAAATCAGAACTTGAAAAATCTCAATGAGGAGCTTGTCACAATGCAAAATTACTGGACTTCTTGGATTGCTCAAAGAGCTAAGGTTCTTTGGCTTACTAAAGGAGAGGATGATCTTGGTTTTTTGTATGCACACATTAGAAGCAGAAATAACAGAAACAATATTAAAGAGATATACACGCTTGATGGGCATTTTACCAAGTTTAATGATATTTCTACTGCTATCATTAAACATTTTGAGGGCTTGTTTAATACTTCTACACCCCACTCTCAGCAAATTTGTCAAATCCCTCAAGGCAAAATTATCACTCCTCTCATGAGTTGTAAGTTGATCTCTCCTCTGACTTTTGATGAAGTAAGAAAGGCGGTTTTCGATGGTAATGAAAACACTGCTCCGGGTCCTGGTTTTTATAGAAAAACTTGGCATCTCATCGGCTTGCAAGTTTATAATGATGTTGCCAATTTTTTCTCTACTAGTTCTATGCCTAAGGGAGTTAAAGCCACTGCTATTGCTTTAATTCCTAAGACATCTCATGCTTCTAATATAAGTGATTTCAGACTCATCTCCCTTTGCAATGTCCTTTATAAAATTGTTGCTAAGGTCATTGCAAATAGAATGAAAGAAGTCCTTCCTTTTATTATACATGAAAGCCAATCTGGTTTCATAGCAAATAGATGCTCCACTGACAATATTATTCTAGCTGCTGAACTTCTTAGAGATTTCAAAGGAAACAAAAAGTTGTTTTGTGCAAAACTGGATGTCAAAAAAGCATTTGACACAATCTCTAGGGATTTTATTTTGGATAGACTGCTTATGAAAGGTTTTCCTGAAAAGTTTGTTTCATGGATAAAAGGTTGTATAACTGATGTGCACTTCTCCATTTGTTTAAATGGATCTCTGGAAGGGTTTTTCAACTCTAGTTCGGGTCTTAGGCAAGGCTGCCCTTTGTCTCCGCTTCTATTTTGTATTGCCATGGATGGGTTATCGAACATGCTCACTGCTCAATCTTCTTCACTCAACTTCAAGGGCATACAATACAATAACTTTTCTATTAATCATTTGTTGTATGCTGATGACTTATTGGTCATGGGAGAGGCTAGTTTTGAGAATGCCAGAAACCTCAATACTTGTTTAAACAACTTTGCCTCTATATCAGGTCTACATATAAACCCGAGCAAAAGTGCCATCATGTTCTCCAATTCAGAGCCCACCAATCACATCATCTGTGAGGAACTTGGCATTAATAGCATTAATCCATTCCTCATTTATCTGGGTCTCCCTATCTCTCCAAAAAGGCTAAAAGCTTCTCACTTCCAACCACTACTGAGTAAACTTTTTGCTCTACTTGATGGTTGGAAAAACAAGTTTCTTTCTTTTGCAGGTAGGATACAATTTCTAAAATTTACCATCACAAATTCAATTGCTTATTGGATCAGAGGATCTATCATTCCTAAAGGTTGCTGTGCTATGATAAATAAACTTTGTTCTAAGTTTCTTTTCCATAATCATTTGGAGGGGAAGAAGTTGCATCTTATACCTTAGTCTAAAGTTATTATTCCAAAAGAAGCTGGGGGTCTTGGTATCCTTTCTATTGATGCGCTTTACTTTGGGGTTTTCTGCTCTATCATTGGAAGGTTTTACAACAATCCTAATTTGCTCACGGGCTGGTACAAAGCTAAATACATATCCCCCATGAAGCATCCCCCTCCTTCAGCCTCCAGAACCTGGCATCGTATCCATGATACTTTCTTGAAAATTCGACAGCATTTAACTTTCCCTGTTGCTCTTCACAACACTCTTTCTTTTTTCTGGGACCCGTGGCTAAATGGCAATTCTATTGGGGAATTTTCTTCTATCTCTGGCTTGGAGAAAATTAGGCTAAAAGATGTTTTCTGGAATGATTTATGGCACATCCCTATTCACATTCCTCCCAATCTCCATGACCTGATTAAGTCTGTGGCTATTAAAGAGAACAATATTGTCTTATGGGATGGAAATATCAAATGGGAATTTAAAGGTTACACTGAAATGTATTATTCTAATCTCCCTTCGGTTGATTGGCACAAAGCTATATGGCACAAGAATCATGCCTTAAAATTTTCATGTTTTACTTGGATGGCTTGTATTGGCAAGTTGAAAACAGCGGATAACTTACGCCTTAGAGGAATTATGGTGCCTATTAATTGCTCACTTTGCTCTGGACATTTAGAGAACCATTCCCATTTATTTTTTGAATGTGATTTCTCTTTTTATGTCCTTAAGATTATTCTGCCTAAGTTAAATTGCTTTTTGCTTAGACCAAATTTGGCTCAGGCCATGGAATTTATTGAAAACACCTTGCTGGCTAATAGAGAGGGTAAAGATTTAACCTTATTGGTTTTAAGCTGCATTGTTTACCATGTGTGGAAGGAAAGAAACCAACGCCGTTTTTTCAAACAATTGCTCCAATGTGACCAAAATCATTTGCAATATTCTGGAGGCTGTTAGGCATAAATTGGTAAAATGGAAAAACAAAACATCTCTTCTTCAAGATTTTCTGGGCGTCCAGTGAGCCATTTTTTGGCTGCTTCTTCTTGGAACATTGTCTTGACAACTACAAATTCGTTTCATTATCTTTTGGCAGATGCAGTTTATTTTGGTTTTTTGATTATCTCTAGGTGGGATAATATGGAACTTCTCAGTTTTTTGGTTATACTTCTGACCTGGGAGGTTTATGTTTGGGCCTGGGAGGTTTTGTTTTTTCTCTCAGTTCCCAGAATTTCTGTGGATTGCTCTATTCCTAACTTCCAGGTTTACTACACTGATCTTAGTTGGCAAGATAGGTGGACGGTTGGCATTCAGACAATGATGAGCTCAGCAAGTCTCTCCGAGCTATGGAGGGCCTATTTGGCAACCTGGCTCGTTTTTGCCCCCTACTGCAACCAGGCTGGATGCTGTGATGATCTTAAATCAATTCGGTTTTTGGTTTTTACTCGGGATAATACTGCAACCGCCTGGATTGGTTCTCTTATACGATTAATTCTGATGAATGAGACTATGCATTTCTGAGTCCTTGTATGCCAATTGCCTTTTTGGTCTTGCCTTCATTCATATGTAATTTTTTGTTTTAGTTGGGTTTTTTGCTTTTTCTTTCCACAGGTTACATGTAATTTGCTTTTAGCTTTTTAATATATGGGCTTCAAGCCCCGGGTTTACCCAAAAAAAATATTAAGTATTAACATAAATTAAATAGAATAAATTTAAAAATTATTGAATTTATTTTAAGCTTAATATTAAAATAAAAATTATATTATGTTAATATTAAAATAAATTAATAAATTTAAATTGTATTATAATATTATTTATTGTATTTCATATATGATTTGAATTGTATAGAGAAAATAATCTGATTGATATAAGATAAATATGGCATTTACATAAAAGTAAGGAATGTTGGTTGTTAACATTATAAAACAATAATACCCTGTCTATGCCGATAGATATTAGATTGTAATTGATTGATTGATTACGTCAATAGGTAAACAGTGACGACTCTTTATTAATTTATTGAAGAATGATAGATTGAAGTATGAAAACACTACATTAAAGTTGTATGTCATGCATTGCTATTCATAATCATATTCATGATTGCATATAAATTGATTAATATATATAATTGATATATAAATGGTAGAATTATCATTGAGACTGATACAGCATGACATAGCTTATGACAGTTTAACAGTTATACTTATAAACATTAATAGATGTTTTGATATAGCATATTGATAGACAAATACACATGGCATATAATGTGATGGAAATATATGTTAGAATTATTAGCATAAATTTAGGCTTCGTTTGGGACGGCATTTTTATTGCTTTCTAAAACGGAGTTTTAGTACAATTTTTTTTATTTTTGTATTAAAACTCTGTTTTAGAAAGCAGTAAAAAAGCCGTCCCAAACGAAGCCTTAATTGATAGATTTGTTATGATTATTTTATTGTACAACACCTTATCTTCATTTAAAGACTTTTATCAAAAATTTTATAGGTCAATGGATTCCTATGCTTAGTGAGATGCTTTTGGTCTACTAATCTTATTAATACTTATGTTGATTACATAGAATATTTATTGTTTATAATAATGATTATTGATTTTTATAATAATTGAGTTGAGCATGCATATTGATTTCTTTGCATTACATAGAAGAGTTGGTAAGTTATAGTAGCCTATTAAGTTTTGTGATCTCATTATTACGATTTGATTTATTTGTAGGTTCGGGAAGTGGTTAGTAGAGTGAGATTGATTAGAGTCAGACTTGCTGGCTTAGTTTATTATTTTGAATTATGTTTAATTCTTTTGTAACCAAAAGGCTTATGATAAATGGATGTTATAAATTGAACTTCTAGCTATTATATATTTAATTTTGATTTATTCTCAAAATAATTTTCTATACATCATTGAAATTATATACAATCTGAAATATATTTACAACAGTGCTTGACAACAGAGAGAATAATAAAATAAAATTAAGTATGAAAAAAACAAAATTAATAAAAGCATACCTACAACACATATCAGAGTATGCTATCCAAAACTACCCAGCTCGCTCCTTACCCTTCCACTGGCCTGAAAACATAAATAAAAGTATGAATTGGCTAATATGGCTCAATAGGCTATCACATACACAAAAAAAAATAATCAATAATTAAAGTAAAAAAAGAACTAAAAATATTGTGTTGTAAAAATATTGTACGAAATTTTGAGATTGAAATTAAAGTAAAATATGAAACTAAACTAAAATGAATTATAAGTAGATATTCATTTTATCATAATGGCTCTCAACTCAAATTTTTATATATCTTTACAGATCTTATCAATGTAGTATCATAATCATATGTTATGTATGAGTCAATTAGTAAACAATGTAGTGAATCAATAACAATGGTGATGTAGTAACAATATACATGCAGTAACATCAATAATCATATTAGTAATAAGTCAGTAACAATGCATCAATAATATGCATTTTAGTAATCAAACTAAACATATAAGAAGACCTAGTTTGATAAATATTTCTTTCAATGTCGTCAGTATCAGTAAACAGAGCCATCAATTTTTGGCCGTCGGTACAGTAATACCTTCTTATAACTCTCTATTATTGTATTAGTAGAAAATAGTGCATAACCATAATATCTCATTAATCTATCAGAATATACATTTCAATAAATCTTTAACCAATGGGTCAACCAATCTTTATTTGTATTTCCCACGCACACACATCATTATCATAATATTATAACATCAATAGCGACCAGTTATTACTCAATCACATATACATATTCATTTAAAATGCATTACAACAAATAAAATATAATTGAGTATAATTCATAAAATGTCAAAAAATCATAATAACATGCAAGAGAAAACTCTAATGAGCAGAATTTCATATTTTTAGTAATTAAACAAATTACCAGAGATCATATATATAACAAACTTCTGAAGTTTTAATTGAACTATATCACTATTTTTTATGTCAAAATGAATTTAGGAATTGATAAAAATTATAGCTTTTTCAAAATCATCCAACGAAATATCTCAAATAAATACTCAAACATTTATAATCTCAATCTCTATAACATATACAAAGTTATAGTGTGAATATTTATCAATACAAAATTATCCTCATTTTTTTGTAACAAAAATATAAATTTGTTAAAAAAAAAGTATTTAAAATATCAAATTATTAAAATCAGAAATAGGAGAATGATTTCTTATAATGAAACGAGTAAATCTCCCAATAGGATCGATTGACGAAAATCGCTCTACGACATTCAAATCTAGCTTTCTCTATTCTCTCTCCTCAAATTTATTCTCTTAAGCCATTTGAATAGGAAAGGGCCTTTTAATTGATTTGATAATGGAATAAGATATTTTTTAAATAATAAAATAATAATTATATAATTTAATTAATTTTTAGTATAAAATTCATATATATTTTTTATTGAACTTAAAAAATTATAAAAAAATCTATTAAATATCCCAAT
This sequence comes from Dendrobium huoshanense, assembly GCA_016618105.1. Lineage (NCBI taxonomy): Eukaryota > Viridiplantae > Streptophyta > Magnoliopsida > Asparagales > Orchidaceae > Dendrobium > Dendrobium huoshanense. The sequence continues at coordinate 30,403,743 of CM028349.1, read as the reverse complement.
TTATTTAAAAAAATTTTGGTGAAATCGATTTGCAAACATATACTTGACGGTCCCAAAGCCCCCACTTGTATTGATATATGTCAATTTCTTAAAGATTTGCACTGATGCAAAAAAACTATGAAAAAAATAAGTGTAATAAAAAAACTACCATATCTATGTTATGGCGAAGACGGATTGCGATTTGAACTTATAATGACTTTTGAAAAAAAAATATTTGACAGGGTTAAACTACGAGCTATTACACATTGAGTTTCATCATCTCATTATTTAGGCTTCGTTTGATTCGGTTTATGCTTACGTAAAATGGAGTTTTAGAAAAGGAGGTTGAGAAAAAATCGTTCAATAAAATGGAGTTTCAATAATGAGATATGTTTGAGTAATATTTTTAAAAGTGCTTATTATAAATACTTGAAAGTAAATTTAAATTGTTTGTTTAGGAGTTCCGCTTTTGAGATTTTATTATAAAAGACATAATTGCCCATGAAATTTATGTACACGTAATTAATATATATATATATATATATATATATATATATATATATATAACTTTCTAAGAAAAATTTATTTATCTAGTAATTTATAATATAAAAGTTTTCATTTTTAACTCATAATTTTTTAACATATAAAATAATTTTTACTACAAATATGATAAAATTTAAATCATATTAATTTATTATTATACTTACAATATTTCGTTATTATTTCTTCTATAAAAAAAACTCAACTTAAACAAAAAATATATTTTTATGTTGGAAAATTAATTTATTCTCTTATCAAATAAATTATTTTTGAAATTGAGAATATACAAAGAATCAAACGCAAATCCGAATGGAATCCTTCGTAGCTGATGGCTTGATGCGGCACCTATTTAAATGTGTATGTATTAAAAAATATTACATCAATAAAATTTCAACAATTGTTCATCAAAGGTATAAACAAATAGCATTACAAATACTTTCCTAAATAAATCTTAAACAACCATGTCATCATCTCCTTTTCAGGATGATAACTGAATTTGATTCCTGTTACAAAAAAAAATTTAAACAAATATTTCAGCTTTTTTGTATTAAAATATTTGGAAATTCATATTTACAAAAAAAAAAAAAAAAAACAGTTTGCATATTCATTATACTTGTTCTAATTGCATAGTTCAAATGCAATTTTCTACTCAGTTCAATCATTTCATTCACCCCCTCGTCATCACCAAACTCTACTTCGGCATATAACACATTACTTTCTTCAATTTGTTCTCCTACTCTGCATTGATATGCCTTTGGATGAATAAAATTTTCATCAACGTCACATTCTATGAAATCTGGATCATTTCGTGATATATGTCGTCGAATATAATTATGTAATCCCATGGTACCAACAACAATAAGACGCTGCTTCTTAAAACTATAATTAGGCATATCTCTTAATATTTTCCATTTCTTTTTCCATACACCAAAGGAAAGTTCAATTTCACTTCTTAGTGAGGAATGCCTACTATTAAAAAGCTCCTTATGTCCCATAATAGTTCTACTATCTCTTCTAAAATCTGGTATGTGATATCTGGTTCCTAAGTATGGCTTCAAATATCCCCTTTGTAGAGGGTAACATGCATCAACTAAGTAAAGCTTTCCTGTTCAAAAATTTGTTAATTAGTATACAATATAACCTAATTAATAAATATAACAATTTCATTCTATAAATTAGTAATACCTGGAGGTGGTGCAGGAAAATTATATTTCGGATCCATGACTGCATGTTTAAATATACGTACGTGCATCATGTGTCGAACCCTCCCAACGAGGGGAAACAAATGTGAAACACATGTTGAAATCACATGCAGCCATAACATTTTGTGTCGGTGAATGATGACGTCCAATATAAGCGACCTGATCTTCAACAGGGATGCGTGCATCAACGTGTGTGCCATCAATAGCATCAATGCAATCTTTAAAGTATGGCATGTACCTTTTGTCATTAATTATTTTTTCAGGAATATAATGAAAAATTTTATCTACAGGTGCAATGATCTCCATTGATAATCGAACTAATGCTTGCAGACCATTATAAAAAAACCTACTAATTGTCTCTGTAGAGTGCTGAAATCGTTCACATGTTGATCTAATACTCTCATTATGTCCCAAAATGTACAAAGTTATTGCAAGTACCTCTCTAGTAGTAGTTCTGCGAGATCCATGTAAACCATATGATGACTCCAACAAAGAAACTAAGTCCATAAAAATAACTTGTGACATTCTGAACATGTTATGAAATCTATTTGGATGGCCATGCAACAACTAACACAACCATTTATCTCCCGTTTGATTTGATGTCATGCAAGGATTCTTGCAAACATACAATGCATAGTAATCATGAATTGCACATGTCGTTGTGAGTATTATACGAGTAAATTCTGCCACTCCTTTACGCTCATTAACTTCTGAAATATCATCAAGTACTTCGTCCTCCCCGAAATTTAACAAATCCTTTGCCATTATTGATCTGGAACAGTACAAATACTTCAAATTACTAAATGTTATATAATAATGTAGTGATTATTACTAATTAAAAATAGAAGACGTCATTCAGCTGATTACATAAAAGCTAATCACATTTTTGAGAATCATACTGAACAAGAATGAAAATAAATACAAGGCATCAAAAGAATACTGTGAAAAATTAATTGGTACAAAAGAATCGTGCGGATCATGCATAAGCTCTTCAAAAGCAAACAAGAGTAATTTATACGAAGACAAGTTGAGAAGTTCAATGCTGAAACCGCTGCAGTGGAGTCTGGAGACCATGTATTGAACTGAAAAACAATCTACCAGATTCCTGAACTTACACAGACCATTAACAGAGAAATCAAACCATACTACCCATACAAAGGAACAAAGATAATTTAGGAAAACACATTGCTCAACATCACCAGAATTAACTAATTAAGCAATATAGCTACAAAGTTTCTTTCTACTTCTGATGCTCACAGCCATTGATGAAACAACTATATGTTAATAAATAAGAAAAAATCTCACTATGTTTTATTGTCATTTAACTAAAACAAACTCATATATTTTCAAAAGACACATTTTAATTACTTCAGAATTTTAAATATACATTATCAAGGTAAATAACGTAATTGGTAAACTAGGATTATTAGATTGATGAGTCCTACCAAGTACTCATTATATTTACAGTGAAATAACATGAATTACAAGCTTTAAAAAAAAATAAAAAATAAAAGAAGAATTACAAGCTTACGGGTTGTTTATGAGTTATTAAGATTCTTATAATTATATAAATAATCTTCATTTGGAGATATTAGAAGAATACATATCATGATGAAATAAATTCAGATAAGCCTCATCATGCTGTGTTCTAATATCCTTTTCTTCTCCATTTGATTTCAAAAGTTGTCAATGAGATCGAACTAAAATTATCTTTTATCTCTCAGCCAACAATCACAGATCCCTGAGCAGGAGTTAGTGCCAAAACAAGTAGAAAGTGCCTCTCTGACTGATTCAAGAAGAACTGTAAACCAATCTTTGAAAGTAAATAGAGAGATATTGGGTCCACAAGTGATCTGATGATGAACATACAAAAAGCACCAAAAATGATAGAGCTTACTATCAAGCAGCACAACAAAACAAATCTACACTACGGGAAAACACGCGATTACCGTCGGAATTTCCGGCGGATATTTTTGCGCCGGTAAGCACGGCGCAAGTAACGGCGCATTATTGTGTCGGAAAATCTACGGAGGACTTTCCGGCGCAAAAGACGCCAGAAAAGTTTCGGCGATATTTGCGCCGGTATATGCGTCGGAATAAACCAATATCTCACTATTTCCGTCGCACTTTACGGCGGAAAATCACCGGCGGATATTGCGCCGGGGTATTTAAACTCAACGAAATAAAACCGGCGGATGTTGCGCCGGAAAAATCTCCGGCGTCCGATCCGCCGGAACATCCGCCGGAGAAAACCCTATTTTCCGAAATCGAGCCCCTCTGGCCCGTCACTTCTTTCCTTCCGTTCTCTCACCTCGCCCGTAGATCTCCGCCGCCCTTCGTCGCTCGCCCGTAGATCGCCTTCGCCGACGGTCAGAGGAGTTTGCTGACGAGTCTCATAGCTTTTTGTGGTCGCTTCATCGCCGACGGTCGTTCATCTTCGCCGACGGAAGGTTTTGTTTTTTCGTTTCTTTTGACGAATTTTTTTCCTATTTCAGTTGGATTACATAGATTAGGTTTAAGAACATATCTTTTTTGCTTTATCCACGAATTTCTTTTTTGCTTTAGCCATGGATGTTCTTACCATACATTTCCAAGATAGATGGTCTTGATATCTCCAAGTGTTGATTTAGGTTGTGGGAAGGTAGTGCTAGCCTTTGGAATGCTTAATCATATTGAGAATAAGTTTCTATTATGGAAGCTATACATTTTTTGAGAATAAGTGTCTATTATGGACACTTATAGAGAGAGTAAGGAGGATCTACACATGTTGTGTTTAAACACATAGCATGCATGTGCATGCTTTGACCAAATATTTTCAATTTCAGTTGGATTACATTAAGGATCATAGCCCATATCTTTTTCTCTTTATCCATGGTGAAATATAGAGTGAATAAGAAGGATTTACATATGATACTTATTGAATTAGACAAAAACATATGATAAAGTTCAAAGAGAAGTGCTATGGAGAGTTAATTTTAGAAAATAAAGGATTTACATATGCTATGGAGAAGTGCTTTGGGCGATCAAGTCATTAATAAGAAAACATGTTATTAGTAGAATTCAAGTTGGTTGGTTAAAGTGGAGGAATACATCAAACCTGTTGTGTGATAGAAAAGGACCACTCAAACTTAAGAGAAAATTGTATAAATCATGGTGAGACCTGCAATGCTTTATGTCACATAATGTTGGTCATTAAAAGAGAAGTAAAAAATTAAGTTGAGTATTGTAGAGATGAGGATGCTCAAGTGGCTGAGTGTCTTTACTCTTAGAGACAATGCTAAATGGAGACAATGCTTCAGGCCTATTGTCACGACCCAACCCGACCGGGACGGATCCTGCTCGCATCGGGTCGCCGACAAACTCAAACTGACTGTACTGATTCCAGGATCTGGCTTTGGAATTTGTTTCAGAACTTTCTTCCAAACATTACACACAGAACAGACACACAGAGCAACTATAAACATCAAATTGCAGCGGAACAAATCATATATCTTTTTCTTCCTCAAAAAGAGAATCATATACAAATACAGATCATGGCTTTTAGACAGAAAGAAAGACAGAACAGAAAAGCCATGACTGTACAAAAATCAAAAGTACCAAATACCTATAACAGATCAGACTCTGAACTCATAATTCCTACTCCAAGACTTCCTTCCCTTTCCCAGAACCTGAAAACCACGCAGAAAACAAGAATGAGCTACAACAGCTCAGCAAGATATCAAACCTCCAATCAAAATCCTCAGAGTCCACATCAAACATATCAGACAAAAGCCATACAGAGATCAGGTCAACAGAATCATATATCGAATCAGAACATAACAAATATCACAGAAATCATAATTCCTGAACTTGAATCAGAACAGAATCATACAAATCAGATCAAATCAGAACAGAATAGAATCGTATTAGATCATATCAAATTAGAATCGTACGATAATCAGAAATTATATCAATTCAGAACATATCAAAATACAAAACAAATTCCCTGACACAGATAGAATCTCAACGGATTCTGGCCCCTTATGCCTCCCTTCCCAGACACTGACAGAATCTCTCGGATTCTGGCCCCTTATGCCTCCCTTTGTGCTCATGGCACCAGAACAGATGTGTTTATAGCACCAGAAATCATCGGATCCGGGACAGAACTTGTTTTCAGATTTTTAGAGCTCATTTCAGATTTTCAGATTTCCCTGACACAGACAGGATCTCATAGGATCCTGACCCCTTATAACTCCCTTTTCATAGCACACAATCATATCATATCATTTCAGAACAAATCCGGACAATTTCAGAAATCGTACGAAAATCCAGCGGCATAACGGCAGTATACGGAATTTACACAAAAATTCCTAATTTCACAAATTATCAAATTAGCACAGAATATTCACAATAACATTACAAGACTTTTATTCTACTGCCCAGACAATTTCAGGCTTCATCAGAAATCACAGTTAAAATAAAACACCGCTGATTGAAAACTATCCGGTAAAAATTCTCCAGAAAATAATCAAAATGTGCACACTCGGCACTTCAGAAACATACCAAAAGTTACGCGGTAAAAACTGAACCAATCGGAAAATACGGACGAAATTCGCTAACGAAAATGAAATCCGGACAGAATAATCGTTCAAACTTCACCGTTCTGAAAATTGAGAAAGGCGGAATGTGCCTTACCTTGCGTACACCACTTTCTCGAACTGTCTCGTCAGACGAAAATGGACCGACGTCGCCCAAAAATCAATTTTTTCCTCTTTTCTCTCGACTTTCTCTCTCCTCAGAATTTTAGATATTTATTTTTTATTTTCTCTCTCCTCAAAATGAGCTCATTCCCTTATATCCACTTGAGATCGGCCCGGCCGATCGCACGATCGTCCTGACCGATCTGAACAAAATCACATCGTCCTGGGACGATTTCTCAGGACGATAATTAATTTCCTTGGACGATAAAAACTCCTACTCTCTGACTTGTGCCAAGCTCTGATCGTCCCGGGATGATCCCAGATCGGCCCGGACGATGCCTACAGGAAATCTTTTCCTGTAACTTATGTACATAATCTGGAATAAATTTTGAACTAATCGTCCCGGGACGATCCACGATCGGCCCGGACGATCCTGGAGCAGATCTGATATTACACCTATTGTGTGATATATAGTGGAGGAATGCTTCAGGCCTATTGTGTGATTGATATAAAAGTATTGTAGAGATGAGGATGCTCATGTACGTGAATGAGTGTCTTTACTCTTAGAGACAATGCTAAATGATCATAATTTTCTACAAGCACCCTATCTTTTTACATCTCTATATAATCAGTTTTAGATCTACTTAAGCGCGATAATCCATTACTTATTTGCTCTTATATGTAGGTTATGGATATTAGAAATCAAAGAAGTTGGATGTATAACCGATTATCTCAAGGTCGGAAGACATTAACATATGAATTCATTAATGGGGTGAACTTTTTCATTCAGCAAGCGAAGCGACTACCCAGCTTTTTATCAGAAGGAATGTTTCGATGTCCATGCTCTAAACACAAAAACCTAGTGCACCTAGAACTAGATGATGTAACTGTTGATCTGTATCGCAGAGGATTCATGACACGATATTGGTATTGGACTTGTCATGGTGAGTATGAGTCACAATTTGATTATCAATGCGGTCCTTCTACAAGTAGTAATATTGCTGAGGCTGAAAATATCCGACCAAATCTTGAGGAATTAGTTCATGATGCAACTGGAATACAAATTGAATAAAATACAAAAGAGTTATCGAATACGGAGGCACAAAATTTTTATGATTTATTGCATGCTGCCCAACAACCAATTTGGAAAGGGTGCACGACTCACTCAGAATTATCTGTTGCTGTGAAGATGTTAAGCATCAAGGCTGAATATAATGTTGCTCGTGAATGTTTTAATCAATTCATTTGACTGCTTAAGGAAACCAATCCGACAGATAATTTAATTCCTACAGATCTATATCGGACAAAGACGTTAGTTTTCAAACTTGGTTTGACATACAAAAAGATAGATTGTTGTGTGAATGAATGCATGTTATACTTTAAAGAAAATATCTCAGAAATTGCATGCCCTCATTGCAATGCACCAAGATTTAAACCAAAATCTAGAAATAGAAGGAAGCAGAAGGATGTGTCTGTTAGTAGGATGTTCTACTTTCCAATAATTCCGATACTACAACGGCTATATGCATCCATGAGATCTGCTGCACATATGAGATGACATAATAATCACATTCCACAAGAAGGTGTTATCACACATCCATCAGAAGCAGAGGCTTGGAGGCACTTTGATTGTACACATCCCACATTCATGGTAGAACCAAGAAATGTCAGATTAGGTTTATGCGCAGATGGTTTTACTCCATTCAGTCAGTCAGCTACACCGTACTCATGTTGGCCTGTGATACTCACTCATTACAATCTTCCTCCATAGTTATGTATGACCACTCCTTATATGTTTCTGTCACTTATAATTTCAGGGCCACATAATCCAAAATTGAAGATTAACGTATTCTTACAACTTTTGATTGATGATTTAAGTTTATTATGGGAAGAGGGAGTAAGTACATATGATATATATATCAAACAGAATTTTACACTAAGAGCAGCATTACTTTGGACAATTGGTGACTTTCCTACATATTGTATGCTCTTAGGTTGGAACACTTCAGGCAAGTTAGCTTGTCCATATTATATGGAAAATACAAAATCATTCACTTTAAAGTATGGTAGGAAGAACACTTGGTTCGATTATCATCGAATATGTAACACCCCACAATAAAACTACACTTTACTGCAGAGTGCAACAATAATAATCATAACATTTCCATCATTAACCTCTAAACTTTGTTGAATTCATTTCAGATCTAAATAAAAGATCATATAACATCATTCCGAATAATAAAGGAAGCATCTAATTATTCCCCAATTTCATCATATCAAAGACTTTGTACAGAGCCACTAAGGAAATCCAAAACAATTCAAAGAAAATCAATATTAAAACTTCTTTACTAACCTTAAGAGTAGATTTCAACTTCTAAATAAATATAACAAAAAAACTTAAATACTTGCATATCAAATTTCTTCCACTTTTCCTTTCCCTTTTCCTGTAAAAATAGCCAGTAAAAGATAACTAGTAAGCTATGAGGCCCCGTAAGTTATGCAACTGAAAATAGTATTAAACTTGCATATTAAAATTTTAAAACAATAAACATGAATAAAATTAAACTACTAGAGATACTACAAATATTTCATTTTGCATTACCTTTTACCTTTATCTTATATACATACTGAATATCAATTTTTGTCATCAAAAGATTTGGCTATTCTTTCATAAACAAATTCAATGGACCCAGTGAAAACTGGCATTATCGCCATTGAATTCCATAGAGGTCCCTTTTGCCTCTTTAGGGGTCCCTTTTGCCCCACCTGCTATGCAGGTATCATTTCTTTTGGGATCCCTTTTGCCCCACTTACAAGGTAGTTATATATTTGGGAACCCTTTTGTCCCAACTATCCTTGTAAATCATACATCATATATATATAGCCAAACTTTATGTTAAACTGATATTCAATATACTTTATGACATAACTCAAGCTTGCAATGTTGCTTTCATAAAGATCTTTATATGCTACTCATTTGTATAAGGAAATAGTGTATCATATGTTAAGAATGGAGATTCTTTCTAAAATATTTTCAACTAGCAAAATCTTTAATGAAACATAAGAACTCTTATTTGAAACTCTCATGATGCAAATATATAAGAGGTCTTTTATATATGGAAACTAGGTTAGGAACATCCTTTAGCAGAAAATTACTTGTGACACACATTTCTCGTGCATTCATTCAACTACTAATATATAATGCAAAAGTAATAAGAATTTACATATTCAATATACTTTTAATTTGCATTACTTACGTTCTCGACGATTTGCTTCTTCCAAACCTTCCCTTCTTATTCCTCTTCTATTATAAGTCACTTCAAAGCCTCCTCTTTGCATAAGCTTATATAATCTATATCACCATAAATTATGATTTGCATAAGAACAATACTAAATTGAACCTAGTATACAAGATAAGGGAATTTTATAATTCTTACATTTTTCTATCTTTTTGATTATTCCTTCACAGAATTTACTATTCTTTCTCCAAATTTCTATAATTCAACCATTTATTCAACTACACTTCTCTGCAAAACATAGATTTCCCAATTGTTGTTGTTCAGTACTTATTCATTCAACTTAAGCCTAAAAAGTCTACAAGCTTCTTACCTGTCTTGCTGCAGAATTCTTCAATTCCATGAGATCACTTGGTCAAAGCCTTACCTAATGCCGCTACAATACTTTATACACTATGTTGAAACATGTATAGTGAAATCTGCACTATGCCGAACACTTCCTGCACTCCCGTCTCTTGCTACAGCACTGGAAATACTATGCCGATTAAAGCTACAGTCCCGCCTCCCTCTACCGAACCTTGCTACAGGATCTTTGTCTCCGCCAGTATGCCTTCGACAAGGAACAAAAAATCAGCGGCTCCCTCTATTCCGTGAAATCTGCATTTCATTTTTCTCTCCCATTTTATTCTCATGTCGTAACAACACTTATCCAAAGTAGATAAGGTTATGAGAGTGGGCCCCAAGCTATAACTGCTATTTACCCAAACTATGCATCTATTCATAATAAATTTTTTTTTACCTATTTAACTGAAATTACATCTCAATTTATTTTCTATTATTAATGTAACAAATATTTAACATTAAACTTACCTATTTAATATTAATCTATTTAACAAATAGTTAATCAATAAATTTGAATTATAAGTAGCATTTAGCAACTCACTTGGTTATCTGGTTGAGTCTTATAAATCTCTCCTCCTTAATGAAATTTCGTCCCCGAAATTCCCTTTTCATATCTCTTTAAACAGGTTAGGAAACTTCTGTCTCATATCATTCTCCCTTTCCCATGTAGCTTGACTTTCTGACATGTGCTTCCATTTCACTTTTATAAAGGGAATCATTTTGCTTCGCAATTTACGAACATCCCTTTCCAAAATCATTTCCGGTTGTTCAACATATGTCAAATCTTTATGTAGTTCAATATCTTTCTTAAGAACTCTTTGACTCTCATCTGTAACCCATTTTCTGAGCATTGATACATGAAAAACATTGTGAATATCAGACATATCTACAGGTAACATTAGCTTGTAAGCTACTGGTCCCACTCTTTCTATAATTTCAAATGGCCCAATAAATCTAGGACTGAGTTTTCCACCTTGGCCAAATCTAGAAACACCCTTCATTGGTCGCACCTTCAAAAATACAAATTCTCCCACTTCAAATTCTACCATTCTATGCTTGGAATCATAATATTTCTGTTGGCGATCTTGAGCTGCTTTTAATCGGTCTCTAATGAGTCTCACCTTCTCTGTCGCCTGGTCTACCAACTGTGGACCTAATATTTGCCTCTCTCCCACTTCAAACCAACTTAACGGAGTTCTATATTTTCTGCCATATAAAGCTTCATAGGGAGCCATCTTGATACTGGATTGGTAGCTATTATTATAAGTGAATTCTATTAATGAAATGTGATCCTCCCAGCTCCCTCCAAAATCCAGAATACACAATCTTAACAAATCTTCTAACACTTGAATCAGCCTTTCTGATTGACCATCTGTTTGTGGATGAAATGCCGTGTTGAATTTCAATTTTGTGCCCAAACTTGCATGTGTACTCTTCCATAACTTAGATGTAAAACGACCATCTCTATCTGATACAATAGCCTTAGGAACTCCATGTAATCTAATTATTTCCTTCACAAATAATTTAGCTAATTTATCCACTGAATCAGTCTGACGGATAGGTAGAAAATGGGCTCACTTGGTGAGTCTGTCAACTACCACCCATATACCATCATGCCCTTGTCTTGATCTTGGAAATCCTGTAACAAAGTCCATAGCTATTTCCTCCCACTTCCATTCTGGAATTGGTAGAGATTGCAACATTCCACTGGGTTTCTGATGTTCAGCTTTAACAACTTGACACCTTTCACATTTAGCTACGTAATCTGCCACATCTCTTTTTATTCCTGGCCACCAAAACAAAATCTTCAAATCTTTATACATTTTTGTGCTTCCCGGGTGAATAGAGTAACTTGTATTATGTGCTTCAAACAAGATGTCTTAAATTAAATCTGACTCCTTTGGTATCCAAAACCGCATATTGTATCAGATTCTTCCTTGTTCATCAACACTGAGTTCCTTATTTAAACCTTCTTGCACTTGATCCAAAAATTTCCGATATTCATTACTTTTCTTTTGAGATTCCTTAATTCTTTCCTCCAATGACAATTGAGCTGTCATCTGATTAATGCTAAGTGTATCATGATCCCTTTGCATACTTACTTCTAATTGTAAGGCCTCCATTTCTCTAATCAGTCTTTCATCACTTGTCAACATATTCAATTGTGTTTGGGTCTTTCTGCTCAATGCATCAGCTACAACATTAGCTTTACCTGGACAGTATTGGATATCAAGATCATAGTCTTTTATTAATTCCAACCATCTTCTCTGTCTCAGATTCAATTCCTTCTGAGTGAAAATATATTTCAAACTTTTATGATCTGTAAAGATCTCACATTTTACCCCATATAAATAGTCTCCAAATTTTCAATGCAAATACTACTGCCGCCAACTCTAAGTCATGAGTGGGATAGTTCTTTTCATGTGGCTTAAGCTGTCTGGAAGCATAGGCAATCACTTTTCTGTTTTGCATTAACACACAACCCAATCCTTTTAAAGAAGCATCACTGTATAGCTGAAATCCCTCCGTTCCAGAAGGAATTGTCAGCACTGGTGTAGTTGTCAAACATTGCTTCAATTCATGAAAACTCTGCTAACAATCATCTATCCACTCAAACTTAATATCCTTCCTAGTTAACTTGGATAAAGGCAATGCAATCTGAGAAAAACTTTTAACGAATCTTCTATACTAACCTGCCAATCCCAAGAAACTTCTGACTTCTGCCACATTTGTTGGTCTTGGCCATTCTACTACAGCTTTAATCTTTTCTGGATCAACAGATATTCCTTCACCACTGACAATATGTCCCAGAAATGAAATTTCTTTCAACCAGAATTCACACTTAGAAAATTTGGCAAACAATTTATGCTGTCGCAGTAATTCAAGTACAATCTTCAAATGTTCTGCATGATCCTTATCATTCTTAGAATAGATCAATATGTCATCAATAAATACAATAACAAATTGATCCATATAAGGTCTGAAAATTCTGTTCATCATATCCATGAATACTGCCGGGGCATTGGTTAACCCAAAAGGCATAACCAAAAATTCATAGTGTCCATATCTGGTTCCAAAAGCAGTCTTCTCCACATCACATTCTTTCACCCTAACCTGGTGATAACCTGATCTCAAATCAATCCTGGAGAAAACAGAAGCACCTGCTAACTGATCAAATAGATCATCAATTCTGGGAAGAGGGTACTTGTTTTTAACTGTCACTTTGTTTAATTCTCTGTAATCAATGCAGAGTCTCATTGAACCATCCTTCTTCTTGAAAAATAACACAGGTGCACTCCAAGGGGATGAGCTAGGTCTTATAAAACCCTTCTCAATCAGTTCAGCCAACTGAACTTTTAGCTCTTGTAATTCTTAAGTTTCCATTCTATAAGGTGCTTTTACAATTGGATTCGTACTAGGCTGCAAAGTTATTGAAAATTCCACTTCTCTTTCTGGAGGTAAATCCTTCCATTCTTCTAAGAAAACATCTACAAATTCATTTACTATAGGAATGGAGTGTATATCATTACTTTCCTCTTTTGTAGCTTCTAACTTTGCTAAGAAAGTTAATTCACTAGCTCTTAGATTTTTAAGCACCTGACTAAAAGCAATCAATGAAGAAATTGCACCTCTATCACATTGAAAATAAAATACTTCTTCTCCAGGCAAATCAAATCTGACCTTCTTCTTCCAACATTCAATAGTTGCAAAGTACTTGACTAACCAATCCATTCCCAGAATTATATCAAATTCTACTAATGGAAGTACTATCAGATCTGCTTGAAAATTTCTACCAGCTATTTCAAAATTAACTGAACATATGGTACTAGCATTCAAATAATTACCCGTAGGTAATCTAACACTTAATCCATGAGTAAAAATGATAGGTTCCATGTACACTTTCTTACAAAATATTTCAGCTATGAAGGAATGCGATGCCCCAGAATCAAAAAGTACTTTAGCAGGTAAATCTGCGATAGTTAAAGTACCTGTTACCACCTCAGAAGAGTCTTTGGCCTCTTGGGAAGATAAAGCAAAAACTCTAGCTGGTACTGATCTGACTGCTTCACTTGAGGTTTCTCCTTTTATCTTCAAAGCAGGTTGATGCATCTGTGGCCTGACACCTCTGAACTGATCCAACTTCTGACCACCTCTAACTTCTGTACCTCTTTGAACATTCCTTGGACAATTCCTCTTAATATGACCTGATTCTCCACACAAATAACACTTTCTTGAATTCATTAGGCATCTTCCTGTGTGAGATTTTCCACAGGTTGTACAAACATGTATCACAGGAAACCTTGTAGACTGTTGTTGTTGCCCTTGATGAAATTTTTGCTTTTTTTGGATGCTCCACCTCTGTGATCACTCTGTCTCTTTCTATCATTATTCTCCCATTTATGTTTAACCACTTCTATGTCATTCTCCAATAATCTAGCACTCTCAACCAGTTCAGAAAATTCCTTTATGCGAAGAGGGATTAAAGGCTGTCTCAAAGAATCCCTCAACCCCTTCAAAAATCTGTAGCATTTTTCCTCTGGAGTACTGATGAGCTGTGGTGCATATCTTGAAAGAGTTGTAAATTCTACTTCATATTGTATAACAGTCTTTGCTCCCTGCTTAAGGTTCACAAAACTTTCTTGCATTGCCTGTCTAGCAGATGGAGGAACATACCACTCTCTGAAGACTTGCTCAAATTCTTCCCACATGATTTGTTCATCTGATCTACCTCTGAATTTCTCCAGTTGTTGTCCTCTCCACCATCTTTCTGCTTCACTCTCTAGCATAAAAATTGCTAGAGATACTCTTCTATTTTCAGGACATCTCATTCCATTTAAAACTTTCTCTATTCTGATTATCCAGTCCTCAGCACTTCTGACATCCACTCCTCCCTTAAACAATGGAGGTTTTAAACTTTGGAAAAGTTTTAGATGCTTATCCACTTCTACACTAACAGGATCACCTGCCTCCATATTTGTACTACTACCAGGAGTGATAGGAGTAACTGGTGTAACTACAGATGGAACACCAGGTGTAGCAGATCCCACCATAGACTGCATCTTTTCCATCATTTGCATCATCATATTCACCATCTGCAGTTGCATCATATTTCCTGACATTGCATTCATAGCATCCATTCCTACTGGTGTAGGATTTACATTAGGTGCATTGTCTCCTATTGGTGCCACATTTTCAGGATCTTCAGAAATCCTAATAGGTTGGGATGACTGACCTTCCTCTCTTTCAGGTATTCTTTCAGCCATTAAATCTGTAACACATTACATTAATAGTTATGCATTTATATAATCATGTGTTACTATTTACACATTGTCACATTGTCCTCATATAAGGCCATACAAATCATATTAAAAACTATACATGGTTTCATATAAATCAAATGAAATTAGACTCATTACTTAACTTAGAAATACTATGTTTCCTAGGCTCTGTAATAATTCTATCACATCAAATCTTATTCTCATAAATAATTCACTTTCTTATGCTTCCTTACTTGAATCCTCAGAACCTTAGAACATTGCTCTGATATCACTTTTGTAACACCCCACAATAAAACTACACTTTACTGCAGAGTGCAACAATAATAATCATAACATTTCCATCATTAACCTCTAAACTTTGTTGAATTCATTTCAGATCTAAATAAAAGATCATATAACATCATTCTGAATAATAAAGGAAGCATCTAATAATTCCCCAATTTCATCATATCAAAGACTTTGTACAGAGCCACTAAGGAAATTCAAAACAATTCAAAGAAAATCAACATTAAAACTTATTTACTAACCTTAAGAGTAGATTTCAACTTCTAAATAAACATAACAAAAAAACTTAAATACTTGCATATCAAATTTCTTCCACTTTTCCTTTCCCTTTTCCTGTAAAAACAGCCAGTAAAAGATAACTGGTAAGCTATGAGACCCCGTAAGTTATGCAACTGAAAATAGTATTAAACTTGCATGTTAAAATTTTAAAACAATAAACATGAATAAAATTAAACTACTAGAGATACTACAAATATTTCATTTGGCATTACCTTTTACCTTTATCTTATATACATACTGAATATCAATTTTTGTCATCAAAAGATTTGGCTATTCTTTCATAAACAAATTCAATGGAGCCCAGTGAAAACTGGCATTATCGCCATTGAATTCCATAGAGGTCCCTTTTGCCTCTTTAGGGGTCCCTTTTGCCCCACCTGCTATGCAGGTATCATTTCTTTTGGGGTCCCTTTTGCCCCACTTACAAGGTAGTTATATATTTGGGAACCCTTTTGTCCCAACTATCATTGTAAATCATACATCATATATATATAGCCAAACTTTATGTTAAACTGATATTCAATATACTTTATGACATAACTCAAGCTTGCAATGTTGCTTTCATAAAGATCTTTATATGCTACTCATTTGTATAAGGAAATAGTGTATCATATGTTAAGAATGGAGATTCTTTCTAAAATATTTCCAACTAGCAAAATCTTTAATGAAACATAAGAACTCTTATTTGAAACTCTCATGATGCAAATATATAAGAGGTCTTTTATATATGGAAACTAGGTTAGGAACATCCTTTAGCAGAAAATTACTTGTGACACACATTTCTCGTGCACTCATTCAACTACTAATATATAATGCAAAAGTAATAAGAATTTACATATTCAATATACTTTTAATTTGCATTACTTACGTTCTCGACGATTTGCTTCTTCCAAACCTTCCCTTCTTATTCCTCTTCTATTATAAGTCACTTCAAAGCCTCCTCTTTGCATAAGCTTATATAATCTATATCACCATAAATTATGATTTGCATAAGAACAATACTAAATTGAACCTAGTATACAAGATAAGGGAATTTTATAATTCTTACATTTTTCTATCTTTTTGATTATTCCTTCACAGAATTTACTGTTCTTTCTCCAAATTTCTATAATTCAACCATTTATTCAACTACACTTCTCTGCAAAACATAAATTTCCCAATTGTTGTTGTTCAGTACTTATTCATTCAACTTAAGCCTAAAAAGTCTACAAGCTTCTTACCTTTCTTGCTGCAGAATTCTTCAATTCCGTGAGATCACTTGGTCAAAGCCTTACCTAATGCCGCTACAATACTTTATACACTATGTTGAAACATGTATAGTAAAATCTGCACTATGCCGAACACTTCCTGCACTCCCGCCTCTTGCTACAGCACTGGAAATACTATGCCGATTAAAGCTACAGTCCCGCCTCCCTCTACCGAACCTTGCTATAGGATCTTTGTCTCCGCCAGTATGCCTTCGACAAGGAACAAAAAATCAGCGGCTCCCTCTATTCCGTGAAATCTGCATTTCATTCTTCTCTCCCATTTTATTCTCATGCCGTAACAACACTTATCCAAAGTAGATAAGGTTATGAGAGTGGGCCCCAAGCTATAAATGCTATTTACCCAAACTATGCATCTATTCATAATAATTTATTTTTTTTTTACCTATTTAACTGAAATTACATCTCAATTTATTTTCTATTATTAATGTAACAAATATTTAACATTAAACTTACCTATTTAATATTAATCTATTTAACAAATAGTTAATCAATAAATTTGAATTATAAGTAGCATTTAGCAACTCACTTGGTTATCTGGTTGAGTCTTACAGAATATTTTTGCCTCAAAGTCATCCTTTCAGGCGAAATAAAGAAGCATTTACTAAAAATAAACTGATGATATTTCAGCCTCCTCCAAGATTCAGTAGTGGAGAAATTTTTTAAAGAGTAAGGTTCTTGCCCACCATAATGGAATCTCCAACATTAGCTGAGTTTCGATTGCCAGAATATGGTGTCAACCATAATTGGATCAAGAAAAATATTTTTTTGTCGTTGCCATATTAGAAAACAAACTTGATTAGACATAATTTGGATGTTATGCATATAGAGAAAAATGGTTTTGATAATATTTTCTATACAGTTATGGACATCAAAGAGAAATCGAAAGATAATATAAAAGCAAGGATGAACTTAAAGGAGATTTGTAGAAGGAAAGTTTTGGAATTAAAGGATGGTGGAGCGGGAAAATTTCTCAAACCAAAAGCTCCATTCACATTAACTTTATAGCAAAAACGAGCAATTTATGAATGGGTGAAGACTCTACGAGTACCTGATGGATATTCTTCCAATCTAAGCAGGTGTGTTGACATAAGATCAGGGAGATTATTTGGATTGAAAAGTCATGATTGTCACATCTTCATGCAATGTCTACTATCCACTACTTTTAGTTATCTGCCATATCAGATTTTAAAGCCCTTGATCGAGTTAAGTATTTTCTTCAAAGATTTATGTTCTTCTAAATTAAATGTAGAGAATTTGATTCTTATGGAGCAACAAATTCCATTCTTTTTGTGTCAACTTGAGAAAATATTTCCTCCAGGCTTCTTTGACTCTATGGAGCATCTACCTGTTCATTTACCATATGAGGCTATGGTTGGTGGACCTGTTCAGTATAGGTGGATGTATCCTTTTGAGATATATTTAAATAAACTTAAGAAGACCGCTAAGAACAAATCACGACCCGAAGGCTCTATCTGTGAAGCATATTTAACATACGAGACAACTCAGTTTTGCTCGTTGTTTATAATGTGCTCTCTATAGTATATATTTATTTGATCCTACACCCATCTTTGAGGAGGGACATTATTTATAAACAACCACAAACACTAGTGTATTCATTTTGACTAGGTAAGACCTGATGAGTTTTCCCCCCTTTTAGGGGCTTCCATATAAAAATCTTGGTAACTTTTATGAACGTTGCACTTATATTTGTTATATGTTTGTGTGACGGATCTTTGTACAAAGCTATCATGCTAAATTTTATCTCTCTACCACTGTGAATTTTTTAGGACGCAACAATCTTAAAGAAAAAGCAACTTATTTCTTGCATATAAATGGGCTATTTGATTTCATGAAAAAGTAAGAGAGTGTATAGTAAATGTTTGATAAATTTATTTTTCAATTAGCAATTTATTTTTTGATGTATTCAAAACTCGATCATTTTCGACCAAATTTTAAAATACATTGCAAGATGACTTTGTAGTCGCTATATATTGATTGTTGTCGCTCTCAATGGTCGTCGGTCGTCGGCCGTCGGCCATTACCACAATCGCTCGCCACCATTTATCATTACCATCATCACCACCACCGATAATAAATATCATTATGCTTTACATTATATTTATTTTAATTCAAATTATATAAATTATACTCATTCAAATATTTCACAATATTTTAAATACGTTATATTCTTTTTAGCACTTATTTCATTTTGATAGGTATCCATTTTTTCACAAACCAGGCGCAAAGTAAAATTTCACTTACTTCCGTCGAAGTTGTCCACTTTCATTCTGCTTTCTCGCTTCTTAGTTCTTTCAACCAAACAAGTGAAAGAACGAGGGCCCAAGTTTGAAACATCTAGTCGTGTGGTAACGTCCATGGCTTCTGTGGCTTCCGGCTCCTTTAGCCTCTTCCATGAGCGCGTCTCTCCTCTCCGTCCCACGACGAAGCTCCGGCGGTCTGCTGCTCGTTTCCACCTAGCGGAGAAATCTCGTAGGTCCCTACCGCCGCACTACGAGGCCAACTCTGAACCCGCCGATCCACCCGTAGCCGATACTGCTTCGGAGGTCGGTTCTATCCTTCTTGTCTCTTCTACTCTTTGGGACTGTTGGTATCCTATTTTAGGCGGGATTTATGTCTGGTTTAGCTTAAGTAGTACCCAACTGAATTTGAGAACTTTAATAAATCTTATTGTTTTGAAATATCCTATTTCAAAATATTAATTACGAAATAAATAGTTTACTTTCATTTACTAATATGTTCTCTCTAGCGGATTGAACATTTGTACCACATCCTATCTGGGGAGCTTAGGGAAAATGTGAAAACTTAAATTTTTAATAACTTTTAGAGGTATGTTGATTGATACTATTAGTGGCTCCTGAATACTTAGGGGCTGTTTGCTAGCATAGAAGATTTTATTTAAGTAGGATTTTGTAAATCTGCTAAATCTGGATTTCAGAAATCCTAAGGGGCCTAAATCCTGAAAATTGTTTGGTAACATTCATGATAAACCCTATTAAATCCCATGTGATTGTTTGGCTATAGAACATATTTAATGAGATGTCTCTTTCTCTCCGGCCAACGAATTTCGTAAATTCAGCAAAAAACAGGATTTCTGAAATCCAGGATTTAGCATAAAAAGGGGGATTTTTTGTCTACGGCGGCTTTCATTTGCTGTGAGATTTGGTTTTGCATTTTAGGCCATTTGAATGTATTTCGCTCTAATCCGCCTCAAATTCGGCCTAAATCTTGCTACCAAACAACCCCTTAGGGTTGCGACCTCTTGCTGCATGGACCTTAACTAATCATACTCCTTGAAATTTACTAATAATCATACTCCATAGGTATAGTTTGTAACTCATCATCTCGGCTTTTTAGAACGGTTTGTGTTAGAGAATCGAGAAATCAAAAAGTTCTTCTCATTTGGTCATAGGGACTGCTAAAAGGATGGTCCAATGCTCAAAAAGGCACTAAGCTAAATTTGGTATCTCCATCAAATTAGAATCACAGTTTCATTCAGCGATTTTGTCGAACATAAAATGTAGATTGGAGTTTCTCTTTTTTAATAAGTCCTAAAAACACAAAATGAATTACAAAATCAATTATCCCTGAGTTTATATAAGTCCGAAGTTGAACCCAAATAATTTAATCATCGATAAATTCGTTATGCAAAAATCTCTTGACTGATGACTCTCTGCCATTAACCTAACACAAACGTCAAAGACTAGGTCATAGCAGAAAACATAGTGCAGAATATATGCTCTACTCCTGACAGCTCGAAGAAGACAATTCAGACAAATTCTTTTGTCGAGCATGTTAATGTAAAAAAGCTTAGGGCAAAAGATTTATTCAAATTATGGTAAGTCAAATAAAACAATTCAGGTAAGCTACTTCAGCAGATCAGTCAAAGCGCAAAACTAGAACATAAGGTATCCCCATATTTCAAATCTATCAAAAAGAAATCGTCCTCAACAAATTTTCACCCAAATGATAAGATTTTACAATATTTGACATAAATTCACAATACATTTACATATTGTCCTAATAAGCCCATACAACTGGATAGAACAAAACAAGATGGAAAGTGAATAATATATAGTTTAAAAAAATGTATCAGTGTTTTACCAACAATGACGCACGTATTCTCAAATGCATGAAGAAAAAAATGTGATGGTTGAACATGACGACATAGCTTTCTCTCCTATCCTCTATCCCTTTTTATCTCTTTACTAATTATCTCTAGTTTCTCTCTCCTCTTTTTGCTATGTGTAGCTCTAGTGCTCTACATAATTGAGGGTTTCATGTATGCAACCTTATTCCTATATTTTGAAGATATTTTCATTTTTGCACAAAACATCGAATGATGGCAATCTCTACAAGCTATCTTAGCCAAGACAAAAGAGATTCAAATTAAACACCTGACCTTTAGAGTTAGACTCACTCCTATTCAAAGGGAATCACCAAAGTTTAGTAAACTTTAATAATAAGCCAAAGCTCAATTGGCTTATCGCATAAACGTCCATATATACTTCTGGAGGATGCAAGGAAAAAATAGTAAGTGTGACATCTAAGCAAACTCTTGAAAATTCTCAAGGTGAAACCTTCAGCGTGACATCCAAACCGATATTTGGAGATCCGCAGGATCAACTAGTTGCAAAAAAATGAATCGCCCTAAGTGTGTATCGTAAATATGGAGGGACATTTGTTGACCTCCATATATGCTCCAAAATTGAATTTGGGTGAGTGCAACGAGGAGGACAATTTATGGACATGATGTCTCATGTGACGAGTTTAAAACACCTCAATCATGATCAAAATAGCTCAAACGATATCTGTTTGCAGAACAAATTGTGCTGACGCATTTAGAACGTCAAATTTATTAAAGAAGTATTGCTCGTGTGTAACTTGATTGAACAACAAACTCGACAATATACATACATGACACTATGCACAAATCATTTAATGTCGTTAGAACGTGAAACCAACTAAGTCATTGCATCCAAAATATTGAAATTACACACGAGGGATCTCTCTCGATTAATTCAAGTGAGACTGTCGAAATGACAAACTATATACATGATGCTACATGAAATTGTCCAAATGAGGTACTTTAGCGAAACAGACTGTGTCGTTGCTTTTGAAATGTTGAAATTACCTATAAAGAGCACCCATATTGTATGAGTTATCGTGCGGGAAAAAAGATGAAATATTAATTTAATTAATGATAATAATATTAAATAAAGTTCCAAGAGAAGTGCTATGGAGAGTTCTTGAAAAGAAAGGAGTCAATAATGCTTATATTCAAATCATTAAAGATATGTATGCAGGAGCTATTACTTGTGTTCAAACACAAGGTGGATTGACCAAGTATTTTCCTCTTTCAGTTGGGTTACATCAAGGATCAGCCTTAAGCCCATATCTTTTTGCTTTAGTCATGGATGTTCTCACTAGACATTTGCAAGAGGATGTACCTTGGTGTATGCTTTTTGTTGATGATATTCTTCTTGTTGATAAGACTAGAGAGGGAGTTGAAGGTAAACTTGAATTATGGAGGTCAACCTTAGAGTCTAAAGGTTTTCGCTTGAGCAGATCTAAAATGAAATATATGGAGTGTACTTTTAGTAGTAATAGACCTAGTGAGGGGATTGTGACTTTGGGCGATCAAGTCATTAATAAGAGTACACGTTTTAGATATCTTGGATCTGTTGTTCAGAGTGATGGTGAAATAGATGGAGATATTATCAGCAGAATTCAAGTTGGATGGTTGAAGTGGAGGAATGCATCGGGCTTGTTATGTGATAGAAATGTACCCCTCAAACTTAAGGGAAAATTCTATAAGATGGTAATGAGGTCTGCAATGCTTTACGGTGCCGAATGTTGGCCATTAAAAGAGAAGCATAATACTAAGTTAAGTGTGGCAGAGATGAGGATGCTTAGGTGGATGAGTGGCTTTACCCTTAGAGATAGGATACGAAATGAGCATATACGTGAAAAGGTTGGAGTAGCTCCAGTAGAAGATAAGATTAGAGAGAGTCGCCTTAGATGGTTTGGTCACATAAAACGGCGGCCTTCCGATGACCCAGTTAGGAGAGTAGAGGTATTAGATTTGACTTATGTTAAGAAAGGTAGGGGTAGACCTAAAAAGACTTGGTTAGAAAATATTAGGAATGACCTTTCTTTATTAGATTTAAATGAGAATTTGACTTTTAATAGGACACAATGGAGAAAAAAAATTCATATAGCCGACCCCACGTAGTGGGATAAAGGCTTGATGTTGTTGTTGTTGTTGTTGTTGTATAATATTAAATCTTATATCTCTGCCTAGCTTATCTTGTTGTCCTCATGTCCCTTCAATCAATCGACAACAGTGATATAAAAAATATATTAATAAATAAATAAATAATATAACCTAATCTAAAAACTCCCAGTCACACTTTTAACTTTCTCCTCTTACACACGCATAGCTGTAGTCTTGGTGCTAGTTTCCTCTTTGTTTTGCACCTCCTAGGCCCGACACAGCTTTGCTGCTCCTCACACAGTCTGCACCTCCTCTCCCAATCACTAGTCATTGCTGAGTCTCCTAGCTACAACCACATGTTGCCGGCTAACAACCAGTCCTTGCAGTTAATCTCTCTGTTGCCTAGCCGCCTATCTGCTCACACACTCCAAGCCCATTGTCCAGTGCCCGCAACTCTACCTCCGCTTTCACTCACCCAAGTCGCAAACCCTTCTCCAATTCTCCTTGTTGGTGTGACTTATAGCTGCTCCCTCTCACTCAAGCTCCCTATTTGCACCCAATAGATGACCCCATCTCCCTCCTAAACCCAAGCCTACTCCTACCACTTGCAAATTGACCCTAGTCATCCCCTCTCCTCTTACACTAATCTTCTCAGCAACTTATTCAACCCAACCACTACCTCAAACTCCACCCCACTCTCCTTTAAGCAAACGAGAGATTTAGGCTTTATTTGGGACAACTTTGTTGCTGCTTTCTAAAACAATTTTTTAGTGCAAAAATTTCTTAAATTAGAAAGTTGTTTTAGAAAGCTGTCCCAAACTAAGCCTTAATGTATATTGAAAAGCGTGTAAACATGATATATAAATGTTTTGAAATTCTTGCAAATGCATCTTTTGAGTGTACCAAAAAGTGCAAAAATAAATTAAACGTGTGCGAACATGTTATGCAGATGCACTGAAATGCGTGCAACAAATGTGTCTAAATGCACCGAAAAGCATGCCAATACATTGAATGTATGTGTATGCACTTTGCAAGTGCACAAAAAAGTGTGCAAGCTCATTGTACAAATGCATCAAAAGATGTGCATGTCATTTAAAAAAAATATTTCTAATTCACCGCATGTGTTTTGACAAACATGCTAAACACAAACAAAATAAGTTTTAAGAATGTTGTGTGGTGTTAAAGCAAGTTAAATTAACATTCTTTTTTTCTAAAATTAATCATCGACAATTACATCAAATTTCTAAATCTAAGATCCTAGAATGTTACGCGGGTTAAATATAAATGTAGATTTCAAAGTCCAATCCTCCTCTTTAAAAGAACTAAAGTTAATAAGACTTAAAAATTAATGGGTGAATATACGATCATAAAAACTATCGATGTATTTGATTTAAAGTTCACATTAAGCCTTCAAAGCCCTCTTCAAGAAAATTTCTTTAAAAAAATATAAACTCTCGAATTCAATTTCATATAATAATTTACAATGCTAATATTGAATCCAATCCTCTGTTAGCAGGGATACAAAATTGATATGTTTCAAATAATAGAATAAATTTATTTGCATCCCCGATGATGATTGTGTTGGACGTGACTATCAACAGAAGGGGACTTTACCTTTCTTAAATGTCTCCAATAATTTATAAATAATAAGTACATTTAAAGTGACTTCAATGTATCCTCGATTATGATCATGTTGAAAGTGAATCTTAACTGAAGAGTACTCTTATCTTTTTTAAATACTTCAAATCTTGATAAAAACAAATATATTTAAAGCAACCTTAACGTCATCTTGATGATGGCCGTGTTGACAACAAATCCTAATAAAAGGGGATAACTTAATTTTAAAAAATGCTCCTAAACTTCAAAGTTAATAATTCGGGATTCAAATTTCAATAAATTTTAAAATTCAATATTTATCAAAATCTAAATACCTAAAATGAACTTCATCATTAAAAATAAAAAAAATTCATCAACTTTTCGCTACCATTTGCAGATTCATTCTCAAATTATCACATGCTAATAACGACATGACACGTGTCCTCTAACATGTGTGTTGGCCTAAAATAGCTCAACAAGTAAAAAGTTATGATTGAGGCTTTTTGATCGTACGATTTTGCTGCGGATAAGTATCATTATCTTACTGTCACATCCTTATCTCGTATGTTTTCCAATAGTTAACATACTTGTGAATTGAATCATAAGGTATGCTTAATAGGGCATAAAACAACTCAGGTTGACTTGAATTTGTTTCTTAGTCAAGCGTTCTCCTCAAGTCTATAAGGTATCCTTGGATAAAGCAATACATTGCCGTCAATAAAGATTTTTTTGTTAGGTTGGGTTAATCTCATCTGACTAAGTATAATAAGGGCCCTGATAACTCAGATAATGGATCATGGGATCTCGATCAGATTCATAATCATTTTCCTCATTATTCGCTTTAAATGCAAGGTGCTAAATTTTAAATTAAATACCAAAACTGTTGCTACTATACGCTTGGTAGTCAGTACCAATTTAACAACTAGCCTTAATTGAAAATGCTCTCCCGTCATCGGATGGGTAATTAACCATAGGGGCTTACATCTATGCGAAACCTGAATTTAGATCTTAAAGCCCTCACGAAATGTGGGTTAAATCTTTGGGTAATAATTTTACTAACCTAATATGCCTTATGAAAATTTGACCCAAATAGTTGGGGCACAAAATTTTAGGGGCTCACACACACAAACACACATGCGTATATACACACACAAATAATTTTAATGTGATTATAGGTTAAAATAAATATTTGTAAACGTCAGATTGAGAGTTATTGAACTTTTGTTCTATGTTTTTTTTTTTTTTTTGAATTTTTATAGTTTGTTTTGTGTTTTAAACATGTTCTCATTAGTTTTTAATGTATTTGCGGTGTGCACTTGTCGCATGTACGATTAAACTAGTTATAAATAAAGGTATTGTAAGTCATATTATGGTTGTTGGAGTGAAATTAATGTTTAGCATGTTCTTAAGGTGTGTGCTTGCTTCTTCCTTCTTTTCTCCCTCTTCTCTTTTCCTCCAATTTCTTCGAAGCTTCTTGCAATTCTTCCACTGCAACTGATAACCATATTATTTTTGTGCGCTGGTGCAAAATTATCGGAGCTTCATGGCTTGCACCACTGTCCATATGATTTTCTGGTTTATTGATTCTACCAGCTTGAGTCTGTTGTGGTGGCCAATTTTGGCGAAGATAATGGTGCCAACATTTCCCAAAGTGAATTGATTCCAGCACTTCCAAATAAAAGCATCAACAGACGGATTGCTCTGACTTCTACGGTTGCTGCATTCGGACTCTTTTTATCATCTAGGCTTGAGTTTGGTATTTCTTTGAAAGATCTATCGTCTGCTGCAGTACCATACGAAGAGGTTTGATCATCCTTTTACTTCGCACATTTTGGTTTACATTTTTTTTATTGTGCAGTCTTCTCGGTGCTTGATTTTGTCAAACTAATTATCATTTTGCCTTAATCATTATTTTAATCACTTAAGAGTTATTAATCTAGCTAGTTTACTACCATAATTATTAGTTATGCAGTTAACTCTACTAATTAATTTGAAAAGTTACAAGTTGTTTCATGCCCCTTGATTTTACATCTTCCATGGCCAGCCCCACCTTCACCTTGCATGAGATGATTTTATTACGCTTGGCTGAGCCATACATGACAAGCATTTAATGCATGAAAATGGTCGATTTTCATAGCAACCTTGCATGAATTTACACATTTCTCTTCCAAAGAAAAGAAAATTGCAAAATAACAATGAAAAATGCAAAGGTAATAAAAATTCATGAAAATATAAAGTTAATGAATACATAAAAATAATGCCAGCCTTCTTAGTAGAAACTAGTCTATAAGATACAGTAATAGGTCTATGTAATCTTGGAGTTAGTGGTGCTACGTTAACTCACTTGGACCTCCAAAGAATTCTTCTTTGAAAAGTTGAAGTCCAAATATTAGTTCGTCAGCAGTAAGCCACATTTCTGTGGGAGATTCTTTCATCCGATAAGAAATTTGTGTTGATCATTATCGTCTGTATAAACATTTGAAATAACATGATCCACTTGGCTTTTGGTTGCCCATGAAAAAAGGGTCAGTCTCCATCTAGAGCTCTATTTTGTGAATGACCTTTATAAGGCAATGAATCTTCAATATTATACATTAAGTCATAAAATATATAATTGGTCCAATTTTTCTAATCATTTGTCATGGTCCAGATGCTCTTGCATGAAGCTTTTTAAATTTAGTGGAGCGATATCTTATGCAGAATGTGTATGAATATACATTGTACTCATTAGATTTTCTTATGGATTTTTTAGTATAGTTAGCATTACTTTCTTTCGATTTGTTTTCTAATTTCCTAATGAAAACTAGAAAATTTTCTTCCAAAAATAAACTTAAAAAAATACATGAGATGACATTTTTGCATGGTCAATGCAATTTTTTTAGGGCATGGCAATTAAAAATTTCAAAAGTACACTTTTTGGTCTTTTGGACATTGAAATTATATGCAAATTAAGATGTTTATATATTCAAGTCTCAGGTGTCTAAATGTTTTCCTACTGAACATCTTAAAATATTTCTCGATATTTTATTTACAACCTCAATCTAGCCATTTGACAAGAGATGAAAAAAAAAAAAAATATTTTGCTTTGATTAATTTTTATGAGTTTTGAAATAAATGATATTTTCACTTTTTATTCAACCCAAAACTAACTATGTTATATGACTAGCCACTAGTTTGATTTAGGGGTGCAAGTGAGCCGAGCCGGCTCGAGTTGACTCGTTTATAGGCTCACGAGCCGAGCTTATCGAGCTCACGAGTCGAGCTCGAGCTCGTTTGGTAAACGAGCTCGAGTTCGAGCTTGAGCCAGCTCGGCTCGTGAGCTCGCGAGCCGAGCTTAAATAATTATTAAATATAAATAAAAAAAAAACAAAATGTTATGTAAATCAGGATTTGAACTACGCATTAAACTCAATTTTTTTTGTTATTTCTCAAATCCCATTTATTTCAAAGTTCCCTCCCCCCCTCTCTCTCTCTCTGTCTCCTCTCTTTCTCTCTGACAGATAGCGATGGCCGGTGAGTGCTCCAAAGCCAATCAATGATGATGTAAAGTGTTTTATACAACTGAATAATAAATGCATATTATTCATTCATTCGGCTCTCTCTCTCTCTCTCTCTCTCTCTCTCTCTCTCTCTCTCTCTCTCTCTCTCTCTCATTTTTAAAAGCCGCGTGAGGCTCAAAGCCTCGAACTCGGTGAACCAGAAGTGAAATGGACTGTGCCGGAGTTTGACGAGCGGCTCGAACTCGTTTATAATTGGACGAGTCGAGCTCGACTTGAGTTCGAGCTTGAGCTCTGTATTTGACAGTTGAGCTCAACTCGAACACCCTCTAGCTCGAGCTCGACTCGACTCGTTTGCACCTCTAGTTTGATTATACGAGAGATCTCATGTTTAACGGGTTATATTTTTGACATATTTATATAAGATCAAGAGTGACAAACGAGACAAGATGATATTACGAAGAACAAGAAAAAATAGAGAAATTATAATGAAAATGAATTCTTATAGTGGAAACTAGACTAAACATTAAATATAATCCTTTTTCATATCCAACATATCACCATTTCCATATCTAACACTAAATCCATAAACATAGATGCCCAACATGACCCATAACACAATACATGAGCTAACACATATCGGCCCAAAATATAATAGAACTCAAAGGCGTAAAAGAATTAGGCACTGTCGATGTTAGGTTAAGTGCACAAGGAGCACGTGAGAAAAGGTTGTGACTGCTTTAAGTCATTTATGGTTCATAGGAGAGTTAATATCTCTACATCAAGTAATTTTCTCATGGGATCTCCATCTCACATGAGATCTTGATCATTAACTTAATAATAGTAACATTTGTGATGAAGATGCATCCATAGGCACTACCTGCATGTCAACTGACAAATTACAAGCATAAGCATCAATAATAAAAATTGAAAATATTTTTATGGTATAACGTCAAGTCTGCCACACTAAATATTGAGAAAAGTTCACCATCCATCCGGAGATCAAGGTCATATGTGTTAACGTTTATCTTCTTAACAATCTCATGTAATCCACCTTTTCTAGCAATTAGCTTATGAACTATTTCTATAGGAAAGTGCTCATATCTTATTCTTAGTAAGAATATATGTCCTTGTTATTGATCCGACATGCATAAACTAATCATAAAATACATGACATGCATAAAGATATTGTTATTGAGTTGACATGCATTTTGGCATACTAATACATTTTGATAAGCACACTAGGTGGATTTACATGTTATGATAATTGTATTGGATCTATACATGATGATTGTTATTATGTGATTTATATGATTTGTCATGTGTGTGAAAGCAGGAAAGACTGGCTAGGAATGATTTACTTATTTAGGTTGGTTGTAGATATATTATCTTGTGAAGAAAGGTGTCACGACGAGCTTTTCTTTAAATAAAGTTTATGATGTGATCCTAAAAGATATGAAAAATGAGACATAAGGAGATTTATTGTTACAATATGATACGCCGACGGACATGAAGTAATGACTTCTTACATGAAAGCCACCTGACTTATGATTGAGAATGATATGACGTATTCCTATTTACAAGATTGATATGATTGAGAATGATTCCTATAGGGTTGACCTACATGATTTGATACAGAAAAAATATCACATGAGATAGATGTCATGCATTACTTAAAATACAACGTGCATGTATGATAGAATTGCATATAAATTGATAGAATATAACATGTCATGATAATTACATAAATGATATAATATGATATGAACATGATACAAAACGTGACTGATACAAATACATGATAAGATTAATAAAATCAATACAAAACACACGATATACACTATACGTTGCATTTATATTTGTCATACTTGAACATAATACTCATACATTATTATTATACATACAATATATATATATATATATATATATATATATATATATATATATAGAACACTTGCTATTATATGATAGACATATTGATATATATATGATATGATATAGAGATAGAACAAGGGTATAGTATATAAACATGCGTATATTCATGATTTCACCCACTGTGTTGTAATTGACATGCGCATAAAAATGACAAAATGTATTGATTTTTTATATGTTTGTTGGTTATTGGTAATTGAACTACATTGGTTGCATTAATTTCTACTATTCAAACAAATCAACATTATTCATATTGACTATCACATGTCATTACTATTTATGTTCATACTGATATGATGGATGATTATATGCATATTGTTTTTACATTCGTGCATTGATTGCAATTGTAGGTTCATGTAACATACTGTGTTGTTAGCTTATTATGTGGTTTACATGTTTTTTAGGGAAGAGTAAGGAACCAGTGAAGTGAGGCCTACATGATTGTTGTAGTGATAGGTATTTTATTTTGTTGTTCTTTTTTTTTGTTGCCAGAAAATTTTGTGTAGATCGATGTGATAGGATTTTGGGCAATTGTATATGATTTTTATGATAGAAATATAAACATAGATATGCTTATAATATGAAATGAAATGATATTTTCCGCTACTTTATTGTTGTATGGATGATTAGTAGCTCTGATTTGTGATTATTTGATAAAAGTTGTAATTCTTTCAATTTAGATCTTCAGGCCTGACAATGAATTACACTTTTAAGATGGAACATTCTCCTCACTCAACATGTAGATAATGGTCAGCTTTTGAAAACGGATGTGATTTTGTGAAGGTGGAGATCATTACTTTGATTTTATACAATGTTTTTGTGAATTGAAAATAACGTACAAAGCAAGTCCTAATCTTAAATAAGAAATAAATTAAAGAGAATAATAATTAAGATAATAGATATGTTACCACCATTTTATGAGGCATACCTTCCAAAAGCAAATTGGAAGAAGCTTGCTAATCCTAGGGTTTCTCTTATCCAAATGACAAAGTGGGGGGATTGTAGTGTAGCTGGGTTTGGAGAGAGCAAAAACACACAAAAACAGGTAATAAGATAACTCCTATTTTTTTACCAAAGAAAAGGCATAAACCTTACGTCACTGATGGATCTGGAATAATTTTACTACCAAGCATAATTCAAGGAAGTAAAAGCGCTCAATTGTATTTCCATAATATGATGATTACAACCCATAATATATACCTATGTATAACTATTCCATTGCATGAACCTAGTGGAATATCAAGGGTTACAACATAATGGAGGTCGCCAAGCAGATACATAAATACATGAATTCAACTCCTAAGTGAATGTACATTCTCGAATGCATGTATTCCATGGTCAGTTGATTCTTGCATGCATGCACATGAACCTTCGCATTTGAAGAGTCTCAAGCTGATTTCATCATCTTTAAGAATTTCTGTCTTGATTCCACATCTTCCATAGCTGGCCCCAGCTTGCATGGGATGGTTTTGCCAGGCTTTGCTGAATCACGCATGGCAAGCATTTAATGCGCATAAATAGCGACTTCGCATGGCCATCTTGCATGGGTACACTTTTCTCTTCAGAACCAAAGAAACATGCAAAATAATAAAGCTAAACGCAGGAAAATATAACTGAAGTTCATGAATATATAAAACTAACATCATCCTTGATTGTATCCAAATTTGATTCTATGTGGTACTGGAGTTGGTGATGTTTTATCACTTTTAATCAAGAAAGAACATGGTTTGGTTTAAGCTAAAATATGACTCATTTTTAACGTGCAAGTTTTGTTATCATAGGAAATTTCTCTCCCTTCTTTCCCCTTATTCCATTGAGTAGCATAGGAGATATAAGGGTCCTAAACACGTGATCTTAAGTAGGAGCATATGCGAATAGTTGGAACCCAACCCCTCACTTTTATAATTGTTTTGGTTGATTAGGAGTTTAAAGGCTGCATTTTTTTCATGATTTTTAAACATGTCACTCTTTACTAAACTAATTATCCATAGCCTTAATATTTAGAAATCATTAAATGCATTTTTGGTCAATTGATGGGGACATCAGTTCGTGGAAGGTTTATCAGAGGCGTGGCCGCCGATCTACGGCCACGATTGAGTTTTTGTATTTATGAGTCATTTATGCATTTTATTATTTATGTATTTTCTATTTTCCTAGGTGTCATTATGTTGTTCAGTTTGTACAACTTTAATGAGAATTGTCGTATGTGAGCCCAAAGGGCAAGTTAGACTTTTCTTTTTGAGTCCATTGTACTTGGCTATATATAGCCCCTTGCTTATTGTTTTTTATTAATGAATGATATTATGAAAATTTTCCTGTAATCCTATGTTTGTGTGAGAGCGTGAGAGCTTTGGAGAGAATTCTCGAGGGAGGGACGTCAGATCACTCACAAACCTTGGAGACGACCGGGTTCGTGGTTTTCTTTGTTGTTTTCTTTTCATCCTTTCTTCCTCCCCTTCATCATTCATCTTCTCGCATCCCAATCCTCCATTAGCCGCCAACCAACTCCTCTTCCAATCCTAGCCCTCAATTTTTCCCCTTCACCCCACCGGCCACCTCACCCGACCTCCACATACCGCCGGCCATAATCCCATAGCCGACGGCCACCTCCCCACCCCCTTACCCCTTTAGGTTTCCTACCTAGGTTGAAGACTACTTTTGGAAATTTATTGAAATTCAAATTCAATCAAATTTGAATTCAAAATCTTTCCTAATTTAAGTCATCTATTTTAGGAAAGTTTTAATTCATATCTATTTTGAAATTCAAATTTAATTTGGATTTGATTAAATACTTTCCTAAAGTCTAAAACCAAATTAGGAGACCATAAATCCCCCATTAATTGCCTCCCTTAACCCTTATTCTCGCCGGCCCCTATAGGGACTAATTAGGAGTTATTTCCTATTTCCCCAACCTCCTCTTTTGGAAGCAATTTCAAACCCTCTCACCTCTCTTGGCCGAAACTTTCCCAAATCCCCAAGCTCTAAATTATTTCCTAAAACCAGAGATTGGAGTTAGGAAATAAGATCCCCCCAATCCCTCTCAATCCCGCCGGCCTCCTCTCTCCCAACCGCCTCTCCCCTCTCTCTCTCAAATCTCCTCTCTACCTTTAATTCCCCATTGGACTTGAGACCATAACTCTTCCTCCTTCAAGTCCCTTTCCTCTAAGCACCGAAAACTGAAATTCCTCTCAGATTTATGGGTTAAACCTGAAACTATTTCAGATTTTTGGAATAAACTATTTCAGATTTTTGGAGGGCACTTGGAGCTTGCTTCCTCTCCACTTGCAAGAGAAACTTCTTTCTCTTTGTTACCACTCGAGAGGCGTATCAAGTGCTAAGGAGACCCTACCTTCAATCATCCATGAATGGCGGATCCGGCAACTGAATGTGAATTACCTTGGGACGAAGACGGCTTC
Source organism: Dendrobium huoshanense (assembly GCA_016618105.1). Taxonomy (NCBI): domain Eukaryota; kingdom Viridiplantae; phylum Streptophyta; class Magnoliopsida; order Asparagales; family Orchidaceae; genus Dendrobium; species Dendrobium huoshanense. Next base: position 30,369,918 of record CM028349.1, on the reverse strand, counting down.
ACCGACATCCTACGATCAACCTTCTTCGACGTGAACCCAAGGATTGATCACACCGTCGAAGACTACTTGGAACGCATTCTAGATACCTTGGTGGAAGCTATTGACGAGCAGTTCGAATGTGTCGAGTGGAGGATCTCCACCACTCCTTGACGAAGGTTTCTCTTCCTCCTCGCATCTTATATCTTTTAGTCTAACTTCTCTTGGCTTGATTGCAGTCACGACAGACCCCTCTTCATTGCTCATGCTTAAGCTTAGTAAACATAGGGTTTGAGTGCACCTTTATGTTTTCTAACTCTTATTGTTAGACTAGGGATTTCTTTGAACACTACTATTTGGCATTGTGTTATTTTCTAAATCTATTTTGACGGATCCAAATCTCTTGCTACACAATTTAGCCTAAGCGGGTGTGACCCCTTCTTTGTTTTGACTTGTCATTTTAACTGCTAGAAGTTTTGTTCTTAATTATTCTAATCGAGAGTTGTGCAAATCTAAATGAGTTAAAACATTTCATACTTAGTCCCGCATCATCAATAGCATAAAATAGCTTGTTATACCCCATAGCATAGTGACGTGCACCTCTTGCACTATGCACACTATTCATGCTTCATCCGCTATAGTGTGCATACGCATATAACCTACACTTTTGTTTATTTGATTTTTGATTGATATAAATGATGCTAGTGAGTGTTTAAGAAGGATGTTGGATGATGAGTCAAATGAAGAGAATAAATTAGCGTTTTGTGAAGAAAAGTTGACATGAAGCATCATTATGAAAGCTAGTGGTGGCGCTTAGAAACTATGATATTTGAGACAATTCAAAAGGAAAAGAAAATGAATCTTCTTGTGGGTGAATTTGAAAATGATGATGGTGATGAAGAAAATTATGATTTTGGAGGTTATGGAAGAGGTAGTACTATTTTGGTTTATGATAATGATAATTTTGTTATTCTCAGATTGTTATTATAATTTATGATGGATATAAAATTTGTAAAGAAATTATTTCTTATGTTGCGTAAGCTCATAAAACTTATATTTTATTTGAATGTGGTTGTCTTTTATTAGTTTTCATGTATGTTAAAGCATCTTTATGTTATATTTATATTGCATTCATTGTTTTCTTACTTGGCTTATTTTTTCTTACATTGTTTGTTTATTATGTGATTATTCATGGTTTTCTTATGAGTTGTGCTATTTGAAAAATGGTGCGCTCCACTCTACATATTATGATTCCAAGAAATTCTTTGCACCATAATGTAATATTCACCATTGACAAGTTTGATAACGAAGCAAAAGTTCTTAGAACTACATCACTTTTTAGTAATTGATGAAAAGCTATGTTAGATACAATTTATGTCTCTCTGTACATGCTCGTCATCTATTATAAGGGCTAGTTTGTTTCAATATCAGTATTTTGAAGTAATTGGAACAGAGTTTTGGACACAATTTTATTGTTTGTTTGGCAGAAAGTCAATAAAGCTTAATTCTTATTTTGGAAGTTAGCTTAATTTGCACTTTCTGCATAAAATAAATATATAATAATATTCAAATTAAATGAAGTTGGATATATTATATATTAATACTATTAATGTTAACCGGGAGAAGTTTAAAGATGAAACTTATTCTAGTCCAAATTAACTTTAGAACTCAGTTATGAAGATACGAGTTTATTCAAATCAAAGAAAAATATTTTACACTCCAATGAAGCACACTTTCTTAACTCTTATCAAACCACTTTCAAATATTTACATTATAACAAATTGGCATTAAAAGTTATTCACGTCTTCTCTTTTTTCTTGATAAATGAGGGTGTCACGTTGTAAATGATTTGCAGATGCGGTTAGTATTGGTGTCAGAACCATTGGAATAACCTTGGAAATAGTTTTGTTTTGTTGCTTTGCTACTTCCCTTATAGATTTATGCTTAAATTTTTAGTTTGCCTGAGATTTTATTTGCTTTTTTTTTTCCTCCAAAGTATCCGTACAAATATATTCTGATTGGTTTCTTAAGGTTTGGTTTGCTACCTAGTACTTACACATTTCACTTCTTTTTTGCAGGCTCTTTTAAATGGGAAGCCTACTGTTGTTGAGTTTTATGCAGACTGGTGTGAAGTATGCCGGGAACTAGCACCAGATATCTACAAAGTTGAAAACCAGTACAAGTAATTCTCTTGACTTGTTATTTATGCAGTTTATTATATTAAGTTTTCATCAATAAATAGCTGGATACTATCGGAGGATTCTATGCCAAGGAGCTATTATTTTGTGCGGACACTGGACGGTTCTCCCGTCCGGTTAAGCGCTCAGCGGTACTGAGCGTGGTACATTTTTGGGGTAATGTGACGCATTTTTATTGATCTCCGGACACGCTCCGGACTCCGCACAAAATAATAAATCTATGCCAAGTCTCCATGTCTGTTCAGAACCTGTATAATTTCCTTTTATGCTAACAGAGAACTATCATAATCTCTCAGGGACCGTGTCAACTTTGTCTTGTTGAATGTTGATAACACGAAGTGGGAGCAAGAGCTTGATGAATTTGGTGTGGAGGGAATCCCCCATTTTGCCTTCCTGGATAGAAATGGGAATGAGGAGGGCAACATTGTAGGCAGGCTTCCAAAGAAATATTTGCTGGAGAATGTTGAGGCTCTTGCAAAAGGGGAGCCATCAGTTCCACATGCCCGGATGGTCGGGCAATACTCCAGTGCTGAATCGAGAAAGGTGTATCAGGTTACAGACCCCAGAAGCCATGGCTAGGTATATTTCCAGGCCTAGAGTTATTTGTTATTGTTGAAAATTTTATGCTGTTCTTTTTGCAAATATAATGCTCTCTCGTATATTGTAAATATTTTTCTGCAAAATTAAAATGCTCAATTGATTTGGAGAGCTGACGCTCGTCTTTTTTTGGACAGAAATCTGATAAGAAATTCCTTTGTGAAAATCATATTTATTCAATTTTAGACCACTACTTTTTCTACTTTTAGGAGATTTTTGTACTAAAAAACAACTTAACAAAGCAATAAGAAAGCTGTCCCAAACAAAACCTTAGTATTAGAACCCAATGTTGGAGATGCATGTTGGAAGAGTCATCAACACCCTATGCATGAACTTAACACTGAGGAAATACAACGTGAGATCCAATGACTTCAATAGCATCCTATGGTCTACGAGTAGTAAATTTGAAGTGAGCCAATGGAGGGAGGAAGATATGTACCATTGAATTATTCATGATGAGCATGAAGAAGAGATGTTACATCATCACTTCGAACTAAGGAGATAATACTAAGACTTTAATGTGAACGGACATTTTAGATTTTGAGGGACGGTCCTTATGATTTTGTTGAATGAATGTATATCATCAGAAGTATTCAAATACAAAGAAGCCTCCTACAAATATAAGTTGAAGCTTCCTGCAATCAAAGTAAGGTTTTGTTTGAGATAGTTTTTTTACTATTTTTTAAAGCAGCATTTTAGTGCAAAAAAATATTTAAAAAAAAATATTAAAAAACTGCTTTAGAAAGCAATAAGCACACAAAGTTGTCTACTAAGGAGCATATTAGTGATTTTGTGCAACTCATAATTAAGTGTGATGTTCTTGAATCAAAAGAGCACGTTACCCACAAAGATGATTGATAAGTATTCTACATTATTAGGTTAATGAAGCTGGCGTCCAGCTTCGAGGAACCAAACTCTAACCATGACAGCCTGAACAATTATTAGGTGTGTTCGGACTCCAATAAAATATTGACACGTGGAGTGGAGACGTAAATATTCAATTGGATTTATTTTTTTTACTTTATATATTTAACGTGTCATCGGAACTTTAAGCCAAACGCATCAAAAGTGCAGCCAAAGCATAGATAAAGCACATGTAAAGGACAACAAAAGAGCAGTTAAAGCGCTACTAAAGTGCAATTAAAGCGCAGGTAAAGCACTAATAAAGTGCAACCAAAATGCAATCCACGTGTCGAAATTTAAATGGATGTCTGGACGTATCTGTATGTCCGGTCTCCACACATGATAATTTTCCTCTTTCCAACCCTCAATATGGAAGCGTTTCTAGTGCCTTGACTTTGGACACATAGCCTTTGATTTTCCCTAACGGGTGTGCAATATCCTTGGTAGAAGAAACAACTGCAAGAAATGAAGTGAAGCATTAAAAGAGATATTGTTGTTTGCCAGGCGTTAATATGACAATAGCAAAAAAAAAGAAGATTGGTTGTATCAAATGCTAAGGTTGGAGCTGAGATTTGCTATAAACATGATTGATTGTAACTGAAAGACAAAAATATTATCAAGTGTTTTATCAGAATTCTGGAGCACACTTTCCCCTTCATATTTCTGTGTTAACTCGCCTAGGGTGAAGTCATAGCGGAGCTACTAACTTAACCAATATTGATTTTTCAGTTCATTGTCGTATTAGACTTTCTAACCATGCCATAATCGATCTCTTTTTTACTTGTAATAGAGTTCTTAAATTTCTCCAAAATCTATTCAAGTTTATTGTTAACTTCGCCAATATCAACTCTCTATTTGTCTTGCCTAATCAAGTAGGCATGACCAATGTGGCCTCATGCCATTGAGGGGGGATAGTCCATGTGATTAGTGTCACTACCTGGAAGAATCGGTTGGATCGGTTCAATTGTACTGGCCCTAACTAAAATGGACGAAGCAAAACAACGGGGGAGCAAACAAGTCAAGCGGGCTGCACGTAGGCGCAGGAGGACCTGGTGGAATCAAATCGTGCAATGGAGCGAGGAAACTCGTACGGGAGTGAAAAACAGTCCTCCTTGCCCCTTCTCTCTCTCAAATTTCACTCATTTAGCAATACTGGACGGAGTGGACAGAGCGGAACATAGTTATCTCTTGAGATTGATAGCAATTGTGAAGAAAGGTAAAGTAAAATTTTTTTAGATTATATGTTTAACTAATGTTGATTCAATTTTAAAATAAACTTAAGATCTTGTTTAATGCCTGATTATTATTTATTAAATTATTGATTTATGAATTTCTTAAGAATGAAAATAGTAAATACTATTAAGGAAGTTTAATCTAAAGTTTACTTTGAAAGTAAGTTAGTTGAAAATTTTATTTGTTAATTATAATATATATGTATATATTTTGTGTATGTGTATATACATGTAAAGAGATCATAATTAAATTCATATATATATATGAGATTTTAAACTAGGTAAGGAATAAATTAAGTTTATATTATGTTAAATTATAAATTAGATTTAGGCGAACAATGAATTTATGAGCTAAGGATAATTTGGATAGAAAGAAAAATAAGAGTATATTTTAATAAAATATAAAGAAATTAAATTTTGAGGATTTGCAAGCAATCCATAAATTAAATAATAATAACTTTTGTATAGGTGTTAAATTTATCAAAAGAAATGTCTAATAATAAGAGTAAAGTAGCACAACACCTAAGTTCAAGGTGAATAGAATGATTTTTTTCTCTCTTAAATTGAAGGCATTAAAAGATAGTAATACATATTTATTAAGTTTTTATTGCAAGCTAAATCATGATTTACCTCCCATATCTAATGATTGGTCATGTTGAGTCAAATGAAATTAATATGTTTTGTTTCAAATTAGTCATAAAAGTTAATGAATGCTATATGAATAATGACTAGATAATATATATATATATATATATATATATATATATATATATATATATATATATATATATATATATATATATATATATATTGTTAAAACCCACTATAGGGGCTTACACGTTAATATAAAAATTTTGTTGCAAAAGTCCTTAAAAGAGACAAATCGCTCACTAAATGCTCAAAAGAGCTATAATATAAAACAAAAATAAACCTAATGAGCAATGAGTCCCTATCTAAGATACAATTATAACAAACAAAAAGAAAGACAAATGAGCACTAGCAAAAAACAACCACCCTAGCACAAACCAATCCAAAGCATCCATTTTCCAAACAACAATGCAGTTAACCTGCATAAAAAATAATAAACTGCAAAAAAACAACCTCAAAGAACCAAAATAAGCAATATCCAGTAGAGCTGAAAACAATAAAGATGTACAAGAGCATAATTTAAAAAAGATTCCATCCAATACCAATAGTCTTAATGCCACAAGAAAAACCATTATATAAGATATGGTTGCATTTGCATGATTGACTGATTGAGACACTCTTTTATAGTACTAACTGGGGACGCAATATACCCGTGCACATAAATAGAATAAGGTTATTATAAAGAAAAAATAAATGAAAAAGAGTACATTCATTGATATTATTTTAGACAGTGGCTCATATGACGGTTGTATTATTTACGAAAAATGATAAATATATGATATATGTATAACATTGATGATCATGTTTAAAATGAATTTAAATGGAATAACTTTATGTTTGGAATGAGTTTGCATATTGTTTCAAAGGCATTGTGCTACTATAATTTAGAAACATTATTTAGTCACCAAGTTCTTTATAACTCACGTTTGTTTCTAATAACATTTATAGGTATTATTTGATTAACTTAAAATGAGTACAAGATAAGAGAATGTATATCGTAGGCGAGATGCTTGAGAAATATATTTATATCAATTTTATTTTAAATGTTTTGAAGGTTTTAGTGGTTATTTCAATTTAATGGTGATTGTTTTAGCAAATGAAAATTTAATCACCATTTGACCGTTTATTCCCGGCTCGTTAATTCGAGTATCTGGGCTAGGTAATGACACTACCCAAATTATTTTAATGCATAAATCTTCTTGTTTTGCTTTATGTTACGTCAACAGATTTTAAGTAGTTTTTTGGTCAATGCATAAACTACTATAACAATTTTGCTAGTTGAAAACTTTTTATTTTGGTCATTGTTTGCATGTTTGTTGTAGGGCAAATTACTGCATCCGGTCATCGGACACGGAGATAGGTCCGGATATTAATAAAATATTATTTTAAATTAAGCGCGTCAAAAGCGCAGGTAAAGCACACGTAAAGAGCAGGTTAAGCGCAGTCAAAAGCGCAGATGACATGGTATGTTTTTATTTGATGTCCGAACCTATTCTGAACATCCGGTCACCAGATGCAATAATTTGCCTTGTTGTAGTCCCAATTGTTAGAAGAAAGTACATATGATTCATGTGCAGTGTCTTTTTGGTGCTCCCAACTGATAGGAACATATCATATGATTCATGTGCATTATGTCTCCTACTGTACAACCAAATGACGGGAGGAAACCATATCATATATGGAATCTTTGTTGATGATTGTCTAATCTTTACTAGGCTTTGCTTAGCAGTAAGATTTTATTTGGGGCATCTTTCTTACTGTTTTATAGAATAGTTTTTTAGTAAAAAAAAAATTCATCTTAAAAAATTTTAACTAGAAAATTGCTTTAGAATACAGTAAGAAAGTTGCCTCAAAAGAAGCAAAATTAGCTCAATTCAATCTTGATTTAATTTGTTTATTTTGTTTTGAATTTAATTTAGACAAAAAATCAGTCATTTCAATTTTGTGAGGCATTTTCAATCCCTATAAAATCTTTGCATAGATGAATCTAGGGCGGCAAAAATTGATCAAATCTCTAATGGTTACAAATTAGATCGAAAATTGGTTCGATTAGAGCCTCAGCTCAATTTTGAGCTCATCTCTTGAACTTTGAATAAATTATATGATTTAGTATGTGTATTATGTGTTATATAATTTGAAAACTTAGAAGATAAATCAATAAAATAATATTTTAAGTTTGCTCGAAATTGCTTTTAAGTCAATTCAAAATTAAAATTTCTTTTAGTTAAACAAGTTTGATTCAAATTAGTTTTGATTTCAAGTTGAGCTCGAGTTGAACCTAGATCATAACTTAAGATTTTAAGGGTAATAACAATAATAATAACAAACTTTTATCACACTACTAGAGGCTGGTTAAATGTATCATTTTTATCAATTGTGTCTCGATAAGAGTCAAATTCTTATTTAAATTTAGTTAAAAAGACCATTTTAATATGTTCTAGCTGAGACGGCTTTTTTAATGCTTTTTAAAATTTGTACTAGAAAGCTGCTTTATGAAGCAGTAAAAAAGCTGTCCCAATGATGCACAAGTCTTCTTAGATTTACCAATATTTTTTTTTAACATAGGCCAGATTTAATAGATCTATTCTCCTAATAGGGTCATCAAAAAACCGACGTTTTATATGACCAAATCATCTAAGGCGAGCCTCTTGAATATAATCTTATGTGATTAAAGAATTCATCATTAAAGTTCAAGAATTTATTTTGTGCTCTTGCTTTTATAATTTTTAGAAAGTTTTGAAAGTGTTTTTTTTTTTTTTTTTAATCTTATAATTAGATGTTATAATGTGCCTTCATTTAAGAAGATAACTATTATGTCACTAAATTATTAGAGAACTTTCAGTTGGTATTTTCTCTTCGTTTAGATGTTATGTTTCCTAAGCCTATTAATATTGTGATTTCGTTTGAGATCGCTTTAGATTATTATTTTTTCCCTGCTTTTAAGAGATTTTTTTACTAAAAAATAGCTTTACAAAGCAATATCGTTTGGTACAGCTTTCTTACTGCTTTATGAAGGAGCTTTTTAGTACAAAATTTCAAATTCAAAACTTTTTTGTACCAAGAAGTTACTTCATAAAATAGTAAGAAAGACATCCCAAATGAATCCTAAGTCTTTGATTGCACTTGTCCATTGACAAATATTGTATAAGGGCTTTTTCTACCCCTTATATTTAGGCCAATTAAGGGTAGAATCATGTAAATATATTATTGTCTTTAGTTGCTATATAGTTTAGAGTTATGTGATTTCATATTTAATTAATTTTCTTGGGATATATTGTTAATGCTTAATCATTAATTCTAGTAATTAATGCAGTTATTATTCTTCTTTTATAATTAAAACTCTTATTTGTATCATATTATTTTATAATTTTGGATATTTATTTTTGTGTTAATGCGCATATATAATTTTATTGTAATGAATAAATATTTATAAGTAAAGTTGAGTAAATTAACTAATATGGGCTTAGTGGTGAGTCATTCACTCACTCACTAGTCTTTATCATCTCTCTATAAGATTGCATACAATTTTATGTGATTTAATATATTTCAGTGTAATAAAGTTTTTTTTATATTACTTTACTTTTTTCTCATTAAATTAGTTTGAACAAATTTTTTATTATTGATTCTTATATTTATATAGTTAGTTGTATATTTGATAAGGGTGTCAATAAATGACCCGATTTAAATCAAAAATTTCGGATCCGAGTTCGTCTGTTTAATAAATTGGTTAGATTTAGGTTGACACCTGGATCTGCTTTTGGCATGAAAATGGCCCATTTATTTTTTTTTTCTTCTTGATTTCTTTTGTTTGTGAGTATGATCTTCTTATTTTAACAAACATCATAAACTCTATAATCATTAACTTATTACAAAATAAAAATCAAAATGGGTTAATATGTCAGATTTTGAGTCATTTAGGTTGCTGTTGAGTTGACTTCGGGCATGTCTTTTTAACTAGTTTATTAATCGGGCCCAAATTGCCTTGATCCTGATCAGACATGAACCCAACCCTAAATAATACATAAATTACATCCAAAACGTCCAAATGTGAATGGGTTCAACAAATGCACCCAACTAAACAATAAAAATAAAGTAGTTGAGCTTTACAAATATAACCCAATTATAGATTTATACACAAATATTAATGCACACAAAAAATAGATAAGCCTAAGATACAACGCATAATCTTTTATGCTCATATTCTTGTCATTTAGGCTTCATTTGGGACGGCTTTCTTACTGCTTTTTAAAGCAGCTTTCTAGTTCAAAATTTTTAATTTTTGAACTAGAAAGCCGCTTTAAGAAGCAGTAAGAAAGCCGTTCCAAACGAAGCCTTAGGCTTCATTTAAAACGGCTTTTTTATTGCTTCTTAAAACAACTTTCTAGTACAAAAATTTTAATTTTTGTTCTAGAAAACTGCTTTAAGAAACAATAAGAAAACCGTCTCGAACAAAACCTTAATTTCTTTGATTGAAGAGGTTACTCATGGGATTTACTTGTAACTCACACTTTTGTACATAAAAATTTTCAGTCTAAAATATACATAGCGCATTGCAAACCCACTTGAATTTCATATTACTCATTATTGGCCTACTAATGCTTTTTTGCTAAGCACCATACAAAATGCCTTGTATAGCATTGAAATTTTATAGCACCTACAAAATTTTTATTTTTATTTCAACATTAGTGCACATAATTACATCACATACAAAGCTTTTAGTTATACAAGCAATATAACATGGTACAATTTTACAACAAAATAACCATATATTAAAATCATCTAAATTTATATCTATCACAACATATGCATAATTAATGTGTTCGTGAAATTATCTCATATGGTCGAAACAAGACCAGTAGGACTAGTCTTTTCTCAAATATCCAAATAAATTAAGATTAGGCCATCTCCAACCGAAATACTCATTTCACGGTCCAAAATACATAAATCATCTCCAACCGAACTCCATTTCACACCAAAAAAGAATATACATGGTATATCATTTCTCTGACGAAACTCTAACCGAACAAAATGATGAAAAAATGGTGTTCGTGAACATCACACTGTTCACTTGGCGCAAAATGCCACTGAATATAGCGTTCGATTGGAACTTGCGGTGACTGCAAACGATCGTTTGGTATTCCGTTGGAAATGACCTTTTGTCAACTAAACTTATTGGGTTTTAAGAAAATATATTTTATTTTTTATTTTGAAAAAAAATATTTTGAAATATTACGTAAGTATAAATAGTTTTCAAAAGTATATTTTTAATTTAATGACCTCAAATACTACCTAAGTAATTTAATTTTGAAAGCGTGTTGAGGTGGCATGCTCTAGGATATTTTGACAATGGAACCATTATATGAGAGGCAATTATGATATATTGATTATTATCATTGTTGCAGACTAGAAAATACGCGACGATAGAGATTTAATTCTGCGTCTTAGCGTTGTACGTATAACTAGCTCACACACAGAGAACACAAGATTTTTTACGTAGAAAACCCTTAAAAGGGAAAAACCACGAGGCCTAGCCCAGTTGAAAATGGTTCCACTAGACTTTGAGTTTGTTACAAAGGACTGAATCACCTCCAGGGGTGATCAGATTACAATCAATTACTTAAGTAAGACGTCGAGTCTTCTGCAGGACGTAGGGACTGAATGTCGGGCCCTGAGTATGACGTCGGGTCTTTGGCAGGACGTCGGGTCTTCGGCAGGACGTAGGGACTGAGTGTCGGGCCTTGAACAAGACGTCGGGTCTTTGGCAGGACGTCGGGTCTTCAGTAGGACGTAGGGGCTGAACGTCGAGCCTTAAGGTGGTGGTCCGGCGAGGTTCTGTGGTGGTCTGGCGAGGTTCCTGCGGTGGTCCGGCGGTGGTCCGACGAGATTCCTGCGGTGGTCCGGCGGTGGTCCGGCGAGGTTCTGCGGTGGTCCGGCGGCTGTCGAGGAGGAACTCCTTCCTTCTCTTCTTCCTTCTCTTCTCTTCTTCTCTCTCTTGCTTGGATCCCCCCTTGTGAAGAATGAGGGCTCTATTTATAGATTTTCTGGAGTGGCATGACCTGTAAATAGGCATGAGATCAGGGGCGAATAGGGAGTGGTCAAATGGACGGCCGATATTGAATCCTACGACCGTGCACCGTTCGTTAGCCATTTGGAGGCCTTAATGATGTCGGAATTCAGCGATTTTGGGATTGTTGGATTTGTCTCGTCGAGCCGTTCGATTAGAGTATAAGCTCGTAAAAATCGGAGACCGTTTTGTAACTCAAATTGTTGTTTGAACCTTCCGACAGCACTTTGAGCCCTTGATTTGGACTCATTTGGGCTCGGATTGGGTTGATCTTGGTGTCGTTGGGTTCGTATTTCCGAGATGCTCAGTTTGACTATAAGCTCGCTGAAATCGGAGTTCGGATGCTCCCAAAATTAAATTTTGAAGTTTCCAACTATCTTTTTGCCTCGAGATTCGCGTCCGATCAAGATAATTTTTACATGGCGTATCAGATGCCCCCCTATTTTCGGACGTCGAAACTCTAGAAGTCCGAAAATATTTGTTCCGAAATTTTTCACCGTCTGAATCGCAAAAAATTGCTTTCCAAAAGTTGAATATTCGCACAAACTTGACTGTACAGGCCTCGGTGAGCTCCGAAAGTTTCAAAATTGAGTCCGGAACATCGAAAAACGTGTCCGGGGACCCCAAAAACGTCGAAATCGGAGCTTTCAAGACGAAAATCGGGCCCAAAATGGGCTAGGCGGCCGGACCGGCCGGCCGGCCACCGCCGCCGGCGGCGGCACCGCGGACTCGCGCTGGGACACGAGCGGCGGCCCGCCTGGGCCGCCCTAAGCGCCTGGGTCATCCGACTCGCCTGGGCCCGCGCTGCAGCCCGTGCGGCGGCCCGCCTGGGCCTCGCCTTGCGGCCCGCTCTCCAGCCCGCGCGGCGGGCTGTTGGGCTGCTGCCGGCCCGCGCGGCGGCTTGACTTGGCCCGCGCGACAGCCCGCTGGCTGCTCCTCCACCACCTCATTTGAATGAACTGGCGGGTCTGTTCAGCCCACCGACCTAGTGGGCCCCACTGCGCAGAAAAATTGATTTTTTGGTCTTTTTTGGCCGAAAAAATTTCCAAAAAAATTCCGAAAAAATTCAAAAAAATTTGGAAAATTGGAAATTCTAGAAACTTCTCTTCTTTCTCCCAAAAAACTACCCTCAAGCCTTTAGAAAATCACTTTACTCCTTTTCTTCTTCTGTTTTCTTCTCTTCTTCTCCTCCTTTCTTCTCGTCTCCCTCTATCCTTTCCATTGAGGCCTTCCCTCAGTTTTCTGAGGCCCCTCTCTTGGCAAGGAAGTCCGGAGATTCTCTTATTTCCTCATCTCCCTATGTCCTTTCCATTGAGGCATTCCCTCAATTTTCTGAGGCCCCTCTCTTGGCAAGGAAGTCCGGAGATTCTCTTCTTTCCTCATCTCCCTATATCCTTTCCATTGAGGTCTTCCCTCTGTTTTCTGAGGCCCCTCTCTTGGCAAGGAAGTCCGGAGATTTTTCATTCTCTCCTCCTACACCCTTTAAGAGAAATGTCAGGTGATTGCCCCCTACCGAGAGATCCTGCGATCCAGGGAGACCCCGTCGCACCGTATGATGGAGAGCGGAGGCAAAATAAGGAAGCGAGGGTGGATGAGATGGTGTCAACTATTACAAACGACTTCTTATTTCTTTTCCGCAAGAATTATCACTTCCTGAATGATGTGAAGACGATGGTCCCTAGGAGGTCTGATCGAGCAAATCTTCCTCCTCCCGGGTACGTGACCGTTTCTGAGGCCCACTTGTGGGCTAGTTTACGCTTTCCGCCTCCTACCGAGTTGATTGAAGTCTTACAAAGGTGCGGCGTGAACCTATCCCAACTTTCATTTAGAGCGATGTCGGTGGCTGTGGGATTGATTGCTCTCTTTCGGGATAGGGGAGCTATTATGACACCGGAGCACCTTTCAAGGATGGGTCGGTTCACCCGTGATACGTCTGGGCGTGTAACTTTTAGATCTAAATGGTTGGATGTGCGTACCCGCGATCCTTCAAAGAACTGGCTCAGTGCTTTCTTTTTTGTGAAGAATGATTGGGGCTTAATAGAGAAGTGGGGAAAGATGAGGGCTGAAGATGAGTTTGATGAGTAACATCTCCCAATATTTTTTATCTCATTTGCTTCTTGGGTGACTTTTAATAAACTTTTCTCTTCTTTTTATTTCAGCTGTCACGCATTGGGATCAAGATTAATGACTGGAACAATGAGTTTGTTAAGATCAAGTATCTTCATAGAGAGTTCAAGCGGAAGTATGAGCATAAGGTTAAGGAGGTGAAGGTGCTTGAAGATGAGTTGAGCGAGTGCAGGACTGAGCTGGCCAACACAATGTGCTCTGTATCTCTCCATAATCGGCAGGCAGATCGGCATCAGATAGATCTTGAGGAGGCTCAAGCGACGATCACCAGGCTTTTGAAAGAGCAGAAAGTTTCTGAAGAGAAGATAGTGTCGCTTGAGGCGAAGGATAAGAAGTCCCAGGCCATTATAGTTGAGAAGGAGGCTGCCTTGTCTAGCTTAGAACCTTCAAGGGTTATTGAAGACTTTAAGAAGTCCATAGCTTTCAAGACTATCGTTCAGGATCACGTTGAGGAGGTCCGAGATCACATCTGTGACATAGAAGTGAAGGGTTTGGAGCAGCAGTGTACTGAGAACGGATTTATTAGAGGCTTCTTTAAGGGGGTTCGCCTGATGCAGCGAAAGACCGGAGTTTCAGCCGAAGAGGTGACCCCTAGCCAGGCTTCAGATGACTTTCCTTCAAGCTCTGATGGTGATGAGGTAGAGAGTGATCTGCGGAAGGTCCTTGATCTTGATGCAGATGATGAGATAGTAGATGTTGAGTAGGTTTTATAGTTCCTGCTGTCTGTATTAGTTTGTCTTTTTTAGCGATTGTGATGTACATGATGTTTGTATTATTGTGTGATATCTACTTTGACTTAGTAATGGATTATTGTTCTATTGTTATATGACTTAAATATTCTAGTATATTTATTCGTCATGAGTAAATTTTATTCATGTTTGTTTAAGATATTTGTCTTCCAACTTGTGCTTAAAAGTTTAGAAGGATCCTCTAAGTATGTGTGGTCTATTCAAAGTTGTACGCCAGAGCCTTGCTTGATGACGCCAACCTGAATGAAAGAGGTTAAAAGAATATATAAGAGATGTAAGACCTATCCAAGGCCGTGTGTCAGAGCCCTGCTCGATGACGTTAACCTGTGTGGAAGAGGTTAGGAGAATCCACCAAGGATGTAAGACCTTTTCGAGGTTGTATGTCAGAGCCTTTGCCCGATGACGTTAACCTGTGTGGAAGAGGTCAGGAGAATCCACCAAGGATGTGTGACCTATCCGAGGTTGTTTGTCAAAGCCTTTGCTCGACGACGTTAACCTGTATGGAAGAGGTTAGGAGAATCCACCAAGGATGTAAGACCTTTCTGAGGTTGTATGTCAGAGCCTTTGCTCGATGACGTTAACCTGTGTGAAAGAGGTCGGGAGAATCCACCAAGGATGTAAGACCTTTCCGAGGTTGTATGTCAGAGCCTTTGCCCGATGACGTTAACCTGTGTGGAAGAGGTCAGGAGAATCCACCAAGGATGTGTGACCTATCCGAGGTTGTATGTCGGAGCCTTTGCTCGACGACGTTAACCTGTATGGAAGAGGTCAGGAGAATCCACCAAGGATGTAAGACCTTTTCGAGGTTGTATGTCAGAGCCTTTGCTCGATGACGTTAACCTGTGTGGAAGAGGTCGGGAGAATCCACCAAGGATGTAAGACCTTTCCGAGGTTGTATGTCAGAGCCTTTGCTCGATGACGTTAACCTGTGTGGAAGAGGTCGGGAGAATCCACCAAGGATGTGAGACCTATCCGAGGTTGTATGTCGGAGCCTTTGCTCGATGATGTTAATCTATATGGAAGAGGTCAGGAGAATCCACCAAGGATGTAAGACCTTTCCGAGGTTGTATGTCAGAGCCTTTGCTTGATGACGTTAACCTGTGTGGAAGAGGTCGGGAGAATCCACTAAGGATGTGAGACCTATCCGAGGTTGTATGTCGGAGCCTTTGCTCGACGACGTTAACCTGTGTGGAAGAGGTCGGAAGAATCCACCAAGGATTGATCATCTGGTGACTGAGCTATGATTATGAATTTGCTCGAATCAAGAATATTAAAGTTCACACTTTTGCGAATTTATCAATACAATTTTACTCAAAAAAGATAAAGAAATAAAGTCTTACTGTATTAAGCAAAAGAATAGCTCCCTAAGACAGCTTAGGGAGGGAGAAGCTACAAACACCACAAACAATATTCAAAATTAAAGACAGATAGTACTGAAACATACGATACTTAAAACAAGCAGCACTACTGTGCTCTATGCAATTAAAACTCGGCAAGGCGTTGATAGGCCCCTAGCAATGGTTCCAATTTCCTCCACTATTTGGCGATTGTTTATCGACTGCCTTTGTTGTTGATTCTGCCCCCCAGTCGGACCAACTTCATTTCGGGCTGGTGCATTCTTGATGAATTGTCGGAGATATCCTTGTCGTATCAGTATCTCAACTTCTTCCTTGAGTTGCCAACATGCTTCAGTAGTGTGCCCACGGCTACGGTGGAAGTGGCAATATTGCTCCTGGTTTCCGACGTTGGGCTTCAAAGGGTGTGGCCATTTTATGTTCTCCTGATCCCGGATGACCATTAATACATTTGCTTGGGATGTATTGAGTGGTGTGTACTCCTTTTCTTGACGAGGTTCTTGTCGCGGCTGTGAGGGTCGAGGAGAAAAATTGTAGTTTCCTTGCTTCTTCCTTTGTGAGGGGGGATTCTCCGTCCCTGGGGGATATTTACGCTTCTCGGTCGTCTGCTCAAATTGTTTTATATGAGCATTGATGGCATCATCGGCGGAGATTTGAGCCTCTACTCGATGGATTAGATCCGCATATGAATGGACCGTATCTCGCATGAGTGCTGAGTAAAAGGGGCCTGGGCGGAGTCCTCCAAGAAATACACCTCTAAGCAATTCGGGATCTACCCCTAGAATTTGTCGGGCTTCCGTAGAAAACCTTTGGAAGTATTCTTTAAGGGATTCACCCTCGTTCTGACGTATCCCTAAAAGGTGGGAGGAATCTTTAATCATCATTCGGTTGGCGACAAACTGTTCGACGAACAGTTTGGCCAATTTAACGAATATCGGGATGGATCGGGCAGGCAGTGAGTAGAACCACATCCGAGCTTGCCCTTTAAGAGTGACAGGAAAAACTTGGCAGAGTAGAGCATCTGGTGCCCGCTGGATATGCATAATGGTGCGGTAGTGATCGATATGCTCGTAGGGGTCTGAAGTCCCATCGTAAGAATCAATATTCGGGAGTTTGAATCTCGCTGGAATGGGGTGTCGGAGGACAGCTTCTGTGAAAGGGGATGACTCCTGAAGGTCTCGTTGACGAAGAGATTGCCTTATATCCTCTGTGGGGAACTCTTCTCGGACTAGCCTCCGCAATTCATGTCGTAGGGTGTTACGAGGGAGTTCAGTGATGTGTTGTTGGTATGAGTCCTCAGAAACGTCCGAAGGAATGTAATGCTGGTGGCCTGTGCGCGAAGGACGGGTAGAGCTTCCCGTGTCAGCAAGCTCATTCTCTGGACGTGTTGGAGGGCGCATTCTTGGCGGAGGAAGGGGGACTTCGACATGAAGAACATCTTCAAATCCTGACTGGTCTCGAGGGAGAAGAATATCTTCTTGGGGAACTGGTACCGTTTCTCGAGTCTCCCTTAAGATTTGAAGGATCTCATTCTGAGATTCCTCCATCTTTCTGATACGTTCTTTTAGGGATGGCCCTGAAGTCCCTTCTCCTGCAGGGTGTCGGCCATTAGGGTGAAAGGAGGCAGATGCCTGCCGTCCCTGATTCAGGGACTGATTTTTGGATTGATGTGAATTGGAGCGGGAGACTCCCATGATGCGATGGCTACGCCTGTTGGCCATTGAATGAGTACTTAAAATAGTGGGATTGACTTGTTTCCCACAGACGGCGCCAATCTGTTGCGGACTAGAAAATACGCGGCGATAGAGATTTAATTCTGCATCTTAGCGTTGTACGTATAACTAGCTCACACACAGATAACACAAGATTTTTTACGTGGAAAACCCTTAAAAGGGAAAAACGTGGCCTAGCCCAGTTGAAAATGGTTCCACTAGACTTTGAGTTTGTTACAAAGGACTGAATCACCTCCAGGGGTGATCAGATTACAAACAATTACTTAAGTAAGACGTCGAGTCTTCTGCAGGACGTAGGGACTGAATGTCGGGCCCTGAGTATGACGTCTGGTCTTTGGCAGGACGTCGGGTCTTCGGCAGAACGTAGGGACTGAGTGTCGGGCCTTGAACAAGACGTCGGGTCTTTGGCAGGACGTCGAGTCTTCAGTAGGACGTAGGGGCTGAACGTCGGGCCTTAAGGTGGTGGTCCGGCGAGGTTCTGTGGTGGTCCGGCGAGGTTCCTGCGGTGGTCCGGCGGTGGTCCGACAAGATTCCTGCAGTGGTCCGGCGGTGGTCCGGCGAGGTTCTGCGGTGGTCCGGCGGCTATCGAGGAGGAACTCCTTCCTTCTCTTCTTCCTTCTCTTCTCTTCTTCTCTCTCTTGCTTGGATGCCCCCTTATGAAGAATGAGGGCTCTATTTATAGATTTTCTGGAGTGGCATGGCCCGTAAATAGGCATGAGATCAGGGGCGAATAGGGAGTGGTCAAATGGACGGCCGATATTGAATCTTACGACCGTGCACTATTCGTTGGACATTTGGAGGCCTTAATGATGTCGGAATTCAGCGATTTTGGGCTCGTTGGATTTGTCTCATCGAGCTGTTCGATTAGAGTATAAGCTCGTAAAAATCGGAGACCGTTTTGTAACTCAAATTGCTTTTTGAACCTTCCGACAGCACTTTGAGCCCTTGATTCGGACTCATTTGGGCGCGGATTGGGTTGATCTTAGTGTCGTTGGGTTCGTATTTTTGAGACGCTCAGTTTGACTATAAGCTCACGGAAATCGAAGTTCGGATGCTCCCAAAATTAAATTTTGAAGTTTCCAACTATCTTTTTACCTCGAGATTCGCGTCCGATCAAGATAATTTTTACATGGCGTATCAATTATATAATGAATAATCATTAATGACGATATTAAGAGTTTAAGACAGTCAAGCCATCCTATGTTTAAGGGCCCAATTATAATTGTAGTCTAAAGTTTTGGCTAACTTATATCATTAAGTGATTGCAGGCATAGGATAGACACGAAGATAAATTTGACTTATTGGATGTATGGGTGTCAATATTTGATAGGACTCAAAAACTCGATCTATAAATTTTGGGTTCCGGTTGACCAAAACCCGAATCGGGTCGGGTTCGATTAAGGTTTTCGAATCATTAAAAAATCGGGTCAGGTTTGGATTGACCTGGAAACCCGAGATTGACCCGAACTGCCCACGTTGATCGGACCTACCCGCCTAATCGTAGTTTCCCAGCCTGCCCGTTAGCATCCCGAAGCCTCGCATCGATCCCGAGGCACGTGTCGCATCACAAACATGCTCAATGTAGAGTCCCGCTGACCCACCTGCCCGCTTTCCCCACGTCCTGTCGTCGGTCGCAGGCTTGCTTCATCTGGTTTTCGCTGCCACTGGCCGCGCGACCCATTGCTGCTTCTGAACCGCAACTGTTAGCGTTATCATGTCTGTGGGCTGGGTTGGGTTGGCTCGAACCCAAAGCGAGATGGGTTGGGATCAGAAAAACTGAATCGTTTACAAAAAAACAGGTGGAGTTTGGGTTGATCCAAATAATATTGGTCAGCTCCGGATTCGACCTCAACCCCGACCCGTGACCCGAAATTGACACCCCTAATTGTATGTGCAACAAACCTAGGTGCTTAGTGTGAAAACCCTTAATTTTTTTTTACCTAGAACGGTAAAATAATATTTCAAGAGTCATTATAACTTCAAATTACAAATTGTCGTCAACATAGTATATATATTATTGTGTTTTAGCCATAGTTGTGAAAACTAGTTCGGACACAAACCAAACACTTGGTTTGACCCACTGGACCCAATGGAAGAGGTCCTGGAGTCTGGCTTGGTCAATTTGACCAAGTAAACCCCCCCTTGACCTAGGGTTTGGGTTAAAACAAGGTCAACATCCCTTCATCGAGATTCACATTACACCTAATTGTTGATCACATCATAGCACTATGTGCATTAGGTTAATATATTGTAATATTGAAAATATCATTTTAATCATTTATGGGAGATTACTTATTAGTACTTCATATGATACTTACTTGATTAATCTAAAACTAGAGAATTTAGTTAAACATGGAGGAAAGTTGAAACAAACTCATTTTTATTGGCATGATAGAAAAAAATATAAGAGATAGATATCACCAGATATGTTCAATGGATCTCCTCTAAACTCCTTTTTACTTACAGAATTGCTTATATAGACATAAAACAAGCACTTTAATAATGCATTAAGCACTTCTCTAACTTCACTTAGTTGTCACCCTAAGAGAAATTCAGAGAACCATTATGAATTATACTGAAATTATTTAATTGACTGAACTCCCCTACAAACATAACACAACGACTATCTATAGAAAAATATGAATAGGCTGCTGGCACTATGGCGCTATAAAGATCGACACCGTTGTGCCCCACAAATGAACTAATGCTGCTGCACTATTTTTATTGTTCCGCCATGGTGCTTACTAACTTTAATTGTGTACTTTAGTGAATAGCCACGCCACTTCACTGATAGGTCATATGCTTGGGAAGTCATAACTTCTACGCTGCGGTGCTACTGACTTTCAAATGTCGTAGTGCTAGAAGGGTAATTTGGGTGCTAAGGTGTTTGTTATTATGACATCATGGCCCTGGACAACAGAACACTCAGCGCTGCAAAGTTGATATTTGATAGAGAAGTCGACACTACAATGTTAATATTTTGATGCTTCGATGATGTTTTTGATGGTGCTGCGGCGTTGTTTGTTTCAACACCGCGACACTATATATAATTAGAATTTTTATACCTTTTATATGTTGTTATTGCATAATACAATTAAAATAATATATTTTCATTGAAAATACAATACATTATTTACACTTATCAGGTATTGTTGAGCTCAAAGCAGCAGAGGATTAGTTGAAGAGGCTAGAGAAGATGTTTGATGGTATGTATTATCCTTCTAAGAGGAATATACTGTTAGCATTTTTTGTTAAATGGCGAGACAGAGTGCTAGTTAATGGGCTAGCAATAGGAGAAATTTCATGGGAGGTTGAATTCTCTAATTAGTTGGGAGGAGTTCTTATATGTGTATAGAGTCTAATTTGTACCACCTTATGTATGACAACATATATAAGAGACTTTTCTGAGACTAATTCAAGGGAGCATGACAATTATGCAGTATGAGGCACAGATCATTATTTTGGCCAAATATGCTATGTAGCTAGTTAGCTCTTACGTGGAAAAGTGTTATAGATTATTGAGGGGACTACGAGATAATATGAGACAACCATTGGTACCATTTCACATTTCAAATTTATCTGAGCTAGTGGAGAGCTCTTTTGATTGAGAACAATCTAATAGATACTCAGCAGTGATGGATTGCTAGCAAGAAGAGGTTCATTGATGAGACTTGCAGTAGTGGCTTTCTGGGAAGAAGAGTTGATTTGTACTTAGAGATTCTAGGAAAGGTGGATAGTCTGCACCTATGACAACTCCTGGAGAGTGCTTTATATGTTGTTAGATAGGGCATCGAGTAATAGAGTGTTCACAGGCAGGATTTGATATACGTTTTGAGTTCATATATGAGAGCTTTGCTAGACCGAGAGGGAGATCGAGGGTACTTCCTCTTCGTACTTTTTTAAGGGACCATCTTGTAGAGCTAGTGGTTCTGGTTTAATGGTAAGGAGGACATCTGGTAGTGATCAAAGAGAGCTTAGTAATTATGTTGCTCTAACTCCAGTATAGCCATGTGTATATAATTTGACTCAGCAAGAGACTCGTGATGCTCTAGATGTTGTGACATATATATTTTATATTTTTTAGCATCCATGTCGCTTCCATTCTACATCTTAGACTAAATTTTTTTACCACTACTAGGATCAGTATGGAGCAAAGAGGCTAACAAGTAGTGGAATCCTATTATCATAAGTAAGCTCAACCACGTGGCTCATCTATTACCCTTAATATAAAAAACTACGATGAAGACATTACCCAAGTAGCTTCTCCATATAAGTTAATGTCATCAAGAAATGCTTTGACTAATAATCTTAGATATGCCAAACATCCTAGGAGAATGTTTATCACATTCACTCCAGCTAAGTGAATTCACTAAAATATTTTTTACCATAAAAAATTCAAATAAGTGCATATATAAAAGAAAAGAGAACAATCTCGATAACCTCATTAGCAATGGGAAATACTTTCCGAAGCTCGATATTATCAGCACCTGAATTTGAAGGGGGGGTTATCAGAAGCTTGACTTAATGTCAACCCTTCAACTTCAATTCCAATCTTACACTATACTAGACGAACTCCTTTTAAAATACATATGATAAGGCCTTCTTTAATACACTTTCATTCTAATGCCTTCACCTCTACAACATATATTTGATCACATACTTCTTGAACATGATCATGAATTATGCTCTTAAAGGCTATATATTTCATAAACTCTTTATAGCTTTAGCAGGCAATAATTCTGATTTGGACTTGGCCTTTGACAGAGCAATCTCTTTCTCAGACAGAAGAATCTGAAATCCTTTTTTTTTTACTTTTAAGTGTTGATATGTTTTCCTCGTGGATCTACTGGTCTATAACATGCTGATTAATTATTGTCTATACATCCACCAGTTTAATATAATTTTGGTATATCTGTTGGTTCTGCAAAGAAGCAAAAGTTGTCATAGTAGCAACTTTAGCTCTGTATAACTAGCTATTCTTCCATTGTTTTCATCTCCTTGATATTGCTATTATATTTTCACTTATACTCACCTTGAAGGTATTTGACCTTCACAAATTCATCATTCCAATCATTCAAAGTCTAAGTTAGCTCAATTTATAGATCCATGCTCCGCAACAACTAAAATAATAAAATAATATTTGTAAGGGATGTATCCTTATAAATATGCAAAAAAGGAGGAAAACGAAGTTGATGCTCACTAGGTTGTAAGCTTATCGACATCCATTATACTAATGTTTTAAAAATCTTTTGGAATGTGTAACTTGCTTGAGAAGAATTGTGACATTTGCCAGCACCTGCTAAAATCTCATCCACCTTATTCTTCTTAGATGAGTATGTGGATCAACATCATTTACTAGTTATTTAGGGAGAACCTTTGAAGTGTGGGTAGATACTTCCTGAACTTTGGATGACTTCTTATATATAAGTGCATGAAACTTCCTCGCTTGAGTAGATAATCCAGCTTTGAATAAGTATTCTTCCTCTACATACTTGCTTAGATAGCGTACCTCATAGTGAACAATATCAATATATCAAATTTTAAGCATCTTCAGGATATCTTCTGCTCCAATATGAAGGGGAATGGATAAATCCTTCAGTTTTCTCTATTTTTCCAAAAGATTCAAGTCATTTTGCAAGAAAACCCACTCACCCAACTCTTTGATGAATACCTGTTACGAATATCTAGCCATTTTGATCTAAATATGATACGATATTACATATCATAAGTGAATTGACCTATGAGAGGAGCACTTTGGAGTCAACACTGCTCCATGATCTCTAAAAAGATAATCAATCCCAATGCAATTGACATGACCTGTATAAGTACTGGAATAAACCCACTCCATATGTCAATGAAATATTAATCAACTCCGAAAATGATGAAAATTGGAGCCCCGCTCGTAAATTGAACGTAAAGACAATCAAATATCCTATAGAAGGAGAACATGCCCGATTATACTTTTCAGGCACCTTATTCATATGATCATTAGGGAAGTGAAACTTATTTCTGAAGATGATAAAAATCACTAGTAATCAAGAAACCAATATCGTCAGCTTTGCCACCTTATGGGATTTCTTCATATATTTATTTTGGGCAGCAGGATGTTAATCTCCTTTAGTTAAGAGATTTTTGAGGGAAGTGTGGTCACTCATGTGGACTTCTGCACTAAGGAGGGGGCATTGAATTTTGATAGGGGATGTCATCTATCAAAAGTAATGAAAAGCCTATAAAGTGAGAATGAATATGGAAGAAAAAAAAGAGGAGGTTGGAAAATTAATCATCTACACAAAGAAGGACACTAGTACTTCATTAAGAATGCCACCTATTCAAGACAGTGTAAGGCCTGTACTACAAGAAGACTAGAGGAAGAGGTGCACTTTCCCCCTACCCATGATGGGTATTGGGGGGGGGGGGGGGGGGGGGGGGGGGGGGGGGGGGTTAGGGTTAAAGAAATTATTCAAAATTTTATTGAATTGTTAATATATATAAATTTTTTTAAAAAATATATTTTAGGTAATCGTACCTGGCTGGGCACTGTTGGCATACCAACCGGCGAGCGGCACCGAAAATAAGACAACCGGATATAGTGGGCAGCCTGGCAACAGCGAGTAGGCTAGGTAGCGGGCAGCGGCGGTGGTGGCCGAAAGGTGGATGATCGGTTTGGCTCCAAGTCGCGTTTGACCAAATTTTTGGCCCAGACAGTAGGATTCTAACATTTTTTTAGTCTCCAAGATATTTTTTTAACATTTCAGACTCAATTTTGATACTTCTGGAGCAAATCGAGAGTTCTATTGTCATGGTCTAATTGTTTTCAAATTTTGAACATCGTTAGAAATTTATTAGAAGCTGTAACACATATTTAGAATTTTGGAGTTTTGACGTCCGGAAATAGAAGGGCAACTGATATATCATAAAAAATAATCAAGATTAGGCACAAATCTCGAGGCAAAATTGAGTTGAAAACTTTCAAAATTAAATTCGTGACCATTCAAACTCTGATTTTAGTAAACTTCTAGTCGAACTCAACATCTTGAAAATACAAACCAAACTACACCAAGTTCAACTCAATCCAGGCCCAAATGGGTCCAAATTGAAGACCTAAAGTGCATTTAGAATATTCAAGCTATAAATTCGACCACCAATTAATTTTCAAACGTGACATGCTCATAGTCAAATAGTGGGTTGAGATGAATCCAACGAGCCCAAGATCATCGAATTATGATATTATTAAGATACTCAAAGATTTGATAAACGATTCAAAATTAGAGTTCTCTCGCCACCAGATTCCTCCTCAACCCCAGCCCGGTTACTGACTATCGCCAGACATCTGCTAGACCACCATTTTTATCCAAACTTTCGCCTGATCATCAGCTGTTGTCGGTAGGGCTGCAAACGAGCCGAGCAGAGCCGAGTATGTGAGTGTTCATGTTTGTGTTCATTTAATATTATCTTGTTCAAGTTTGGTTCATGTTTATCGAGCTTTATTGTTTGTGTTCATGTTTGGTTCATTTAAATTAATGAGTGTTCATGTTTGGTTCATGTTCAGTTCATGTTCGTTCGTTTAGTGTTTATCGAGCTTGTTCGCGAACATATTTAACGATTTTTTTTAACTATTAAACAAATATGTTCATGAACATATCTATGAACAAGCACATTTATAATAAAAGCAATTTTCTATGTAACAAAGGCAATGATTATTTATATTTATTAATTCTATAGTCAAATATTATTTATTTTTATCGAGCTTATTCACGAGTTCAAAATCAAACACGAATCATACTTTTATGGAGCTTCTTATAGAGCTTAATGTCGAGCTTGTTCGCGAACTTCAAATGATGTTGTTCGCGAACATAAATGAGCCGAACGCATTAGTGTTCAAGTTTGTTTATTTAATAATCGAGTATTTAAAATATTGTTCATGTTTGTTTGTTTAGTTAATTAAACTATCACAAACGAGCTTTAGTCGAACCGAACAACGAGTAGCTCGTCGAACGTTTGGTTCGCTTGCAGTCATAGTTGTCGGACTTCATCCTGGTCACAACTGATACCGAATTTACACTTGGCCACCGATCGTCATATGACTTTCTTCCGATCTCGATTTATCGTTAGATTTTAACCCAATGGTTAACTATTGTACTCAACTTCAAGAATGAGTTAATCATTTGTAACATATTCAAACACCAGTGGATTCATTTTAACTGAAAGTGTCCCGTGGTTTTTATCTTATGTATTTTTCATGTAAATTTTTTTGATATTTATTCTCTTTATTTGCAAGCTGGATACTCGTGCGATATTAAGATACAAAATTTTAATATTTTATCAACATGAATATCATAGTCCGCAAAATATTTAATTATCATTATTTTTGAACTCCAAAAAAGATTGGGAAAGAAAATATCACGCGAAAAATAATTAAATTGATACCGTTTCTCCGCACGGATTCGGCACGAATACAAAAGAGGGGTTTCAACTAAAGAAGAATAATGTCGCTCTCCTCACTTTGCTCAGTCGTCTCCTTAGTCCGCTACTCATACGCGTGCAGTCTTCCTCCTTTCTAGGGTTTCGTGCGCTCGCGCGTTCGCCGTCGAATGGATCATCTCCTTCAGGCGAAGCAACTCTCCACCGGTGGTGGCGACGCTATCGATTACGCTTTCGCCGTCGAGTATAGTGGCCCGCCGGTCCCTTATGAGATCCCTCAGGCCATCCCGATCGAGATCGAACGGATCCCCGTTGCCACCGTGGTATCGCCAGCCTTCCTTTCCGACCAACTCGCTCTCCCCGTCGCTCAGCCTCTCCCGTCCCCGAACCCCCTCAAGAAAGCTGATGTCTACTCCCCGACCTCTGTCATTGAGAACCACATCGCTGTCGATGGCGAGCTATCAGGCGAGGTTGCCAGCTCCGGCGCGGTTGTGTTCTCCAGCGAGCTTAAGGGAAGCGAGGGTTATTTAAACGAGCGGAACTCGATGGAGTCGGACCTGAGTTCTGATTTTGGATTGCGTTCTTCGGTCTCTGAAGAGGATGAGTACGGGGAAGAACGCGATGGTGAAATTAACGATCAGGTTAGGCCGGTTGGGGTGAGTTTCCAGGGTTCGGCGGAAACGAGTGGGGCTGCCTCTTCGGATATGATCGCTGGTTGTCAGGGGAGAGATGAAGAGTATGTGAGGATGGTGAAGAAGGGGGCATGCTGTAGGTGCTTGAAAGGGAACCGGTTTACGGAGAAGGAGGGTTGTTTGGTTTGTGATGCGAAGTATTGCAGCGGGTGCATTTTGAGGGCGATGGGGTCCATGCCGGAAGGTAGAAAGTGTGTCCAATGCATTGGGGGTTCGGTTGATGAGTCAAAGAGGGAGAGGCTCGGGAATGCCTCTAGAATGCTGAAGAGATTGCTGAGTTCTCTGGAGGTTGAACAGGTTATGAAGGCTGAGAAATGTTGCGAGGCAAACCAGCTTAAGCCAGAAGACGTTTGTGTTAATGGGAAACCGCTCACTCATGAAGAGATTTTTATGTTGCAGAGCTGTCCATGCCCACCCTCGAAGTTGAGGCCGGGCTACTATTGGTATGACAAAGTCTCTGGATTTTGGGGAAAGGTAAGCTTTTGTCTTTGAGTGTTTCCATCACGATTTTATCTACAAGATGTACAGTAAAACTGATCGATAAAGCCCTCGTTGTTCTATCTTTTGATGTTCAGATTAATTTTTGACCCGTAGATTTCCTATGTCGTCAGCAAAATGAATATGTTGGTCTTATAAGCCTGCTAGGTTAAAATGAAGCATGAGCTGATGAATACATTTCCTGTTCTAGGCTTGTAGAATTGTGTGTGTGTATGTGTTTTTTTTCCTAAATTATTAATTATGGAATGACTTTTCAGTTGTCATGGCAATTGGATGTAGTAATTTAAGGTTATTTTGAATATTGACCCTATGCTTTATCTCTTTGATTTCAAAGTTATTAACATAAAGAGAGAAGATAGCATGCATCTATAAACCTTTTTTCTTGTGTGAGATTACTGCAGTTGAATAACCACAACTTGAATGAAACTAGACAGGTAGGGCACAAGCCTGAGAAGATTATTAGCCCCAATCTTAATGTGGGTGGCAGTATAATGCGCAATGCAAGCAATGGAAACACTGGCATATTGATAAATGGTCGTGAGATTACAAAAGTTGAACTGCAAATGCTTAAGGTTTGTTGATGAGACATTAAAAGTTTGAATTGGCTGTTAGAAGTATGCGATGGCTAAATTATGTTCTATTACAGTGGGCAGGGGTTCAATGTGCTGGAAATCCTCACTTTTGGGTTAATTCTGATGGAACCTACCAGGAGGAGGGCCAGAAGAATATTAAGGGTCAGATATGGGGAAGGGTAAGTTCAAAGCCTTTACTTGAATATTACTGTTTCTGTAATAACAATTGTACCGTTTCTGCATGCCCCCTTCCCTCTTCCTCTAAAGTACATATTGAAGCCATTGCTTTTTTCCATGGGCTGGGCAGGCGAGGACAAAGTTGCTTTGCTCTTTTTTATCATTGCCAGTTCCCTCAAAAGCTGCAAAGACTTTTGGCGAAGATGTGAATATCATGGTCAATAGAGCTGTGCATGATTACAGTGAGCAGAGGACAACCCAAAAGCTTCTTTTAGTTGGTTCTTGTGGATCTGGCTCCAGCACTCTATTCAAACAGGTATTGAACCTTTTTTCTTTCCAAACTTATCTGCTAAATGCCTAAATGATCCAATCATCTAATTGAAACCATTTTTTTGTAGGATATACCTCTTTGTTAACCTACATTTTTTATGGCAATATCCAAAAATAATATTTTAATCTTTATTATTCTCATAAAGACTACACTTTTTAACATTATTTTAAAGACTAAAAAAATGCCAGATGAGTAAAAGAGTGTGCTAGCTCCTATGTTTAATAATAAATTTGATGCACAGGAGTGTGTGAATTATAGAGGAATTAAGTTTATGTGTTATACAAATAAATTATGAGAGAGAGTAATTAAGCATAGGTTACAATGTGATACTAATGTTTCTTAAAATCAATATGGATTCATGGTGGTTAGGACTATTATGGAAGCTATACGTTTGTTGCGAGGTTTGATGGCGAAAGTATAGAGAGAGTAAGGAGCATCTACATGTGATATTTATTGATTTAGAGAAAGCATATGATAAAGTTACAAGAGAAGTGCTCTGGAGAGTTCTAGAAGAAAAATGAGTTAATAATGCTTATATTCAAGTCAGTAAAAATATGTATGCATGAGCTATTACTCGTGTTCAAACACAATGTTGTTTGATCAAACAATTTCCTATTTCGGTTGGATTACATCAAGGATCAACTTTAAGCTCATATTTTTGGCTTTATTCATAGATGTTCTTACTATCTAAGTATCTATTTACAAGAGGATGTACCCTGGTGTATGCTTTTTGCTAATAATATTCTTCTTCTTGATAAGACTAGAGAAGAAGTTGATGAAAAACTTAAATTATAGAGGTCAATCTTATAGTCTAAAAGTTTTCATTTGAGTAGATCTAAAATTGAATGCATGGAGTGTAATTTTTGTAGTAATAGATCCAACAGTGGGATTGTGACATTGGAAGATTAAGTCATTAGAAAGAGTGCACATTTTATATATATGGCACCTATTGCTCAAAGTGGTGGTGAAATAAATGCGAGTATTATTTGTAGAATTCAAGTTGGATGATTGAAGTGGGAAGAATGCATTGAGTCTGTTGTGTGGTAGAAAAGTACCCCGCAAACTTTAAATTTTATAAGATGGAGAGACCTGCAATGTTTTTTGGCGCAAAATGTTGGCCATTAGAAGGAAGCATAAAATTAAGTGTTGCAGAGATGAGGATGCTCAGGTAATGCAACCTAAGTTTTTAAATATTTGATGGAGAACACTTAGGAAAGCAATTAGAAAACTTCTTCCTTCCTGTTTTCTAGAAACAAGTTCTAGAAAACAGCTTATAAAATCCGTAAACATCAAGAAAACAAGGCTATCCTCAGAACATCTGACAAGTGTTCACCTCACATGCAAAGCTCAAAATATAAAGGATATGTGCTCAAAGGATATATCTAATCCGGAATCCACCACTGAATGATACGTCACAAGTCAACATTTCTCCAACAAATACAACCAAAACGTGATAGCAAACACCACTAAGCTCACAAGAGAAGAATGATACAAATGGGGTGAGAACCGTGGATAGAGAGGAAGAGGTAGAAGATCGGGATGAAGTAATAGAGGGGAATGAGAAAGGAGGCTAGCTCGCAAGCTAAAAAACCCGCATGTTTGTATGCAAATTATTTGCCAAAACTCTTCCAAACTGCAGGAAAATAGCCACTATATATAGGGGGAAAAGGAAAAAAAAATATTTAATGCAAGGTACTTAAGCACCACCTAAACAACCACTAGAATTCCCTTGAAAACCGCAGCAAACAGGGACCGAAGGGACATCAGCTAAGGGGAAAACGAGGCATTAATACAACAATTAATGGACACAAAAATCGAAGAGGCAGCAGCTAGGGGGTAAACGAGGCATTAATACAACAATTAATGGGCACAAAAACTAAAAGGACAACTTCCGAAAGCGAAGGGACATCAGTTAGTGGCTAAACGAGGCATTAATACAACATTTAATGGGCATAAAAATTAAAGGGACAGCTGCCCAAACCGAAGGGACAACAATTAGGGGGAAAAACTGAGGAAAACAAGGCACACGAGGGGATAAACCAGCAGCCCACCAAGGGAAAAGCAAAAGAAACAAGGTGAAGGATAGGGAGAGACATTCCTAAGAGCACCAACCTAGCAAGATCATTGATTGACTTTAATGATAGGGTAACAAAAAAAAAAAAACATAGAATCCAAATTATATAGAATCTAAAACATAAAAAAAAAAAAAAACATAGAAAAATAAAACATTGAATGATAATCCTTGATTGCATCATCAGGTGTATGAATGGCTTTGCATTTAGATATGTGAAAATGTTGGAGTAGCCCTAGTGGCAGATAAGATTAGGAAGAGTTGTTTTAGATGGTTTGGTCACATAAAATGTCAGCCTTCGGATGACCCTATTGGGAGAGGTAGATGTATTAGATCTGACATATCTTAAAAAAGGTAGAGGTAGATCTAAAAATACTTGTTAGAACGTATTAACAATGAGATTTTTTTTAAAAAATTAGATTTAAATGAGAATTTTATTCTTAATAGGACATAATGGAGAAAAAATGATTCATGTAGCCGGCCCCATGTAGTGAGATAAAGACTTGCTGTTGTTGTTGTTCCATTATTCTCATAAAGGATACATCCTCAAGCTGTTCCACTTATCTTTTCATTTTGAGGCTGAAAGTACTTAGGCTGGCGTTAAAGCTTTCAACTTCAATTTGCAGGAGTTTGAGTACGCATATGATTTTGTGTTCACATGAACTTAGCTTTTTCTTGTAAATTTATTGTTTTTCATGGACCAGTTATGGTTATGATCACCATTTGCAGTGTCTGTAAAACTTGACTTGAGTTGACATGATTTTTATGCTGTTGCATATCAACCCCTGCTGCCTTTTTTAATTTCCAAACTTAGGCTATCCAGTTTTGGAACCTTCCTTGAAGGGCTGCAGTATATTTGATTTTCAACTGATTAAGGTTGCATATGGTCAAGTTTATCTTATAAACCCGACTCTTTAAAAGTTGTAATGGGCTATAGGCTTAATGAGCATGTTCTTTATTGGGTTAGCCCTAGTTGGCACAAGAATAATGCAGTCATCATTAATCCTCACCGCTATTAGTTTCTGGATGAAATGAACTAAAACAAAAGTAGTATTGTAAGAGACGTTTGAAGTATCACTAACTCATCATCAATAGGCTAATTTATAAGCCAAACTCCTTAAACGTTCTAATAGGCATGCATTTTAATGGACTAGCATTAACGGGTTCAAGGAAAATGCATTTATTCATTTATCATTAAACCACACCGCTATTGGTTGCTGGATGATACGGAGTTAGATAAAAATAATATTGAAAAATGGATTTGAAATATATTTTAATCATCATCTAATATATACTTATCAAAGAACATGGTGTAGAAGGGCACATGATTCAGAAACACGGGCAAAATAGTGAGAACAATGTTGAGGAACCCACAATACTGTAGTTAACACCCTTTTGAACGAAGTTACTGATTAAACAATCTCTAAATACCAAGTATGTAAGCTTACTAATCATATGTGTACGGTTTAACTTGAATCAAATCAAATTTTGAGGTAGTCTCTGTAAACTTAAAATTAATTCAAAATAAATTTTGATCCTGACACCTCGAAGTCAAATGCTGAGTTAATTTATTTTAGATTAAAAAAGTGAGTGAATTTCTATACTTATTGGAGACATATAATATTATAAGCTATTTTAAATAAATTTTCATAGGTATCCAACCAAGGCACAGCACGCCATCACCATGTGGACAAGCCCAAGCCCTTGATGAGCTTTGAAGAGCTCATTTAAGTGAGCTTAAATGCATTTGGGCATTCCATTTGACTTCCTAGCAACCGACCTTTCATTTTCATCACGCCAAAAGCAATTATAATGTGTTCTCATGGCTTTAATGCATCATTTAATTGCAATTTGTTGACTACCTTTTTCAGGCTAAGTTTTTGTATGAGAGAGATCCATTCAACGAGGAAGAGCTTCAGAGTATTAAGTTGATGATTCAAACAAACATATATAGTTATCTCGGAATATTACTTGAGGGCCGCGAACACTTCGAGGAAGAGTTTTTATCTGAGAAAAGGAAAAATCAATTTTATGAATCTTCTTCTTTAGGTACGCTTTCTGTTATCTTCTTTTTGAAGTTCTTTTTCATAGAGAAAGTAGATAGTAGGAATTTAAATTTTTGTTTCCTTTTACTGATCATGACAGTACTTTTTATTTGGCATGCTGTTCTTTTCTTAATGTAACTGTTTGATCAGTCAATTTTTTGTTAAATTCCAAATATGGTTATTTATGCTGTTACAACTCTTGCATCTTGTTGCCCGTTATGAGCAATTTCCTCTAATTATATTTTGATCGCTCTATAGATCCAATGATGGTTAAAGCTGACAGGTCTGAGACAAATTGTATGTAATTTTTTTTAAAGTTTGCCTGACATGCATATTTGGCTGCAGGGCTGTCCATGGTGCAGCAAATGCATTCTGCACGGGCAGCCTTGTGCTGCCTTAAAGAAGCGGTAAGATATTATTATATTTTGGCATGTGCAGGACCTATGATCTCCTAATGTTGTTAATTATTATAGAACAAAGGTAGTAGAACTAGTTTATTAATTAGGTGCATTGAGTTGCTGTGTAGTGATTATGTCCAGTTGTCTGTTGTGCTTCCTCTTGGGTAACTCCCTGGAGGGCATCAAAATATGCAAATAATTTATTTGTTTTAAACCCCCATTCTTCTTTGAGATATTAATTGAAATTTGCTGCATGACAAATCTGCATACATACCTGTCTTTCCTTTAAATTAACAAATAAATTAGAGGCATTCATGGAATTATATACAATATCATCGTTCCATCGAAGGAAACATGACATTTGGTCAGGTTACCTAGGAGCATGTATTGAAGTGTGCTCTAGGAATCAAATCAACATAAGATCAAATGTAAATTAATAAATGCATTAGTGAATGAAATAAAAATTATGTTGATGCATTGATGCTCTTAACACTCAAAGTAGTAGATGTACAAAATCATTTATGTAACCAGCTGGTTTCTGCATTGGAATATTCCTGAAAATTTTATTAAACTCTCCAACTAAAAATTCCCTAATTAGCCCCACCTAGTTAATAGATAAAAACTCATTTACACTATTTGATATTGAATGGAGCCTCCTAGGGGTTTGTAAGTTATTAAGTTGAAAAAATAAATTTGAACACAAATACATAATAAATGTTTTTAACATATTGGATTTGGGGGGGGGGGGGAGATTGATTTGTTCAACTCCAACATCTCCTTCTTTACTTCTTTTGATGAGACTTCTGTGAGTGCAGAGTTAAGCCGGAAGATCTCTTGACCTCTGTTTGGTAAACAAGTAAGAATGACCACTATATCTGCTGTGAACTGTATAGCATGACCTTTGTTATAAAACATTGTTGTGGAATATCCCAAAATATGAAAAGCTCATACATCAGTGGGACGTTTTGCTCGAGAGAAGGAAATTTCAAAAATTGGTAAATGTTTAATCTCCTCAAGGTGTCCTCCACATCAGGGTTTATTATCTCCACAAAGTGTCGTAGATTGTTTGGAAAGTTGATACATAACATCAAAAAGTAAGAGGTCAAACATAGACCTTAAATATTAAAGAAATTAAAAAAAGTACACAGAACCCTAAACAAGCAGCAACCAACATGCAGTTATAAAGAAGACAAACCCTAAACCCTAAAAAGAGTAAAAAAGAAATAAGTTAAACACATAAATTTGTTAAGTACATAATAGATACACAGAACTAAAAATGCAGTTCATACGCAGTAAATACGCATAAAAAATGCAATTATTATGCAGCTCATACTCAATTATCACAGCAATAAATGACAGACTAACCTTTTTTAAAGGTGAAGCCATTAGCGCAGATGAAAAGTGATTGAATGTTGGAGTTGCAAGGAGAACAGTGAATGAAAAGAAAAAAAAAATTAATACTGACTTGAAAAGTGAAAAGTTTTCGCTATTTTCATTTTTTACCAGGACTCTGGGCGGGTCGGTCGGGCTGATAAGATAGAAAAAAGACAAATAATAAAAAAGAATACAGATGAATATCCACGCTGGCAATTCACACGTCATGATTTTATAGGTGTCCAGACGCAGTGCTACGTCCTGACTCCACATAGAATAATTTCTCGTTTCAAAGGCATATTTAAGTTATTCATGATATTCATGATGCATCCCTAATTAATATCATAAGTTCTTGAGTGATTAAATTGTTTTTAGTTATTGTATGATTAATTTAAGGATCATTGTTGTGGGGGAAAAGGTATGATATCAGAGTATTCTCATATAAGAGATTTCACAAAAAGAGATAAGGCAAGAGGTTCAGTGTAGCATAAAAATTGGGTTAATTTGTTTCCTAAAGGGAATTTATCTCTTGAAGTTAATTACAGTCGATGACAGCTTCAAGTGACAATCTCAACAGATAAAATATGCTTGTATTTTGATTTGACATAGTTAATATCAAGGATAGATTAGGACTCAATGATTATCATCATGATAGGATAATCTTTGACTTTGACATAAGCAACTCCACAAGACGAGAAATTATTCTGTGCAGAGTCTGGACGGGAAGAATCATTCGGACATGTGAGTGTACACACTGTATACAAATTTGTCATAGTGTATATCAATTTTTTGCGCACATTGTGTGTATACAGTTTGTACACTAACAATTTGGACGGTTCTTCCCGTCCGGACTCCACACAAAATAATTTCTCCATCAAGACAGGTGAATCATCGTAATCAAGTGAGACAATTATCCCTCTATATAAAAAAATCTATTTATGACAATAAGTGAATCACCAAAAAATTCAAGAGTGAAATGACTCAAAAGAGATGACAGGTATTAGTAAGGAATCCAATAAAACGTATAAAGAACCTTATTAGTTTTTTTTTTGGATTAGCCATCTTGGTTCTTAAGCTAAAAAATACTTAGCTTTAAAGGTAGTTGATCCAGCTTAGTTGTGAGATATTTTATCAACAATCATGAATTACATCATCAAAAGGAAGCCGTTGATCTCAAACCAAGGAAATGGAGTCCTAGATAAATGATGTCTAAGGGATAGATCTGGAAAGATGTAAGACTTACACAATCATACAGAATGAAGTGAACAAGATAACCTAATCATACACAACCAAGCTACTCAACTGGACTTATAGTCTGGTTTGGATTAGGATTTGCCATGATATAGTGTGCTAGACGGTTACTGATGTAAGCAAAATTTCAATATTTCCTCTTATTGGGCATTTATTGGTGGGCTGATTTTTCTCCTATTGGGCTTGGCCCATTTGCCATTGGCTGTTTGGTGTTTGGAGTGTGGTGGCTGATTGGGAGCTATTTTTTGAGCATTTGGCTGCTTGGTTCCTGACTTGTCGTGCTCCTTTCTTGGTGTCTGTTCGGCTCCTGGCTGTTTTGATTATGGCTGGTCTTTTGAGGGAGCCTGGCGGCTCGGTTTGTGGTTCTGCCGTGCCTTTTCTCTTGGGGTTTTCCTCTGTTTGGTTGGCTGAATGGGGTGGCTTTTTTGCGTGTCTTTTGAGCTCCTTTCCCCTATTTAAATGAGATGTTTGCCTCTGTTTTATAGAGGTGTTATATGATAATTTTTGGAAAGTTAATCCTGTGGGTTTCGTATAGCTTGCGAGCTATCCTCTTCTACCTCCTCTCTTCTAAAACTTCATCTCGGACTTCTAATATCATTCTTCTCTCCATGGTATCCACTCCATTTGTATCCTTATTCTCAATCTTTATAAGTTGTATCGTGTCATGTTTTATTGAAAATTGAAGTGTTATTGTGTCCTTTTTTATTTGAAGTTGTAAGGTGTTGTTGTGTCTTGTTTAGTGTGTATTTTGTCATTTGGAAGGAAGACAAGTATTTTTTATTTGCAATATTTTTGTTTAGTATTTTTTATTTGCAATATTTTTGTTTTGATTGCATCAGTTACCTATGCGTATTCTATTAAAATTATGCTATCAAGGCAGGAGATATCCTAAGGGATATGGTATGAATGCAAAGTTATTTGTCATTAAGGTGAAAGCCTTTAACCATATGCATTTGAGTAGACTATGTTATTAATGTGCATCAATTGGGGGATTGGATTTCTGACAAGCTCAACTTACCTCATAAAAGAGATATAAAGAGAATAATTTTTAATTAAAAGTTGGGTTTTAAGTCATATAATTTAAATTAAAAAAAAAAGATATTTCTCAAAATTGACTTTGATCTGATTATCAATTTGTTTAAGTTGATAGAAATAAATTTCAATAGTCTACCACAATATATGATTATAGACAAAACACTTGTGAGTAAAATGGCAAAAAATATGCAACTTGCAATTGAACTAGAAGAGAGTTAAGTATAGGCAGCCAAAATAAATGAATAATAAAGGTCGGGTAAAACTAAGCTTACAAATATGCTTCTAGTGAAAAGTAGAAGAAGGCAGATGGATCCTACATACTGACAACCTAGTTTAAAATAAAATACAAGTATCATGAATTCCGTTACCTCTTTTCTTTGTCACTTGGATAATCTCGAGTGCTCTTGGTTTTGTTTGGGCTTGAGTGCACTCTTGGATTGGGAATGTATACTTGTCGGGATCCTTTGTTTGCACCTTATTACAGATACAAAAATTTTCAAACTAAACATAAGCATATGATTAAAACAAAAGCACATATGTTATTTGATACCACACAAGGCCAAGCATTTTATATCAAATATAAAATAAATAAGAGTGGCTTTTTTTAAATTAAGTAGTAATGCCTTTGTTTGTCATTTTTAAATTTTGATGTACGTCATACAATTGTGTGTGTGTGTATGTTGGGGAATAGGCCTAATCCGAGGAGCATGGTTAAGACAGAGCATGCCTAGATCATGGAAAGACTTGAGTAAAAGAGGATGATCGAATCAAAGAAAAACTTGTCAAAAGAGTATGGATAAATCGATAGTAGCATAGCCAAAAGAGCATGACAAACTCTAGGATGTATTTAATCAAAAGAGCGTAACTAGGAGGGTGAAAATCACAACCAAAAAGATGATTGCTAGGAGGAGACTCAACCAAAAGAGAATGGCTAAGTTAGGTTGAAATCTATCCAAAAGAGCATAACTAAATTGCCAATAAGGAATTGTTTCAAGATATAATTGAAGTGTTAATGTATGTTAGTGATGCAGAAGGGTAGATCACAGTTGATCACTAGATGTGTCTCATGAGTAGGTGACATTCAATGTCACTTCGACATAGAAAGAGCTAAGATATACTATCTGTAAGCCATCTTAGAAAGTATGGTAATGTACTAAGTTGATCTACAATTATAAGTTTGACCAACTCGTGTGCATATGTGCTGTGTTGGGCTCGACCCATATCAATAAAGCCAAACTAAAGATCATTGAGTCAGAATCAATATCAGCCTAGAGAACTATATGCAATGGAATGACATATAAATCAAGAATGAAATCTAAACCCAAATATGATGCAATGACTAAGGTACTCAAATGACATTGATAATCAAATCATGTCACCCATTAGGTTGACTAGATATTAGTTTCCTAGCAGGGATCTGGGTAGGTTAACACACTTCCTATGCATGTTCTTCGATATTTTAATTTTCCCCGATCAGCATGCGTGCTCCCCTCACATGAACCTTGACTATATAATTTGCCTTGATTTGCACCTATGCTTCTAGTGCACAAATTGAGACACTGATGTAGACAAAGGGGGGGTCAACTCATGTCCAAAATAATACAAATTTTGGCTTCCCTTGAGTCTATTAGCTCAATCAAAATTGAGCTAAAATTTTAGCTCATTTATGAGCTGGTCTTTAGTTCACTTATTGAACTAAGGGTTAGCTCATTATTAGCTAACATTTTAGTTCATTTATTATCTTTTAATTAATGTAATTTTATGCTTTTTATGTTTGTATTCATGTTTGTTTTTTGGAATTCCAAACCGACCTTTGGAATTCCAAGATTTCCTTTTCCCATGTGTGGCTCCTCGAATTCCACCATGGCCTTTAGTATTTTGTGCTTATGCCCCCTTGGATTCCGGCTGGCTGTTGGATTTCTGTGCCTGGGCTCCTTTCCCGAGGCCTTGGCCCCTTGGTTCCGTGCAGCCTCCTTGTTTCCCGCGGTGGCTGCTTAGGTTCCTGGTTTGGGTTGATTTCCGTGAGCATGGGGAAGGATTTCTATGCTATTGGTGCTTAGTTTCTTGTGTTAGAATTAATGTAATGTGTCTCTTGGTATTCCCCTTTCATACCTATATATATGGGGTGTTATGTAATGTTTTGATTATGTTATGAAATATAATTTTTGGAAAAGTTATAACCTGCGGGTTTGCTTTGGAAATCCTGCGGGCTCTTTCCACCCTTCTTTCTCATCCCCTCCGAAAATCCTGCGGGCTCTTTCCAACCTTTCTTCTCGGGCTTCTAACCTTTTTCGTCTCTCCGCAAGTGTCACTCCACCTGTATCATTCTTCTCTAAGTGAAGCAACTTTAGGGTGTCTTTTTATTTTATTTGGAGTCGTTTGTAAGAGTTTAAGTTATTAAAATCAACATTTGTAGTTTTAATTTTCGTTGCTTAGTCTTATTTAAGTTATCTCTTTTTTTGAGGTATTTTGTATCTTCTTTTTTATAGGAAGTCAATTTTCTTATTGTGATAAAAAAATATAGGTAAAAAAATATAGGCTCCCCTATATTTTTTGATCGCATTATTTGGTATCAGAGCAAGTTAGGAAGTCCTAGGTTTGTGAGTTTGTCAAGTTTTGTTTTAGTTTGTCAAGTTTTGATTTTGTTTGTCAAGTCAAGTCTTGTCGAGAGTTTTGTGAGTCTTGTAAGTCTTGTCGTGAATCTTATTGTGAGTCTAAGTTTAGGTTGAGCCTTTTGAGTCTTTCTTTGAGTCTTGTTTCAGTTGTAAAAAAAAATGAAAAAAAAAAACAAAAAAATCAAAGAAAACAAGTCCGATGAAATTGAAGATCCTATGGATAGGTGGATTCCATCAAAGTCAACACATCCTTTGGAGTATGAGCTGTACAAGCTTCAATCTTGGACGTACAGAAAGGTACTTAAAGAAAAAGCAGCGCTTACAAGATAAATTCCTGAAATAATGAGATGAGATCATGCAGAAATATGAAGAATTGATCAATGAATTAGATGCGCCGTCTTCAACTCCTCGAAAGAAATCTAAAGCGAACTCATCGGGAGATGAGTTTCTCAAGAAGGGGAGTCTGATGTAGACAAGGGGGGGGGGGGGGGGGGGGTCAAAACTCATGTCCAAAATAATACAAATTTTGGCTTCCCTTGAGTCTACTAGTTCAATCAAAATTGAGCTGAAATTTTAGCTCATTTATGAGCTGGTCTTTAGTTCACTTATTGAACTAAGGGTCAGCTTATTATTAGCTAACATTTTAGTTAATTTATTATCTTTTAATTAATGTAATTTTATGTTTTTTATGTTTGTATTAATGTTTGTCTCTTGGAATTCCAAACCGACCTTTGGAATTCCAAGATTTCCTTTTCCCATGTGTGGCTCCTTGAATTCCACCATGGCCTTTAGTATTTTGTGCTTATGCCCCCTTGGATTTTGGTCGGCTGCTGGATTTCTGTGCCTGGGCTCCTTTCCCGAGGCCTTGGCCCCTTGGTTCCGTGCGGCCTCCTTGTTTCCCGCGGTGGCTGCTTAGGTTCCTGGTTTGGGTTGATTTTCGTGAGCATGGGGAAGGATTTCTATACTATTGGTGCTTAGTTTCTTGTGTTAGAATTAATGTAATGTGTCTCTTGGTATTCCCCTTTCATACCTATATATATGGGGGGTTATGTAATGTTTTGATTATGTTATGAAATGTAATTTTTGGAAAAGTTATAACCTGCGGGTTTGCTTTGGAAATCCTGCGGGCTCTTTCCACCCTTCTTTCTCATCCCCTCCGAAAATCCTGCGGGCTCTTACCAACCATTCTTCTCAGGCTTCTAACCTCTTTCGTCTCTCCGCAAGTGCCACTCCACCTGTATCCTTCTTCTCTAAGTGAAGCAACTTTAGGGTGTCTTTTTATTTTATTTGGAGTCGTTTGTAAGAGTTTAAGTTATTAAAATCAACATTTGTAGTTTTAATTTTCGTTGCTTAGTCTTATTTAAGTTATCTCTTCTCTTTGAGGTATTTTGTGTCTTCTTTTTTATAGGAAGTCAATTTTCTTATTGTGATAAAAAAATATAGGCTCCCCTATATTTTTTGATTGCATCAGACACTTCGTGGATGCACGATTTGGCGTGCCCTATGCAAGTTCACCTTTGCTTATGCATCTACTTCTTCGTCCTGCATGCACATACATATGCACATACATATGCAAATGTTAGTTATAGACTAATCGACACTTGTAGCATGGCTAAGGTTCTTTAGACCTATATGGTGATCGAATGGTCTTACTCCCTTATATATTTCCTTTTTCCCTGCATAAAAAAAATTTGAATCCATGCCTTTCTGTATTGATTATATAAACATTTAGGAAAAAAATATTTAACGTGTGGTGTTTTGGTGTATGCTTTCGATGTTCAGCATAATTTTAATTGGTGAGGCATCTTGTTGAATAAGTAGAAAGTTAGAACAATAGTGAAATTATTTAGAAGTTAGAGGACTTAGATTTAGTAGAATAAAATCTTAGTATATAATATGCAATTATTTGATTTTATATTAATAATTATTAATTAATATTATTAGAAGATGAAATGATATTTATATGTAATATCTTAAGTAGATCATCCAGAAGAATGAGGATGCAACTTTTAAAGTTAAGACTGTATGATTAAAATGTAAAAACTTGCATAGGAGGATATGTTGAAGATTTAGAGATATATTTAATAAAACTATGCTTAGGTTGGTGATGTTTGGATTTGACTGTTGAAAAGAAAAAAATGATAACTAAGTTGTTCTTGATAAAAAATGATGTTGTTAAGATATATGTGTGGCAAAACTAAACTAGAAAGGATAAATTATGCAAAGATTGTATTAAAGAAAACTTTGATATGATATTTATTGAAGTTAAGATTATTGTAAATAGACTTAGATTGTTTGGACGTCTACAACTAAGAGTAGAAAATGCATGCATTAGATTGGTACATAAGTTTGTTAAAGTATTATGAAGGAGAATAGGTAGATCTTAAGCAAAGTTGATGTAAGTTATTCAAAATGCTTTGCGAAGAATAGTTTTAGTAACTCTAGTAGTACTGGAAAATGATTATTTCAATAATTATGATGAGAAGTTAGTGGCTGCTGCTGATCATAATAATGATTACTGATCAATCACACATTTCTTTCATGTTAATTTTTATAAGTAACATCTCAATTTAATTTTAATTGTTACAGAAGAACATACAGCCGGAACTCCATATTCTATTTCGGCAAGGCTTAAAGAATTATCCGATTGGCTCCTCAAGGTCATTGCAGCAGGTAACTTGGAAGCCATTTTTCCAGCTGCAACACGTGAATATGCACCGTCAGTTGAGGAGTTGTGGAATACTTCTGCTATTCAAATGACATATAAAAGAATATCTGAACTACAGTCTCTTCCTGGTGTTGCTTGTTACTTCTTAG
This sequence comes from Dendrobium huoshanense, assembly GCA_016618105.1. Classification (NCBI taxonomy): domain Eukaryota; kingdom Viridiplantae; phylum Streptophyta; class Magnoliopsida; order Asparagales; family Orchidaceae; genus Dendrobium; species Dendrobium huoshanense. The sequence continues at coordinate 30,328,039 of CM028349.1, read as the reverse complement.
ATCGGGTATGCTTACCTTGTTATTCTTAATAATCACTTCTCTATTCTCGTAAAACGTTATGGACAGGTATCACTTATCAAATTCTGTTTTTTGTGTAGTTTCCTACACTAATATTCTATCTTGTTATGGTTTGTTTTGTAAAATAGTGTAGTTTCCGATTTTTAGATAACTTTTCAGTGTTCTTAATGTTTGCATTACTACTAAAGTATGCTGTGACTGATTATATTTAGTGTGATATTATTTATATTTCTGGCTAATCAATTTGTATTTACATTGGGTATTGGAACTTGTAGGAGATTTCTAACTTCGTTCTTAGAACTTAGACGGATGAAATCAAGTAGCTAGTCTGAAAAGGCATTTAATGCATCATCTTTTTTGATCAATAATGGTAAGTTAGGTCTTTGGAGCCATATTATTGTAATATTTGATTCTGCAAATTTAGTCTGGCAAGAAACAAGAATTGCTTAAAAATTTCTGGTTCAATCTTGTGCTTTTATTGGCTTTCAAATTTATATTACTTTTGAGCCAAACCAATTAAGAGTTGTAAAATCATGTCGGCACAGGCTGGTCTCTTGCCAGTAAGAGATTATTGGAAAATCCATACAATTTGTTTCATATACAGCAAAGGTATAATAGAATTTTGTATTTCCCTGTTGTCTCGTCAAATAGGATACTGCAAATATTAGCAGCAATGAAGGCGAATGATGATCAGCCTACGCGTAAGATCATGTTGATTCAACAGAAATGTCTTAGGATTGTTGAATCCCAGTTAATTATGTTTAATGTTTATGTGGTAGGAAGTGAAAGAAAGTAGGATCCTATGCGTGGAACTCATCTTCATAAAAATAAGAATTGAGTCTCAATTAGAAGTGCTCCTCGTACCTTCATTTTTGTTTTTGCATGTAATAATAATAATAGTAATACTACACTGCTACTGATAGTAATTTCAATAATTATAATTATTATTAAAATAATAATAATAAAAAATAATAATATGAAATTGATAGGCAAATTAGTTAACAGTAGATTGTACATTTTTTTATTGAAAAGGAGGGAAACCCCTTCTCATCATTAAAATAAAAAAAAAGCAAAATTACATGAAAATAGAGACCTACAAAGGAAAATGCCACCATGCAACTATGCAGCCAATTAAATAGTTGCATGATAGTTCATAAAAAAATAGGCATATTTAAAGCCAGGTAGTCTTGTCTTCTTTAAAAAAAACCACTTTCTTGCTAAATATTCTACTGTTGAGAGGAAGAAATTGTTTCAATTGTTTTTGGAATATTTCTTTATTTAGGCGTCTCTTCAATTAGAAAAATCATTTTCAATTGTGTCCACAGGAAAACAAATTCCAGAAACATAAATGCAGAGTGCACCCTTCTCCAAATATTAGAGATAAAGCTACAATTACAGAAGATGTGTAAGTGATGTAGGAAAAAAAAAAAAAACTGAGGAATATTTTCAGATTTTGGGAGACATTTGGAGTTTGTCCATCTTCCATAGCAAAGCCTTTTTTTTTTATTATTCAAAACCAGAGATTCAAATGTCAGCCTGCTCTTGAAGAGGAAGCACACTCCAACCTCTGTTAGTGAAATCTGGAAAAGAACTTCAGCTATTTTTGTTTCCAAGAGCTGCTTGGAAAAATTCGGACCCCTAAGCTTAGGAATTAATGGCTTGGGGGGGAGAATTTAAAGCTCCAATCAACTCCTGTAATAGCATAGGAAGGAGTGGGGAATTATCCGTGGAGGGAAAATGATGACATACCTAATTAATGGGTTTAATTAGGAATGAATAGTTAACGTCAGGAGGCCTAATGTGAATTCAAACGGGAATTGATTTAGGGACTTGATTGGAAATCATAAATGGAAGGAAATAAATGCTTGAAATTTCTGGTTGCTGGAAAATCAAGCATTCAAGCCACTAATCAAACAGACAAACGACATGGGGGAAATTCGGCTAGAGGGAAAAGTAACTTGCCTTGGATTGATTACCTAAAATAGGATTTTGGCTTGCATGAAACAGGACATTTAATGGACTTTAATTCCTGAAATTAAGCTTCTTAGATTATGGAATCAAATAGTAGAGAAAGGCAAAGTAATTCCTTCTACAGAATTTGGAACGTGAAGCAAGGCTTGGAATTTTTTTTTGTCAAACAACGTTCTCAGATTTTGAATAAATCTGAATTCAAAATAGTGTCAAGATGGAAAGAAAGAGGAGGGAGACGGGTGATTTCAAATTATTTCCTAACTAATAGATGAGATTAGGAGATAATTCAAAAGGATTAATGGGATAGGGAAAGAGGCCGGAGGCATGCATGAGTGAAATTTGGGTTTGGTGCCATGTGTACAAGCTTGCCTAAAATAGTTTTACACTTAGGAGATTAATTAACTCTATTTGAATTTGAATTCAAATATTGTTAACTTAAGAAACTATCCTAAAATAGATTTGCTAATTTAGGAAAGATTTCAAAATTCAAAATGTTTTGAATTTGAAATGAGGGATTTGTGGAGGAGGAAGAAGATGAAAACGATGACGGGGAGGGCTTAGAAGGAAGAACTCAAAACAAAGATAAAACGAAAAATAAAATGATAGAAAGAATGTAAAAAATCGCGAGCCTTGGACTTTTCCGAAGACTGACTGGTGATCCGTTTACCCTCTCCAAGGGACTTCAAATCACGAGCCCGGACCCATCCTGTGGCTGGTGAAGATTTCGATTCCTCTCATAGGAATCTCACTAACGCTCTCACAAGAAGAACACAAGTGTGGAAAATAAATTTTCATATCAATCAATCATTCCCCTATTACAATAGCTAAAGGCCCTATATATAGGTCACAACATGAGAAAATAAAAAAAATTACAAAATTGCCCCTTGGGCCACAACACTCAAATAAATTAACCTAGGGGTAAAATAAGAAATAACATAAAATAGAAACTAAAATGCAGAAAATAATTCATAAATGACAACTTAAATCAGAGCCGTCGATTTACGACGCCTCCTGTGATAGATGCGTCAGATTTTCGTGCCGATATTCGTAACATTCTCCCCAGGTGGGAGAATACTCGACTCCGTCGAGTTAGCATCACAATTGCTCCCGTACAACTCTGGACTATTATTTGCAAAGATTTTCAAACAACCCCGGTTGCTCACAAGGTCAACTTGATTGCTGCACTTTAGCTCGCCTGCAGAAACTTGTTCACTCTCATAGATGGCTTCTCTAGCAATAGGAGCAATTTTGAATTCTATGGATGTCACTTCCAGATCTTCATCCACAGTCTCCGTTATAGGAGTTTTAACTGGGTCAGGAGAAACCTTTGCTTCAGTAGGAGTTGCAATTGAATCGACCAAATCTCTCTCTTCATTATTTGCAGTCACGCATTCCTCCTTGTCAACCAATTCATCTTCTTCTTCATGTTCTTCCTTGACCACCTTAGGTTTCTCTTTGATTTGCATAGTGAGTGCGAAATGGAAGGCTTCATTGGTCTCCATCCATTTGTCCACTCTCTCTACTCTCTCTTTGTCTCTTAATGCCTTCTTTCTCTCTTTTGATGAAGGGGTTTTTGCGTAGAACGGTGGGTCCGTCCTACCTCGCTCTAGGTCATCGAACCGTTTGATTGTCTGACGGTGGTAGTCGGCTAAGTCTGCTTGAGTCTCCTTGAGATGTTGACTAATGGCGCCCAGTTGACTTGCCACCCAGTCTAGAGTCCTTCCAAGTCGATCCGAATCCATGCTCTGATACCAAACTGATGTAGAACAAAAAAAAAAAAAAAAAGAGAGGAATATTTTCAGATTTTGGGAGACATTTGGAGTTTGTCCATCTTCCATAGCAAAGCCGTTTTTTTTTATTATTCAAAACCAAAGATTCAAATGTCAGCCTGCTCTTGAAGAGGAAGCACACTCCAACCTTTGTTAGTGAAATCTGGAAAATAACTTCAGCTATTTTTGTTTCCAAAAGCTGCTTGGAAAAATTCGGACCCCTAAGCTTAGGAATTAATGGCTTGGGGGGGGGGGGGGGAATTTAAAGCTCCAATCAACTCCTGTAATAGCATAGGAAGGAGTGGGGAATTATCCGTGGAGGGAAAATGATGACATACCTAATTAATGGGTTTAATTAGGAATGAATAGTTAACGTCAGGAGGCCTAATGTGAATTCAAACGGGAATTGATTTAGGGACTTGATTGGAAATCATAAATGGAAGGAAATAAATGCTTGAAATTTCTGGTTGTTGGAAAATCAAGCATTCAAGCCACTAATCAAACAGACAAACGACATGGGGGAAATTCGGCTAGAGGGAAAAGTAACGTGCCTTGGATTGATTACCTAAAATAGGATTTTGGCTTGCATGAAACAGGGCATTTAATGGACTTTAATTCCTGAAATTAAGCTTCTTAGATTATGGAATCAAATAGTAGAGAAAGGCAAGGTAATTCCTTCTACAGAATTTGGAACGTGAAGCAAGGCTTGGAATTTTTTTTTGTCAAACAACGTTCTCAGATTTTGAATAAATCTGAATTCAAAATAGTGTCAAGATGGAAAGAAAGAGGGAGACGGGTGATTTCAAATTATTTCCTAACTAATAGATGAGATTAGGAGATAATTCAAAAGGATTAATGGGATAGGGAAAGAGGCCGGCGGCATGCATGAGGGAAATTTGGGTTTGGTGCCAGGTGTACAAGCTTGCCTAAAATAGTTTTAGACTTAGGAAATTAATTAACTCTATTTGAATTTGAATTCAAATATTGTTAACTTAAGAAACTATCCTAAAATAGATTCGCTAATTTAGGAAAGATTTCAGAATTCAAAATGTTTTGAATTTGAAATGAGGGATTTGTGGAGGAGGAAGAAGATGAAAACGATGATGGGGAGGGATTAGAAGGAAGAACTCAAAACAAAGATAAAATGAAAAATAAAAATGATAGAAAGAACATAAAAAACCGCGAGCCTTGGACTTTTCTGAAGACTGACGGGTGATCCGTTTTCCCTCTCCAAGGGACTTCAAATTACGAGCCCGGACCCATCCTGCGGCTGGTGAAGATTTAGATTCCTCTCATAGGAATCTCACTAACGCTCTCTCACAAGAAGAACACAAGTGTGGAAAACAAATTTTCATATCAATCAATCATTCCCCTATTACAATAGCTAAAGGCCATATATATAGGCCACAACATGAGAAAATAAAAAAAAATTACAAAATTGCCCCTTGGGCCACAACACTCAAATAAATTAATCTAGGGGTAAAATAAGAAATAACATAAAATAGAAACTAAAATGCAGAAAATAATTCATAAATGACAACTTAAATCAAAGCCGTCGATTTACGACGCCTCCTGTGATAGATGCGCCAGATTTTCGTGCCGATATCCGCATCAGTAAGTCACCCTTCGGTTGAGAATTACACATCATACAAGTTTTAGAGATAGCTATGCTCACATTTGTTACATAAACTTTTTTAGTATCTTTACCCATAAATATGATCTAACCGAAGGTTACAACATTCAAGGGAACTAAAACATTCTAAATCTTGTGTGTGTACCTCTATTCATGAAAAAAGTATACAAATAATTAACATTAAAGAGGCCATCAGAGGAAAACTTCTACTTAGGAGTGATAATTAGAGTTAAAGTATGGATCTTCACATTAGAGCAAAGATTAAAAACTTCTTTGTATTAGCAATGAGAATAAAATGTTAACATTGAAGAGACCATTAGAAGAAATCATCCACTTTGGAGCATCATAATTAGAGGTAAACAAGATTCTCTTCACATTAGAGTAAATATTAAAAACTTATTTATGAAAGCAGCAGCAACAACAACAACAACATCAAGCCTTTATCCCACTACGTGGGGTCGGCTACATGAATCCTTTTTCTCCATTGTGTCCTATTAAAAGTCAAATTCTCGTTTAATTCTAATAAAGAAAGGTCATTCCTAATATTTTCTAACCAAGTCTTTTTAGGTCTACCCCTACCTTTCTTAACACAAGTTAAATCTAATACCTCTACTCTCCTAACCGGACCATCGGAAGGCCGCCTTTTTATGTGACCAAACCATCTAATGCGACTCTCTCTAATCTTATCGTCTACTGGAGCTACTCCAACCTTTTCACGTATATGCTCATTTCGTATCCTATCTCTAAGGGTAAAGCCACTCATCCACCTGAGCATCCTCATCTCTGCCACACTTAACTTAGTATTATGCTTCTCTTTTAATGGCCAACATTCGGCACCATAAAACATTGCAGGCCTCACTACCATCTTATAGAATTTTCCCTTAAATTTGAGGGGTACATTTCTATCACATAACAAGTCCGATGCATTCCTCCACTTCAACCATCCAACTTGAATTCTGCTGATAATATTCCCATCTATTTCACCATCACTCTGAACAATAGATCCAAGATATCTAAAACGTGTCCTCTTATTAATGACTTGATTGCCAAAGTCTCAATTCCCTCACTAGGTCTATTACTACTAAAATTATACTCCATATATTCTGTTTTAGATATACTCAAGCGAAAACCTTTAGACTCTAAGGTTGACCTCCATAATTCAAGTTTACCTTCAGCTCCCTCTCTAGTCTTATCAATAAGAAGAATATCATCAGCATAAAACTTATTTATGAAAGCAATGAGAATAATAAATTTCTATTGAATGTGCAAGCTATTAGTGGAGATAAATTGGTCTAACTGGTTAATTTATGCTCTAGGAAAATTGGGTAATGTGAGGATAGATATAAGCTAAAGTTTTATTATGATTTCATTTCCTTCCAAAATTTGACATATTACCCATCTGGGAAGAAATGTGAAGAATTTTTTTTAATAAAGAAGAGAGTAATGAGAGCCTTTCTCCATTCTAAAATCTTGATAAGTATTTGCAAGATATTTTCTTTCGATAATGGAATCGACCAATGAATTAGATTCCTTTTGGATCGATTTCAAGATCCCGTTAGAAAGTAAGGAGATATTCTTGACACATGGCCACAAAAGTCAAGCCCTCTAGATTTTTTCAGCCTAGAAATATTATTCAAATTTAAAGTCTCACATCATTACCTTAAAAAAAAACTTCTAATATGGGCCACTTTATTTATTTATTAATATGTGCCACTTTATTGATCACTCATTTAGGCACCCAAAATTACGAGAATAGTACAATGGAACATAAGTTAACATGGTTGATCATGACAAACCAACTTCCTCTATATATAAAATTGACTTTGGTGTCAAAATACCCATTATAAAACTTTAGAGCAAGGAGGAAGGCTCAACTAGTTAAGAAATAGTACAATAAACCAATGACTTTATCAATAGAGCCACCATTATCCTTTGACTTTCCAAATAATTCAATGAAGATTTATGAAAGTTGATTTTAAGGCAAGGAACATCTTTAAACAACAAGCCTTTATCCCACTATTTGGGGTTGGCTACATGAATCCTTTTTCTCAATTGTGTCTTGTTTAGAGTCAAATTCTCATTTAAATTTAATAAAAAAAAGTTATTTTTAATATTTTCTAACCATGTATTTTTAAGTTGATCTCTACCCTTTTTAACATAAGCCAAATCTAATACATCTACTTTCCTAACCTAGTCATTGGAAGGCTGCCGTTTTATGTGACCAAACCATCTAAGGCGACTCTCTCTATAATCTTATTTTCCACTGGAGCTGCTCCAACATTTTCATGTATATGCTTATTTTGTATCTTGTCTCTAAGAGTAAAGCCACTCATCCACCTGAGGCTGCAACACTTATTATTATGCTTCTCTTTTAATGGATAACATTTTGTACCTATAAAGCATTGCAGGTCTCAGCACCATCTTATAGAATTTTCCTTAAGTTTGAGGGGGACTTTTCCATTGCAGGTCTCAGCACCATCTTTTTTAGTATCTTTACCTATAAAGCATTGCAGGTCTCAGCCATCCGGAAAGGCCTTTTGTTTATAGTACTGTCATCTCCTCTACTTGAAGAAGAAGATAAAGGATATGAAGCATGACTGCTTGGAAGTGGATTATGTTTTGGAAGCTCTTTTTTACTCTTTTGCTCAGCTTCACTGATTTTCCTTTGTAATTCAGCCATTTGTGATGAGGTTATCTTCGGGCATACTTCAATTCCATGACCACTAATCTTCAACAAATGAGCTTTCATTCTATAATATGATTCTTTGTATGTGACATTACAGTAATTGCATTTGAATGGAATATTGCCACCCCCTTCTGACGTTTTGCCTATTTTTGTCACATAACCCCACAAAAGTTTGTTATCTTCAATATTGATCTATGATGGACCATTATTCGACCTAATTCCTACGCCACTAGAGCTTAATATCTTAAGAAGGATCGACACAATTTAAATCACATGAATTTGAAACATGAAATTTTTTAAGTAAAAGTGTAGATATGTCGCAGATATGCCGGGGGTCCAAGAGGGCGTTGCCCCTTGGCGGGGTTCAACCTCTCTCTCTCTCTTTCTATTTATCTATCTATCTTATCTCCTTCCTTCCCCTTCTTACTACAAACTCCCACTCTGCCCCTCTCCTATTCTCTCCCCATCTTTCTCTCTCTCTCTCTCTCTCTCTCTCTCTCTCTCTATATATATATATATATATATATATATATATATATATCTATCTTTCTTATCTCTTTCCTTCCCCTTCTTACTCCGAACTCCCACTCTCTCTCTCTCTCTCTCTCTCTCTCTCTCTCTCTCTCTCTCTCTCTCTCTCTCTCTCTCTCTCTCGCTCTCTCTTGCTTACAAATTTTTATTGTAAAAGTAATTTTAAAGCTTTTTTTTTAGCTTCTCGGTGCCGCCTGGTACCATTCGGTACCGAGTGGTACCGATCATTGATATTGAGCATTGTACTAAGCGTTGCGAAGAGGTACTGACCAATACCGAGCGGTACTGAGTTTATGTGCTGAGCGGTACCGAGTTCTGGTACCAAGCGGTACCGAGTTCCGGTACCGAGTGGTACTGAGTTCCATTATCGAGCGGTACCGAGCCTACGATGAAGAAAATGAACCATCACCGCTTGCATCGCCCTTCACTTTTTGTGTAGTCGAGCCGCTCTGTCGACAAAGGGTGATCATGTTGGCTTTAATGCTCTCGTCGTCAAGCCTCTTCGTCGACAAAGGATGATCCTGTTTGCTTCTATGCTCGCGTCGTCGAGCCGCTCCTTCAACTGCAACGAAGAAGACGAACACCTGTCCGGAAACGAAAAACATAGCTCGTGGAAATGTTTAAGCCACATAAATGAAAAGGTATATCAAGCGGGTAGCCGAAATTAATAGGGCAAATTGCTGCTCAGTTTTTTTTTTTCGTGTTTTTAACAGGACACTCATATCCGATGCGTGTGTCCTGTCAAATTTAAATAATATTTTAATTGGACACGGCAAAGCCGTATCCGACACGTATCTGTGCCGTATCGGAGGCGTATCCGTATCCGACGTGCGTTCGATACAACATACCTCATAAATAGGAGTATTGATGCTACATAGGTTATATCATAGTCTTTTGTATCACACCTGGAGTATAGTCATCCAATAAAAATTCAACTCATCAACTATAAGATCATCATATGAGATTTATTAATAATAAGGGATGAGCAAACTATCACTACTTAGTTATTATCTAATCTCCAACCTTTAAGTTATATGACAAATTCAGAAGTATTTTTATTGCAATTTATATCCATTACTAACAAGTAGGGATGTAAATCACAAGTATAAATTTATCAAATATCAAATGTTAAAGAATATACTAACCAATAATATATTAAAGTTATGCATTTGCAAATGAATCATCCACTCCATCCAAATTAAATTTACATATCACAATGTACCAATTGATGCCATCATCACATGGTCCGTACAAAAAAAAAAACATCAATTTTAAAGTTGGAGGTCAATCAATCAATAGTATACCCCTTTATTCGCATCTAAGGATGGTTAGATGGACTTGCACGATGCCATTTTCTAATATTTTCTCCCCTTTTAGTCGTGTTTGCACGTATCATGATAGAATCATGTTTCCTCAAACAACTGCTAAGGACTAACACTATCACATATGATGGCTTCTTGATTTTCAATGTGAAGCGTTTATTAGTTCTCTCTTAATTCTCATGAGCAATATGAAAATGTCAAGGATCCTCAACTAAATAACAACAGTTTTGAACTCTACGTATCAATAAAGAATGTACAATTAGAAACTTGGTTTCTTCACTAGTTTCCGATTCACCGATTGTTAATTCATCACATACTATAAACTCACTGACTATTTAATGTACCATCTATCATATGAAAACATATCTCATGGTGCTAATACTCGTATTGGAGATCAAACATTAATATGTTGCATTTATCTTATACATTAATATACAACCAAAGATATGTCATTTACTCTCCATAGATAAAACCATTTTGCACTTAGAAATGTACCAAGATCCATGTTTTTAAATATAAAACTTTTTAACTAGACCAACGTCGTCTTCCATCTTCATATCATCATCATGAGATAATAGGGTTTTGTTAGATTCATCCATCACCATCACTCCAGTCATCGATGGCCATTTTTTTGGCCATCAGTCATGTCCATACTAGTGTGTGTAGTCATTAGTAAATCACCCCTAAATCCCTCCTCGCCACATTCTTCCTCCACAGGGACATGGATCTGTGATGCTAATGTAGTCAGCACAGGCAACACACGTCCCTCTGATTTTGCTAACTTGTTGGGAGTTTTCTTGCTGACTCTGGACGGATTCTAGCAAACCCACCATCTCCAGATTCTATTTCTTTTCCAAATACAGATTAATAATTAGAAAATCTTCAGGTATGAGGAAACCACTTAAGAGTTAAACATAGAAGTAATCCCTATGTCAGCACATGTAGCTTCTCACTTCAATTTTGATCTTCTAATGCTCATTCATATTTTCTTGAAGCTTCCATATTTCTATTTCAAACTCTTGACAACCATCATGGTAGATATCAGGTTATTAGGATTCTACAACTAGCACTTATTGTTGATAAAAGTTTGATAAAATAGTTAAGTTGATTTCCCAGAATTAATTGATTCAATTGCATTTATCTTATAGCAAGCAACTTTAGTGTATCGCGTTTACCTAGACTATTCTGATTTAGCATAATAAATCTGGGCTATTGCCTTCATTTTTTCTTGTTTTTTGGGTTTTTCCTGTTGGCCTTTATTCCTGAAGCGCATGGCTGGTTGTGCAAGTAATTAAGGTTATATATTATGTAGTTTTCTTACTGTTTAAGTCATGAGCTAAAAATAATTTAAAATGATCAATTAAGTTTCCTTTTTTTTTTTTCTCCTGTAGCCCATAGATTTTTAGTATTATGGTTTATTTACGGCATCATGGTAGTCATTTTGGTGATATCGGAGCTGCATCTTTCTTTTCTACGCCTTGTTTTTTGAGCTAACTGCTGCATTTGAAAATTCAGTAAGGAATGATTTCCTTTACCTTTATTTCTAACTTGATTTTAGATTATGAATGTCATCGGTGCCTTTCTTTATTTTGATCAGTGCTGTTAAGATGAGTTCATTTAATAGACAATCTGGAACTCGTTTTTTCAAGTTTACTTTAAATTTATACCATTAAATATAATATAAGATTGCTTCAGTTTCATTTGGTTGTCATCTTTCAGGCATTGCCATTCAAGACCATTCTGAAGCTTTACCATATTGTATTACCTTTTTGTAATTGAACTTAGTTTGACTCTTCCATTTTTAATGAATGGATTCAAGTATTTTATTTTATTTTATTTTTAGTTATCAGTGGGGTATATATTAGGATTTCCTGAAATTCTTGGCTCCAATAGGACGTCAGATAGTTTCCTGGTGCTATAACTATAATATTAATTTTTGGTCAAAATATGTTCTCATCCATTGATTTTAAGGTAAGGTTCATCCCATGCGTTCCAAGTTTGAGGAATGCGTTTTGAGAAGCTTTCGTGTTTAAAATTGTCTAAATAACTTTTACTTCCCTTTTTCACCTGAATGAGCTGTAGCCTGTTGGGAATTATAATATGTTTTGGCAGAAAACTATCTAGAAAGTTCATATTTTTGGGATGGCCTGATTTTAAACGCTAACTTTTAGTTAATTTTTAAACTCGTATTGTCATTACTTGACAGTTTTTGGACCTATAAACTAAGATGGATTTTAATTTTGGGCATGTAACTTTGATGCTAAAACAAAATGGATTAATAGGTAATTTACTCTTTTGATTTAGCTCTGTAGACAGCATTGATTTTATACTGAAATCAGCATCTTCTATTATCTTTTTCGAAGGATCTTGCAACTCCGGGAAGGATTGTTGTTAATTTTGTTTTTTATTCTGATATTATCCAACGCTTTTCCAGGTGGTTGAAATATCTAGGGTTGACTACGAGCCTTCTAAATTGGAGATCCTCTATGCGGAGGGATTGGCGTCAACAAATGGATTAGCTTGTATGGAATTCTTTTACCCCCAGTCAGACTTCGGTGGAACTGACCTTTCTGAGCCGGATACACAATTGAGGTAGGCACTGTGTAGACCAAGTGATTACGTGCCTAATAGGGCCTTAACTATAATACCTCTTTTTAGTCATGTGAGGTATGCTCTATAATAAATACCTGTGATGAGCTTGAATGCAGGATCATGCCATCCCTGTCCAATTTGATAGAAGCTTCTGGACTATGAATATTACAAAGTTGTTATCTCTGTTCTAAAATGAAAACTAGGAATCTTTTTTAATGGAGCATACATGAACTTTCTTTCTTATTCAAAATTTGACAGCTTACGTTTAATTTTGTTATTTTCAGTCCTCTCTGCTTGCCTTGTTAACCAAGTTTCGACGGTGAAATTATTAGGTGCGGACACCGAATGCTGTCCAGAGCCCAATAAAAATGCGCCACATCATCCCTAAGTACCGTGGCTCGGTACTACTCGGTATTGGATGACGTGGCTTCACCTGATTGGCCTCTGAACGATAAGATGTGTCTGGTGTCTGCATAGAATAATCTCTCAGTGCAGATGAGGTTATTTTTGAAGCATTGCAACCCAACCATGTAAATTTTGATGGATAAGGCATCCTCCACTCATTTATTATGACCAGCATTTCCTAACCAGCCATGAATTGCAGGTATCAACTTATGAGGCTTCATACTAAAGGCTTGGGGGAGAATTTAAAGTGGCTGGATATGTTTGAGGACGTGCAGCTCGTCATCTTCTGCGTCGCCCTGAGCGACTATGGTGAAGTGTATGAGAACGCCGACGGAGAAATTACAAACAAAATGATGGAGGGCAAGAAACTATTTGAGAGCGTCGCGTCTCATCCTACATTTCAGGAAATGGACTTTCTTCTCATACTAAACAAATTTGATCTGCTCGAGCAGATGATCGAAAACTCGCCGCTGACCACCTGCGATTGGTTCGATGACTTCGAACCAGTGGTTAGCCGATATCCCAACAAGAAAAACCGCAACGCCAATAATTGCGCCACATTAGCTCAGACGGCCTTCCACTATATAGCCATGAAGTTCAAGAGGCTCTTCTATTCACTTACCAGAAGGAAGCTATATGTGACTTTCACCAATGGCTTGGACTCAGATTCTGCTGACTCTGCTTTTAGGTATGCAAGAGAGATTCTTAAGTGGAAGGAAGAGATACCAGCTCCAAATGACGACACGTGCACCACTGATATATATAGCACGGATCCAAGCTCCTATTCTCATTGATCTCTTTTGGAGCAAATGAAGAGTTTGTATATAGGCTTCCCCTTCAGGTATTTTTATGTATTTTATTTTTTTTTTAATTTTGATTTGTTCTAGTTTTATTTGTATAAATGTGATTCACGATGGTATGAATGATGTAGATTGAAAATGAGGCCAGGATTAGTCAGTGAAAGTAGCTTTGATTTTTAGAAGGGGTTTCATTGCTTGTTGCCCGTAGCCTTTTCTTTTTAATGATGTTTTATTGTGTTGAAATATGGTAGATTTACTATTTATTATAAGTGTAGCGGTTGGTTGGGAGTTTTGGCTATTAATCAAGAGGTCTTAGGTTTGAAGCTTGTGAGTATTTTCATGCGATTCTTGACTTTACTAAAGTTTCGTTTGGAACGGCTTTTTACTACTTGAAATAGCCTTCTAGCACCGTAGTTTTAATTTTTATATTAAAAAGTTGCTTCTAGAAGTAGTAAGAAAGTCGTCCCAAATAAAGCCTAAGACGTTTGCCTCATCAAGCTAACGTCAGATGCAACTCTCATGACAATTTATTTTCAAAATTATATTGAGGTTGGCTTTGATGCGAGGCTCTTATTGTGTAATACAAAATGGTGATTAAATTGTAATGCTAACTGAATCTGTTTCTGTTCTTAAGCAGAATATCATATAGGTTGGTGGGATTTTTAGAAGTGTTAATTTTAAAAATTTTGGTTTTTGGTTAGTATTTTGCTCCATATTATTGTATTGATGCCAATAAAGAATTGCGTTAGAATATACTAATAAAATTCATATCAATATGAGCTGAAGCTCAGTGCTACAACGATGATGCTCATGATAAATTTAGGCTTTAAGAGCATATGACTTCTAATAGATCAATGTGGTAGAGTGGACTCTAAGCTCATAATATTTGATGATATTTTTATTTGAGGAATGATAATTTTATAATTTTTTAATTTATTTGAGAAGTATAATATATATATATATATATATATATATATATATATATATATATATATATATATATATATATATATAGTAGGGGTGCAAACGAGTCGAGCTCGATCTCCTGCGTCATCCGTGAATCCCGCTCGTCGTCTCGAGCTACATAGACCTTTGTTGATTGTCATCTCGTCATTGAAGCTGCAAATCCTGCTCGTCGTCCCAAGCTACGTGGACCTCCGTCGATCATCGTCTTGTCATCGAAGCAACAAACCCCGCTTGTCGTCCTGAGTTACGTCGACCTCTGTTGACCGCCTGCGAATCCCACTCCTGCTCCCGCCTGCGAATTGAAGCCCGCTCCCACCTGTGAATCAAATCTTACTCCTGCTACGCGAGCTACTCGACGAGCTCTAGACTCGAGCAACAGAATGTTCGAACTCGGGATCATTAAGCCGTCGAGCTCGAAATTGTGTTCGAGTTCGACTCGTCAAGCCCCTTAATTAGTCGAGCCCGAGTCAACTTGACTCGGTTATATATATATATATATATATATATATATATATATATATATATATATATATATATATATATATATATATATATATATATATATATATATATATATATATATATATATATATATATATATATATATATATATATATATCAATTGAGTATTTTGACAAGTTGAAATTAATTAATTTTAAAATTATTATACTTATCTTAATTGAATTAAAAATTGGAGGATTCAGATATATACCACTTTATTTTATGCTATTTATATATCTAATACTTAAAAAATTAATATTATATAGCCACCGCATATAAAATAAATATGAGTGCATAAAATGAAATATTAAAGTTTATAGAGTGCAATGAGTGGTAGAAATGAAATATATTATTGATATATTTGATATTAAAGTTGTATGTGAATGATAGTCATATAATATTAATATTTTGAGTATTAAATATGTAAATAATATAAAATAAAATGGCATGTATGTAAATCCCCAAAAATTTATAAAAATAATATCTTTACATATTCACTGTTAGGCTTAATGAGCTTGCTAAGAACTGTTCCATCTAAAAATTAAAACAAAAACGCTTTTCATATCTCATCATCATAATTGTCTTATTATCGCCGTCTTTGTCGGTATGACAAAATTAATTAAATTATATTAAACAAATAGGGCCAATTTGATAAGATATTACTTAATAGTAAATATAAATTATGATTATTAAGATATGCATTAGTTGAATGGACGGCTTACAACGGCAAAGTAGCAATTTTTTTGTATTAATGAAATTAGACAAAACACCCTTGGATATAATTGCAGATGGAAAACGCAAATATGAATTGTATTTTCAGTAGTGAAAATGTAAAATTAAACTGCATTTTCAGAAAAAGTGCAATTTAATTTTGTTTTTTTCATTTTAATTAAAAATGAAAATTAATTTTATATTTTTGCTTATTTATATCCATTTGCAAAGCATCCTTATCTCTCCTCCGCATCCAAATATAAAGAATTGAAGATGGTGTTATTCGCTTGGCTTGTAGTGGTCGCAGTCTGCACTTTCGCGCTCCAGGTATTCTTTCTCGATTTTCTCTCCACTGTGACAGATCTCGATCTCTCCCTCTCTCTGCTCAAACATGGATCTCAGGGAATCGATCGTGCACCAAACGAGCTTCTCTTTGCAGTTCGCGAAGCTCGTCGGCTCGTCCCTTGCCAGCGACTCAAACCTCGTATTTTCACCGATCTCGATTCACGCCGCCCTTGCTCTCGTCGCTGCCGGATCGAAAGGTGAAACCCAGAAGCAGATCGTCTCTGTTCTTCGCTCGGGCTGTCCTGCTGATCTGAGCCTTCTCTCCTCCCATATTGCGGACATCGTCTTAGCGGACGGGTCTTCTTTGGGTGGACCTAGACTGACCTTCGCTAATGGCGTCTGGGTCGATGCATCGCTTTCGCTCAAATCCACGTTCAAGGAAGTGGTTACTTCTGCCTACAAGGCCGAGACCAAAGCTCTCGATTTCCAGGCGAAGGTTGGTTGATATCGTTATTAATCTCATGAATGCATATTTCATTGCTCATGCATGCCAAATTGGAGTAATATGTGCTGATTACTAACTAGCTAGGGATATCAATGCTCTGTTATGTTGGGTTATTAGTGAGTAAGCGCAAATTTTGTAGTTGTAATATTTCCCATTTGAAATTCTTCTTCACAATCTTCATCTTTAATTGCGTCTGGATGTTTGATGTCACGATCCTTAGTTAAGGAAGAGATCATCATTTATGTACAATTTGTTGCTCAATATAATCAAAGGGGTAAGATTGCCAATAGTAGAAGAAAAACCCTCGTTCCCTTATGGGCATAAGGGTCTGCCCCAACGGTTGACCTGCTCTGGGAAGCGCTATTCTTAATCTGGAAATTTTCATCTTTGACATTTCAGGCAGCTCTATTGGATGCCCTATCTACTTGAATTATTAGGGAATAGGCTTGTTGCATGCTAGAATATCTGCGGTGATAGAGTAAGAGAGTTTAACTTGCATTGCACAGAGATCTATTATACATACTGATGAGAGAAAAGTCGTAAGATATACTAGAGTTTAATTATGTCATATCCCCTCAAATAAAAAGCATCATTAAGTATTATGTGTTTAGAGTCCACTCAACCACATTGGTCCATTATGGGGGTCACTTGCTCTTGAATCTTCAACCATGGCGGAAGAGTGAATACCATTATGAGCTATCAATGGCATGAATCATTTATCTCTTCCTTCCTAACAAGAGTTATCAGAGAAAAATCACAAGAGATAGTAGAGTTTTTATGTGAAAAGTCCTGAAAGGGGAGAACATTAAATGATTTCAATAGCAGTCATCACCTATAAATGATGTTCTTTCTCGTGATTGAGTAGGTGTTGATATAATATAATAGGCATATGCTGTACAGGACAAATTTCATGATGAAAGTTTGAAGAGCCCTATGGTTGTGGCATAAGAGTTGTTTTCAAGAGATCATTTGTTGTATGTTTGGTCTTACTTCTTTGAGTGGAGACAAGAGACCAAGAAATGCAATATAAATTTTGGTGTTGACGTCAAGAGTCATAGTTGGTGTCAGTAGTATTAATTGATCTTATGGGTAATGGAATGCATTTACATTGTTGGCGGCGACATATAATGAAGTTAGAGAGCTTTGATGTAGCCAAGAGACAATGGTCAGAGGACCGTAGCTGAGCAATTATGGTCGGAGAAACATAGTTGGGCGAGGGTCGTCAGAGGACCATAGTTGTGCGACAATGGTCGGAGGATTGTTGGGTGATGACGATCAATGATCGTAGTCGAACGACTATGGTCGAAGGATAGTTATCGAAACAATGGTAGTCAAAAGACCATAGTTAGACAGTTGTGGTCAAAGGAATGTAGGAGGGCGATAGTGATTAAAAAATGTTGATTGGATGGTGGTCCAACAACGGTGATTCGATGGTGGTATGACACTAGTGGTCGGATGGTGGTCATGTGGAGATGCTTAGGTGAGTTTTGGATTCTTAGAGCCTCTGAGCACTCTTGGATCTCAAGTCAAGATCCTCCCATTTCATTTTGTGAGTGGGGATCTATTTATAGATTTTTTATAGTGTCATGCGTTGTAAATATAGCCAAAATATTAATCACTTAATCGGGTGCCCATATTAATTCTTTCAATTATAGACCATTCCTTTAGCATTTAAGTGCTTTAATTATGTCACAATCAGGCAATCTTGGGCTCGTTAGATTTGTCTTTTCAAGACGTTCGATTTGACTATATGCATGCAAGATTTGAAGATCTTTTTCTAATCCAATTAATATCCTAAAAAATTCAATTATGTTTCAAGTGTTTGATCCAGGCTTATTTGGACTCGAATTAGATCAATTTTGGTGTCAATGGGTTCATCTTGTTGAGAAATTCAATTTGACTATTAAGTTTATTGAAATATGAATTTGAATGATTTTAAATTTAATTCCATAAGTTTTAATTCAAATATGTATTGAGATTTGTGTTCAATCCAGACAATTTTTTATGACGTTTCAAGACTTAAGATTCTTGATATAATAGAATCCATTAAACGTTTCAAGGCCACATTTGTGTATATACTTTTTATTTCAATTTTGGCATCTTTGCCACTTTTCCCCCTTTTTTTTATCTTTTGCAAGCTCAATTCTCTTTTGCACACTCTTAAAAGAAGTTCTTAGTTGTGAGTATATCTTCTAGATATTAGAGAATAGGAGCACTCTCTCTAACATAGGAAAGAACTACCCACAAAACAAAGTAGTACTTCATGTTGATATAGTGGATTTTCTAAGTAGTACTTCATGTTGATAATCATGTTAAATCATATGTGGCCTTCTTTTTTGCCTTTTCTTCTTTTCTGTTTGTGGTATCCATGATGTTAACTCTTAACCTGAGTTGAACATGTGGTATTGGAGCTTGGTTGGTGAGTGCTAGGGTTTGCATTATTTGAAAAAGGTGGGCATATGTAAGCTGAGTTTAAGGAATAATGGTAAGGATAGTTTCATTTGTGGAAGTGTCAGATTGGAGATTTCTGATGCATGAAAAGTGGTTTTTTGCATTAAAAAGAAAATGATTGCCTAAGATAGATGATAATGATTAGGGCAAATGGACCATATACGTCAATAGAATTGTCGTATTTGCAATGTGCTATTTAAGATGATTCCAAGGGTTTTTGCCTAAGTGGAATAGTTGAGTAGTTGTATGCAGCTAAAAGTATTGCAAACAAGTTATGTTCAGAGAGATGAGTGTTTTTTGGATAGCAAGAGTTTTTGAATATCTGTGCATAGTTAACTAGATCTTACGATTTCTGGAAGTTTTATAAGCAGTTCAAAGATGAGGGTGGGCCATTATTCTCCTTGTGTCCTACAACATGTTTTGGTCATCTTTTGGTTTTGATGTTGTAAGAAAACATTACTCGATTTGAAAATATTATTTATCGAATCAACTAGGTGATGAGGACAGCGATCCAAGGTTCAAACAGGTGTATCGCCGGAAGAATCACAGATCGACGGCCACTATTCAGAGCTTATATTTTAGTTATTATGCATTTTATTTTATGTATTCCTTTTATACCCTTATGTTGAGTTGAGTCATGTTGGGGCCCTGAGGGCAATTTAGTCTTTATTTCTTCTTGTATGCTTGAGACCTATATATATATGGGTCTTTTCTCTTGTAATAGCTAATGAATATTTTGAATGAAATTTGTGTTTTATTTCTACTTCGTCTTGCATGAGTGCTTGAGGAGGAGAAGCTCAAGGTGAGCAAATCGCAAGGCCCACCAGTCGTTGGAAGAGTCCGCGGCTCGTGGTTAAGTTATTATCTTCTCGTTGTGCTTCGTTCATCTCCTTCCCTCTCCCATTGAGATCCAACCGGTCGAACCCGTACTTTGCCACCACCCCTTCTTGGAGCCCGCCGCCCACCACCTCACATTCCCGGCCGACCTCCTTGCCGGCGACCCCCTCTCTCCACCCGTCATCCCACCACCCATCCAAGTTTCCAATTTGAAGTTTGAATTTTCAAATTTCAAAATCTTTCCTAATTTGGAATTCCAAATTTGGAAAGTTTTTATGACAAATTTAATTTTAAATTATATCAAATTGAAATCTTTATTCCATCGCCACATCATCACCTCCAATTGGAAACCTAGCTCTCCACTAAATTCCCTCTCCTCCTCCTCATCTTGCCGCCGGCCCTAGTATTGGCTCCCCCCATTGATTGCCCCATTTAATGCTACCTCTTATTTGAAATTCAAATTGATTTCAAATAAATTTCCCCTCCAAATTTACTTAATCCTGAATTTAATTTCAGGATTGGAATTAATCCCTTATTCTTCCCCTATTGGCCGCCGGCCTTGATTGGGATTAATGCCCATTAATTGCCACTTTATGGCATTGATCATATGAGGTTTGAAATTCAAATTCTAAGTAACCTCCCTCCTAATTTAATCAAAATCTGAATTA
The DNA here is from genome assembly GCA_016618105.1 of Dendrobium huoshanense. Lineage (NCBI taxonomy): Eukaryota > Viridiplantae > Streptophyta > Magnoliopsida > Asparagales > Orchidaceae > Dendrobium > Dendrobium huoshanense. Next base: position 30,307,388 of record CM028349.1, on the reverse strand, counting down.
ATTTCAGATTTGATTAGATCTCTCCCTCTCCCCTCATCTAAACCCAATTCTTCCTCCCATAACCCGCCGCCCCTCCCCTTCTCCCACCTTGGCCGATCCTGTAATATCAAGATCTGCTCCAGGATCGTTCAGGACGATCTGGATCGTCCTGGGACGATCAGTTGGTAAACAGCTCCAGAATTTGCCCAGATTTGCTCCAGGTGATTTCCTGTAGGCATCGTCCAGGCCGATTGGAGACATCGGCCAGGCCGATTGGCACTGTAGAAAATATCGGCCAGACAACAGCCCTGGGAGGATTCCAGGACGATCCTTTTGGTCGGATCGTCCCGGGACGATGTTGTGATCGGCCGGGCCGATCTGAGTATTACTTAAGGGAATTCTGTCATTTTGAAGAGAGAGAAAAATAAAATAAAAATATCTGATTTTTCGATCTGAGAAGAGAGAAAAAGAAAGAATTTGGAAAAGTTGATTTCGGGAAGACGCTGAGCCGTTTTCGTTCGAAGAGACTGTTGAGGAAATTGCTGTGCACGAGGTAAGGCACATTCCACCTTTCTCAATTTTCAGAACCGTCAAGTTTGGCGGTATTATCTGTCCGGAATTGATTTTTGTTTGTGATTTTCGTCCGTATCTTTTGATTGGTTCAGTTTTTACCGCGTAACTTTTTGTATATCGTTGCCGTGCCGGGTGTGCACGTTTTGACTATATTTTGAAGATTTTTGTCCGGGTATTTTTGATTCGACTGTGTTTTTAGTCGACTGGATTTTTCTGTGAAATTGAAAATTATCTGTGCAGTAGAATAAAGGTTCTGAAATGTTGATATCTGTATTCTGTACGAATTTGGTGAATTTTGATTTTCAGGAAAATTGTGTAAATTCTGTATACTGCCGTTGTGCTACCCGATTTTTGGGTAATTTCTGATTTGTCCGGATTTTCTCTGAATTGATATGCTATCTGTATATGCTATACAAAGGGAGTTATAAGGGGCCTGGATCCTATGAGATTCAGTTAGTGTCTGGGAAATCTGAAATGAGCTCAATATGAAATCTGATATCTGTTCTGTTCCGGATTCGAGGAAAATCTGTTTAGGTGCTATATACACTATATATGTATTCTGGTGCTATAAGCACATCTGATCTGTTCTGGTGCCGTGAGCACAAAAGGGAGGCATAAGGGGCCTGGATCCTATGAGATTCAGTTTGTGTCAGGGAATTTAGCTATTAATTAAATATCTGATATCTGCTATATGATTCTGATATGATTTGTTCTGTTCTGATATGATCTGTACGATTCTGATTATGTTGATCTGATATATCTGATCTGTTCTGTTTCTGATTTGATACGACTTCTGTTTTCGTACAGTTCTGTTTGATTTGATATGTGTCCGATTCCGTTCTGATTTCTGTACGGATTTGTCTGATGTTTTGGTTTTGCGATTCTGAGGATTTTGATTGGAGGTTTGTTGCTTTACTGAGCTGTTGAGCTCACCCTTGCTTTCTGGTGGTTTTCAGGTTCTGGGAAAGGGAAGGAAGTCCAGGATTAGTTCAGAGTCTGATCAGTATAGGTATTTTTGTACTTTTGATTTTTGTACAGTCATGGCTTTTCTGTTCTGTCTTTCTTTCTGTCTAAAAGCCATGTACTGTATTTGTAAATGATTGTTTTGAGGAAAAGAAAATATAGATGTTTTGTTCCGCTGCATTTGATGATTCATAGTAGCTCTGTGTTTGTTTGTCTGTTTGAATTAAATAATTTGGAAGATTCCGTTCCGAACCAAATTCCAAAGCTAGATCCTGGTTAGTGTCTGCTTCTCTCGTCGCGGCCCGGTGCGGACGGGATCCGTCTCGTCTCGGGTCGGGTCGTGACAAGCTTTTTGGTATCAGAGCAATGGTTTTGGAATTTGAGAATTTTGTGAAACAGAGCTATAGGAAGTGATCAGTAAGTCTGTCTGGGGGGTAGTTTTGATTTGTTTGGCTTTTTATTGTGTTGTTTTTGTGATAGTTTTCCGGATTTTTCTGGATTTTCTGTATGGATCAGCCAGACCCAGACATGACAGACGGGCAGAGTGCCGATCAGGCAGCCCCAGTGGGGAGTACAGCCCCAGTGGTCGGTGCTGATACGCTTTCTCAGTTTGCTTCACTCGTTGCTCAGATGATGAGCGAGACTCAGAGTAGAGCTTCTACTGTTCGATCTGATGACCTGGATAGACATTTGCAGTTGTTTTTGAGGTTGAAACCTCAGAGATTTGAGGGCGCTGTTGAGCTCAGAGCAGCCGAGGAGTGGCTGAGGAGATTAGAGAAGACTTTTGACGGGATGCAGTGTCCGTCAGACAGGAAGGTACCGTTGGCAGTTTTTCTGTTGGACGGAGAGGCTGAGCACTGGTGGGAAGGCCAGCAGGCAGCCAGATTTCAGGGCAGACTGAACTCTTTGATTACTTGGGAAGAGTTCACTAAGGTATTCAGAGACTGGTTTGTTCCCCCTTCTGCACGACAGCAGATGCAGGAGAATTTTCTGAGACTTGTTCAGGGGAGCAAGACGGTGATGCTGTACGAGGCTGAGTTTACTGCATTAGCCAGGTACGCTCCGCAGCTGGTTAGCACTTCTGCTGAGAGGTGTTACAGATTTCTGAGGGGATTACGAGATACTTTGAGGCAGCCCTTGATACCGTTCCGGATTACTGATTTCTCTGAGCTTGTGGAGCGAGCTCGTCTGATAGAGAACGATCTGATGGCTACTCAGCAGCGGTGGACTGCGAGTAGGAAGAGATTTGGAGGTGAGGCTTCTGGCAGTGGTTCCTCTGGAAAGAGGAGATTTGTTTCCGGCTCAGGATCTGGAGATTCCAGGAGGAGTGGAGGGTCGTCTGGTACTGCTACCAGTACGAAGAGTTTTGGATCAGTCAGTTCGGCACCTGTGTGCCAGAACTGTGGACGACGACACTTTGGCCAGTGCTACAGGATGGCTGGTCTGTGCTTCCGATGTGGTCAGTCAGGACATCGGATTGCAGAGTGTCCACAGATGGGATTTGATCATCGTTTGGAGTTTCGATCTGAGGGCTTTGTCAGACCTGCCGGTTCAGCAGCAGGAAGACCGAGGACTGTTCCTCCACGCCCTGAGGGATTTGCTGGTAGAGGTGGTGGTTCTAGTTCTGCACCACGGAGACCACCTACTGTTCAGAGGGAGCAGAGTAGTTCTGTTGCTTCAGCCCCTGTTCCAGTTCAGCCACGAGTTTACAGTTTGAGTCAGCAGGAGGCTCAAGATGCTCCCGATGTTGTGACAGGTACGATTTATATTTCTGATCAGCCCTGTCGTGTTTTATTTGACTCCGGAGCGAGTCATTCTTTTCTGTCCGAGCACTGTTTTGAGATTTTACATTTGGATTCGATGGTTTTACCGGTTTCTTTGTCTGTGATTTTACCGGCTGGGAATCTTTTGATTGCTCGACAGTTTTGTTTGTGTGAGATTGAGATTTCTGGCAAGAAGTGGAAATCAAGTTTGATTCGATTGCCGATTTCATCGTATGATGTGATTCTGGGCATGGATTGGCTGAGTCAGTATGAAGCCCAGATAGACTGTCTGAAGAAGCAAGTGAGTTTACTTATGGCTGGAGAGAGAGTTGTATTTCAGGGATTACGAGGTGTTCTCTCCAGTCTGGTTTCTGTATTGGAAGTGAGCAGGATGTTGAAGAAGGGATGTCCGGTATTTTTGGCTTCGGTGCGAGATCTGAACCTTGAGGTTAGTTCTGTTTCTGAGATCTCAGTGGTACGGGAGTTTGTTGATGTTTTTCCTGAGTAGTTGGTTGGTTTACCTCCGAATAGAGATGTGGAGTTCTCTATCGATGTTTTTCCGGGTACCGCTCCGATATCGAAAGCTCCGTACAGAATGGCACCGAAAGAACTTTCTGAGTTGAAAGTTCAGCTTCAGGAGTTGGTTGACAGAGGTTTTGTGCGTTCTAGTGTTTCGCCCTGGGGAGCACCTGTTTTGTTTGTGAAGAAGAAGGACGGTACACTCCGTATGTGTATTGATTATAGAGATTTGAACAAGGTCACGATCAAGAACAAGTATCCTTTGCCTCGGATTGACGACTTGTTTGATCAGCTTTCCGGATCTTCAGTATTTTCGAAGATTGACTTGCGATCCGGATATTATCAGGTGAAGGTGAAGGAAGCTGATGTGGTGAAGACAGCTTTCAGTACTCGGTACGGGCACTACGAGTTTTTGGTTATGCCTTTTGGGGTAACCAACGCGCCCGCTATTTTCATGGATCTGATGAACCGAGTATTCAGGGAGTATTTGGATCAGTTTGTGATCGTCTTCATTGACGATATTCTGGTATATTCTGCATCTGAGGATGAACATGCCAGACATTTGAGGATTGTGTTGGAGACTTTGAGGAGGCATCAACTGTATGCCAAGTTCTCCAAGTGTGAATTCTGGTTGAAGAGCATTTCTTTTCTGGGGCATGTGATTAGCGGAGAAGGCATTTCTGTAGATCCCCAGAAGATTCAGGCAGTTGCTGATTGGCCAAGGCCGACTACGGTATTTGAGGTACGTAATTTCTTGGGCATGGCCGGGTATTATAGAAAATTTGTGAAAGGATTTTCACAGATTTCGACGCCTCTGACGAGACTAACGCAGAAGTTAGTTCCTTTTGTTTGGACACCGGAGTGTGAGGCGAGTTTTCAGCGATTGAAGGATTGTCTGACTTCAGCTCCAGTACTAGCACTTCCGTCAGGTACGGAAGGTTTTCAGGTGTTCAGTGATGCTTCACTGAAAGGACTGAGTTGTGTCCTGATGCAGCATAGTCAGGTAATTGCTTATGCTTCGAGACAGTTGAAATCACATGAGAAGAATTACCCGACACATGATTTGGAGTTAGCTGCAGTAGTTTTTGCTTTGAAGATTTGGCGTCATTATCTGTATGGCGTCAGATGTGAAATCTTTACTGATCATAAGAGCCTGAAGTACATTTTTACTCAGAAGGATCTGAATCTGAGACAGAGAAGGTGGCTCGAGTTGATCAAGGACTATGATTTGACTATTCAGTATCAGCCTGGGAAGGCGAATGTGGTAGCAGATGCTTTGAGCAGGAAGTCTTCTGGATTATCAGGTATTCAGCTTACTTGTGATGACTTTCTGATTCGTGATATGGAACGATTGCAGTTGGAGGTGATTTCCTCCAGTGGTTTGGAGTTAGCTCAGATGAGTATTCAGTCTACTTTGGAAACAAGGATTCAAGAAGCCCAGAAGTCAGATTCTGATTATTCGAAGTTGATTGCTCAGATTGGATCTGGTAAGACTCCTGAAATTCGAATTTCTGATTCTGGTGCTATTTTCTGTAAGAACAGGTTGTGGGTATCTGTGTTTGGAGATTTGAGGCAGGAGATTCTGTACGAATCTCATCATTCAGGCTACACTGTACATCCAGACAGTGGTAAGATGTACGCTGATATGAAGCTTTTGTTCTGGTGGCCTGGAATGAAGAAAGATGTGGCAGAGTTTGTGTCAAGATGCGAAGCCTGTCAGTTGGTGAAGGCAGAGCATCAGCGACCAGGTGGATTGTTGCAGTCGTTGTCTATCCCTGAGTGGAAATGGGAAGAGGTAACGATGGACTTCGCGATGGGTTTTCCACGATCTAGACAAGGACATGACGCTATTTGGGTGGTTGTGGATCGATTGACGAAATCCGCCCATTTTCTTCCGATTAGACAGACGGATTCAGTTGATCGCTTGGCACAGATATATGTGAAGGAGATAGTCAGATTGCATGGTGTGCCTCGTGTGATCGTATCTGATCGAGATGGACGTTTTACTTCCAGACTTTGGAAAGGCATTCAGCAAGGCTTGGGTACGAAACTGCATTTCAGTACAGCCTTTCATCCTCAGACCGACGGACAGTCTGAGAGGACTATTCAGGTGCTGGAAGACCTGTTGAGACTTTGTGTTCTGGACTTTAGCGGAAGCTGGGAAGATCATATTCCGCTGATTGAGTTTGCTTATAACAACAGTTTTCAGTCCAGTATCGGTATGGCACCGTACGAGGCTCTGTATGGCAGGAAGTGCCGTACTCTTTTGACTCTGACGGAGGTCGGAGATAGACTGGCTTTGGGGGCCACCTTTGCTGATGAAACTGCTCAGAAGATCAGTTTGATAAGAGAAAGATTGAAAGCTGCTCAAGATCGACAGCAGAAGTATTACAATCAGAAGCACAGGTTTGTCGAATTTCAAGTTGGTGACTTTGTGTATGTCAAAGTCAGCCCCATGAAGGGTGTGAGCAGATTTGGTCAGGTGAGCAAGCTTAGTCCAAGGTATGTTGGACCTTTTGAAATTTTGGAAAGGATTGAAAAAGCTGCTTACAGATTGATGCTTTCTGATTCTATGCCTGATGTGCATAACGTGTTTCACGTATCCACTCTGAGGAAGTGGGTATCCGACTCTGGGAAGAAGGTATCTGCTGATGAGGTTGAGATTCAGGAGAATCTGGCGTACAAGGAAGAGCCAGAGTTGATTTTGGCGTACGACGTCCGAAAGTTAAGAAATAAACAGATTCCGATGGTTAAAGTCCAGTGGAAGCACCGGACTGCACGGGAAGCAACGTGGGAGAAGGAGTCTGACATGAGACAGTCGTACCCGTACTTGTTTTGACTGAGTTTGGATTGGATAATGTCGAGGACGACATTTTTCTGAGTTGGGGAGATTGTAATATCAAGATCTGCTCCAGGATCGTCCAGGACGATATGGGATCGTCCTGGGACGATCAGTTGGGAAACAGCTCCAGAATTTGCCCAGATTTGCTCCAGGTGATTTCCTGTAGGCATCGTCCAGGCCGATTGGAGACATCGGCCAGGCCGATTGGCACTGTAAAAAATATCGGCCAGACAACAGCCCTGGGAGGATTCCAGGACGATCCTTTTGGTCGGATCGTCCCGGGACGATGTTGCGATCGGCCGGGCCGATCTGAGTATTACTTAAGGGAATTCTGTCATTTTGAAGAGAGAGAAAAATAAAATAAAAATATCTAATTTTTCGATCTGAAGAGAGAGAAAAAGAAAGAATTTGAAAAAGTTGATTTCGGGAAGATGCGGAGCCGTTTTCGTTCGAAGAGACTGTTGAGGAAATTGCTGTGCACGAGGTAAGGCACATTCCACCTTTCTCAATTTTCAGAACCGTCGAGTTTGGCGGTATTATCTGTCCGGAATTGATTTTTATTTGTGATTTTTGTCCGTATCTTTTGATTGGTTCAGTTTTTACCGTGTAACTTTTTGTATATCGTTGCCGTGCCGGGTGTGCACGTTTTGACTATATTTTGAAGATTTTTGTCCGGGTATTTTTGATTCGACTGTGTTTTTAGTCGACTGGATTTTTCTGTGAAATTGGAAATTATCTGTGCAGTAGAATAAAGGTTCTGAAATGTTGATATCTGTATTCTGTACGAATTTGGTGAATTTTGATTTTCAGGAAAATTGTGTAAATTCTGTATACTGCCGTTGTGCTGCCCGATTTTTGGGTAATTTCTGATTTGTCCGGATTTTCTCTGAATTGATATGCTATCTGTATATGCTATACAAAGGGAGTTATAAGGGGCCTGGATCCTATGAGATTCAGTTAGTGTCTGGGAAATCTGAAATGAGCTCAATATGAAATCTGATATCTGTTCTGTTCCGGATCCGAAGAAAATCTGTTTAGGTGCTATATGCACTATATATGTATTCTGGTGCTATAAGCACATCTGATCTGTTCTGGTGCCGTGAGCACAAAAGGGAGGCATAAGGGGCCTGGATCCTATGAGATTCAGTCAGTGTCAGGGAATTTAACTATTAATTAAATATCTGATATCTGCTATATGATTCTGATATGATTTGTTCTGTTCTGATATGATCTGTACGATTCTGATTCTGTTGATCTGATATGTCTGATCTGTTCTGTTTCTGATTTGATACGACTTCTGTTTCCGTACAGTTCTGTTTGATTTGATATCTGTCCGATTCCGTTCTGATTTCTGTACGGATTTGTCTGATGTTTTGGTTTTGCGATTCTGAGGATTTTGATTGGAGGTTTGTTGCTTTACTGAGCTGTTGAGCTCACCCTTGCTTTATGGTGGTTTTCAGGTTCTGGGAAAGGGAAGGAAGTCCAGGATTAGTTCAGAGTCTGATCAGTATAGGTACTTTTGTACTTTTGATTTTTGTACAGTCATGGCTTTTCTGTTCTGTCTTTATTTCTGTCTAAAAGCCATGTACTGTATTTGTAAATGATTGTTTTGAGGAAAAGAAAAGATAGATGTTTTGTTCCGCTGCATTTGATGATTCATAGTAGCTCTGTGTTTGTTTGTCTGTTTGAATTAAATAATTTGGAAGATTCCGTTCCGAACCAAATTCTAAAGCTAGATCCTGGTTAGTGTCTGCTTCTCTCGTCGCGGCCCAGTGCGGACGGGATCCGTCTCGTCTCGGGTCGGGTCGTGACAGATCCTCTCCCCATCCTCCTTGGGGTGACTTCGAAGATTACGGGTGGACTATTGAAAGCACGCCGTCCGTGTGTCCTCCACCACCGGCAACCTCTCCGTGGCTCAAGACCCTTGGCATTGCAACCTTCCTCGTGGCATCGTTTGGTGTGCTGAAAATCTTCTCCCGCTAAGCCTAGTTTAGTTGAATGGTTAATCCCCAAGGTGAACTTCTCGTTATTAAATTACGGATTGTTGTTTAATAGCTTTTGGTGTTGCTACTATCGTTGTTTATCCATGAGTTTTGGTCAATCTACGCATACTTCTTCGCCTAAGCTAGTTAATAACACGATTTCTTTAATGATTTTCTTGCTATCTCAATAAGATATTAATTGAAATTACGTTGTCATTCACTTTTAATTTTCTTAAGAAGCTCCTTGCATGTGGTATCACATCACTAGGACAAAGAAAAATGAAAGGAGAACCTCAAAGACTCTCATATCAGAAGAAGGTGACAAAGACAGTTGAAGATGAGTAGTTGTACAAGAAATTTCAAACTAAGAATGATCCAAAGAAGCAAAGTTATAAATGGAAAGGACATTTTGTGAAAGAAAATGTTTTCTAAGAGAAGAAACGACTGAGCTAATAAAAAATATGCAAAATTAACAATAATTTAAGAGAATTTTTTCCAATATTTGTGATGAATTTATGCAAACTCAGGAGAGTTTCTAATAAAAAATATGCAAAATTCTCACTAAAGAAATAAATAAATAAGTAATTATAATATAGGATAGCCGATGGATTGGTGAGGTGACTATAGTGATATCAATGAGTTCGTAATGAGAGTAAGGAAAGGAATAGAAGAAATTGTTGGATTGGCTGCAACTAGCTTGAATTGGACCAAGTGGTAAGTGAAGCATGAGGGGAGAACTGGCAGAGGCATTGGGTCAGAGGAATTCACTATGGAGCTTGGGCGAACAACTAGGGTAGGCACCAGCTGGATGGGAAGTTACTGGCAGATTTCTAGGGTCGTCTTCAAAGTACTTTTAAGGAATTTTTTCTTTTTTGACTCTCACACAAATGAATAGATGTTTTCCATTTCAAGCTTGTCTATTAATTTTTCAAAGATTGTCCTTGATAAACTTTTGGTAAGAACGTATGCATGTTATTTACATGTGGATATGGCTGGAGTACTATGTAGACCGTTGTTCATTTGTTTATTATTTTTTTTTTATAAAGTATCTGTCACCTTCAATATGCTTAGTATGATCATGTTGCACCCCATTATGTGCAATAGTGATTACATAAATTGTCAGAAGAAATATAATCACCAGTTAGGCATTTATAGCAAGTCTTTGTACATTTCACACAGGCAATCAAAATATTAAACTTGAGACAAATGCTTTGATTTTTTTTGTTAGTTGATTTTTCTTGGCACATTAAATAAACAATTTATTTTAATCTTGAGTAGGTTAAGCAGATATATAAACTTAGGTAAAAGAAGATAGATTTTCTCATAAAACTCTTGTTCATTGAGTTGGGATTCTCCTTTTAAGAGTAAGTTTTTAAGAAGAAAGATTAATTTTCAAAGAATGTTCTATTATATTTTAAAATTTTTTAGTAATAAAGTAGTTAGGTTTGTATCCTTGTCAGTTAGAAGACCAGCTAATAAAAATACGATTTATGAATTTTTGGGTCAAATTTACTCATTTAGTGAAGGATGTAACAAAGGCAGAACAGCCAAATTTTTTGTGGGGAACGATGGTGATCTATTTGTGGCGTAGGTTTCAATGAGAGTTTGAGAAATTTTTTATTTTTTATAATTTTAGGATCTTTGAAATGGTTAATGAGCAGTAAGAGCAATATCTCCCCGATAATACTTAGTTATATTGCTAGTGATCTGATAAGAAATACTTGATTTCAAGTAGTTCCTAGTCAAATATGAAGTAAAACAACAAGAAAAACTGCTGTTTACAGCAGTGGACAGCAGGTGATCACAGGAAAACAGCAAGAACGAGAGAGAAAACTGATAGAAAACTCATGTCAAGACTTGTATTTCATTAGTAGATGAATAAAATAGCAAGATACATTTGATCCTTAATTCGAGAGGAGAATCGATCTCTCCTAAATCTCTGGCAACGCCAAGAGCCCAAAGAAAACCTAAATCTAAGAGATCTCAAATTTTCAGCCAAATTCAAGATGGTCAAACCCTAGGAAAATCAACTATTTAATGCATACAAATCAAAAGAAAATCTCTAAACAGTCCCTACATTCAAATTCCCTCCTAATCTTCCTCAAAATTTCTTCCTAAAATGCTCCCGCAAGGCGAGCGGCTTGCGCGGCCTCCGCCTAGGCGGAAAACTTCCGCTGTGCGCGTCTGGGCCGGTCCTGCGTGGACCGGCTGGACCGGTCTAACAATACTCCCCTCTCGAAAATCCACCTTGTCCTCAAGGTGGAGATATTCTCGTGTTCCGATGGAGGTGGCCATCCTTGAGAGGACTGAAAATCCTTACTGTATTGCTGAACCAAAGGCTGCACTGAAAGAGAAACATCCCCTCCCTCTTCCAATCTGATTGCATCCAGCCTGTGTAGTCCCACCAGATAATTTTCCCCCACCTCTTGTACGTCCCTAACCATGGTCTTAAGTGATGTGATGGCTTTGGATAGCTGTGCATCTCCCCTTATGACCACCCTTCTCCCATCCACCATTAATTTCATCGTAAGTGCTCACCAATTGTTCTTGGTTTTTCCTAAGGTTTGCAATCACTTCATCCCCAGGATGACATCAGTGCTTCCTAACTCTAGTGGGAGAAAGTTCTCCCTTACTTGAATCCCCTGGATGGTTAACACCACTCCTTTACAGATTCCTTGGCCTTTCTCCACCATCCTTGTACCCATCATCACCCCATAACAACCGGTGTCCACCAATTTCACTCCTAGTTGGTTGACGATCTGAGTGAAAATGAAATTGTGGGTAGCCCGACTATCAATTAGCACCACCACCTCACGGTCAGCTATCTCTTCTTTCACTTTCATAATGTGACTCAGAGTGAATCCCACTACAGAGTTCAGAGAGACTTCTGCCACATCCAGGTGCAGCTTCTCCTCTTCAGATCTTCTCCCACCTCCCTCCTCGTCTTCCTTGTCTTCATAGACAAGGAGAACCTTAAGAGTTCGGTTCTTGCACCTATGCTCCGGCATGTACTTCTCATCACATCTGAAGCACAACCCCCTTGTCATCTTATCCTGCATCTTCTTCTCTGTTAGCCTCTTGAAATTTTTCCCACTCCCTCCTACTGGCTTCTCTCTGGTGGTCTCATTAATGTTGCCTGATGCAGGCCGCTTGGGTGCTAGAAGAGTGGTCGTTGTCCCATAAGACCCCCCCTGAATAGTTTCCTCGAGCCTCTCTTTCTGATTTCTTCTGATCTTCCACCAACTGCGTCAGCTCCATAGCCTTCCATCTATGATGCACCGACACTTCTCCTCAAAGAGGCGTGCAGTGTCCGACACGACACTCGTCCGACACTCCTCCGACACATGTTGGACACGCCAAAAACGTGTCCGATTAAAAAAATATTAAAAACAAATTGGACACGCGTGTCCGACACGCGTATCTTAAATATTTTATAATTTTTTTAAAATATAATTTCTTATATTTGGCGAGATTTAAACTAAATTTCTTATTTCCAATCCACAACACCAAATCAATGTCAGCATTTAATACCCATTCATCGAATATTCTCATTTTCATTTCTCTTTGATAGTGAAGATATTTTCATCTCCTCTCTTTTTGCACAATTACAAATCTTTCTCTTGTTGAACTAGAGTTGAAAGCAGTGATATTCAATGATGATGATATTGAAGGCAAAAAACAAACCTCTAAAGCTAATCATAGTAGTTGAAGCTTGAATGCTTGATGTTGTAGTAAGTGATTATTTGCTTATATTTTTGTGGTTGTACTAGATATTTTGTACTAAATATTTTATATTATAAGCTAGACAAGTTATCATGTCATTCATTTATTATTGTTTGTCATTTTTAATATATATATAATGTATTGTCGTGTCAGCGATCTACCCGTGTCCTATATTTTCAAAAAAAGTCGTGTCCCGTGTCCGTGTCGTGTCGTGTCGTGTCCGTGTCGCCGTGTCTGTGTCTGTGCATCATAGCCTTCCATAGGTTCCTCAGCTCCAGCACCCTGACCGCTATTCGTATCTCAGGTTTAAGCCCCTTCATGAAATTCCCTTCCAGGGCGGACTCCGAAATGTGATCTAATCTGCTAGCCAAGTACTCAAACATGTCCCGGTAATCTGCCACAGTTCCCTCTTGAGTCAAGGCAAAGAATTGCTCATATAAATCTCCTCCCCCATCGGCTCGGAAACGTTCCAATGAGCAATCTTTGAACTCTCTCCAGCTACGGATGGGCTCCCTCCTGTCACGCCACTGATACCATGCTAAGGCTTTTCCTTCCAAACACAATCCCGCCTCCGTCGGCTTCTCTTCCTCTGTCAGCTCGTTGACAGCGAAGTAACGCTCCACCTTGTAGATCCAGCCATGGCCGTCTTCGCCCTCAAAGACGAGCATCTTCAGCTTCCTCACCCGTGGGTCTCCCCCGTATCCCTTGAATCCTCCATAACCTCCCATCCCTCGAAGATGAGGTGCTCCCCAACTTTCACAATCTTCCCTCCGGCGATTATACCTGAACCCTTCTTCATATTCTCCTCTTCTCCCTTCAAAATCATCACCTCGACGCTGAATTCCTTCAAATTCAGCACCTCGACGATGAAATTCTTCCCTTCTTCCTTCAAAATTAGGCCCTCGACGCTGAACTCTTTCGAATTCAACACCTCGGCGATGAAATTACAGCCTTTTCCCTTCAAAATCAACACCTCGACGCTGGATTCTCTCAAATTCAGCACTTGAGCGATGAAATTCTTCTCTTCTTCCGACAAAATCAGCCTCCCGTTTGTCTTATCCTCTACTCATCAATTCTCTAGAAAGCGGTTCTAGAGGAGGCATGTCGTTCTCCTCCTCCAGGATCTCCACTTCCGAATTCCTCCCCCGCAACGGGTTCGGATTTCCTCTCATGCCATGGCCGTCGGTGGTCTCTCTTACTTCCGATGTTGCCGGATTGGTCTTCATTTCAAGTAATTTCTTCTTCATTTCTTCCATCACGGTGAACTTCCCCTCCAACCTTTCATTGTTGGAGGTGATTTGGTTTTGAAAGTCGAAGAATCTTCCCTCCAAATCGGATTTCAATTGTGTGATTTCGCCTTCCAAGACTTCTACCTTCTTTCCAGCCATCGTTCTTCCCAACGGATCTCAGCAACTCACTTCCGGAAACCAAAAGCTCGCTGAAAAATCAGGATTTCAGCCGCCTAAGGTCCCAAATCGATTATCTGATACCAATTTGATAGGAAATACTTGATTTCAAGTAGTTCCTAACCAAATCTGAAGTAAAACAGCAAAAAAAATTGCTGTTTACAGCAGTGGACAGCAGGTGATCACAAGAAAACAGCAATAACTAGAGAAAAAACTGAGAGAAAACTCAAGTCAAGACTTGTATTTCACTAATAGATGAATAAAATAGCAAGATACAATTGATCCTCAATTCGAGAGGAGGATCGATCTCTCCCAAATCTCTGGCAACGCCAAGAGCCCAAAGAAAACCTAAATCTAAGAGATCTCAAAATTTCAGTCAAATTCAAGATGATCAAACCCTAGGAAAATCAACTATTTAATACATACAAATCAAAAGGAAATCCCTAAACAGTCCCTACATTCAAATTCCCTCCTAATCTTCCTCAAAATTTCTTCCTAAAACGCTCCCGCAAGGCGAGCGGCTCGCGCGGCCTCCTCCTAGGCGGAGAACTTCCGCTGCGTGCATCTGGGCCGGTCCTGCATGGATCGGCTGGACCGTTCCACTGGACCGGTCTAACATGATCATAATGAATCTAGCAATTTTCAGAAAGTACATAATTTTTTGCTTTGCAATTCTATTTTGTTAAGGGGTATTATTACAATAATTTTAGTGAATAATCCCTTGTTGAAGTAGATAGCCCCCAAGAATGGAATGAAAGTATTATCTTCCATTGTCAATCTTGAAGGCTTGAATTTTAGTTTTAAAAATATGTTTATTTGTAATTGGTAGGATTTTTAAAGATGTGACAAGTCTTAGATTTTAGTACTTTTAGTGTAACTATTTGCAAATGATATGAATCACCTAGCCTTTGAGATATTGATAACTTAAGAGTTGGTCTCCAAATATCACTATGAATAATAACAAAAGGCTAAAGTTTCAAATGGGATTGACGCATACATTTTATTAATCAAGAAGTGAAAGTCTTTTATGGTATATAAAGTTGGGATGACAAAGATGGAGATGTCATAATATAATCTCACTCTCTTTGGAGTAAAATATATATTGAGCATATTTTATTAACAATTGAATATTTTCTTCAGCATTCAAGATGTAGAGTCCAGCATTTATCCTAGCATTGTTAATCATCCTTTTTTAGTCCACATTCTAGAATGCATACCGAGCAGGAAAAATTTAATAACAGCTCATATTATTAGTGATTTTATTGGTAGATTAAAGATTGCATAACATTTTGAAAACTCATAGGATCAAACTTTGAACCATGAAACTAGCGATTTTAGTCGTCCTAAATATTTTTCCTAAGACTTCATCAAAAATTTTATTTAGTCTAAGAAGAAATTTTTATATCATGTTGATACAAATCAATGCAGTAGGGTAGTTTAGTGATTTTTATGGGTCATTTATTGCTTTATTTATTCCTTCTTAAGTGGAACTAGGGTATTTTAAAGTAATAAATGAAGAAGCTTAGGTGGCTCTCCCCCCCTCCCTCCTTAATGATTACTTGAAGTCGTAGCCATCCTTGAGTTGCCTAGCCCTTCCCATGCAGTTAATCTCTGGAGGTTTAAGGATCCTCAAATTACCTAGTTATCATATTTTATTGTTGTATTTAACTATTTATAGCTTCTTTAAAGATATACAGCTGTTGTCAATATCTGATAAGGGTGATGGAGACACCCAAAGTTTAGAACCATGCTGCCAAAACCTGAGCATATTAGATGATTTAAAAGTTTATGATCTCTTAATAGTCAAATCAGATGATTAAATTAACTCTGAAAAGGAAGATAAAAATAGTGAAACCCACTTCGTTCCATCCCATTACAAAAATAGAGGAAAACTTCACAATGGAAAAATTAAAGCAACTCGAAAAAGCCTGATCAAAATTTGCTAGACCTAAGGAGCTTATGATTTACGTGCTCTACTCTTGATACCTCACTGCATGTAAGATCTCTTTGAAATCAGGATCAACATATCAAAGAAATACCTACAAATATATATATCAGGTAAATTCAACTTGACTCAACACCATCAGTTTCATAAATAAACATTCTCCGAGTTTTCTTTGTAATCTTAAGAAGATTTCTAGTAATTCTATTCATAAGGCTAATACCTTGTGCGCACAACCATCACGAGGCCTAAAAAATATGGTAAACCCAACGGTGTTCATAACTCACATTAGTAATTAAGATAGACACTCAGATGGATCATAAATACCTTTTAGTAGGGCTTTTACAAATCTCATGTCCAACATAATTGAAGCTGTCAAAAAGATAAATTCATGGTGTCCCTCACAACAACATCAAACCTTTATCCCATTATGTGGAACTTTTATTTGGTCCGATGAACGTATGTAGAGCTATGTTCGGCCGGCACTAAGATCGCAGGCACAAAACGAGAAATACCGAGCAATACCAACAATAACGAGAAATACAATTATGTGAAGACAAAATACCGAGTAATACCGAGCAATACCGAGTAATCCCAAAAAAATACCGAGTTTTTTCTAGAAAAACTCGGTATTTTTTGGAATTACTCGGTATTGCTCGGAATTACTCGGTATTGATCTTCACAGAGCGGTATTCCTCGTTATTACCAAACAATTCCTAGCAATACCGACCAAATACCGAGCAAAAACCGAGTAACAATACTCTGACCGAACGTAGAGCTACGTCCGGTCAGAGGACGTAATAAAAGTTCCATTATGTGGGTCGACTAAATGAATTTTTTTTCTCCATTATATCTTATGAAGAGTTAAATTCTCATTTAAATTTATTAAAGAAAGGTTATTTTTAATATTTTATAATCAAGTCTTTCCAGTTCTATCTCTAATACATCTACTCTACTAACCGGTCACTGGAAGGCCATCGTTTTATGTGGCCAAACCATCTAAGTTAACTCTCTCTATTCTTATTTTCCATTGGAGCTACTCCAACATTTTCATGTATATGCTCATTTTGTATTCTTTCTCTTAGACTAAAGCCACTCATCCACTTGGGCATTCTCATCTTTGCAACACTTAACTTAATATTATGCCTCTTTTTTACGGGACAACATTCTGCGCCATAAAGCATTGCAAGTCTTACCGCCATCTTATAGAAGTTTCCCTTAAGTTTGAGGGGTACTTCTCTATCACACAACAAGTCCGATGCATTCCTCCACTTTAACCATTCAACTTGAATTCTACTAATAATATATCATCTATTTCACCATCGCTTTGAACAATAGATCTAAAATATCTAAAACATATACTCTTATTAAAGACTTGATTGCTCAATCACAATCTCCCCACTAGATCTATTACTACTAAAATTACACTCCATGTATTCGGTTTTAGATCTACTTAAATGAAATCCTTTAGACTCTAAAGTTGACCTCCATAATTCAAGTTTTCCTTCAACTCCCTCACCAAAAAAAAAGTACAGATGCTCCTTTCTCGTTGTTTATACCATCAGCCATAACTTGTAGCAAGAATACTCGTCTATTTAATCCATTTTTTTCCCATATTGGAATATCATCCACCTTGTGCCACTTTTGTTATCCATGTCGTAATTATGTTTCTCCCTGTGTCAAGCAAGAGATGATGACTAATAGGCCTAATAAATTGCAAACATGTCAAAAGCGGGCGCCAGATACTTTATTTGGCATATTTTTCTAAAATTGAAGTTTTTCATATATTTATGCAACTCTGATATGATTTCTTACTATGAAACTGCTATTTTTTTGGCAAAGGCTGAGGATGCCAGACAAGAAGTAAACTCCTGGGTTCAAAACAGAACTGGTGGCCTTATCAATGAGCTTCTTCCATCTAGATCTGTAGATGAAATGACTAGGCTTGTCCTCGGCAATGCACTGTATTTCAAAGGAGCCTGGGATCAAAGGTTTGATGCTTCTCAAACCAAAGACTCCGAGTTTTATCTACTTGATGGAAGCACCATTCAAGTTCCTTTCATGTCTACCAAAGAGAAGCAGTATCTCTCTGCTTACAATGATTTTAAAGTCCTTGGGATACCTTATAAGCAAGGCGAGGATGAAAGACGGTTCTCTATGTATATCTTCCTTCCATATGCTCGCGACGGCCTTCGCAATCTGGCAGAAAAGCTGAGTTCTGAATCAGAGTTCTTGAACCACCATATTCCTTGGGAGAAGGTTACCGTTGGGAAATTCAAAATTCCAAAATTCAAAATTTCATTTGGTTTCGAGGCGTCCGGACTTCTTAAAACCTTGGGCTTGACCACACCATTTGGTCAAGATGCCGATCTAACTGAAATGGTGGATTCAGCTGTGGGAGGAAAGCTTTATGTCTCTTCAATTCATCACAAATCCTTTGTGGAGGTGAATGAGGAAGGAACTGAAGCAGCTGCTGCTACTGCTGCTGTAGTTAATATGCTGAAGAGTATGAGGCCAGTTGAGCCCCTGGACTTCGTTGCTGATCACCCATTTCTTTTCGTGATCAGAGAAGACGAGACTGGAGTTGTCCTCTTCATTGGGCATCTGTTGAATCCTCAAACTGCAGTATAAATTCATCAGGGCTAATGCATTATTTTCTCTCACAGGTAAGTTTTTTGTTTTTTGTTTTTATTTTTATTTATTTTATTTTTTTTTAGGTAAGTTTTTTGTTGAACTAATTACTACGTTTACTTTTGAAAATTTTAGCTTTATTTGAGTAAAGTACTTTAAATAGCTTGAAATGATCAAAGTCCTTGAGTTAAAAGTATTGCCTGTTATACTTTAATGGCTTGAAATTGCAGCTTCTTATTTTTCAACTTTTTTTTTTCTTCAAAGTGTTTTTGCTCTCTCCTTGATTTAAGTGTTTTACTTGGATGGTGGGTGGGTTACACGATGTATTGTATGGAGATCTTTTCTTTTTGGAAAGGGGCATTTAGGTAAATTAAGGCAAATTCACACACATCACATATGTAAGACTCGAATTCAAAACCTTTTGATTGATAGTCAAAACTTCTAATCAATAGAGTAAGATGAGTTGCGTATGTGTTGTATGGAGATGCTAGTTGCATATGATCACCCTTTATATGCTAGTGTCTGTGCTCTAAGGCCCACAAATGGTCATGCAATGCAGGTAGGTCTTGATTCTGAGAGATTATTACGTGCAGAGTCCGGACAGTGAACCGTTTGGTTTTGAGACTGAACAAGAAAAGCGCAATTAATGTTCACCGTTGCGCTTTTACTGCATTTTTATTGTTCGCAGTCACAAAATTAAATGGTTCTTTGTGTTCGGACTCCTCTCTCCTTGATTTGAGCATAATAAAGTACATAATAGCCATTAAATTTTTTACAATGCAGGCAATGAATTTAGATCAAACATTGAAATGAATGGGAGAAAAAAATCATAAAATTGTCATCTCATAATTGAATTAAGGTAATAATGGTTGATAGCTCTTAGAAGGTTTAAGGAAATTATGCTAACTTAGCCCAGTTTTCATTTGGATGAGGAATTTGATTGATTAATTTAGAGGCTGTTTGTGATAATTTTTTTATTTATAATTTGGTATGAAATAATAATATATTATATATTTAAAAAAAATATTATTTTTATTGGCCATGATTGCTGCTGTCATAAGTTGTGATTAGTGGCTTATGGTGTAGGTTCAGGTTTGTCTTTATTTAAAAATTAATTAAACAAATAACAAATTATTTTCTTCAATGACTTGAAAATTAATTTGTTTAGTTTAAAAAAAATAAAAACTATCTGACAATATAAATCAAGTTTAGTTTTAAAAAACAAAAAAATAAAAAATTGATCTTATATGGCTACTTAGAATGTTTTTTGTGGCTACTTTTATTTTTTATTTTTTAAGAAATTTATTTTAAAAAAACATAAATTAAGAATTAAAAAATAAATTAAAAAATAAACTTCATTTTCCATCCCCAGTCTATGATTGGCATATCAAAAGGCTTCCATCTCAAGCAACAAATTTATATTTTTTTTATTTTAAAAAAATGTTTTTCTAACTTTAGTATAAAGTTTTGTTTGAAATAGCATTTTTTAAGATTTTATTTTTTAAATTTTAATCATTATTTTGTTCAATTATTACTTATACATATATATTAAATTGCTTTCTTTACAACAATTTAACAAAATAATAAAAAAATGGTTTCAAACAAAACTAAGAAACTTTAATAGGCCTAAACCTTATTTCACAGTTGACAAAAATCAGCAAAAACTAACTACAACAACCACTTACTTGCTGTAGATCAACCACCATTACATGGTATAAACTATCTCCCCACTGCTGTCCACATAAAGTTTTCAAGTCCTCAGCGATATGGAGACTTAAAGTTTTCAAATCCTTCTTAGCGAATGGCTTCGAAGGATACCTGACTGGCAGCCTGCCTTGCCCGCTGGAACCCGCACCCGACACAGTAAATGCCGATTATCGGCTTTGGCGTTTCATAGACCAAAATTTGGTCTCTGGTTTGCTCTCCACAGTATACCCCTCTGTTTTACCATATATTATACATCTCTTCACAGCCTGTGAGATTTGGGCTACTCTTGAAACCCATCTACAGCCAACCAACCGGTCTTGTGCTATCCAATTGAAGCATGAACTTCACAACATCAAAATGGGTAGTCAATCCATCACTCAATATCTCACACAGATAAAGACCCTCATTGATAATATTGTTGCAGCCGGCTCAAATGTCTATTCCGAAGACATTATCATATTCATCTTGAATGGCCTACCCCCACCTACAATCCCCTAAAAGCAGCAATCCGCACCTCCCCTCATTCTCTCAACCTTGAAATTTTATATTCACTGCTATGCAGTGAAGAGATCCATATAAAAAATGAACTGTAGCGAGATCTTCATACTTCATCGGACACCCAGGCACTCTACTCTGCTCGCACTTCAACTTCCCGCGAGAGAACTCTTCCGGCCAAAACTTTGTCGCGGTCGTGGATCTCCATTCAACAACAAACCTTCACCTACTCGCCCTCCAACTGGTAAGACTACTATCCGTCCCTAATGTTAGATCTGTGGTAAACTTGGCCATACCACCTTATCATGTTGGCACCGATGAAATAATCCTCCAATCCATGAGCATTCATCTCCAACCCATATCTGCCCGCTACTACGGAATGGGTTCTAGACTCTGATGCTTACACTCACCTCACCACGGATATCAACAACTTGCAGCAAGCGACGCCATACACTGGCATCGATACCGTCTCCATCGCAAATGGGTCATCCCTCCCCATTCATAACACCGGCCAAGGTATCCTCCCTCTACCAGAAACAAACCATAAGCTCCAACTCCACAACCTTTTATATGTTCCTTCCCTTTCTCACAATTTACTTTCCGTTTCAAAACTTACATCTAATAACAATTGCCACATCTCTTTTGATTCGGGCGGCTTATCCAGCCACGATTCTCAGGACCATAAAATCATTTTCCGTGGCAGCATTCGTGATGGCTTGTATCCTCTCCACGCCTCAGCAGTTACTAAGCCGTCAGCCCTTCATACATCCATTGCCTCCACTTCAACTTGGCACGCTCGGCTCGGTCACCCCCATCCGCGAGTGATGACAATATTATCTAAAAATATCCCTTCTATTTGTAATTCCTCTACTTTTTCCTTATTTCAATAATGTAAAGTGGCCAAGAGCCACAAGTTAACTTTTCGTAGTAGTTCTACTCATATAACCGAACCTTTTCACTTAATCCATTCCGATGTTTTGGGACCAGCTCCTGTCTCATCTCTTAATGGCTACCGTTATTATATAATCTTTATCGACGATTATTCAAGATATTGCTGGTTATTCCTCCTACACACCAAGGATGAGGTCTTCAGTAAATTTAAACAGTTTCATTCCATGGTCCAAACCAATTTCCACACAAACATCAAAGTCCTCTGTTCCGATGGAGGAGGAGAATACAATAGCAATATTTTCACTCAACATCTCTTAACCAACGACATCACCCGTCAACTTTCTTGCCCCTATACACCTGAGCAAAACGGTGTAGCCGAACGGAAGCACCGTCACCTACTTGATGCCACACGTACCCTTTTACATGCATCTAACCTTCCACCAAAATTATGGGCCGAAGCATTACAGACTTCCAACTACCTAATAAACCGTCTACCTTCCTCCGCCATTAACTTCCAAACCCCATTCACCTTAATCCATGGCCATCCACTAACTTACACCCATTTACGCACATTCGGTTTTATATACTTTTCCTGGTTAAAACCACAAGCTGCTCACAAGCTTGCTCCCCATTCTCATCCTTGCATTTTCCTCGGTTACTCCACCCAACATAAAGGCTTTCGCTGTTTCAATCTCACTTACCCATAAAATTTACATCTCACGTCATGTTATTTTCTAAGAACAATCTTTCCACCAAAATCTTCCAGGAACCATATCAAACAACACAACGTCCCAACCTCAACCGCTACATCTCCTAATCCCTCCTACTATCTCCCAATCAACTCCCTTACCCATCATTTCACCAATTTCCTTGACCCCACCCGCTACATCACCTACTCCTATACCACCTCAACAATCAACCAACTCTACTTCAGATACGAACCCCCCACCGTCCATAATAACTCCCACCACCCATCCCACTTTACACCCCATGCAAACCCGTCTCCGCACTGGTCATCTCCGTCCTAAGCCCAGTTTTGATCTCTTAGCCAATCCTACCACTTCAACAACCCCTTCCTCTTACACCCAAGCTTCCAAACTCCAACCATGGAGGACCGCCATGTCCACCGAATTCCTTGCCCTCCAAAAACAAGGAATGTGGTCTCTTACTAAGCCACAACCCAATACACCTGTCCTTGGTTGTCGTTGGACTTATAAACTCAAGCTCCATCCTGACGGGAGTATAGCTCGTCACAAAGCACGTCTCGTCGCACACGGTTACACTCAGCAACTTGGTGTCAATTATAAAGATACATTCAGTCCTGTCGCCAAGCTTCCTACAATACGTGTTCTCCTCACCATTGCTCTCGACAACAACTGGAAAATATTTCTATTCGACGTAGCTAATGCCTTCCTACATGACGACCTCCAAGAAGAAGTATACATGTATCAACCGCAAGGATTCATCGATCCACAACACCCGGACCACGTTTTCCGCTTACACAAGGCCATATACGGCCTCAAGCAGTCTTCATGCCAATGTTTCCAAAAACTAACATATTTTTTAACAAATTTTGGCTTCTATTTCAACAGGTCCGATCCTTCTCTCCTCTGTTACATCAATAAGAAAATTCAAATATATTTTCTCATTTACGTTGACGATATATTGCTCACCGGCAACCACCCAGAGACCATCCAACAACTACTGTCACAATTGCAAGCCAATCTTTCTCTTACACAACTTGGTCCGGTCTCAATGTTTCTCGGTATACAGGTTCAATATACAGATTATGGCATGTTCTTATAGCAATCTCATTATGCCCATGCCATTTTAGAATCAATTCGTTTCACTTCCTGTAAACCGACCACCACCCTTATGTCCTTCAAATCCACCAAACAGCTTACCCCTGATTCACCATATCCTGATCCCACTTCCTATCACCGCCTTACTGGTTCTCTGCAATATCTTACTATCACCCGCCCCGACATCGCTTTTGCCACCAATTGCATATGCCAACATATGAACAACCCCTCCAATCACAACTTTCAAGCTCTAAAAAGACTTATTCGCTACATTAAAGGGACTAACATTATGACTTACCTATCACCAAAGGAGATCTCACACTTCGCACATATATAGATGTTGATTGGGCCGACGATTCTACCAACCGCAAATCTATTACAGGTTTTTGCACCTACCTCGGTCCCAATCTCATTTCTTGGCATGTCAAGAAACAAGCCACCGTGGCTAAATCCTCCAATGACTTACCTATCACCAAAGGAGATCTCACACTTCGCACCTATATAGATGCAGATTGGGCCGCCGATTCTACCAACCGCAAATCTATTACAGGTTTTTGCATCTACCTCGGTCCCAATCTCATTTCTTGGCATGTCAAGAAACAAGCCACCGTGGCTAAATCCTCCAATGAGGCCGAATATCGATCCCTTTCTTCTGCCACTTCCGACGTCATTTGGCTTCGTCGTCTAGCCACCGATTTTCTCATTCCTCAGTCACTCCCAACTCCTATTTAATGTGATAATATTTCCGCACTTGCTCTTGCAAATAACCTAGTTTTTCACGCCATGACCAAACACATTGAGATAGACTATCATTTTATAAGTGATCACATCAAGAGCAAAGAAGTTGAGATCTTCCACATAAGCTCCATTGATCAGCCAGCTAACATATTCACCAAAGCTCTCTTAGCTCCACGCTTCTCCGATCTTCGAACCAAATTAACTATCCAACAGTTAGATACTTAATTTGAGGGGGGCTATCAACACCCCGGTTCGGTACACCGCAGCACAACTTAATATAAAGCCACAGCATACACCAGCTCTCCACCACCACTGTCATAAACGGCTTTGGCAGACTCTAGAACATTCCTTTTTCATATATAAATACACATTCACTGTACATGCAATGGTTACCATGAATTAATGAAAGTATTCCCTGCTACGTTGAATCATCCTCTGTTTCTTCTTCTTCTTCTTCGTTTCTTTTTCCCTGCTTAGCTTTTGCAGGTTATTTGTTAGTTTAGAACAATGCTGCCAAAACCTGAGCATATTAGATGATTTAAAAGTTTATGATCTCTTAATAGTCAAATCAGATGAATAAATTAACTCTGAAAAGGAAGATAAAAATAGTGAAACCCACTTCGTTCCATCCCATTACAAAAATAGAGGAAAACTTCACAAAGACAAACTTAAAGCAACTCGAAAAAGCCTGATCAAAGTTTGCTAGACCTAATGAGCTTAAGATTTACGTGCTCTATTCTTGATACCTCACTGCATGTAAGATCTCTTTGAAATCAGGATCAAGATATCAAAGAAATACCTACAAATATATAGATAAGGTAAATTCAACTTGACTCAATACCATCAGTTTCATCAATAAATATTCTCTGAGTTTTCTTTGTAATCTTAAGAAGATTTCTAGTAATTCTATTCATAAGGCTAATACCTTGTGAGTCCAACCATCACGAGGCCTAAAAATATGGCAAACCCAACTCTGTTCATACCTCACATTAGTAATTAAGATAGACGCTCAGATGGATCATAAATACCCTATGTTGCATCGATACGGATACGGCGACACGGATACGACACGATACGGATACGGGACACGTCAATTCTTAAAAATAGAGGATATGGGTACGGCGTGGACACGGCATTATAATTTATAAATCATACTTAAAAATTAAGAAAGCAAACAAAGCATAATATTTAAAATTACAAAAAAAAAAATGACAACAACATCATTTGTAGCCTTGTAGCTTATAATATCAAAATATAAGCAAGTATTAAATGTCTAGTACAACAAAAAAAGCATAAACATAAATTATCTAGCACTTGAAGTTTCAACTATTCAATAGAGGGAATTATATAATTATCTTCTTCATTGGTTTGTCTTTGAACTTCTATATCATCTTCAATAAATATCATAGCTTCTAATCAAGAGACTCAAATCCATCTCGAAAATGAGAGAATCTTGCTCGCAACCGCGGAAGTAAATACGACACGTCTTTTTTTCGGATTTCTTTTTGTTTTTCAACGGACACGCGTATCAGATACGCGTGTCCTTTTGAAATTAAATAGTATTTAATTGGATACGGCTTTGGCGTATCCGACACGTATCGGTGGAGTATCGGAGGCGTATCCGTGTATCGGTGTATCGGATACAGCACGCCTTCATAAATAGGTGTATCGGTGCAACATAGTAAATACCTTTTAGTAGGGCTTTTACAAATCTCATTTCCAACGTAAGTTAAGCTATCAAACAGATAAATTCATGGTATCCCTAAACAACAACAACAACAACATCAAGCATTTATCTCACTACGTGAGATCAGCTACTTGAATTCTTTTTTTCCATTGTGTTCTATTAAGAGTTAAATTATCATTTAAATCTAATAAAGAAATATCATTTCTAATATTTTCTAACCAAGTCTTTTCATATCTACCTTTACAATTCTTAATATAAGTCAAATCTAATACATCTCCTCTCCTAACCGGGTCATTGGAAGGCCACCGTTTTATGTGACCAAACCATCTAAGTTAACTCTCTCTAATCTTATTTACCATTGGAGCTACTCCAATATTTTCACCTATATGGTCATTTCGTATTCTTTCTCTTAGAGTAAAGCCACTCATCCACCTGAGCATTCTCATCTTTGCAACACTTAACTTAATATTATGCCTCTTTTTTATTGGACAACATTCTGCGCCATAAAGTATTGCAAGTCTCATCACCATCTTATAGAAGTTTCCCTCAACAAGTCCGATGCATTCCTCGACTTTAACCATCCAGCTTGAATTATACTAATAATATCCCATCTATTTCACCATCACGTTGAACAATAGATCTAAGATATCTAAAACATGTACTCTTATTAATGACTTGATTGTTCAATCACAATCTCCCCACTAGATCTATTACTTCTAAAATTACACTCCATGTATTTGATTTTAGATCAACTTCAACGAAATCCTTTATACTCTAAAGTTGACCTCAATAATTCAAGTTTTCCTTCAACTCCCTCACAAAAAAAAAAGTATAGATACTCCTTTCTCGCTGTTTATACCATCAGCCATGACTTGTAGCAAGAATACTCGTCTTTTTAATCCATTGTTTTTTCCATATTGGAATAGAATCCACCTTGTGCCACTTTTGTTATTCGTGTTGTAATTATGTTTCTTCCTGTGTCAAGCAAGAGATGATGAGTAATAGGCCTATTAATCAAGAAGTCTTAGGTTCGAAACTTACATATATGATTTGTTTGTGAGTTTATCGTAATTAGTTCAAAATTCTAAAAAAAAAATCAACATTTATGTGAATTTTCATGCGATCCTTGACTCAAATTCATGACCCTATTTTTGCTTGCTTGCACTAAAAAAACATATTACTGAAATGATAAATTTTTTCTTCATCTTTTTGTTGCGTTCAGTTGGAAATCACCTTTGATTTTAAACTCTATTAGCTCACTTAAAATCCCTTTAAATATAATGATTTTATTTTCATATAGAAAATAAATGAATAAAATTATCATTTTTAGATTATATTTTTTGTCTACAACCATCATTTGAATTAGGGGTGTCAATATTTGACCCGACCCGAACCAGACCCAAAAATTTCAGGTTCGATCAAGCCAAACCCGAACCGGGTCGGGTTCGGGTTAGTGATTTCGACCCGTTTGTAAAACCGGGTCAGGTTCGGATTGACCCGAAAACCCGAAATCAACCCGGTTTGACCTGTTTTTAATTAATTTAGGAGGGTTTAATGGATTTTTCTGAAATAAGTAAATGGTATTTCAAAAAATTATAAACATATTATCCAAATTAAATTAATCTTGATTTATTTTAAATTAATTGAAGTAAATATTACCTTAATTTAAGGTTTAGATTTAAATAAATTGAATTAAATAAAAAATTTAATAAAATATACCCGAATCGGGTCGGGTTTGGGTTGACCCGGACCCGAAGCGGGTCGGGTTCGGATTCGGGTTCGAAAAACTAACCCGTTTGCAAAAACGGGTCGGGTTGAATATTGTCGGGTCAATTTAGGGTTGGACCTGAACCCGACCTGTGACCCGATTTTGACAACCCTAATTTGAATTAGTATTAGCCTTTCATTCTACAATATGCCTTGCCTGGGTCAAACAACTTGCTTCAGTCGCACGGAAGGCGTGTGTCTCATAAAGCTAACGTCAGATGCAACATAATAGACCCTTCTAATAGATCAATGTGGTATAGTGGACTCTAAGCTCATAATATTTGATGATACTTTTATTTGAGGAATGATAATTATTTTTATAAATTTTTTTTAATTTATTTGAGAAGTATAAAATTATATTTATATAGTGCTCATAGTCAAATTGAGTATTTTGACATTATTATAGTCATCTTAATTGAATTAAAAAAAATAATAAAAATAATATCTTTATATATTCAGTGTTAGGCTCAATGAGCTCGCCAAGGACTTCCATTTAAAAATTAAAACAAAAACGTTTTTCATATCACACCCTCATAATTGTCTTATTATCAGTCTTTGCGGTACGACAAAATTAGTTAAATTATATTAAACAAATAGGGCCAATTTGATAAGATATTGATAAATAGTAAATATAAATTATGATTTTTAAGATATGCATTAGTTGAATGGACGGCTTACAGCGACAAAGTAGTAATTTTTTTGTATTAGTAAAATTAGACAAAACACCTGTCGCGATCCGGCTCGGGCGGGATCCGTCCCCGTCGGGTCGGGTCGTGACAAGCTTTTAGAGCTTTTAGTGGTATCAGAGCACTGGTTTTGGAAACTGGTTGGATTGTAAAACAGAGCTCTAGGAAGTGATCAGTGAGTCTGTCAGGAGGTAGTTTTGGGTCGTTTGGCTTTTTATTGTGTTGTTTTTGTGTTGTTTTTGTGATAGTTTTCCGGATTTTCTGGATTTTTCTGTATGGATCAGCCAGACCCAGACATGACAGACGGGCAGAGTGCCGATCAGGCAGCACCAGTGGGGAGTACAGCCCCAGTGGTCGGTGCTGATACACTGTCTCAGTTTGCTTCACTTGTTGCTCAGATGATGAGCGAGACTCAGAGCAGAGCTTCTACTGTTAGATCTGAGGACATTGATCGACATCTGCAGTTATTTTTGAGGTTGAAGCCTCCGAGATTTGAGGGCGCTGTTGAGCCCAGAGCAGCTGAGGAGTGGCTGAGGAGGTTGGAAAAGACTTTTGATGGAATGTAGTGTCATGCAGATAGGAAGGTTCCGTTAGCTGTTTTTCTGTTAGACGGAGAGGCTGAGCACTGGTGGGACGGCCAGCAGGCAGCCAGATTTCAGGGTAGACTGAACTCTTTGATCACTTGGGAAGAGTTCACTGAGGTATTCAGAGACTGGTTTGTTCCTCCTTCTGCACGACAGCAGATGCAGGAGAGTTTTCTGAGGCTTGTTCAGGTGAGCAAGACGGTGATGCAGTACGAGGCTGAGTTTACTGCATTGGCCAGGTACGCTCCGCAGCTGGTCAGCACTTCTGCTGAGAGGTGCTACAGATTTCTGAGAGGATTACGAGACACTTTGAGGCAGCCTCTGATACCATTCAGGATCACTGGCTTCGCTGAGCTTGTGGAGCGAGCTCGTCTGATTGAGAATGACATGACGGCTACTCAGCAGCGGTGGACTGCGAGTAGGAAGAGATTTGGAGGTGAGACTTCTGGCAGCGGTTCCTCTGGGAAGAGGAGATTTGTTCCTGGATCTGGATCTTGAGATTCCAGAAGGAGCGGAGGATCGTCTGGTACTGTTACCAGTACGACTAGTTCTGGATCTGTCAGTACGGCACCTGTGTGCCAGAGTTGTGGACGGCGACACCATGGCCAGTGCTACAGGATAGCTGGTCTTTGTTTCAGATGTGGTCAGCCGGGACATAGGATTGCAGAATGTCCACAGACTGGATTTGATCGGCGTTCTGAGTACCGATCTGAGGGTTTTGTCAGACCTGCCGGTTCAGCAGGAAGACCGAGGACTGTTCCTGCTCGCCCTGAGGGATTTTCTGGTAGAGGTGGTAGTACTAGTTCGGGACCACGGAGACCATCTACGACTCCCTCTGAGCATAGTAGTTCTATTGCTTCAGCTCCTGTACCAGTTCAGCCACGAGTTTACAGTCTGAGTCAGCAGGAGGCTCGCGATGCTCCGGATGTTGTGACAGGTACGATTCACATTTCTGATCAGCCCTGTCGTATTTTGTTTGACTCTGGAGCTAGTCACTCGTTTCTTTCTGAGCATTGTTTTGACCGAATCCAGATGCCTTTGTTTTCTCTGCCGGTTTCTTTGTCTGTAATTTTACCGGCTGGAAGTAATTTGATTGCCCGCAAGTTTTGTTTGTGTGAGATTGACATTGCTGGCAAGAAGTGGAAATCTAGCTTGATTTTATTGCCGATTTCTTCGTATGATGTGATTCTGGGAATGGATTGGCTGAGTCTGTATGAGGCTCAGATTGACTGTCTGAAGAAGCAAGTGAGTTTGCTTATGGCTGGAGAGAGAGTTGTATTTCAGGGATTACGAGGTGTTCTCTCCAGTCTGATTTCAGCGTTGGAGGTAAGCAGGATGTGGAAGAAAGGATGCCCAGTATTTTTGGATTCGGTGCGGGATCTGAACCTGGAGGTTGGTTCTGTTTCTGAGATCCCTGTGGTACGGGAGTTTGCTGATGTTTTTCCTGATGAGTTGGTTGGTTTACCTCCGGATAGAGATGTGGAGTTCTCTATCGATATTTTTCTGGGTACCGCTCCGATATCAAAAGCTCCGTACAGGATGGCACCGAAAGAACTTTCTGAGTTGAAAGTTTAGCTTCAGGAGTTGGTTGACAGAGGTTTTGTGCGTCCTAGTGTTTCACCCTGGGGAGCACCTATTTTATTTGTGAAGAAGAAGGATGGTACACTCCGTATGTGTATTGATTACAGAGATTTGAACAAGGTTACGATCAAGAACAAGTATCCTTTGCCTCGGATTGATGACTTGTTTGATCAACTTTCCGAATCTTCAGTATTTTCAAAGATTGACTTGCGATCCGGATATTATCAGGTGAAGGTGAAGGAGGCTGATGTGGTGAAGACTGCTTTCAGTACTCGGTACGGGCACTACGAGTTTTTGGTTATGCCTTTCGGGGTAACCAATGCGCCTGCGATTTTCATGGATTTGATGAACCGAGTGTTCAGGGAGTATTTGGATCAGTTTGTGATCGTCTTCATCGACGATATTCTGGTATATTCTGCATCTGAGGATGATCATGCCAGACATTTGAGGATTGTGTTGGAGACTTTGAGGAGGCATCAGCTATATGCCAAGTTCTCCAAGTGTGAATTCTGGCTGAAGAGCATTTCTTTTCTAGGGCATGTGATTAGCGGAGAAGGCATTTCTGTAGATCCCCAGAAGATTCAGGCAGTTGCTGATTGGCCAAGGCCAACTACGGTATTTGAGGTACGTAGTTTCTTGGGCATGACCGGATATTATAGAAAATTTGTGAAAGGATTTTCGCAGATTTTGACTCCTCTGACGAGACTGACTCAGAAGTCAGTACCTTTTGTTTGGACACCGGAGTGTGAAGCTAGTTTTCAGAGATTGAAGGATTGTCTGACTTCAGCTCCAGTGTTGGCACTTCCGTCAAGTACGGAAGGTTTTCAGGTGTTCAGTGATGCTTCACTGAAAGGACTGGGTTGTGTCCTGATGCAGCATGGTCAGGTAATTGCTTATGCTTCGAGACAATTAAAACCACATGAGAAGAATTACCCGACGCATGATTTGGAGTTAGCTGCAGTAGTTTTTGCTTTGAAGATTTGGCGTCATTACATGTATGGCGTCAGATGTGAGATCTTTACTGATCATAAGAGCCTGAAGTATATTTTTACTCAGAAGGATCTGAATTTGAGGCAAAGACGGTGGCTCGAGTTGATCAAGGACTATGATTTGACTATTCAGTATCAGCCTGGGAAGGTGAATGTGGTAGCGGACGCTCTGAGCAGGAAATCTTCTGGATTGTCAGGTTTGCAGCTTACCTGTGATGACTTCCTGATTCGTGATTTGGAGCGATTGCAGTTGGAGGTGATTTCCTCCAGTGGTTTGGAGTTAGCTCAAATGAGTATTCAGTCTTCTTTGGAAGCACGGATTCAAGAAGCCCAGAAGTCAGATTCTGATTATTCGAAGTTGATTGCACAGATTGGATCTGGTAAGACTCCTGAACTTCGAATTTCTGATTCTGGTGCTATTTTCTGTAAGAACAGGTTGTGGGTACCTGTGTTTGGAGATTTGAGGTAGGAGATTCTGTACGAATCTCATCATTCAGGCTACACTGTTCATCCAGGCAGTGGTAAGATGTATGCCGATATGAAGCTTTTGTTCTGGTGGCCTGGGATGAAGAAGGATGTGGCAGAGTTTGTGTCGAGATGCGAAGCCTGTCAGTTGGTGAAGGCAGAGCATCAGCGACCAGGTGGACTGTTGCAGTCGTTGCCTATCCCTGAGTGGAAATGGGAGGAGGTAACGATGGATTTTGCGATGGGTTTTCCTCGATCTAGACAAGGGCACGATGCTATTTGGGTAGTTGTAGATCGATTGACGAAGTCAGCCCATTTTCTTCCGATCAGACAGACGGATTCAGTTGAACGCTTGGCACAGATATATGTGAAGGAGATAGTCAGATTGCACGGTGTGCCTCGGGTGATCGTTTCTGATCGAGATGGACGTTTTACTTCCAGACTTTGGAAAGGCATTCAGCAAGGCTTGGGTACGAAACTGCATTTCAGTACAGCCTTTCATCCTCAGACCGACGGACAGTCTGAGAGGACTATTCAGGTACTGGAAGATCTGTTGAGACTTTGTGTTCTGGACTTTAGCGGAAGCTGGGAAGATCATATTCCGCTGATTGAGTTTGCTTATAACAACAGTTTTCAGTCCAGTATCGGTATGGCACCGTACGAGGCTCTGTATGGCAGGAAGTGTCGTACTCCTTTGACTCTGACGGAGGTCGGAGATAGGCAGGTTTTGGGGGCCACTTTTGCTGATGAAACTGCTCAGAAGATCAATTTGATAAGAGAAAGATTGAAAGCGGCTCAAGATCGTCAGCAGAAGTATTACAATCAGAAGCACAGGTTTGTTGAGTTTCAGGTTGGTGACTTTGTGTATGTCAAAGTCAGCCCGATGAAAGGTGTGAGCAGATTTGGTCAGGTAAGCAAGCTTAGTCCGAGATATGTTGGACCTTTTGAAGTTCTGGAAAGAATTGGAAAAGCTGCTTACAAGTTATTACTTTCTGATTCTATGCCTGATGTGCATAATGTGTTTCATGTATCCACTCTGAGAAAGTGGGTTTCAGACTCTGGGAAGAAAGTATCAGCTGATGAGGTTGAGATTCAGGAGAATATGGCGTACAAGGAAGAGCCAGAGTTGATTTTGGCGTACGACGTCCGGAAGTTAAGAAATAAAGAGATTCCGATGGTTAAAGTCCAGTGGAAGCACCGGACTGCACGGGAAGCGACTTGGGAAAAGGAGTCTGACATGAGACGGTCGTACCCGTACTTGTTTTGACTGAGTTTGGACTGGATAATGTCGAGGACGACATTTTTCTGAGTTGGGGAGATTGTAATATCAATAATCTGCTCCAGTATCGTCCAGGACGATCTGGGATCGTCCTGGGACGATCAGTGAAGAAGAGCTCCAGATTTTGCCCAGAAGTGTTTCAGGTGATTTTCTGTAGGCATCGTCCAGGCCGATTGGAGACATCGGCCAGGCCGATTGGCACTGTAGAAAATATCGGCCAGACAACAGCCCTGGGAAGATTCCAGGACGATCCTTTTGGTCGGATCGTCCCGGGACGATGTCGCGATCGGCCGGGCCGATCTGAGTATGATTTAAGGGAATTCAGTCGTTTTGAAAAGAGAGAAAAATCTTTTAAAAATATCTGATTTACTGTTCTGAGGAGAGAGAAAAAGAGATTTTGGAAAAGTTGATTTTCGGACGACGCGGAGCCGTTTTCGTCCGACGAGACTGTTCAGGAAATTGCTGTGCTCGAGGTAAGGCACATTCCGCCTTTCTCAATTTTCAGTTCCGTCGCGTTTGGCGGTAATTTCTGTCCGGATTTCGTTTCCATTACAGTTTTTCGTCCGTATCTTCTGATTGGTTCAGTTTTTACCGCGTAACTTTCCGTATATTGTTGACGTGCCGAGTGTGCACATTTTGGTTATTTTCCGAAGATTTTTGTCCGGGTATTTTTGATTCGGCGATGTTTTTCGTAGACTACAATTTTCTGTGAAATTGTAAATTCTCTGTGCAGTAGAATAAATGTTCTGGAATATGATTATCTATATTCTGTGCGAATTCGGTAAATTTTCTTTGCAGGAAATTTTGTGTAAATTCTGTATACTGCCGTTGTGCTGCCCGATTTTTGGGTGATTTCTGATTTCTCCGGATTTCTTCTGAATTGAAATGCTATGTGTATAAGCTATACAAAGGGAGTTATAAGGGGCCTGAATCCTATGAGATTCAGTTAGTGTCGGGGAAATCTGAAATGAGCTCAAATCTGAAATCTGATATCTGTTCTGTTCCGGATCCGATGAATTCTGTTCTGGTGCTATAAGCACATCTGTTCTGGTGCCGTGAGCACAAAGGGAGGCATAAGGGGTCTGGATCCTATGAGATTCAGTCAGTGTCTGGGAAGGGAGGCATAAGGGGCTGGAATCCGTAGAAATTCCGTCAGTGTCAGGGCATTTAGCTATGAATGACATATGTATCTGTTCTGTTTTCTGTATCTGTTCTGTACGCAATTGTGATTCTGATATGATATGATCTGCAAATTCTGATATCTGATTTCTGTATAATTCTGACTCTGTTGATTTATTCTGTTCTGTGATCTGATCTGTACGACTCTGATTCTGATTTGATATATGTCCGTATAAGTTCTGATTTTCGATTCTGTTCTGATTCGAGATCCGATTCTGTTCCAATTTCTGATCTGATTTATGTCTGATGAATTTAGTTTTGGTTTCTGAGAATTTAGATTGGTGGTCTGTTGCTTTGCTGAGCTGTTGAGCTCACCCTTGCTTTCTGGTGGTTTTCAAGTTCTGGGAAAGGGAAGGAAGTCCAGGAATAGAGTTCAGAGTTCTGATTCGTATAGGTATACTTTTGATTTTTGTACAGTCATGGCTTTTCTGTTCTGTCTTTCTTTCTGTTGAAAGCCATGTACTATTCTGTAGATGATTATTTTGAGAAAATGAAAAGATAGATGTTTTGTTCCGCTGTGTTTGATGATTTATAGTAGCTCTGTTGTTTTGTGTTTTTGTGCCTGTTGAGTTTAAGTATTTGGAAGATCAGTTCAGTAACCAAATTCTAAAGCCAGATCCTGGATAAGAAGGTTTCGTCGCGATCCGGCTCGGGCGGGATCCGTCCCCGTCGGGTCGGGTCGTGACAGGGTTTGGGTTGACTGTTCAAAAATCAAAAGTATACCTATACGAATCAGAACTCTGAACTCTATTCCTGGACTTCCTTCCCTTTCCCAGAACCTGAAAACCACCAGAAAGCAAGGGTGAGCTCAACAGCTCAGCAAAGCAACAAACCACCAATCTAAATTCTCAGAAACCAAAACTAAATTCATCAGACAGAAATCAGATCAGAAATTGGAACAGAATCGGATCTCGAATCAGAACAGAATCGAAAATCAGAACTTATACGGACATATATCAAATCAGAATCAGAGTCGTATAGATCAGATCACAGAACAGAATAAATCAACAGAGTCAGAATTATACAGAAATCAGAATTTGCAGATCATATCATATCAGAATCACAATTGCGTACAGAACAGATACAGAAAACAGAACAGATACATATGTCATTCATAGCTAAATGCCCTGACACTGACGGAATCTCTACGGATTCCGGCCCCTTATGCCTCCCTTCCCAGACACTGACTGAATCTCATAGGATCCAGACCCCTTATGCCTCCCTTTGTGCTCACGGCACCAGAACAGATGTGCTTATAGCACCAGAACAGAATTCATCGGATCCGGAACAGAACAGATATCAGATTTCAGATTTGAGCTCATTTTAGATTTCCCCGACACTAACTGAATCTCATAGGATTCAGGCCCCTTATAACTCCCTTTGTATAGCTTATACACATAGCATTTCAATTCAGAAGAAATCCGGAGAAATAAGAAATCACCCAAAAATCGGGCAGCACAACGGCAGTATACAGAATTTACACAAAATTTCCTGCAAAGAAAATTTACCGAATTCGCACAGAATATAGATAATCATATTCCAGAACATTTATTCTACTGCACAGAGAATTTACAATTTCACAGAAAATTGTAGTCTACGAAAAACATCGCCGAATCAAAAATACCCGGACAAAAATCTTCGGAAAATAACCAAAATGTGCACACTCGGCACGTCAACAATATACGGAAAGTTACGCGGTAAAAACTGAACCAATCAAAAGATACGGACGAAAAACTGTAACGGAAACGAAATCCGGACAGAAATTACCGCCAAACGCGACGGAACTGAAAATTGAGAAAGGCGGAATGTGCCTTACCTCGAGCACAGCAATTTCCTGAACAGTCTCGTCGGACGAAAACGGCTCCGCGTCATCCGAAAATCAACTTTTCCAAAATCTCTTTTTCTCTCTCCTCAGAACAGTAAATCAGATATTTTTAAAAGATTTTTCTCTCTCTTCAAAACGACTGAATTCCCTTAAATCATACTCAGATCGGCCCGGCCGATCGCGACATCGTCCCGGGACGATCCGACCAAAAGGATCGTCCTGGAATCTTCCCAGGGCTGTTGTCTGGCCGATATTTTCTACAGTGCCAATCGGCCTGGCCGATGTCTCCAATCGGCCTGGACGATGCCTACAGAAAATCACCTTAAACACTTCTGGGCAAAATCTGGAGCTCTTCTTCACTGATCGTCCCAGGACGATCCCAGATCGTCCTGGACGATACTGGAGCAGATTATTGATATTACAACACCCTTGGATATAATTGCAGTTGGAAAACGCAAATATAATTTGTATTTTCAGTAGTGAAAATGTAAAATTAAACTGCATTTTCAGAAAAAGTGCAATTTAATTTTGTTTTTTCATTTTAATTAAAAATGAAAATTAATTTTATATTTTTGCTTATTTATATCCATTTGCAAGGCATCCTTATCTCTCCTTGTTATTTTATAGTGGTCGCAGACGCGCAGTCGGCACTTTCGCGCTCCACGGATTCTCTCTCTATTTTCTCTCGTCTGTGACAGAGCAAACCGAGCGCGATCTCTCTTTCTGCTCAAACATGGATCTCAGGGAATCGATCGTGCATCAAACGAGCTTCTCTTTGCAGTTCGCGAAGCTGGTCGGCTCGTCCCTCGCCAGCGACTCCAACCTCGTCTTTTCACCGATCTCGATCCACACCGCCCTTGCTCTCGTCGCTGCCGGATCGAAAGGCGAAACCCAGAAGCAGATCCTTTCTGTGCTTCGCTCGGGCTCTGCTGCCGATCTGAGCCTTCTCTCATCCCAGATTGCGGACATCGTCTTAGCGGACGGGTCTTCTTCGGGTGGACCTAGACTGACCTTCGCTAATGGCGTCTGGGTCGATGCATCGCTTTCGCTCAAATCCACGTTCAAGGAAGTGGTTACTTCTGCCTACAAGGCTGAGACCAAAGCTCTCGATTTCCAGGCGAAGGTTGGTTGATATCGTTATTAATCTCATGAATGCATATTTCATCGCTCATACATGCCAAATTGGAGTGATATGTTCTGATTACTAACTAGCGAGGGATATTAATGCTCTGTTATATTGGGTTATTAGTGAGTAAGCGCAAATTTTGTAGTTGTAATATTTTCCATCTGAAAATCTTCTTCACAATCTTCATCTTTATTTGTGTGGCTGTTTGATGTCACGATCATTAGTTAAGGAAGAGATTATCATTTATGTACAATTTGTAGCTCAATATATTTAATCAAATGGGCAAGATCGCCAATAGTAGAAGAAAAAACCCTCGTTCCCCTATGGGCATGAGGGCCTGCCCCAACGGTTGAACTGCTTTGGGAAGCTATTTTCTTAATATATGGAAAATTTCATCTTAGACATTTCAGGCAGCTCTATCGGATGCCCTATCTACTTGAATCATTAGGGAATAGGCTTGTTGCATGCTATAATATCTACGGTGATAGAGTAAGAGAGTTTAACGTCTGTGCGCACAGAGATCTAGTATACATACTGATGAGAGAAAAGCGTAAAAGATACTAGAGTTTAATTATGTCATGGCCCCTCAAATAAAAAGCATCATTAAATATTATGTGTTTAGAGTCCACTCAACCACATTCATCCAATATGGGAATCGTCTGCTCTTGAATCTTGTTCAACCATGGCGGAAGAGTGAATACCATTATGAGCTATAAATCGCATGAATTATTTATCTCTTCCTTCCTAACAAGAGTTATCAGAGAAAAAAAGAGATAGTAGAGTTTTTATGTGAAAAGTTCTGAAAGGAGAGAAAATGAAATGATTTCAAAAGTATTTGTCATCACCTTTAAATGATAGTCTTTCTCGTGATTGAGAAGGTGTTGATATAATATAATAGGCATATGTTGTACAGGACAAAGTCCATGATGAAAGTTTAAAGAGCCCTATGGTTGTGACATAAGAGTTGTTTTCAAGAGATCATTTGTTATATGTTTGGTCTTACTTCTTTGAGGGGAGACAAGAGACCAAGAAATCCAATATAAATTTTGTTGTTAACATTAAGAGTCACAGTTGTTGTCAGTAATATGAATCGATATTATGAGTAATAGAGTGCATTTACATTGTTGGCAACGACATATATCCAAGTTAGAGAGCTTTGATGTAGCCAGAAGATAATGGTCAGAGGATCGTAGTCAAGCAATAATGGTCTGAGAAACATAGTTGGGCGATGGTTGTCAGAGGACCATTGTTATGCGACAATGGTCGGAGGATTGTTGAGTGATGGCGGTCAAATGATCGTAGTCGAGCGACAACGGTTGAAGGATGGTTATCGAAGAATTGTAGTCAAAAGATCATAGTCAGAGGACCATAATCAAACAATGGTGGTCGAAAGACTATAGGAGGGCGATTGTGATTAAACAATGTTGTTTTGATGGTGGTCCAACATTGGTGATTAGAGGGTGGTATGACACTAGTGGTCAGATGGTGGTCATGTGGATATGCTTAGGTGAGTTTTGGGATTCTTAGAGCCTCTGAGCACTCTTAGATTTCAAGTCAAGATCCTCCCATTTCATTTAGTGAGTGGGGATCTATTTATAGATTTTTTATTATGTCATGTCTTGTAAATTTACCCATAATATTGACCACTTCATTGGGTTCCCATATTAATTCTCTCAATTATAGACCATTCCTTTAGCCATTTAAGTGCTTTAATGATGTCACAATCAAGCGAGCTTGGGCTTTTTGGATTTGTCTCTTCAAGATGCTTGATTTGACCATAAGCATGCAAGATTTGAAGATCATTTTGTCATCCAATTAATATCTCGGAGTTTTCAATTATGTTTCAAGTGTTTGATGTAGGCTCATTTGGACTTGAATTAGATCACTTTTGGTATCGATGGGTTCATCTCGTTGAGAAGTTCAATTTGACTATAAGTTTATTGAAATATGAATTTGGATGGTTTAAAATTTAATTCCAGAAGTTTTAAATTCAAATATGTATTGAGATTCATGTTCAATCGAGGGAGTTTTTTATGATGTTTCAAGACTTAAGATTCTTGATATAATAGAATCCATTAAAGTGGTATAATCATTTGTTTTATACAGTGGATTTTCTAAGTAGTATTTCATGTTGGTGATCATGTTAAATCATATGTGGCCTTCTTTCTTGACTTTTCTTCTTTTCTGTTTATGTTATCCATGATGTTGATTCTCTAACCTGAGTTTAACATGTGGTATTGGAGCTTGGTTGGTAAGTGCTGGGGTTTGCATTATTTGAAAAAGGTGGGCATATATAAGCTGAGTTTGAGGAATAATGGTAAGGATAGTTTCATCCATGGAAGTGTCAGGTGTTAGATTGGAGATTGCTGATGCATGGAAGGTGGTTTTTTGCATTAAAAGGAAAAAGATTGCCTAATATAGATGATAATGATTAGGACAAAATGGACCATATACATTCGCTGGAATTGTCGTATCTGTTATGTGCTATTTTAGATCATTCCAAGGGTTTTTGCCTTCGTGGAATAGTTGAGTAGTTGTATGCGGCTAAAAGTATTGTTGGATAGCAAGAGTTTTTTGAATATCTGTGCATAGTTAACTAGATTTATGATTTCTTGAAGTTTTATAAGCAGTTCAAAGATGAGGGTGGGCCATTATTCTCCTTGTGTCCTACAACATGTTTTGGTCATCTTTTGGTTTTGATGTTGTAAGAAAACATTATTCGATTTGAAAATATTATTTATGGAATCAACAAGGACAAAGAAAAATGAAAGGAGAACCACAAAGACTCTCATATCAGAAGAAGGTGACAAAGACAGTTGAAGATGAGTAGTTGTACAAGAAAGTTCAAACTAAGAATGATCCAAAGAAGCAAAGTTATAAATGGAAAGAATATTTTGTGAAAAAAAAAAAATGTTTTCTAAGAGAAGAAACGACTGAGCTTTATATTAACTAAATGAATATCATAATTAACAAGAATTTAAGAGAATTTTTTCCAATATTCGTGCTGAATTTGTACAAACTTAGGAGAGTTTCTAATAAAAATTATGCAAAATTAGTAAGAAATAAACACATAAGTAATTATAATATAGGATAGCCGATGGATTGGTGAGGTGATTATAATGATCTCATAGATCAATGAGTTCGTAATGAGAGTAAGGAAAGGAATAGAAGAAAGAGTTGGATTGGCTGCAACTAGCTTGAATTGGACCAAGTGGGAAGTGAAGCATGAGGGGAGAACTGGCAGAGGCATTGGGTCAGAGGAATTCACTATGGAGCTTGGGCGAACAACTAGGGTAGGCAACAGCTGGATGGGAAGTTACTGGCAGATTTCTAGGGTCGTCTTCAAGTATTTTTAAGGAATTTTTTTCTTGACTCTCACACAAATGAATAGATATTATCCATTTCCAGTTTGTCTATTAATTTTTCAAAGATTGTCCTTGATAAACTTTTGGTAAGAACGTATGCAAGTTATTTACATGTGGATATGACTGGAGTACTATTTAGACCGTTGTTAATTTGTTTATTATTTTTTTATAAAGTATCTGTCACCTTCAATATGCTTAGTATGATTTGCACCCCATTATGTGCAATAGTGATGACATAAATTGTCAGAAGAAATATAATCACCAATTAGGCATTTATAGTGAGTCTTTGTACCTTTCACACTGGCAATCAAAATATTAAACTTGAGACAAATGCTTTGATTTTTTTTGTTAGTTGAATTTTCTTGGCACATAGAATAAACAATTTATTTTAATCTTGAGTAGGTTAAGCAGATATATGAACTTAGGTAAAAGAAGATAGATTTTCTCATAAAACTCATGTTCATTGAGTTGGGATTCTCCTTTTAAGAGTAAGTTTTTAAAAGATTAATTTTCAAAGAATGTTCTATTATATTTTAACATTTTTTAGTAATAAAGTAGTAAGGTTTGTATTCTTGTCAGTTAGGAGACCTACTAATAAAAATATGATTTATGATTTTTTTGGTCAAATTTACTCATTCAGTGAAGGATGTGAACAAAGACAGAACAGCCAAATTTTTTGAGGGGAACGATATGAATCACATAGCCTTTGAGATATTGGTAACTTAAGATGTTCTCCAAATATCACTATGAATAATAACAGAAGGCTTAGGGACATTATACGGTGACTTGGATATATGTTTTTGGTGTGTTTGGATATTTGACAAGTTTCAAGTGGGATTGACACATACATTTTATTAATCAAGAAGTGAAAATTTTTTAAGGTATATAAAGTTTGGATGACTAAGATGGAGATGTCATAATATAATCTCACTCTCTTTGGAATAAAATATATAGTGAGCATATTTTATCAACAATTGAATATTTTCTTCAGCATACAAGATGTAAAGTCCAGCATTTATCCTAGCATTGTTAATCATCCTTTTTCAGTCAACATCCTAGAATGCATACCGAGTAGGAAAAATTTAATAAGACTTCATATTATTAGTGATTTTATTGGTAGATTAAAGATTGCATAAAATTTTGAGAACTCATAGAATCAAATTTAGAACCATGAAACTAGCGATGTTAGTCGTCCTAAATATTTTTCCTAAGACTTTATCTAAATTTTTATTAGGCTAAGAAGAAATTTTTATATCACGTTGATATGAATCAATGCAATAGGGTAGTTTAGTGATTCATTGTAAGTTTATAGGTTACTTTGTTTACTAGGTTCTTATGGGTCATTTATTGCTCTATTTA
Source organism: Dendrobium huoshanense (assembly GCA_016618105.1). NCBI lineage: Eukaryota > Viridiplantae > Streptophyta > Magnoliopsida > Asparagales > Orchidaceae > Dendrobium > Dendrobium huoshanense. The sequence continues at coordinate 30,265,540 of CM028349.1, read as the reverse complement.
TTCCTTCTTAATTGGAACTAGGGTATTTAAGGATCTTCAATGTACCTAGTTATCATATTTTATTGCTGTTTTTATAGCTTCTTTAAAGATATACAGTTGTTGTCAATATCTGATAAGGGTGATGGGGACACCTAAAGTTTAGAACCATGCTGCCAAAACCTGAGCATATTAGATGATTTAAAAGTTTATGATCTCTTAATAGTCAAATCAGATGATTAAATTAACTCTGAAAAGGAAGATAAAAATAGTGAAACCCACTTCGTTCCATCCCATTACAAAAATAGAGGAAAACTTCACAAAGGCAAAATTAAAGAAACTCGAAAAAGCCTGATCAAAGTTTGCTAGACCTAAGGGAGCTTAAGATTTACGTGCTCTACTCTTGATACCTCACTGCATGTAAGATCTCTTTGAAATCAGGATCAAGATATCAAAAAAATACCTACAAATATATAGATCAGGTGAATTCAACTTGACTCAACACCATCAGTTTCATCAATAAATATTCTCTGAGTTTTCTTTGTAATCTTAAGAAGATTTATGGTAATTCTGTTCATAAGACTAATACCTTGTGTGCCCAACTATAACGAGGCCTAAAAAATATGACAACCCCAACGCTGTTCATATCTCACATTAGTAATTAAGATAGATGCTCAAATGGATCATAAATACCTTTTGTAGGGCTTTTACAAATCTCATGTCCAATGTAATTTAAGCTATCAAAAAGATAAATTCATGGTGTCCCTCACAAAACAACAACATCAAGCATTTATCCCACTACGTGGGATCAGCTAAATGAATTCTTTTTCTCTATTGTGTCTTATTAAGAGTTAAATTCTCATTTAAATCTAATGAAGAAAGATCATTTCTAATATTTTCTAACCAAGTCTTTTTAGGTCTATCTCTACCTTTCTTAATATAAGTCAAATCTAATACATCTACTCTCCTAACCGCATCATTGGAAGGCCACTGCTTTATCCTTTATGTGACCAAACCATCTAAGTTAACTCTCTCTAATCTTATTTTCCATTGGAGCAACTCCAACCTTTTCACGTGTATGCTCATTTTGTATTTTTTTCTCTTAGAGTAAAGCCACTCATTCTGATGCAAGACGGGAAAACACTCTAAGTCCGCTTCCCAAAAATCTGAAAACAGTGTCAAATTTTGATCCAAAATTTTGAGAGAAACCTCAGATTTCCTTCTTGAGAGAATGGAAGTGGAGAGAAAGGGTTTGGGGTTTAGAACTCAAGTGGAGAGTTGAAGGTGCACAGGGAAATTAGGGAGAGAAACAACCTAGGTTGGGACTTTGAGAGTCACGGCCAGCAGCAGGTAAATCTTGGAAAATTGATATACTGAACCCAAAACAGAAATCTGAAATAATTTTCAGATTCCTGTAACTAGAGGAGTTGGAGAAAAAAAAAATCAAAGAAGGATCTTAAGGGAATTCGGTCAGCAACAGTCAGGCTTTGAAAATCTTGCCAAAAGAATAAACTCCAATTCTGGATAGGTTTCGAAAGCAATTAAATAAGGAGAGGGATCGGTGGCAGATGGGGTGAGGCGGTGGGATTATTTCCTAAATCCTATGTTTGGATTTAGGAAAGTAATTAGAGTTTATTCCTTAAACAGGGAATTAAAATGATTTTTGTTCCTGTAATTAATCTCCATAGACTAGGGAATTAATTAGTAGAGCAAGGCAAGGGGAAATTTTGGCTTAAGATTAGGAATTTAATCAAAAACTGAATTTTAATTTCAGTTTTGGTTAAATTAGGAGGGAATTGATTTGAATTTTAAAATTCAAATCAAAGAAATTAATGCCATGAATGGGGGAGTAAAGGAGGGAGCCCAAAGAGGGGGCTGGCGGGTCTAGGGAGAGAGATTAATTCAAAACCTAAAATTAATTTCAGGATTTGAATGAAAATGGGGGGGGGGGGAAATTAATTTGAAGATTGATTTCAAATTAAGATGCCATTAAATGCCTTAATTGGGGAATTGATGGGAGGAACACCAATTAGGAAAGATTTCAAATTTGAAATTTAAAATCCCAAATTGTCATGAATTTTCCCTCTTGATTTTGCCAACCCAAATTGGAAAGAGGCATGGCCAAGGGAGAATGAGGGGGTGAGGTGGCCGACGGGTTGTGAAAAGGTGGCCGGCGGGATGGTGAAGAGGTGGCCGGTGGCTTGGGTGGAGGATGGGGATGTCGACAAGGAGAAAATGAAAAGATAACGAAAAGAGTAAAACCACGAACCCGGCCGTCTCCAAGGTTGGTGGGTAATATGATTGCCCTTCTCCAAGGGACTCAAATCACGAGCCCGGACCCATCCTGCGGCTGGTGACAACTTTGATTCCTTCCCATAGGAATCTCACTCTCATTCTCTCCCAAGAACAAAGTGTGGAACACAAAATTTTTTCATATATCAATCAACCATCTCTTACAATAGCTTAAGACTCTTATTTATAGGCCATAACATGAGAAAAAATAGAAAATTACAAAAATGCTCATTGGGCCAAAACACTCACATAAACTATCCTAGGGATAAAATAGGAAATACATAAAACAAGAGCTAAAATTCAGAAAATAATACATAAATGAAAATTTAAATAATGGTCGTCGATTTACGACGCCGCCTGTGATAGATGCGCCAAATCTTCGTATTGATGTCCGCATCACATTCACCTAAGCATTCTCATCTTTGCAACACTTAAATATTATGCCTCTTTTTTACTGGACAACATTCTGCTCCATAAAGCATTGCAAGTCTCACCACCATCTTATAGAAGTTTCTCTTAAGTTTGAGGGGGTACTGCTCTATCACACAACAAGTGCTATGCATTCCTCGACTTTAACCATCCAACTTGAATTCCACTAATAATATCTCATCTATTTTACCATCGCTTTGAACAATAGATTTAAGATATCTAAAACGTGTACTCTTACTAATGACTTGATTGCCCAATCACAATCTCCCCATTAGATCTATTATTACTAAAATTACACTCCATGTATTCGGTTTTAGATCTATTTAAACAAAATCCTTTAGACTGTAAAATTGATCTCTATAATTCAAGTTTTCCTTCAACTCCCTCACAAAAAAAAAAAAAAATGCAGATACTCCTTTCTCGCTGTTTATACCATCAGCCATAACTAGTAGCAAGAATACTCGTCTATTTAATCCATTGTTATTTTCCATATTTGAATAGCATCCACCTTGTGCCACTTTTGTTATCCATGTCCAAATTATGTTTCTTCCTATGTCAAGCAAGAGATGATGAGTAATAGGCCTACTAAATTGCAAACATGACAAAGGAGATTGATGATTAACAGACATCAAAATCGGGCGCCAGATACTTTATTTGACATATTTTACCAAAATTGAAGTTTTTCATATATTTATGCAACTCTGATATGTGATTTCTTACTATTAAACTGCTATTTTTTTTTTGGCAAAGGCTGATGATGCCAGACAAGAAGTAAACTCCTGGGTTCAAAACAGAACTGGTGGCCTTATCAATGAGCTTCTTCCATCTGGATCTGTGGATGAAACGACTAGGCTTGTCCTCGGCAATGCACTGTATTTCAAAGGAGCCTGGGATAAAAGGTTTGATGCTTCTCAAACCAAAGACTCCGAGTTTTATCTACTTGATGGAAGCATTATTCAAGTTCCTTTCATGTCTACCAAAGAGAAGCAGTATCTCTCTGCTTATAATGATTTTAAAGTCCTTGGGATACCTTATAAGCAAGGCGAGGATGAGAGACGGTTCTCTATGTATATCTTCCTTCCAGATGCTCGCGACGGCCTTCGCAATCTGGCAGAAAAGCTGAGTTCTGAATCAGAGTTCTTGAACCACCATATTCCTTGGGAGAAGGTTACCGTTGGGAAATTCAAAATTCCAAAATTCAAAATTTCATTCGGTTTCGAGGCGTCCAGACTTCTTAAAACCTTGGGCTTGACCTCACCATTTGGTCAAGATGCCGATCTAACTGAAATGGTGGATTCAGCTGTGGGAGGAAGCCTTTATGTCTCTTCAATTCATCACAAATCCTTTGTGGAGGTGAATGAGGAAGGAACTGAAGCAGCTGCTGCTACTGCTGCTGTAGTTATGCTAAGGAGTATAAGTCCAGTTGAGCCCCTGGACTTCGTCGCTGATCACCCATTTCTTTTCGTGATCAGAGAAGACAAGACTGGAGTTGTCCTCTTCATTGGGCATCTGTTGAATCCTCAAACTGCAGTGTAAATACATGAGGGCCCATGCATTATACCCTCTCCCAGGTAAGTTTTTTGTTGAACTAATTACTGCGTTTACTTTTGAAAATTTTAGCTTTATGTGAGTAAAGTACTTTAAGTAGCTTGAAATGATCAAAGTCCTTGCGTTAGAAGTATTGCCTGTTGTGCTTTAATGGATTGAAATTGCAGCTTCTTATTTTTCAACCTTTTTTTTTTCTTTGAAGTGTTTTTGCTCTCTCCTTGATTTAAGTGTTTGACTTGGACGGTGGGTGGGTTACACGATGTTTTGTATGGCGATTTTTTTCTTTTTGGGAAGGGACATTTAGGTCAATTAAGATAAATTCACACACATCACATATGTAAGACTCGAATTCAATACCTCTTGATTGATTGATAGCTAAAGCTTCTTATCAACAGAGTAAGATGAGTTGTCTGTACTGTATGGATATGCTAGTTGCAGATGATGATCACCCTTTATGTTCTTGTGTCTGTGCTCTAGGGCCCACAAGTGGTCATGCAATGCAGGTAGGTCTTGATTCGGAGAGATTATTACATGCGGAGTCCGAACAGAGAAATGTTCGGTTTTGTGACTGTGAATAGTAAAAGCACAATTATTATTTGAAACTACGCTTTTACTGTTCACAACTACATTTTTACTGTTTGCAGTCACAAAATCGAACTGTTATGTATCCGGACTCTGCTCGTAATAATCTCTCCTTGATTTGAGCATAATAAAGTACAAAATAGTCATTAAATTTGTTAGAATACAGGCAATGAGTTTAGATCAAACATTGAAATGAACAGGAAAAAAAAATCATAAAATCGTCATCACATAATTGAATTAAGGTAATAATGGTTGATAGCTCTCAGAAGGTTTAAGGAAATTATGCTAACTTAGCTTAGTTTTCATTGGGATGAGGAATTTGATTGATTAATTTAGAGGCTGTTTGGGATTATTTTTTATTTTATTTATAATTTAGTATGAAATAATAATATATTATATATTTTAAAAAATATTCTTTTTATTGCTGCTGTCAGTAGTGGTGATTAGTGGCTTGTGGTGTAGGATCAGGTTGGTTTTTATTTAAAAAATTAAAAAAAAAAAACATATAAAATTCTTTAAAAAAGCAATTGATATATAACCATCAAATGAAAATATATACTATTTTATAACTCATTTTAAATTAATGAAACATAGCAGAAGGAAAAAGTGTTTTCTCTCATCATCTATATGCTTAGGTTGGTTGAGGGTGATTCAATAGTATTCGTTTGCTTTGTCAGTAGAATGCGACTGAAGAAACACATGCAGACAGCTTCACAGGCTTCAAACAGCCCTTAGCTGCTGGAGAAATTATTCTGTGTGGATGTTGATCACAACTCTATATTCGAAGATCAATCAAAATGAGCCATATCAACAATACCGAGCCACGGTACCGATGTGGTGGCTCATTTTGATTGGTCTCTGATAGGGGTGTCAATTTCGGGTCATGGGTTGGGTTCGGGTTGAACCTGGATTTGACCCAGCATTATTCGGGTTCAGGTCAACCCAACCCGTTTTTACAAACCGGTTAGTTTTTCGGACCAGAACCCAACCCGCTTCGGGTTCGGGTCAACCCGACCTGACTCGTTTCAATTTGATTTTTTTGAGTTCTTGCACGCGATGGACAGCGCGGGCCGCGTGGCAACCGTGCAGCGTGCGATGGCGGTTGGCAGCGTGCGATGGCGGTCGGTAGGCCCGCGGCGAGGCAGCGATGCGACGCGACACGAGCGACGTGTGTGGAGCAGGTGGGCAGCCCGGGTAGGCGGGGTCGCAGTCGGGCATATTCGGGCAGGGCCATTTTTCGGGTCATTCCTAGGTCAACCCAAACTGGTTTTGCAAACTGGTCGATTTTCTGAACCCAAACCCGACCTCTTTCAGGTTTGGGTCAACTCAAGCCTAAAATTTTCGGATCGAGTCCAATATTGACAGGTCTAAGCTCCGAACAACATTGGGCAGGGCATCCACACAGGATAATTTCACCAGCTGCGGTATCTCATATCACGTGTAACCTATCCATTCCCAACTGCCACTCAATTATCGTTATTCACTTATAATATTCTGTGTAACCATCAAATATTCAATTGGCCTTAACCAACGTAATCTTTCAATAGAGTGAGAATTAATACTGTTTCTTCTTCTCTTTTCCTTTTAATTTTAATTCTCTCTAATGCAGAGCAAATGATTCTTTCATGGGAAATTCTCTCTCAACAATATTTTATTTTACTTTTCATTTATTTCCAATATTTTAAATTCAATTTATTTCTTTTACATTATATTTGATTTTACTCAGCAATAACTTTTTTTAAGATTTTATTTTTCAAACTATATACTTTTTTATTATATAAAATAACGAAAAATTGACTCCTACAAAACTTAAAAACTTTAATGGGCCTAAACCTTATTTCACAATAGACAAAAATCAGCAAAAAACTAACTCTCTCAATGCCACGATTAAAAAACGCTATTCAAATTCAATAAAAATGCATGACAAATCAAGTCAAATATCACAAACAAGTTCATTTTACTTTATTGAGTAGTCCTATAGCTTTGGAGTTCAACAACACAGCAAGGAAGCCCAACCATCAAACTGCAAATACACAGCTTGCTTTACATATTTCACTGATTTCTGTAGATTTAAATACATCAACAAACACTTACTTGCTGTAGAGTGTAGAGCAACCACCATTACATGGCATAAACTATCTCCCCACTGCTGTCCACATCAAGCTCTGGATCAGATGCAAAATCATCCATGTCCTCGTCGTCAAGATCGAGGCTACCGGTAAGGTATTGGTTGAGGCCAAGAGTGCCGGCTGCAGGTATAGTTGCTTCTGCTATAATCTGCATTATCTGATCGATGCTCTGCATCGGCTGATCGGGCTCCTCATATTGGTTGCTCATTGTGCTGTCATCCATTAGATCAGCAGGGAGGTTCTTTAGGAACCACTCATGATTGCGAATCTCGGTCATCGTAAATCTCTGCGGAGTTCGCAAATTGGTTTTAGACTAATAATTGGGGATAGAGGTTGATTGGATGAAGATTGAAGCTAACATCAGCGCTACCATCTAGATCAGTTGTCACCATTAAAGAGAGGGATGAAAATCATTTGTAAAAAATAAAAAAGATGCAATTTCTGATGCCTGGAGTGTGTCGTAACAATTGGAAAATTATTATGTGCTGGACGCAAGGATTGCTGTGCTTTTATTGCGCTTTTTATGTATTTTTGTAAAAGGGCAGCTAATACATAATTTTAATTGCATATTAGCTGTCATTTTGCTGCACTCTTATTGAGTATTTAAAAAACGCAGCAAAAGAACAGCAAATACTCAATGAGTAAGATATTTGCTACGCTTTTGCTGTATTTTTGCAAATACTCAAGAAAAGGGCAACTAATATGTAATTAAAATTGTATTAGCTACCATTTTGCAAAAATACATCAAAAGCACAGTAAAAGCGTAGCAATCCAGACGCAACCTTACATCTGGTGTGCGCACATAATAATTTGCCGTAACAATTACAGCATCTAAAAATTGTAAAAATGGTCAACTTCGGCTGCCTCTGAAAATCAAAATCTGAATGCATTACAAACCAAATATTTCTACATTCACACCTTACAAGCTAATGAATTTTCATCTGCATATTTCAACGCAAAAACCCAGTAACACGTTGAATCGCCGGTTCATTGCGTGACATCATGTTAGTTATGTGAAAGCATTACACTCTCCAAGCTAAAATTTAAGAAATTCCCTCACTTCATTCATGGCATGAGGTATGTCTTGAACAAACAAATGAAACAATTCCTTCAACTATTCCTATGAGCACAAAACTCCGTGTAGAGATCTAAGAGATGGGTAATTTTTCAAAGAAACGTGCTATTGACTATTAGCAAAGTGGTGGAACACAAACAAGCTTATTCTATGGCAAATGCTTCAGAAAAGACTACTTACCATGGCAGGATTGGCTACAAAAATCCTTGATATTAGATGTCTACACTCGGGAGATACATGAACATAGTCTGGAATAGCATATTGAACTCCCAAGATACGCTGCAATCAGGTGATATTGTTAAAAAGTCAGTACAAAGCATAGCACTTCTCGCTATTTTCCATTGAGCCCAAAAGAAAAATAGTTATAGCCACCTGTATTGTTTTCCGGAAGTTCTTTGGTTCTTCTGGGTCCTCAAAAGGATATGCTCCCACCAGCATTACATAGAGTGTTACTCCACAGGACCATACATCCGCAATCTGCAAGCGTGAGCGAAGTGGTTATTTGGTAGAAAAATATAGCAACCGAAATTGACAAGTCTGTATACTGTAAAATGTTTAGGGTTTATTTCCTTCACAAAATGGGAGATTTCACAAAAAACAGATTTCTTGAAAAGGTCAGCCTAATAGGATTTAGTATTAAGAACAGCCAGACAATACTTGAAATTATAGGCTTAAATAGCCATGAAATCAGCTAGCAGCACATTAGAACTCTCCAAGCCATAGTTTACAGAAGCAATGTGGATTGCAGGATTCTCAATATTCCAAGAAATAATTTTTTAAAAAGGTTTTAAGTTTATTAATGATATGATTTAGAATGGTTTGAAAATTGGGCCTTCATTATTTCAAATTCGTAGAATTAGATCAAACATTTAGAAAAAGTACAAGAATAAAATTCAGTAACATAAATCTTCATACATCCAAAAAAAAAAAGAGTAAAACTTTAAGAATCTTAACTTTATAAAGCATGCAAAAACATGAAGTTTTATTTGCATTAACATATTAACTTGATGAATGATAACTAATATAAAATATAAATTTACAAAGATCTTAGATCACCTATCAGGCATCTTCAAGCACTTTCTTCTTTTGCTGATATTAAATAATCACTTCTCGTACGCTCCATAAATTTAGCATATAGCTAAAATATTTAAGGTTTAACTATGGATATATAAATAGCTGATGTTTGCTGATATCCATTTAGTTTTCAGCATTATTTCTTATTTATCCAAGCTATACCCTGTTCATGCATCCTTGTCATGTTGTTTCAAATGTCGTTCAAATGTGATTAATTTCAACTCAAGGTGAACTTAAGAGGAAAAAAAAAACACTGCAACCTTGTCACTTCAAACACAACAGCATTCAAGCCAGAAGCCATGATATGTGTATCCAAGTTATTTTCTAAGTACATATTTCCCATGCAACGCGAAATGGCAAAATATTATATATTTTTAAGGTAAGAGCATCGAAGACACTTGACCGTTGCTATGTACCGTGAAGCTGGAGGGAAATAAATGTAAAGAGCTTAGGGGCATTTTGGTTTAATGAAAATTGTGTGTAAAGTATTCTAAATATAGGGGTTTTCTAATTTTTAGTATTTAGTTTGATGAAAAAAGAATGAAGATTAAAATTTTAGTGAATTATAAATTAACTCGTAGTTTATTTTTTTATGAATTCAAAACTCGCATGTTTTTGGCCAAATTCCAAAATACATTACAAGCAAATTCCGCTCCGCCTCCCAACCACTGCCATCACAAACATATTCACTATGATGTTTGTGAAATAGCAAAATACCAACATATCAATTTTTAATGAGTGACACAAGAATCTTTATTCTTTTCTCTCATTAATAATGATATCTTGAGATTATTCTCTACACCTAACATTTATAGGGTTTTGTGGCTTATGTGATGTATCAATAATTGCACTATATGTCATCAATCTTTTTACTAAGAGACAAAAGTGATGTAAGTTTTATGTTTTCCACCTTTTTCAACATGATTAAAACTTAATTTCGTGATGAAATTAAAAGATTTCGATCCAATAATGTTATGGATTACTTTAATCATTCTTTCCTCATACTTAAAAAAAAGGAATAATATATGTATCATCTCATATGTATACACCCCAACAAAATGGCATGCAAAAATGAAAGAATGCCCACGGCCCCACACATTGATAACACATGGGCTCCACTTTCAAGAAAATGTCCCAAAACAATATTAAGGGAATGGGAATTCAATAACTACTCACATCATAAACTTATAAACAAAAGTTCTTAGATTCAAGAGTCTTGCATAAGTCCTAAATAAATTATTTTCTCATTTCAATACCTACAACCTTTTTCCCAAACTATTTTAAAATGTTTCGCATTTATTCGTGCATATTCTTAAAAAAGGGGAAAACTTGATCATAAAATAATTAAATGGGTCTTCATTGACTATTCTCCCACACAAAAAGGGTACAAATGATCATCCCCATGAGAAATTGTTGTCTCCACTAATATTCTTTTAATGAAAAAGATCACTACTTCATTACTATTTATCCTAAGGAAGAAATACCATTCATAAATGAATTTTTTTCTTCTTGATTTCCCTTCCTTATCTCTCATTCCAATAAACAACTTTATTCTAGAACCAGCCACCTCTACCCAACTCAAGTCCATATCTAACCAATTCCTACTTAGCCATTGTAGGTTAAAAAAAAATGCATCTCAATTTACACAGGCTGAATCAACCAAAATAATCCCCATCATTGAATTTGCTAATGGAACCATTATGCCTAAAAATAAAGGCCAACAACTTCCATTAAACATCCCTTTACACTTATTTTTACCATAAATTTTTATCATGATCATCAATCCTTCTTTGATAGCCTGCATGCTATTTCTATTTCTAAAATAATCTGTAAGGATTTAGAAAACATGAATTAGAATAATGTTATAAGGAAATAAATAAATCTTCAAAAAAATAAAAGATGAGAATTTATAAAGTTATTAAAAGGAAAGAAACCAATGAAATATGGATCAATCATCATTGTAAAATACAAATTTTTTGATGATTCACTACAAATGTATAAAACTAGACTAGTGCTCAAGAATACACTCAAGCGTATGAGATTAATTATCTTAAATCATTGGCTCTAGTTGGTAAAATGAACTTTGTTAGAGTTCACCTATCTTAGCAACTAATAAGGATTGGAAAAAATTACAATTCAATCTGAAAAATATCCTTTTGTATGGTGATCTGAAGGAGGAAGTATAATATGGAAATCCCACTTGAATTTGGCTCAATTACAAAGAAAATGACATGCAAGCTAAAAAAGACATTCTATGGGGTGAAGCAATCTCCAAAGGTGTGGTTCAAAATGTTTGCCAACAAAATATTGAGTATGTGATACAAACAAAGTTAATGAGATCATACATTATTTATAAAAAAAAAGGCTTCAGGAGTCTTCCCAGTTTATGTTAACGATACTATAAAGACAAGTATTAAATTGGAAGGAATGAATAATTAAAAGAAAAAATTGCTCTAAGAATTTAAAATCAAGGAATTAGATAAGCTAAAGTACTTCTATGACATCAAAGTTGAACACTCTCTCCATAAAATCTTTATATCATCATAAAGATCTATAATAAACCTATTAAAAAAATGAAGCAATTAAGATGCAAATATATCGAGTGCCCCATAAAATTTACGCATAAACTAAGAGATGCTTCCGAAGACATAAAAGTATATATATATATATATATATATATATATATATATATATATATATATATATATATATATATATATATATATATATATATATCAGATGCTGGTAGGAAGACTCATCTACTTATATTGTTGGTGTGCTGAGTGCCAGGTCATGCAAAACCATAAAAAATCACAACTTAGAGGAGCATATAAAATTCAACAACATTTGAAGTAAATTTTGAGCGAAGCAATTCTATTCAAAAAGAGGGGAGAACTTGACTCTTAAAATATATATAGATGCAAAGTAGGTGAGTTTACAGCTGATAGGAGATTAATTTTAGGATATTACACATTCTTAAGAGGCAACTTCATGATTTGGAAAAGTAAAAAAACAATATGCTGTCATAAGATCTAGTGCAAAAGAAAATTTTGGATCAATGGCATTGGAAATTTGTGAATTGCAATGAGCAAAAATTATCCTAAAAGATTTACAGATTGAATGAAAAGTTCATGCAAGGCTCTAATAGGATAACAATTTCGCTCATCAATATTACAAATAATTCCATACAACATGATAGTACAAAACATATTAAAATTGAAAAAATACTTTATAAAGAAGTATCATAATAGTGATCTAATTTGTTCTCCGTTCATAACCACATATGAACAACTTACTGATGTTCTCACCAAAGATTATCAAGTGCGATATTTAGAAATTATTGGGCAACCTTGAAATGGATGACATTTATTCATTCATTTAAGTATAATTTCCACCAGTTGGAACTCACACTCAGTCGGGGGCAAGGGGAACATGAAATGCTTGCATAATTTCTACTAGTTGAGACCCAGACATTCAGTAAGACTTCCACCATCTTTCCTCCCTCTTCCACTTAGAGGTTCTTGAGGTGTGCATTTTATAGCTACCACCAGTAAATGTTGTAGGTGTTACACAAGGATGCTTATTGAACTACTGTTAACTTTAATGAACTGACATCTCACTTCAAAAGGAATCGAATGGATACAATTGAATTCAAGAATTGAATGATTGCACTTCTTTGAATGTTGACCAATTATTACTCATCTGAATGAATTCAATTTGAGAATGACGTTTAAAGAAATTTGGGTGGATTTGTTGTTCCCAATTGGAATTGAACTCCACATGGAATTCAACTAAAAATGTATTTGTAATGACACCTCTTTAAATTGCTTTGGCTGACATGTGAAGGGCTATCTTAATTTGATTACATCAACTAACCACCACATTGGAAATTGAGGCAACTATGTCTACCAAAGGAATACACTAAACTACAGCACAAGCAACAGAAGCAGAAGCATGCAGAGAAAAAACGAAGGGCAAAAGAAGAAGACTTACCTTGCCATCATATTCTTTTTTGAGTAAAACTTCGGGAGCAATATATGCAGGAGTTCCAACAGTAGACTTTGGTTGGGAATGTAAAACTGATGACTGCAAAGGTAATAATTTGACATGAAAGAGGCATAACATGCATGTTCAAGTAAGCAAAAATGAGCATAAGGATTCAGTTTGTGAATATGCTTTAAATTTAGCATTTTCAAATTGGGATAACTAAAAGATGAATAAAAAAAACCTTTAGATGCCTATTACATAAGTAGGGGCCGTTTGATGTCCTAGGAAATTGATCTATAAAGACTTCTTACACGTAAATAACACTAAAATAAGTTTTAAGGTCTTTTTCCAACATCAAAATGTTTTGAATATTTAAATTGGAAAGAAAAATCTTTTAATTGAAGGGCCCAATATGTTGCATAATGCATGAGAAAATATCCTCAATGATTTATCAAAACTAGCTTCCACTAGTCTTGCAAATCAAAATAAACTATGACGCCACTGGGCTTTGCATACCTTAGAGTAGCCGAAGTCGCATATCTTTAAACGTGGAGCAATACTTCCATCTAACAAGGTGTTCTCAAGCTTTAAATCCCGATGGCATACTTGCTTAACAAGAAGATAAACCAATAGATGTCAATCACCCTGAGCATTTGACTAGCTTAAAATAAATAAATAAAAATATAATCAATCATGAATTTTACCATCGAGTGGCAATAGCTAACTCCAGATATGAGCTGCTGAAAGAAGAAGCGAGCCTGCAAGGAGAATATTTTTTGTGCAACATAAGTACAAAGACAACGACGAAAGGAAGAGCCATAAAAAAACAGGTAAAATCAAACCTCATCCTCACTGAATCGTCCAGCATTGCAAATACGCTCAAAAGTTCACCGCCAGAAGCATATTCCATGACAATAGCAAGATGGGTTGGAGTCAAAATAACCTATATGATGGTACCATCAATCCCCAAAATGATCGTAAAGTAAGCGAAATTACAGCAATCAAACGCACCTCTTTAAATCTAATAATATTTGGGTGTCTTAAAGATCTGTGATTTATAATCTCCCTCTGGACATTCTCGTCTATCTGCGCAATCAAAAGAATAACTAAGAAAATGGAACGTGTAAATAGTCACTGGAGATACTTGCACACCGTACTAACTATATGTGGAACAAAACTGCATCTTTTCTCCAGTTCTTTCAAGCAATTCAGTTGTGACAGACTCGATTCTCAAAGAAATAAACAATTGTACTAAAAGCTCAGAGCAGACAACTTTTATTTTTCTTCATGAGGAGGATGAATATAGACGATAAAGGTTTCTGATTCTCATTGAAAAACATAATTGACTATAACTCCGTACATTTATACGTAGAGAAATGCTAATATAGAATAAGAGATAAACACGCAGCTCGTGTGAGGATTTTCCTTAATGGCTAAAATGTCCCATAATAATAATAATAATAATAATAATAATAATAATAATAATAATAATAATAATAACAATAACAATAAGAGATAAACTGAAAACTTTCCAAGTTTGAACGGACAAACAACTAACTTAATGATTGCACTTCGTCTTCTCAACGATCAAAATAAAAAAAATAAAAAATCCCAAAAGCAGAAAGCGATCAATTGCATTGGAGGCCATTAATAAGATGGTTACCAAGACAAAAAAAAAAGGTTGAACTATTAAATTCAAATTTCAAAAAATGCAATCCCTCTAATTTGGCACATAAATACAGATAAACTTCGACTACACTCATCTGGACATTAACTTCCCATAACTTCATTTGAAATTCGACTAATTCTTCGGACAGACAAAACACATCAAATATATGAAGTGAGAAACAAGCGTCAAAAGTAGAACTCAATGACGACAAGGTTGATTGAATCTAACGCAAACTTAATAAAGCCCGAGAAACAAAAATCCAGCAATAAGCAACAAAAGCAATTTAGTTGCTGAAACCAATAACTAATCAACCTTTTCCCCCCTCTCTATGTATTTGACAGCCACCAGTTCCTTTGTTTGCTTATCCCGCATCAGCCGCGCAATCCCGAAGTTTCCGGCCCCGATATCCTTCACCAGCTCGTACCTGTCACTATCGTGCATTATCGGCATGTCCATCGCCGGCCCGACGGTCATTGCCACCCGATCCATCTTCACCTTCTCCCTCTTCCTCTTCTTAGGACATCAAGTACTCCCAACACTATGAAGCACTCAATCCCGATCACCTTGACACACAGGTATCACGCAGCCTTCTTCAACGTGGCACAAGGTCGCCCTCCCAATTCTCAATCGACCTTCCTCACGTTCCGGAGAAGGAAAGAGACGGGAACAAATTAAACCCGTGACATCGCTTCAGCGAGAGAGCGGTAATCAAATCAGAAGAGATGCAATTACGTACGGTATCTACTCTCTCTCTCTCTCTCTCTCCTCTAGTTTAAAGGATAAGGTTAGGGTTTCAGATTTAGAAAGTTACAGAGACGAAGGAAGAGCTTGAGAGAGATGTAGCTCGTGACCTCACTTTTACTTTTGCTGCGAGAGGAGAGGAGAGTGATAGGTGAGCCGACGAATTAATTATCTCCACCACAAAATGCATATATATATAGACTAAAAAAAAGCAATCAAATTACGAATCTACCCCTACCTGTTTCGGCAATCGTCTGGTCTACTGAATTTTTTTTTTTTTTTTTTTTACATTTAGGCCATGTAAGACAAACTCACACACACACACAACGCATACACATGGACTCGAACCTTGGACCTCTTAGTTGGAAGCCTAAGCTCTCAACCAATAGGCCAAGGGGAGTTGTGTCTACTGAATTTATCAACCTGGCGTGTAAATTTTTTTAATTAAATTATTTTTCTAGTTTTTAATTAAATATTAATTATTATTTCATTTAGTTATAATGTTTTATTTTGAGTGTGCATTGTGTAGGATTTTTCTATAGGAGGCCATGGGGGTTCGCATCGCGATGAGTGGTGTCTTGGCGTCATAACTCTTTCTTCTATAATAATTGCTTTCCTCATGATTTGATCAATACTGATTTATGTGGTCTCTTTAATATTGGGATAGTACTGCTACGATTACTACTTTAATACTTTGACATTTGTACCAAATTGTTTTGTTTTTACTAGCCTAAGTACCGTGCCGGTTAATGGTTTACAGGGATTTTACTGTTATTGCATGTGTTTTAATATTTTTGGATATTCATGATCATATTGTCTGTAATAGCTATGAATTGATTTATTTTGATAATCTGTTAGGCTTTTTAAATTCATTATATATGATTAAATGATTTCAGTTAATGAAAAGAATTAAGAGTGTGAGACCGATCAGATTTTACTTTTGTTGTATCTTTAGGAGTGGACAGAAAGTATATTATATTTGTATGACTCCTAACTATTATATATGATTTTTAGAATAATGAATATTTATGTTTATTAATGTTTTGATCAATAGATTTTTTTTCCGATATTTTATTAATTGAAGAAATTATATAGCTTGAATTGTTATTATTAAAAAATGAAAGATGCAATTTTTTTTTTTTTTTTAATTTAGATTATGGGTGTAATAATGGCATGTGAGGAGAAGATGATGAGCCTTACTGCGGAATGAGATATTGAGGCATATGTGATGGAAAGGTTCAAATCAATTTTGAACTGCGTAGTTCAAGAAAAGTTTGAATTTGAACAAATTCTAATCATCAAAATCATTTTGCGTATACCAAAGAAGGGCAATTTGGTCCAAAATAAATTTTACAGGCATGCTTCTCCAATTACACCCATAATAATGCATATATATAGTCAAATTTCCCTTTTATTAATAAATATTAAGAGTTAATTAATATAATATAATTAAAATTTAGAAGCTTGTGCCAACGCAATTGCATCGCCCGCCCCTAATGTCAATTTGAGGTCAATGGTGTCGATGTCCCAAAATTATACAAAAGCATGAGCTTTTACGGAGGGGTGCAACCGAGTTGAGTTGACTCGCAAGTCGGCTTGAGCTCGTGAGTCGAATTTATCGAGTTTTGAGCTTGAGCTCGAGCTCGAGCAGAATTTCTAACTAGTTCGATCTAAGCATCGATCTTCACCATGCTCGGTTCGATTACTTGTCGAGCGGCTAGATGAAAAGTGGAAGGCAAAGCGAAGGCTGAAATGCGGGCATTTGCAAGCACGGAAGACGAAGTGAGCATCTGCAAGCACCGAAGCGAAGCAAGCATCCGCATATGCAAAGCCGACGAAAAGGGCGAACCATGATTCACACGCAGAAGACGAAGCGCACGTCTACACGTGCGAAGCGGGTGAATCGGATAAACTGGGTGTCTGACACGCAAAAGATGAAGTGTGCATCTGCGAGTGCGAAGCGGGTGAAGACTCTTTTACAATGGCATTACAATGCACAAGCCGAGCTCAAGCTCGACTCGAGTTCGAGCTCATGAGTCGAGCTCGACTCGAGCTTGTTTTCACCCGTAGCTCTATGTGCAAGTTTGTGTAACCGCACATTTTTATTTGAATTATCGCATATCTAGGTTGTGAAAGCATATCTCATCTTTTGAGCTCGACTCGAGCTTGTTTGGCTTTTATTTTTTCGATGCTTTCAATAAATTTTTGTGCTAGGAATCTGCTTTTTACAACAGCTTTAAAAAAGATGTTTTCTCCACAGCAACTTTGCAATCAACTTTACAAAAAATTACAACTGTCTCAAACAAGCCCTAAGTATTAGATAAACATCAAGACTCCACAAATCATGATGTCTAACTCGACGATTGCTATCAACCACCCAACAAGAGTTTACTTCTTCATTTTCCTCAAAATTATGTTCATTTGGCATTCTATCAATACCTTCACACTGAAGTCTACATATTATTCAGACAGCCTCTTCGTTTCTTCTGTGCAGAAGCTTTTGAGCTGTTTGTCATATTAATTTTCTGCAAGTGACATACGTCATCCAGACTATATAGATATATAAAGCTAATTAAGAAGAATGAAGAAGGAAGAATATAAGACAACAACTTGTTCATACTTATCCAATTTTAGCCTCTTCTTCTACCCACCAAATAGTTTATAAATATGAACTGAAAAAGTCTGACTTGTTCCTAATTAACTGACAATAACAAGAGAAAGGTCAACTTTATAGCAACCGACCATTTGGTGGTAGCTGAAATTAGTTGTGATAATTATTGCTCATTTCTAGCTTTATTCTAAGTGAAGTATAAATTTCAATATTGCATTGTCATTAATTAGTGATAATTATGCGTGGTTGTAATTAAGCGATTGTAGTTAGTCAAATAATTTATATGAAAATGATGTATTATCAATGGATTAAGTACTAAGTACTCTATGATTTATATGTTAACTACTTGGCTAATGAATTTTCATAATATGAAAGTTTTACTGTTTTTGTTGATTGAGGGATAGGTCATAGGTGATGATCACTATTGCAAAATAAGTCAAAAGAGAATTGAGTTAAGTATATATGGAGAATTATGGAGAAATTAATATGTGCGGAGTCCGGATGGGAGAATCATCCGGATTTGCTGAGTATTTACTAAATATTTGTAAATACTCAACAAATGATCAAATATACAACAAATACTCACAAAATTCATGTGTGTATCAGCACATTGTGGACGAATCTTCATCCGGACTCAACAAAGGGTTGATCAGGTGAAGGGTATATAGCAAATACTCACAAAATTCATGTGTGTACTCAGCACATACTCAGTAAATACTCACAACTAAATCTGGACGATTATCTTCATCCGGACTCCGCACGCAATAATTTCTCGAATTATGAGGGTTGAGATAGTTTTGCAATGAAGGTGAAGGGTATGAGTAGAGAGCATTTCATTTACGTAAATAAGTTGTATGTGATGAAAAAGTATAGGAATTGTGGAGATGAATGATTGATGTGGTGCTCATTTTTAAAATAGCATTAATATCTTGTTGCATCATAATGGGGAGGATTGTTGCAAGTTGATTCTCTTCTAGTTTACTTTTATGGCAACTTGATTTTAAAAAAAGAGGGGGAGGCTCAAGGTCTATAGATGGTTATGAGCCATCAATAAAGAGGAAAATGAGTGGGAAGACTTTCTACCATTAACAACTTTAATACAATCCTTCATTATTGGTTTGACTTAATTTTTAGTTACAATTTAACATATTGTTTGTTTATTAAATAAATCTATTTATAAAAAATAATACTTTTACCTTGAAAGATAAAAGTATTATTTCAATATGATTTAATGATAAAAATAAGTTTTAGCATTTTGAATTTAATTTATGTTTCTAGAGATCTTCTAGCTAATGTATTTCGATCAAGTTGAGTTGTTTCTTTTTTAGGGGTACAAATATTGTATAAAGTTAAGCCCTTATGATCAAAATCTAATAATTATCCGGCCCTCCAGAAAACTTTTGATTAAAATATTGGGTAATATTTTTATGATTTCAAAGATTTTACTCAAAGATTTATTTTAGATTTTTAAGAAGGATAGGATAGAATCAACTTGAAATTAATTTCATAAGAAAGCCAAATGAGAAAAGATAGGAGAACTTGATTCTAAGATGTTCAAAGTACTAAAAACTATCCTTGAATGAGAAATACATTTTAAGATCAAATTTATGCTAGAGTTGGCAAATTTTATTAAGAAGTTAGGGCTTACATTTTAAATGACATAATGTTCAAAGGATACTAAAAAAGTGACAACTTATGATATAACTATGGAGAAAATTAACCTCTGATTCAAAATTTATGAAGAGAACCTTCAACAAGATCAATTGACATGTCACCAAAATTTGCTTGATTAGGCATGAATCTTAAAGCATATATGAAATCAGTATGTGTTGTTCGATGGAACACTCCGAAATTACTATAGATCTTCTTCATATTTACAAAGCATGTTACTCTCAAAATGTATAAATAATCCCCCACTCTCTATATAAGGGGAAACCTTTGAAAGTTTGGACCTTGGGCTAGAGATCAAGAAAACTATAAGGCTTGAAGAATCCTGGAGCTCCACCTCGACACCACCTCTGGAGAACCATAGCCATTCAGCCACCATTGTTGAACCTCCGCCCAACCATCATCACTGGACATCTATCCAATCACCACCGTCGGTCTCCCTACGACTAACCTTGCACGACTATAATCCCTTCGACCACCATCACCTGCCGACTATATTGCATTCGACCTCCATCACCTACAGATCGACTTCGGTCACTCCAACCATCGTCGCCTGCTAATAACGGTCATACCGACCACCGTCACTTGCCAACTATTGTCCCTCTAACTAACATCTCTTATTAACTACGGTTCCTTTGACATCCATTGCCCATTGACTCCGGTCCCTCCGACCACTGTCATCCGTAGGTTGTGATTCCTCTGACCACCGTAGCCTGTCGGCTGCGGTCCCTCCAACCACTGTTGCCCACCAACTGCAGTTCCTCTAAACATCGTCGCCTGCCGACTACGATCCCTCTGACCATCATCGCCCTCCTACTAGGGTCCCTCTGACCACTATTTCCCGTCAACTACGATATCTCCAACCACTATCACCTCCTGAATAGGATCCTCTGACCATTGTCACCCGTCAACTAATGTTACCCTTCAATTACTATCCCTCCGACCACCTTCACATACCGATTACAGTTCCTCATACCACCATCGCTCACTAACTACGATCCCTCTGACCTTAGTCGCCTAATAACTACAGTCCCTCCAATCATGATTGCCCAACTACAATCCCTTTGACCTCAGTCTCCATACTACAATCCATCCAACCTCCATTATCTAATTATGGTCCTACCAACGAAATGAACATACCAACATTTTCTTAAGAATTGTTCTAATATCTATGCCCAGTGATTTTTCTTTCTTTTCATGATTTTTCAAAAATTATGGTGTCTCATATGACCCTTACACTCTCTCTCTCTCTCTCTCTCTCTCTCTCTCTCTCTCTCTCTCTCTCTCTCTCTCTCTCTCTCTCTCTCTCTCTCTCTCTCTCTCTCTTTGTTTGTATGTGTGTTGAATCTTTATTCGACGCTAGGATGTTAAGCACTTTATCTCTCTATCGCCGCAAATATTCTAGGACGCAACAAAGATAATAACTTAAACCTAAATCTGATGTATGTGTGTGATAACTTGACATCTTACCAAATGTTAAATTAGCCTGACTATTGCCAGCTAGAACTCATATAACTTCTTTTAAACCATTTTTTCTTAATTGATACACATATGTATGATAGATTTAACAATTTCTAATTTTAAAAAGAGGACCTACAACTTAATCCCTTAAGCTAAGCTGCCCAACTATAAAGAGTATTTACGCCGATACATCAATATTATTATCTTTGATTGTCGAATTCTTAATTTGAGATCTTTTATTTTTAATGTAAGTCTCAAAAGACAAAATATATTATATGTATCATCTAAGACTTGATTAAATATAGATTTTAAGCACATTCTTATGAAATATGACAATCAGTCAAATACTAATTGCATTGAAATCCACAAGAATGTTTTGAATTTAAGTTATGCTTTTAAATCTTAGCTTACATTCATAAGATGTACAAGTTTACATAAAATATTGTCTTAAACCCCATAGGCTTATTTGAATTGGCTTGAGTTTGAGGTTCATCCTTATGGTCTATCTATTTACTAAACCCCATAAGCTTATATGACTTTCCTTATTAAAAATTGTATAAATAAAATACAAATTACAAATAATCCTTAAAAAAAAAAAGTTACTATAAGAAGCATGTATATCCATTCATTCACATAATGCTTGGCCTATATTTGTGCCATTTTATATTTACTTCAATTTAAAATACCAGATCTTCGAGAAGATTTTTATCCTCTACTAAATCATAGGTTGTGGAATTATGCTCCATCACATTACAGAAAATTCACTAATTGTGGATGTTAGTGTATTTTATATATTATGTTTTGAACTGTCTTAGTGTATGGATAAAAGTACTTGTTTTGTATTTTGAATTGGCAGTAAGTACTTGTGGAAAACTATTTGGATAGAGGGGGTGCTATTATTATTATTATTTTTATTTTTGCAATTCCTACATATTTCTGATGTTTCGCCTTCAAAACATTCAATACCGGATGAATACTATACCGCAAGTTATTTTATTTTGTTGTCGGTAATAAATGGCGGCTCACTGGCAGTTTGGTCGCCAGAAACTGCGACGGTTAGCCGGCGGTATTTGTGTCGGAATATTCTGGCGATTTACCAGTAGTTTTGGGTTCAGTAATTTTTGGGTGTAATAACCGCCGAAAATATACCGCCACTTTCGCTTTTCCACACGGTGTATTATGACGGTTTTAAAATCATCGAAATTTTTCAAAATCGCCAGAAATTTGACTTTTACTGGCCGAAATCGCTACTTGTAATGAACAATTTTCCTATAATGTGGTTCTTGAAGTTCTTTCCAAACTAAAATCACTATTTATCATTTCCATTATTCAGATCGGAGAACCAAGCTATTTCACCTTAAAAATTCATTTTAAACCATCATATTCTTCACGATGAATGATCTGAATAAATCAATGGATGCCCAATGCCCCAATATTAATAGTAACATCAATGAAGATTACAATATCTAACCATCAAATTCAGACTAATGACTTTTATTAACCAAAGGTATATCAAAAATTATAAAATAGTCGAACAAAGATCATTAAAGATAGGGGTGTCAATTTTTGACACGATCCGAAACACGACCCAAATCCGATCGGAAAAATCCGGGTTAGGGTCAACCCGGACCCGAAACGGGTCGGGTTCGGGTTCAAAAAATCAACCCATTTTAAAAATCGGGTCGGGTTCGGGTTGACCCAGCAATTCGAAAATGACCCTAAAATGACTCAAAAACTCCTATTTGACTCAAAAACCTGAGATTGACCCGTTTTTTACCCGATTTTGACTCAAAAATCGAAGATTGGCCCGATTTTGACCCGAAAACTAGCAATTTTAGATCAACTTCGGGTCATTCGTGTCGGGTCGGGTTGACACGGACCCGAATCAGGTCGGGCTTGGGTCCAAAAACCTAACCCATTTTTAAAACGGGTCGGGTTCGGGTTGACCCGAATAGTTTCGGGTTCGACCCAAACCCGACCCGTTGACCCGAATTGACACCCCTAATTAAAGAGTTCCACCGACACCATTTTTGTCTGCAAGCTTAAATGCTTATGTGTATGCATCCACTAACTATCAAATGTTTCTTTAAAGAGGAAAGGCATCCCTCCTTTCTTACAAAAAAATACTCCTCAGTTGTGATAAAGCTTCAAATATATATAAAAATGGCACTTCAAGACAAGAAACATGAGGGTGATGAGGGTGATGATAATGAAAAAAAAAAAAGGTTTGTTGGCTTTATTAAAGTTGTTCATGGAGAAGGGCCCTTTTCATCCAAAATCTATATAATAAAATTTAGTGGATTTGCATAAATTACAAATTTTTTACAAATTTATATACCCGATATCTAAATTTTTATATTTATTGTCCGAACTTAAAAAGTAGAGTTAGGTCTAAAAAAATTTGATTGAAAAGTATTAGAATTAATCTTTTTTGTTAATGTAAGTTTGACTCTTAATATGACACAATTAAGAAAAAAGATTTGTGCAGTAGACTACATGTAGTGGGACAAAGACTTGATGCAGTGGTTCTCTAAATAAATATAAAATTGTAAGTGTTAATCAAGTAGATATATATGAATTTTGTGATATTTATGTAATTTTTTAAAATAAGTACAACAACAATAATAACAATCAACATTTATCACACTATGTAGGGTCAGCTACATGAACTCTCTTTCTCCATTATGTCATACTAAGAGTCAAATTCTCGTTTAAAACTAATAAAAAAGACCATTGGTTTAATTATGGGATGCACATGGATTGCTAAGTTTTGCAAATTGCAAAAGAGAGTTAATTTGATTATTTAAGAGCTAACCTTGTGCTTATTGGGCATAATTAAAGATGATGATCATGATCTAATTATATTTATAACTAAGCCAAAGCCAATCCATTGTTTTGAGAAGATTTATAACGATTACTTATGAGAGGTTGGAAACAGGGAGAAATTATTCTGTGAGGACACTGGACGGTCCGCAGATCAATCAGAATGCGCTACATCACCCGATACCGAGCGGTACCGAGCACCAATATCGAGCAAAAAAATGACGTGGCATGTTCTGGTTGGTCTTCGGATGTCGTCCGGGGTCCGCACAGAATAATTTTTCTTAAAAAGGGTCTCCATCAGTAAGGTCCAACTCAGTGTTTGAAATCAATTGTTTTAAATTTTAAGCGCAACTCAACTCAACTGTGAGTTGCGAGCCAAATTAAAAGAGATGAAAAGCCCTTATCTCTTTATTAAAGATGTGGTAGCCCAATAGTACTAAGAGATTTTGGAAATGATAATATAACTAATGAGTTTTTTTTTTTCAACCAAAAAATGAGCTCTACAAATCAACTTGCAATCATGTAAGGCTTCGTTTAATACAACTTTCTTAATGCTTTTCAAAACAGCTTTCTAGTTAAAAAAGTTTTCTTGAATTGAAAATTTTTGTACTAGAAAATTGTTTTAGAAAACAAAGAAAAAGGCGTCCCAAACGAAGCCTAAGTGTGTTGTAATATCTCAATAGGAATCTCATAGAATACAAAAATAAAAGCTTAGAGCTTTTAATCAAAATCCCATCAAAGTTTATTTTAAGGGTTTTTCACTATTTTATTTTTAACTCTGACAACTACAATTTCACTTAGCTATCACTTCTTTCTATTTTTTTCGTTGATTTACAAAAATTTCTGCTATAAGAAGCTTCTTTTTATAATCAGATATATCAAAATATGATAACGGTAAGAAAATTATTATTCAAAAAATTTAAAATATATTTATAATATTTATAACAATTTTAAAAATATATAGTTTTCCCCCAATAATTTCACTATAACCTTTATACAATGCTCTTTAGAGATACCAAATAGACTGATATATTTATTTTTAAAAAGTGAGGAATTCAACATATAAACCTAAGACAAACAATCTAATATGGATGAAATGATAGACTAGTTTTAATATATAACATATAGTAAGAAAATAACCTTATTATCTACTATGTAAATTACTTTAGAAACTTCTAGAAACTAATATTATACTTTTATTCCTATTCACCACACCATAATAATTTGGTTTATTCCTTAAAACTACACACTATGATATGTGAGTCTAGACACCCACTCCTAAATACTATTCATATTAAACTAATTGATCTTATCTTATATGAAAAAGAATTCATGTAGCTCAATTCATGTAGTGGGTAAAGATTTACTAATGTTACTATATGATAACAAATTATATAGTAAGTAGACTACCTTGAGAACAATAACATTCAAAACAGCTTCTTCTTATTCATTTTGTATGTGAATTATAAGCTATGATGTTTGAGTTTATTAGATAATTATATATTAATTTTATGCATGATTGGTGTCCTTTACAAGATTGTGAAAATCAGATCAGATATAGAAATAGAAGAAGGAAAGTTTCAAAGTTCAATGGTTCAATCAGGGTCGAACATGAGTTGAACTGGATGACATAATAATTATAAAAATTATTTAAATAAAATTTAAATGATAGAATAATTATGTAATAAAATAAATTTTTTATTAAAAAATAAATTGAATTCATACATTGATAATATCTTATGTAATTTTAAATGTAAATATACTCAAATTTTAAATTTAATTCAAATTTAATAAAAAATTTTGCTTATATATAAATTTAACATAAATTATAATTAATTTATATTATATATTTAAATATGATTTACATACATACATTATATATTGAATTTATATTTATAAATTATTAAGATGAGATCCTCACCGATGGAAACAGGTACCGCATCCTTGAGGATGACGCATCCCGTGTGATAAAGAAAGCTTTTTCTCTTAGCTGCCTCCAGCCCTTCTGGTTCGGTTCTCGTCGACATTCCTGAAGACATAGAACAAGAGCTGGTTGTCCCCTCCTGCGACTCCCCAAGTCATCTTCATACGGCGGACATATGCTGGCATCGTCTAAATGCAAATTACACTCCGACAACACCTCAGCCTAACAACAGCAATGCACTTCTTGCTACAACAGATTTGGCATCCACTGACTGGTATCTTGACTCCGGCGCCTCCTCACACAGGACAAATGGCTCGGACAATCTTGCTCAAGCTTCGTCCTACAATGGATCTGATCATGTCACGGTAGGGTACGGAAGGTCTATATCGATTGCTCATTCAGGCACAGGAATCCTTCCTACCCCGGATTGTAAGTTTCTTCTATCTCACTTACTTCACATGCCTTCGATTTCACACAACTGATATCCATCTCTAATCTTGTTGTTGACAATCAAATTTCCATTACTTTTGATCATAAGGGCTTTATTTTTAAGGACTTACAGACTCACAAAATATTGTTCTATGGTCCATGTAGAGACGCCCTATACCCAATCTTGATCACGCAGCCCTCCGCACCACAACATACTCTCTCTACCATCAAAGTGATGAAGCCAAATTGGTAAAACAGACTTGGACATCCTCACCAACGAATCCTCAATACCATCTCCCACAACAATCATTTACTGCGCATACAACACACTTACAATAATTGTGTTTATTGTAAGACTTGCGAAAGTCACAAACTAGTGTTTCCAAACTCTTTAAACAGAAAAAGAACACCTCTTGCACTTTATTCACTTCGATGTTTGGGGACCCTCTCCGGTCACCTTGCATCAAGGCTTCAGATACTATCTTCTATTTGTGGATGATTACTCCCGTTTTATTTGGGTATTTCCCATCGCGCATAAATCTGATGTTACTCAAATATTTTTTCATTTTACTACATTTATTGAGAAACAGACGAATTATCAAATCAAAGCTATACGTACCGATGGAGGAAGCGAGTACGTCAACCACAACTTCAAAACCTTTCTTCGATCCAAATGTATCCATCATCAAATCTCTTGTCCATACACGCCGGAACAAAACAGACTAGCAGAATTCAAGCATCGTCACTTCATAGACACGACCAGAACTCTCCTTCATACGACATCCATGCCCCAATCTTATTGGCCCGACGCTGTTTCCACGGCCGCATATCTCATAAACAAATTGCCCACACCGACCACCAACAACATATCACCCATTACACTCATATTTCACATTAACCCCGAATATTATCATCTTCGAACATTCGGATGTGAATGCTTTCCGCTTCTACGGTGGGACATTTAGCCCGGTTGCGAAACTCCCTACAATTCGAGTTCTATTTACAATAGCATTGCATCATGGTTGAAAAATTCAACAACTATACGTTACAAACGCCTTTCTGCATGGCAATCTCGATGAAACAGTTTACATGCATCAACCCAAAGGATTTGAGGATTCCACCAATCCTCATCACGTCTGCCTACTCCGTAAGGTCATATATGGCCTCAAACAGGCATCTCGCCAATGGTACACAACATTCTCCAATCACCTTCTTAGTCTCGGGTTTCAACACAATAAGGTCGACCCATCATTACTCACATTCAAACAAAATCACACTCAAATATTTCTACTAGTATACGTCGACGATATACTAGTCACTGGCAACAATGACTCGACAATATATACCTTTCTGAACAAACATCATTCCACATTCACGTTAAAGCATCTCAGTACCGCCAATCATTTCCTCGGCATCAAGATTCAAACACTACCAGATAAGTACTTCCTCTCTCAAAGCTCATATACTCTTTCTATCATTCAGCAAGCCAATCTCAATAATTGCAATTCTCTAGCTAATTGCACGAAACAGTCGACCCAGCTTCAAACTGATCCTATACTTGCAGACCCAACAACTTACAGACAAATTACGGGAGCTCTCTAGTACCTTGCCATAACGCGTCCTGATATCACCTACGCTGTCAACATTCTCTCAAAACATATGCACGCTTCTCATCCGACTCACACATACCTACTCAAAAGACTTCTTCGCTACATTAAAGGGACGATCAACTTCGGGTTACCTATCACAAAATCTGATCTCAATCTTCGAACCTTCTCAGATGCCGACTGGGCCGGTGATCCTTTCACCCAAAAATCAACTTCCGGCTACTATACCTTCTTAGGCGACACATTGGTCTCATGGGCAGTCAAAAAGCAAACTACTGTCTCACGATCCTCCACAGAATCGGAGTATCAAGCTCTTGCAGCCGCAACAGCAGACACTATTTGGCTCAAACGTCTGCTCACAGATTTTAATATAGCTCATGACAACCCCATAGATCTCTATTGTGACAATATTTCTGCAATCGCAATGGCAAACAACCATGTGTTTCACGCAAGAACTAAGCACATCAAAATCGATCATAGATTTCTTCGAGACCACATTCACAACAATCACATTCGTCTTATATCGATCAACACGATTAATCAAATAGCTGATATTCTGACAAAACCACTATCGACACCACGATTCAAGTAGCTACGAACCAAACTAACGATCATACAAGATCCATTAGTTTGCGGGTCTATTAAAACAACAGTAATATAAATATTCTAACTATATTTACTGATGTCCAATAATGTCGTTACATGTGTACATCACCTAGATCTATAAATACATCTGTACATTTTTTTTTTGGGTAAATACATCTGTACATTCATTTCTCAAGAAAAGAAGTTTATCTTGCTGCCATACATCTTCTTGTTCTGTCGCTGTTATCCTCTCTGTTCCTGTTCTTGAAACGTCAACAGTCCTGCGCTTTACGTTGGGTGAGGGTAAACTTATTCAGGCCCAAGAGCTGGAGACGAGGATTCCTGTGGCCTTAATTCTGATGGACCTTGGTGTATACCCTATCTACAAGGAGCTTTCGCTTAAGATGCTGGGCATGCACGACACAGTTTTGGCCAACTACGCTGTGGATAAGTGTGAACTTCTTCTTGTATTTGGGGTGAGGTTTGATGACTTGGGCACCGGAAAGTTGGGAGATTTTGCTAGTTGGGCGAAGATTGTGCACACAGACATTGACCCATCTGAGATTGGATGGAAAAAGCTGCCGTATTTGCCAATTTTTGCTGATTTGAAGTGGCTTTGGAAGGGGTGAGTTATTTGATTGCGGAGACAGATTCTGATAAAAACTCCACTTTTTATCGTGGAGGGAGGAGCTGGATCAGCTGAAGAAGGCCCTATCCTTTGAACTACAGGATAGTTGGGGAGACGATTCCTCCGGAGTATGCAATCCAGATGTGGATGAGCTGCACATGGTGAGGGGATCATAAGCACTGGTGTTGGTCAGTACTTAATCCGGGCTGCACAGTATATACTTACCAGGAGCCTCGCCAATGGTTGTCTTCTAAGCTGGTTTGGGAGCTAAGGGTTTTGGCCACGTGCAGCTGGTGCTGCAGTTGGACATCCTGGTGTTACTGTTGTGGATATTGATGGAGATGGAAGCTTTCTTATTACTGTACAGGAGTTGGAAATGATTTGTATAAAGAAACTCTCTATAAAGATAATGGTATTAAACAATCAGCACTTGGGCATCGTTGTTCAGCGGCAGGATCGGTTCTACTAGGCAAATCGAGCACACACATATCCAGGTGAGCCTAAGAATGAGGGGGAGATATATCCTGATCTTGTGGTTATTGCAAAAGGCTTCAACGTACCTAGTGCATTTAAAGATATGATCCTGGAGGAAGTTGGCAGAACATCGTAATAGATTTTAATTATCATAGGCTTTTCTTGCCTGTTATGTTTGTCCTTAAATTGCTTGACTGATGAATAATTATTGGTTTTGCTTTTTACTCTATTTTGTCATTTAACTTAGTGGCTCAGAAAAGCTTGTTAGTTTGTTCAGTTCCTGCTGCATTAGCTATGTGAACTCAAAGGTTTTGTTTCCCAACTTCTACATGCACTCTTTCTTCTTGGTAGTTTTCCTAACCACAAATGGTTTCAGGATTTTGTGACTGTTTGGATACAAGTTGAATGAAAGATTATGATTTTTATGCATTTAGATCTCTTTTGGTGTCTGAATACAACTGAAGATTGCGACTATTGTAATTGAAGAGCCATTAATTTTGAAGTTATTATGGATGAACTACTTATTTGTTATTTTTCTTAGTAATGGAATGGCAAGAGTATGCTGCATTCAACAAAATATATTTTGAGTGCCAAAGAATTGTAATTTCTAACCCAAACAATGTAAGATTATTCTGTACCAGTCAAAATTGCTATTTTTAGCTTTCTGTAGTGCTGGGGCGTGCATCAGAGATCATTGAAAATTTCTGGTAAAAAATAAGTTGCTGGAGAAAAAAAGTGTATGATATATCATTCATATTACAACTGATGGAAAAAATGATGCACGCTGGGTTGCCTTTGTCAATTATAAGTTGTTTATCATGTTTGTTTTCCTTTCTCTCTTTTTTTAAATTGTCTTCATGGCAAAAAAATCATATATGCCCCACATATACTATGTAAGGATGTCGATTGAACTGTCATTATTGAGTAACAAAAAGGGATCGTAGCATTATCTTTTCATCCCGACTAGGCTATGATTCTCTTCTTTTTTTTTTCTTTTCTTTTGAGCATTATTTTCTTATGAGTCGTTTGCAAGTGCTTCTAAGTGGTAACTTGATTTGTATGCTGCATTGCTTATATGATCATACTTGTTGGCTACTCACTATGAGATGTTTGAACAAAGCATACTTGTGCTTACAAATGAATATTAAAGAAGATCAACCGAGACATTCCTTTTATATATGGAAGATATTATTATCAATGTTTTCTTTAGATAAAAAAGCTTTCTAGAGAAATCAAATGATGGCATCATGAAGCCAAGAATTTAGAGTTGGATTTAATAGTACAATACTGTTAACTAAAAGTTTCTTTTAGGGGTCAAGGCACCCATTTAGGTTCTAGTCCAACATTACACATGCAAGATGTATGTCTAAATGCTTATTCATTAGATAGGTACTTCAGTGATTTCTTTCCTTCTTGTTTCTTTATGCCTTTGACATATCCATGCAATGTCTCCATTATCCAAATACCTCACCCGCCACAAGCCAAACCTGTCAGCTATATCTTTTCCAGTTGAAATCCCTTGACCCTTCAAGAAATCAAGTAGCCATTGCTGAGCATCTCCAATTTCTTGTCCAGGATTCCTTGAGTACCTCCTGCCGGGATATGCATTTTTTCTCCTCACTCCTATTTGTCCAATTGCTGCTGCACCAATGGCTCCTGCAGCCATTGCTGCTGACCCATAAACTAGAGAAGAATCTATTAGATGAGCGACTTCCCTCCCCAAATCAGGTATCATCTCTCCCATTCCTGCCACAAAATGTGCTCCTATCTTTAGCGCAAAGGTTAACAGCTTCATGAATTTGCTCATGTAGGGCAGGAGACACTTAACTGCTTCATTGTCTACCTGTAGAAGTTCACATCCTACTTGCTCTTCAACAACATGCATCTCCCGTCGGTATTCGCAGAGCATGTGCAGCCGCAGTGCTTTCATGCCAGAAATTATTCTTGTAACCAACCTCCTTGAGTAATTTTCCACTTGCACAAAGTAGAACATGTTTGGTACCTTCCGTTCTTCCAGCTGAATGTTATAGTTCACAAGGTAATCTACTTTCCTGTTGAGCTCAACTAGAAGACAATGTTCATAATATCTCATTCCTTGAATCTCCTGTTTTAGGTCTTTGATTTCCTGCTCCATGCTCTTCAATCTCTGCAGAACTAGTTCTACTCCTTTTGCTATGCCTAAGAGTGAAGCTTCAATGGTCTGTTCACCATCATTTCCAGCCAGTGTTTGTGGCTCCTTCCTGTGCTCAAATGAAACTGTCAGCTCAGCAGCAAGATGGTGCAGATCATTATATCTTCGGCCCAATACTTCGCGGAAGTCGTCTTCTGCAAGAAGATTTCTTGCATAATCAAAACCTGAATGCAGAAGCAACCTATTCCCATTGTGTATTGAACTCCAAGTATGCTGGTAATCATAAATGCCATCAGCAGGTGTGGAGAGCAGTGCTTCTTTAAGTGCTGGCAATGACACTAGTTGGGTTCTTCTGAATGTTGGCGGTATAAGAAACCTAACACAGTCTGGTCGAATCACATATTCGGACAAAGAAGTTCCAGGGCTTATACTTTGAATTGTTGGCCTGATGAGCTGGCTCAAGAGTCTAAGAGCTTCAGTGACAGTCTTATTCGAGCATGCAAGAACATCAACATAGTTGCTGCTTTGTCCTCCAAACTCTACCCTGATCTGGATCCCATTAATGATTATGGAGATGAGGTATCTCAAAATTCGGTAAATGTTGCTCAAGTAATATTTTAGGTATTACTCATATGTATGGGCATTCCCATCTTCCGAGAGACTAAATTCTTCTCATTTTCAGAAGTTGTTAGGCTGCATGGTAGAGTTGTTTAAAATTTATCATTTCTAACACTTTAGCCTATTGATCAGAGGATCCATTATACCCAAAGATCTGTAAAACTATTTCTAAGCTTTGTTCTAAATTTCTGTTTGCAGGTTCACATGATTAAACTGTCATTGTGGATTGATTGCTTCTATTGAGTATTGAATAGAGTCCTTAAACTTTGTTTGAGCTCTCCCTGGAAACCTCCTTCAGCTTCAGTGTATTTGTAGAATGAATGTCAAATCATTTAACTTTTCATCTCTTCTAACTCTAACTTATCTTTTTAACAACAACTTTCCTTGAACGTTTGCCTCAGTTTACAAGTGGCTATGCAACTTAAAAATTTATTAGAATGGCGAGTTCATTTCTACCTGCACAGATCCATCTATCTTGATTTCTTAAGTTGTAGCACCAAATTTGGAGAGAAAGGAATAATAGAAGATTTCGCTTGTTATTCAGCCTGTTCCTGTACAATGGAAGCTGGCTTTTTTTAGGCATTGTTTTCTTTTTCGTTCTCTGTTACTATAATAAAAATTAAGCCATGATGTAACTATGCTTTGAAGTTACTGTGAAAGTGTTAAGTGATGGAAGCATAGTAAATAGAGTGCAAGAGATCTTCACAATTGAAAGCACTTCGGTTTTTCCTACTCATTGAGTACCTGCCATCGATGCTATAAGAGTTACAAATGCAAATGGCAATGTGATAAATACAATAATAACCGTAATCCTATCCTTAATCTCCGTTTTACTGAATCTGAACCTGGATAATAGTGGCTTGGGACTTTTCGCCTGGACCATCTGAAGTGATCGTGGGGGAGTGAACAGAAGAATCGAGGATGGTAATGGTGAACTCTTATTTTTCCGAGTGAGTCGAGACGAACATATACGTTCGGGAGTTTTAATGAGAAGAAAAATTTTATATTGCAATTAGTCTGAGGGAGAGAGAAAGGGAAAACAACGGAGGAGAGAGAGATATTTATAGTGGTTAAGCCCGAAGATCTAAGTCCATTTATACAACGGCTGAGATAAAATATACACAGTGTCACCTAGCAGAGTTAGAATTGTCTCATTGATTAAAATAATCTGAGTACAAGTTAATTCTGCTAGTTAAAGTGGATTAATTTTTGACAATGAAGATTTGTGTGAGAGTTTATAATGATCTCAGCAGTGAGTTATGGGCTCCAAAAATTCGCGCCCTGGCCTCTCTACGCTTCCTTTCTTTTTTTCTCGGGTCGTCAAGGAGAGTTTTAACAAGTAGGTTCCGAGAAAAATTTTCAGAAAGTAGATTGGATTTTGAATATGACATTACCTAGAGATTTCACCCTTATCTTGCGAGGACTTTATGATCTGAGTTCATGATTCCCATAGTGGCAAGCCCTATGGTTAATTACCCCTTCCGATAGTGAGAGAGAACTTTCGATTAAGGCTAGTCGTCAAACAACTATGAAGTATACGGCTAATAATAGCAAAATGTTTAGGTATTTAAAATTTAACATTTAAAATTAGCTATGTTGTACCGATACACCTATTTATGAAGGCGTATCCGATACACCGATGTACGAATACGCCTTCGATACTCCCCCGATATGTGTCGGATACGTCAAAGGCGTATCCAATTAAAATACTATTTAATTTCAAAAGGACACGCGTATCCGATACACGTGTCCGTTGAAAAACAAAAAGAAATCCACAAAGAAATCCACAAAAAAAAGTGTCGTATTTACTTCCGTGGCTGCGAGCAAAGTTCTCTCATTTCCAAGATGGATTTGAGTCTCTTGATGATATGAGAATATTAGAAATTACTAATTTTATATATATATATATTAGAAATTACTAATCTTTCACTTGATGAGCCTGAATTAAAAGCTATGATATTTATTGAAGATGATATAGAAGTTCAAAGACAAACCACTGAAGAAGCTAATCATATCATTCCTTCTATTGAATAGTTGAAACTTTATGTTCTGGACAATTTATGTTTATGCTTTTGTTGTTGTACTAGACATTTAATGCTTACTTATGTTTTGATATTATAAGCTACAAGGCTACAAATGATGTTGTTGTCATTTTTTTTGTAATTTCAAATATTATGCTTTGATTGTTTTCTTAATTTTTATGTATGATTTATAAATTATGATGCCGTGTCCGCGCCGTACCCGTATCCTGTATTTTTGAAGAATTGATGTGTTCCTATATCCGTATCATGTCGTATCCGTGTCGTAGTATCCGTATCGGTGCAACATAGAAAATTAGAAATTCACAACATTGCACTTAAAACGGATGGTGGGAGGAATGACGATAGACCTGATCAAGATCCCATGGTTCTGTCGCCATCATGGTCCCTAGTCTACTTAATCAGAGGAGGTAGTCGACCAACTTGACTGAAGGATACTTGTGAATAGCCATTGATTGCTTCAGCTAAGGGTACTTTGTAGACATGGGGTGAATATTTGTCTAAGGAAATATATTTGAGTCAACCTTAGCTTACAGAGGGCCGGTCATATCCTATTGATTCATTACTCAAAGATTTAGCGTCGTTAGGGAATATACGGGCTTTGACCATGAACATATATAATTTTTATTGCATACTACTAGAGTTCCCAATAGTGTACCTGAAGCCTTGGGAAGAATCCTGTCGTTAGAAACATCTGTCTGGTTTCATGACATTTCAGACGCCTTCCAACATAATTGCATTCTGTTGTGCTTGGCTGCCATGTTGGCAATCTTCTTCCTTGGCTTTCTTTGAGAAGTGATGGAATTAAGAGAAGGGTCTTGGGGTTGCCTGGATCTTGTTCATAGCATAACTCAAGTTTTAACATCATCCTTATTAAATCACCAGCTTCCAAATTGTCAAATACTTTTGAACCAATCCCAGGAATTTGACTTTGCAAGCTCCCTCTTAGTATCTTCTCCAGTTCCAACCAGCTAAAGAACCCAAGCTTGTCAGTTGTATTCAGATTTCCTGAGTCTAACTTTGTGAGCTGACCAAGTACTTTGCCAAAGAACCACGGACAGTCTAATATTAGATATCCAAGCTCTTGAAAGAAGATTACTTCACCTACGTGATGCAATGTACTCGCTACTGCTTGTCTTTTTTTCTCTATCTTTTCCATGTCATCCCACCTTGATCGGATTCGGAGAGAGGGAAGCTTAAGTTGGCATAACTCACAGAACTCATTCCATTTCATGGCTGGTTTGTTGTAGTTTTCTGATCTCCAGGTTGATAAGATCTTTATCATGTCATTGCATATTTGATACACTTGTGGAACTCTTTGAAGAATTGTCATGCTCGTCTTTCTCAGGTGATGTGTGAGCTTGCTAACAGACGCAGATGATCTTGCATCTACCATGAATACCATGGGATACAGTTCCACAAACCCTTCAAACATATCTTTTAGTTTTTGAATCAGATTAATAATGGGTTGCAAGTCTTCTGATGGATGTGAAACTTTGTCCGAGTGGGTAAGAACTATGGTGATGTGAGGTGGCATTGATTGTGATATTGCTCTTCTCGAGTTTGAAACTATAAATCTCAGCCAGTATGACAGGTCATCTTCAATCTCTTCTTGGTTTTTGGGTTCTCTGTTTGTCGGCCTCCTGAACAAGCTGGAAATTATAAAAAACAGTGAGGGGCTCCCATGGCCTGGAAACATGATATCGTGTAATGCAAAATTTTCTTGTTGGCCAGCAAGGTTCCAAATTGAGATTTTTGAGTCGCCATCATTGATGATTTTTATCTTAACCTCCGCTGTTCTTGCGATCTGTTCTATTGGATTGACTAGCGTTCTGATCTGATCCATGTAAGGCAATTTTGTAGAACTAAAATTATGATTTATGGAGCTACACAGTGTGCTTTTTCCTGCATCCATACATATTTCATGTTTCAGTTCGCCCAAATCTTGGATTCAATTATTGAAACTTGAGGATAAACAACAATAACAATTTTTTAAATCTAGCATGGAAATGACAGTAAATTTTTTGTTAGAACGGTCCACTGGACCGGTCCAGCCAGTCCGCACGGGACCGGCGTTTCGCAACAGAGGCGGAATCAAGTGTATCTTGTTATTTTCCGTATCGCTTTCATCAAGTAATAAAAATTATCTACTGTTTTTGTAATTTTGTGCGGATTTTTGTGAAGAATTCTCGCTGTTTTTAGAAGATTGATAGGGAATATTTGCGATCTACAAGTGTTTCCTATCATTTTTTCCTATTATATGTTATCAATTAGTGAGGCAGTCTGATGTCTTGTATTGTTTTAAGTAGAATTAGCACTCATTTACTAGTTTAAGAGTATACCTGCAAAGTCTTGTCCACAGAAAAATACTCTGCAGCATCTTGGTGTGGTCAATGGCATATCAGCAAGCAATTCATTCTCTGGAACAAGACTTCCATTTTTGCCCAATTTATCATAAATTGCATCAGTCTTCCCTGCAATTTGCAAAGGAGTTCCTGTGAGATCAATCTCCTCTATCCATGGATTTACTTGAAGAGTTCCCATTATCGTTTGCAACACCAACTCTCCATTTACCCCTTTGCATCCTCTTAGTGACAGAAATCTCAAAGTAGGATTCTTTTCTAAGCTCTTGAAAATTCTCACTACATCTTCAGCTTTCATGCTTGAATCGTCATTTATGCTAAGTTTGATAATGGTTTGGTTTGTGTCCAACATACGCAAGATTGCAATGACACCTCCTCTGCCTATCCTGGTCTCCCCTCCCCCAAATGTCACAGATTTCAATGTAGTGTTTGCTTGATTTTGCAAAGCAGAGAACCTACTTAAGGGGCACAACAGATGCTCCACTCCAACACCGCTGAATCTGTTTCCATCCAGTGCCAACTTTTCCAAAGACTTGTTCTTGAATAACCCAGCTGCTATGTACACAACCGCCTTATCTCCAAGGCTGCTTCTTGATAATTTAACTTCTTTGAGGCTTCTATTTTGCTCCAGAACCTGTCTAAATTCCTTAGCCCAGTTTGATTTCAGCTTGATTCCAGTCATGTCTAGGGTCTTTACTGTTGTATTCAAACCTAGTGCACAGGCTATCCTCTGAGAACCTGAAGTGTTCAGTTTGTAAATTCTCAGCATGCTTGTCTCAGGTGTAAACTCAACTATTTTAAGATTCTTGTCTGTTGCATCTCTGGTCCAAACATGGACTTCCATGCCGCGATTCCTCGCTAGTACAGCTGAGATCAGAGGGGTTGCAGTAATGAAATGCCTATCAAGTATCAATAGGAGCTTTAGTGTTGAGTTCGCTTCGATCATTCTTGATAGTTCTTCAGCACCATCTGAACCAATAGAGTCCTCCCATATCTGTAGTTCTTCCAGAGTATCATTTTTCATCAAAGCAGAAGCTAATAAGCTAGCTCCTGCAGACTCAATCTGGCACTCCGAGAATATAATACTCCTAATTCTTTTGTTTCTTCCTAGCATATCTGAAAGCTCAAACATGCCCTGGGCGGTGAAGATGTTCTTTTGGAATTCAACATGTTTGATGCTTGAGTTGTTATCGAGTAATGAAGTAAAACATTGAAGTGCCTTCATCTCCCAACTTATAGAATAAAAAGCCAAGTTTGTAGGAGTAAATATGCTCTCCTGTGCTAAGAGTGTCGTTAAAATCTGGCAGAACTCCTGAATGCTGTTGCCCTTTGTGGAGATGTTGATGCTTATGGAATTTTCTGTTTCTTGATGAGAGCTGGAAGCAGAATCAGAATTGTAGAAGGAAATGTTTTGAAGGTTCATCTTACCAGATATAATTTCCTGTAGTGCCCAATAGACATCTTGGTCTGATGAGATTTGATTACTCATGGATAAGTCTGATATAGTTTATTGTTGATTATGCTGCCTTCTTTTCTTCCCTAGGGTTGTAAGGCCACTTTCTTTCTTTTAGAGGAGGTTTAGTGGGATTATATATTGAATAAGTTTGTATACTTTTCTTTTAGCTGAAGTAGAGCATCAAATTTGCTTGTGGAATAGTTGTTTCTTTCTGATAGAGTAATGTGGAAATATTCCACCCTTAATAGAAATCATACTGGCAAAAAAAATATCAAAATCAATCTTAATTCTGATTTAGTCATGAGTTATAAGCTTTGTCGTGTTTAATTAACATCAAATATGGAAAGGAGAAAATCAAAAGGAAAAAAGACTCTTCCAAGCACCGACGTGCTGGAAACGGTGGCGTTGTAGCTTTGGCCTCTTTATTTGGGAAGAGGATTTGAGGGATTGTTCGCAGCACCGAGCTCTCAGGTTAGAGGAATCTGAGAGCATCAGGCATATTCAATGGAGCACTGCAGCGCTATGGAAGCATGCAGCACTGTTTTTACATATAAATATCTAAACCCATTTCCCTCACCTCACTCAACACTTGTCACACCCCGGGTTAGGAAGGCGGTACACCTTGGCAATAAGGAACATAATGAAGGGATAGAAAAACATGTTTTGTAATCACAGAGAAAAACGTTTATATACAAGTGATACAATATTACACACACAGGAGCAAACAAGGGGAAGTGAATTAAAAAGCCAATTTATTAATAAAAAGCAAATAACTAGTGCATCCGAATAACAATAGTTTAGATAGAAGTCAACGATAATATAATAAAAAGCAAAAAAGGAAACTACCCAACCCTCAATCAAAAGCAAAATAAACTAATACAAAATATGAAATATCAGAAATAAATAAACTACTGCTGATAATTCTGCTCCTGAGGTGACGGTATACTAAACACACATGTAGGACCTATTTGCAAAAAGAGACAACGGGTGAGTTTAATAAATCATACCTAGCAAGTAGCTCATATTTAGCAAAATATAATTGGCAAAGGAGTGTGGCATGTAGTATTAAGAACCAAAGGGTGGAAGTAACAACATAAAGTCACCAAAATAAAGTAGTACTGACACATGTCATATTTCCTACAACATAAATCTAATATGTTAATGCCCTTAATATATGCACCAAAACTACTATCAATACAATTTATTTTAATCCTCACAAGTGCAATCAGACTAGGTATCATCATATCTCAAAATGATTTATCAGTCATTTATTATTTCTGATTAATATCCACTTATATTTTGTTACATTTACACATATAGTTATTATCAGCTTATCATATACCCATCATCGAGAAGGTAAAAATCAACCCAAGAAAATTCAATAATTTCCTATAGAGTTGTCACTCTGGGAGACTATCGACCATGGCTAGTCAAAAATCAATAAAATTCTACCGACATACATACAATCATACAGTGTAAATGTTTTTGTGAGAACCAATACACATTATATAAATCAACATGTCAAATACGATTTATAATTATTATGACTTACAAGAATGAGTTTCATTTTATTTAGCAAAACTAAAAATATATGAATTTAAATTCTCCAATACTTGAATTTAACTTGTATGAATAATAATTATTAGACAATAAATTAATCAACGTAAGGTTAATTCTATCACATGTTGATTCATTATGACTTAATAACAAAGATTTACTGTATTTGTGATCATGTAGATGACTTTAATATAGAAAATATAATCTAAATAGAGAACATAATACAAATATTATGAATTACGCCCCTAACAAATGATGGTACGTTTACACCCAAATTAATAACAATTATTTACCACTAGGAGAGTGACACAAAGTTTCAAACCTACAAGATAATCAATTGACAACACTATGAGGGCCACGACTCGAAGGTTCTACAAATAAGAATCCTATTGAATTGAAAGATAAGGTTTACAAACACGAGCTTAAATATATCTATATAGGAATATATCGAATATCCATTAATCAAGCCTAAATGATAATATAGCAATTCGAACATCAAATATAAGTAAAGCTTCCACCCAAAGCAAGTTCAACTATAAAATTGCCCCCAACAAAACTACTTAAACGATGGAAGAAAACATGATTATGTAATTTGATAAACATCAAGAAGAAAATAAAAGAGAGGGAAGAGAGAAGAGATAATGAAGGAGCTTACTATTGAAGAAGAAGAAGTAGATTTTGAAGAAGATGCTTGCTGATTTTTGGTTTGGCAACTGTGAGAGGGGCAAGGGAATATTTAGAATAATGCCTAGGTTTCCTTCTTCGCCTTAAATGACAAGCAGAAGGTGGAAAGGCGGGAGGATTTTAGAAGGTGGAGAAATCACATAATTTACACAATCTGAGAGAGGAACGATGCGCAAAACAACAATTGTTAGTGTGGTTGGTCATGATTCTGGTGGAGCGGAAGGGGGTCGGTTCGCGTGCGCGAGAAAAATTGGACCGGTTCTGTCCGGTTATAACCAATGGTTTAAAAACCGGACCGGACCGGCCGGTCCGACCGGTTCAACCGTGAACCGGTCTGAAAGCCTGTTCGGTTCAACCTGAGAACCGGCTTAGCATCGAACCGGCCGGTTTTGGCATGAACCGCCGGTTCAACCGGGGAACCGGTCCAGGTTTCTTAAAACCGGCCGGTTCAAATTTTTTTTAATATAAATAATTTTAAATAAATATTAATCTTAATCAATTATTATAAAAATTTTAATTTCATATTAATTACATTATTTTAAATAATAAGTAAACAACCTCATGTCATTTTTTCCTCACATAACCTCTTGGTATGAGAGAAAGTGAAAAGGTATATAAAATATACAAAGTAAAACTTCCCAAGCAATGTGGGACTAAATCATACAAAGCAAAGACCCATTTTTTCTTTCATAGTTTTAGCCCAAGTTTTGTATTATTTTTTTTAAATAGTTTTTTATAATTTCAATAATATTAATTTTTTTAGTTGATAAAATTTATTTTCTTAGTTCATAATATTTAATTTTTTATATTTATTTTTTTTTAATATTTTTCATTATATATATTATAAAGTTAATGTGGATTCATTTTTGTTTGTCAAATCACTCAAGTAAAACTTATATCATATAAATTATAATAGAAATAATTATTTTTTATATTTGAATAATATTTTTTAATGTTTTTTACATATTTAGATGTCCGGTCATAATATTATGATGTAAAAAACTTTGTAAATTTTAACATATTTACAAAACTTTGTAAATATTAAGTTTTTTAACATATTTGATAAATATTATATTGTTAAAAAACTTTGTAAATAATATGGTAATTTTTTTTAACATTTTTAGATGTTGCCAAATGAAATAATTTATATAAAAATATTTAATTATATTTATAATTGTATATTATGAGCTTTTAAATAATTTATGTTTATAAATTAAATCTAAATATGTAATATAAAATAACAATAATTTATATGAAATTATATGGTTATTAAATTTCATTATTTTGTTAATTTTATTAATTTTTTATAATAATAATATTATTTATTACGTCATCCGGTTCGACCCCGGTTAGACCGGTCGAACCGGTCGAACCGTGAACCTCTCTTTCTTCCGGTTCATTGTCCGGTCCGGTTTTCAGAACCTTGGTTATAACAACACCCCCTCCCCTTTTAGTTGTTGGCAGAGAAAAGATAAGAGAAAACTAATAGGAAGGAAGAGAGAGAATTTCGGAGGCTGCAAAGCTAAATTCATTTGTCATATCAGTTGAGGGTTTTGTCGAGCACGAGGTAGAATTCTGAACATCTATCTCTGATTTCAATTCCAATAATTTTTTAACTAGATATAGACAAAAATATATTTTTTTAAAGATTTTACGATATGTTTTCACCTTGTACCTTTTTATATATTGTAGACTACTTTATCTTGAATACTTTGTGTATAAGAAGTTGAATTTTCACCTTTTTTTGTGATGGTTTTTATGCATATTAAATAAACGAGACATTTATGTTAATTTTGATAGTTCTCTAAAAGTCCTAAAATATTGTTTTAAGTTCTCTATGAGATTAATTGAGAAAGAAAATGTTAAGTGTATAAGATTTTATACTTAAAATATTACCCTACTTTTATAATTATGGTATTTCGTGTATAATCATATTCTTATTTAAAGTCATAATTTTTTGTTGTTACATTTAAATTGTACAATTCATGATATGACATTGGAGGAGTTATGATCTAAAAAATGTTACAAGTGTATTCTCTGATATATTACAATGATTATATCTATTCTCTTCTACCCCCATCTTCCCAGTATGGATGTGGGGGGGGTAGCTATTTTGTTTTGACCCTATCTGTTTTGTGTGGATGCAGGAGGTTTCTGCTCTATTCTGACTCTTTTACCTTAAGCGAGTAATTTAAAGGGAGTTATAAATGAAAGTGAAGTTATAACTAAACATTGGGACATGCATAATAAATTTTGCATTGCATGTTTTGATAATTTAAATAAATTCAAGTGAAAGAAATATTCTGATGGCAAGTACATTCTATTATGTTTAACACCTTTGTAAAGTGACCCATCTGTAAAAGTAGAAGTAATGGCTTTGATAATAGGCATATTTCGATAATCTTATGAACATATTTACGTAGAAGTCACAAGGGTAAACATTATGTATAAAGCCAAGTAGTAATATTTCCATTAAAGTTTCCAAAGCATAAACATGTTAAATTTTGTATAAGTTACCATATTGAATTTAAAATTTAAGTTTTTATTAAATGAATTGCTATTGGGGGGTTGATGGGGTGGACTTATGCGTGTAGGAAAGCAAGATTTTGTTACAGACTGTGTAATAAATGCTTGTTTTGTCAATGTTGAGTAATACTTAGGTTTTCTTTGATATATCAATATAGAACCCCACTTAAATATGCGCAAGTATATGTGTTGAATCAAGTAATAAAGTGATGAAGTTAAGTGTTGAACCCACAATGAAGTGTTATTCTTACTTGTAATAAAAACTACCACTGCTTACTCAAAATGCATAAGTTATTCAACTGAAATAAAAATGATATTTTTTTTAAGTTTCTTTCACTAAAATAGTAGAGTAGTTGATACAATATTTTATAAAATATTTTGGATTTATGAATGTAAAATATCATATTTTTTTCTAAAGAGACTCTTAATTATAGATTTGATTCAAAGCATGTGTATCTTTAGATCTCTATTAAGCTTATATGGGTGAATATGATATATACTAACCTCCTACATTTATAATATCTCCTTTAGAATTTAGAATATTCAATTGTCATATGTCTAATAATGCCAAAATTCTATCTTAATATTCTTGATTATTCTTGTATTCCTTCGTCGAGGCTAACATCATACTAGATTTTAATTACACACGACTACTATATGCATTAAATGAAGAACATAAGATAATTACAAACATCATTAAATCTTTAAAGTACAAGAGTCTTCATTAGTACTCAATATGCTCTTTACATCATCAATCCAAAATAAAAGATTTAGCCAGACAGAACAAATAACAAACATACTCAT
This sequence comes from Dendrobium huoshanense, assembly GCA_016618105.1. NCBI lineage: Eukaryota > Viridiplantae > Streptophyta > Magnoliopsida > Asparagales > Orchidaceae > Dendrobium > Dendrobium huoshanense. The sequence continues at coordinate 30,221,650 of CM028349.1, read as the reverse complement.
TTTCATTATATTAATAGAAGAATCCAAATATAAGAGAAATAGTGGAATTTTATCATCAGGTATAATCAAAGTATCTCCTCTACACAACGTCTTCCTTTACTTACATAATTGCTTCCATAAATATAGGCTAAACACTCAAATAGATTGTAGTATCTACTTCCCTAGTTACCATTTAATTTCACTCTAATACAGTGCTAGAGAAGCACATTGAAAAGTGCTAAATTTTACATAAGGGTTTGAACTCCTAAAAAATATAATATAACTTCTATTTATAGGTAAACACAGAAAAGGTGTTTAGCACTGTCATTACAGGAAAACGGTCGATTACCGACTGCCATTTCCGACGGTTGAGATAACTTTTCCAGCGAATTGGAAATTTTTTGATGGCTTTTCGGCATTTTTAAAACTACAAGAATAAAAAAAAAGTAGGAAATGATTTACGATAGTCATTTTTCGGTGGCTAAAGTTACCGAAGGTTTTTCGACGGCACAAATCGCTGGTAAATTCTGACGGTCAAATCACCGACGATCACTGGTTAATTATCGGCATTGTACCGGCCATAGAAAATGCCGGTCTATCCGGCGGCGCGGTAATAACCGACGATTATATTAAAAACCAATGGCTAAATGAGTCGTCCGGTATCGAAGTTTTCAACGGCTAAACCACTAGTTAGCCGCCGAAAACCGATAGTATTTGCCAAAAAATAACAACCTCCCCTTTATTTACACAAATTTCTACAATACCTGCACATAATTTAAATCATATATAAAACTTAAACTTTAAGGGCAACAAGCCACAATACTTTACCCATAAAAACATAGTCCAAAATCAATAGAACATTTCATATGAAATAACAAAATACAATAAAAATATATATTTGCACAATCCACAATAAGCAAAAACAGTTCTTTAAGCAAAGAAGAATGCATATATTCCACAATGAACATAATATATGAAATCCACATTTAGATGTTCCAAATACACAAGAAAGTTTTTCAAACAAATAACAACACTAATCAACCTCCGTGTCCTCACTGCCCTCTGATTCAGGTGTCGGCTCTTTCTCTTTCTTCTACTAATTTTCAACTCGATATGAACGTGCCTCCGCCTGAATCTCATTTTGAATCTTTCTTATATTCTCTATCTCTCTTGTCAGGGCAGCAACCCTCTGGCTAACAGTTTCTTCAGCTCCACTAATATCATAAAATGTTGACGTAGATTAACTACCCTCATAAACATATCCTTGCAAACCTAAGCCATTAACCCTCCCCCATCCTTTCTCCAACAACATCTGACCGTGTGTGATACTCAGAATATTGGGTCGATCTTAAAGATGATCTCTCACTAATAGACTGCTGACTTTTTCGAACTCATATAAAATCATGCTGTGAGAATAAATCTATATTTATTTATTTATTTTATTTTATCACTCAAAAAATTATATTCACGTAAGCTTGTTTATCCTTCCCATCAACCCACTCTTGATCAGCTTATTGTTGGTTATTCCTCATTTGCAACTCTAGTGGTATATGCTCCTCGTCAAGAAACTCTTTCTGAAAATATAAAATATAGTTAAAATAATATAAATATATTTATTAAACTAATTAAAAGCTTTTATCAGTCGTCGTCTATGTTCAGTATGATGCACTGATCCACTAGTATGAAGAGAGCTTATTAAACCCCCACAATTAGATGCTCTATTTTACTTATTCTGCTCTCTCAATTTGGTGAACTCAGGGCTCGCCCAAGCTCTGCTGAAATCTGCCCATACTCTATCTCTAATCCATAATAGACGATGCCCAAACTTTTTAATGTCCGTGAACAAGCCCCTTAGATGAGTCAATCCTTTCATCTCAAAATTTGTTATGATCCTCGTGTCATGCTCAGGCAACCATCTAAAATCTTTATGTAAAATATATACATAATAAATAATATTAATATAAATAAAATCAAATATTTTAAGTAATGCCAAATAAATATACCTAAAATTTTCTAAACCACATATCCCTAACTTTCTCTGGGATCTTCTTTCATGATAAATAAGGAGCATCATATTTGCTCTATATGATGTCCCGAATCTTGTGTGTAGGCGACTTTGAGGGATTGAAGCTGCATGTTAAATTGTTTTGTCAATAATATATAATATATCAAATTACATGATAATTTTATAAAATAAACTGAACTTACGTACGCCCTCAGGCTCAATGTATACATGCCTATCTGTTATAGTTGCAGGATCTCCAGCACCAACCTTTACTTGTGTTGATGGTTCACTGTACGTGTTCTAGCTGCACATGATATGGGAATAATATGGGTGGGGGTAAGGAGGGTAAGGGTAGGTGGATGGAGTTGTTTGTGATGTTGGTGGGGGATAATATGAATAAAATGGAACTAAATGTGTCTGATTTGGAGAGGAAAATCGAGGACTCGTAAAAGTAGGGGGAGGAAAGTATCCAGGAAAGGGTGGTGGTACTCCTACGATATAAATCAACTTTTACATCATCTAGCTTAAGGAATGCTTGATTTTTGTGCTTCGAATATGAACATCTAAACATTCCATCAAACTTAAACAAAGGTAGTTGAGATGTAACTTGAATAAAAGTCTCAACTCCATGTATAAATTCATATGTCAATCATCTTCGACCCGGTAATAATCTGTTATACATTTAACATCTCTCTTCTTGAATAGTCATTTGGATGTTAAAGTAAATGTTCCCTATATAGTTATGAAATGAATTATTAGAAAAGATGTACCTTAAATCTCATTTAAATCAAATAAAGAAATATTATTTATGATGTTTTTTTAGCAAGTCTTCTTAGGTCTACCTTTACCTTTCTTAATATAACTAAAATCTTATACCTATACTTTCCCAACTGGGTCATCGAAAGGCCATCGTTTTAAGCGACCAAATCATCTAAGGTGACTTATCGCTGCAAAACTTAACTTAATATTGTGCTTCTCTTTTAATAAAACATTGCAAGTCTCACCACCATCGTATAGAATTTTCCCTTAAGTTTGAAGGGGACTTTTCTATCACACAACAACCTTGATGCATTCCTCCACTTCAACCATCCAACTTGATTTATGTTGATAATATCCCCATCTATTTCACCTTCACTCTAAACAAGATATCCAATATATATAAAACATGTACTCTTATTAATGACTTTATCGCCCAAATTCACAACCCCCTCACTAAATGTATTACTACTAAAATTACACTCAATATATTCATGTTTTAGATCAACTCAAGCGAGAACCTATACAACTTAAGGTAGACATCCATAATTCAAGTTTACCTTCAAATGCCTCTCTAGTCTTATCAACAAGAATAATATCATAATCAAAAAATAAAAAAATTCATGGTATAACCTCTTACAAATGTTTACTGAGAACATCCACGACTAAAGCAAAATGATACGGGCTTAAGGCTTTCTCAAAATTCAAGTTTACCTTCAAGTCCCTCTCTACACTTATCAATAAGAAGATTACCAACAGCAAAATTATAAAATTAAGGTACATCCTCTTGCAAATGTCGACTGAGAACATCCATAAATAAAGAAAAAAATGCGTGGAGGAGATCACCTTCAGGGCATTCGCAGGCTGGAGTGAGGGCATTGGCAGGTGGAGTGAGGACGTCGGCGACCAGAGTCCTGCAGACGCAGGTTGGATCGGAGGCAAGGGCGAGAGCATCGTCTGGACAAAAATTAATAACATGAAGAAATGAGAAAGGGCTGGAGCGACCAATTTGAGGTCAATTTCCGGCGGTTTACTTCGCTGGAAAAAATTTACTTAACATCGGTGGCCAAACCACCAGTAATAGTTGACGCCTAAAAAAATTTGTCCATATATCCGACGATCAGTTTATCGACAACAACTTCGGTAGTTTATTATTAAAAAATTTAGGTTAAATCGCTGATGATAATAGTCTGTCTAACCGCCGATAAATAATGAATTTCCTATTGTGTGTGGCATTTGAAAGTGTGGCGCTGCAACGCTCAAAATGTTTGCTCCGCCGTACTGCTTGATGACATGGAATGATTATCAAGTGAACATAAACATCTTTTTACTTCAGTGATGTTTCTATTGGAAGTTATAACTAAAGTGTCATGCTGCTATGGAAATTGGAGCACTACAGAGCTTGGGTGAACAAAATGGTGATGAGGCGTTGAAATGCATGGCACCGTGACATTCATTTTCCTAAGAACTTGGCACTGCCAAGTTGACTTTTTGATATAGTGATGCCTCAAATGCTACGATGTTGACTGTGATGTCACTACAATGCTCATAACCAGAGAGTATGACGCTGTAATGTTCAAAAGTGACGCTTCGATGGTGTTGAATGAAGCACGACAACGGTGTTTCCTCTGGCGCCACGATGCTGCCTGTTAATTTCTATTTTTCATCATTTTTTAAATTTTTTCTATACAAAAATAACTAAAACAACACATTTTTGCTGAAATTCAACTATAATAAATAGTACATAATTTATACTTATCAGTGCGTGAGAAGCTTGGTTGCTAGTTGTTGGACTTTTGAGCTAAATGATATGAGCTACTACACATAAAGTTTATGCGCAATTTGAATAAGCTTATATTTTCTTTGATATAAAATAATAAAAGCCTCACTCAAAACACAAGTATATATGTCGACCAATTAATAAAGTGATAGAGAAGAGTATCAATCTCATGAGCAAGTGTCCATTTAATTGCAATTTAACTCCTAATGTTTAATTTAGGTGTAAAGTTTATTCTATTGAATTTAAAATGGATGTTTTTAAGCTTTTCCACTAAATGAGGACTTGAAAAAAAAATTGTTACTAATATAAATAAAGTGTTTCGGACTAATGAATGCAAAATAACTTAGTTTTTCTAATGTGACTCTTAATTTATATATGGATCAGATTATAGGCATTTCAAGATCTTTATCGAGCTTGTAGGGGTGAAAATGGAGGTTTATAGATTTACTTTAATTAAAATATCTCCATATAACCTAAAAAGTTTAACATGCTATGTCTAGGTATGCCAATATTTCATTTTAATAGTCTTATTTATTTTAATATTTCTCCATTGAGGCAATACATCACAATAATTATTAATTACATACATAACAATTATATGCATTAAATAAAGAACAAAAGATATTAAAAATACATTTTAAATAATCAAAGTAGAAGTGTTTATATTAGTACTTAGCGTGTTTAAATCATTAGCCCAAAATAGAGATTTAATTGGACATGGATAACACAAAAAATCAAAGTCATTTTCATTTCATTCATATAAGAAAAAGATATAAGAGAATTAATAAAATAAATATCGCCAAAAATGATCAATTGATATTCTTTACTTTTCTTCTTTTTCCTCCAGTAATAGAATTGTTCACACAATATGGGCTAAGATCTCCAAATAAAAGTATCATATACTTCCCTAGCCTCCTTTAGACTTTGCTCACTAAAGAAACACAATCAAAAGTATAAATCCTCACTTAAAACAACATGACTCTTTTAAAAAAAGAATTGAAAAAATTATTTATATAAGTGCAGAAACGGATACAGGTGTTACAACACTAAAAAATGGTTGTGCTGAGATGGTGTAAAATGAACTAGTGCCTCAGCGTTGGTGTGCTTGCTTTATTGCGGCACTAAGCTCACTTGGAACAGTTAAGGTTGCACTGATGTGTATTTTGGCCAAGTCGATGAGTCGTTTCATTTTGGCAACTGCTCTGACGAGTTGTTGCGGTACTTGAAAGTACAATACAATGCTACGATGTTGAAATGCTTGGCGCTCTGGCGCTCATTTTCACGAGCTCTGGTGCTACTATAATTCCTCGAGAGGCTGGTGTTGTAATGTCAAAAATAAGCACTAGGGTGTTATAGATTGCGACACAGAGTTGATGAGTGTTGCGGAGCTCGTTCAACACTTACAAATTTTTTCCTTCTCCTAAATTTTTCTTGCACCAGCACAATTAAGACAACACATTTTCGCTGAATTTTAACACAATAAATAATACACAAATTACACTTAATAACCACTAAATAAATATATATTTTAATGAGTATAAAAAATAAATTATTTTTAGAAATAAAAGTGATATAATATAATAAAATAGAACTCTTATACAAGCATATATTAAATAAATTGATCAGTTAAATTTGTTGTGTGCTGGAGTATTCATGACAATAAAATGATAAAAAGTTTAACTTCCTACTTTCCATGATGATCTAGTACCGACATAGCTAAAGAGATGGGTATAAGAATCATAAAAGACATCAAATTTTTTATGTAAAGAATTATAAAAAAAAGAAAAATTACGGGGCCTCACCCAGCAGAAATGATTTCACTAGTATTTGTCGTTAATTATAAATGATGCCCTTCCTTGAGGAGAGGCATTAGCATAATATAGTAAATATATATTATATTAAGTGCATTATATGATTAGAGTTGGAAGAATTCGATGACATAAGAGCTGCTATTAGGAATCGTAGTTGGGTGACGGACTGTCACGACCCAACCCGACCGGGATGGATCCCGCTCGCATCGGGTCGCGACGGAACTTTTGAAAATCTAGGATCTAGTTTTGGAATTTGCTTCAGACTTTCTTCCAAATATTAAATAGACAGAAAAACACAGAGCTGCTATAAACATCCAAATATAGAACAGTTCATATATCTTTTCTTTCATCAAAATAATCATATACAGATACAGTACATGACTTACAGACAGAAAGAACAGAACAGAACAGAACAGATAAGCCATGACTGTACAAAAATCAAAAGTATAAAATACCTAATCACAGATCAGACTCAGAACGTCTAGTTCAAGACCTCCTTCCCTTTCCCAAAACCTGAAAACCATGTAGAAAACAAGGATGAGCTAACAGCTCAGCAAGACATCACTCACCAATTCAAATTATCAGAAATTCACATCAAAAATAGCCGTACGAAAATCATAGAACTGATACTTGATCAATCAGAAATCAAACAACTAATACAAAAAATTGAAGTTCATGTCGAATCAGAGTTCAGAACAGATATCATAAAGCTTTCAAGTCACAGAGCAGACAAAATTGTATGGAATAACCAGAATCGTACCGAAATCATAATTCAGATAAAATCACATTCATATCAGATAGTTCATATCAGATTCAACCAGAATCATACATAAATCAGAAATGTATATCGGATAATTCATAAAATAGATCAGATAAGTCACATATTACAAATTTCAGATTCTCAGACTCTTATATAATCTCATGAACGTGATTCTGACCCCTTATGTCTCCCTTCCCTGACACTTACAGAATCTCGACGGATTCTGACCCCTTATGTCTCCCTTCTCTGAACATTCTACAGTAATCTCAACGGATTCTGGCCCCTTATATCTCCCATTTGTTGCTTATAGCACCATGAACATAACAGATATTCGCGGAATTTCGAAATAGAACTTATGTTTAAGATTTAAGAGCTCGATACTCAAATTTCCCTGAACGACTTACAGAATCTCAAAGGATCCTAGCCCCTTATGAACCTTTTGATAGCACACATGAACACTTCAATTAATTTCAAGGAATCAATTCAGAAAAATCATGAATTCGTACGAAATTTCAGCGGCATAACGGCAGCTATACGGAATTTACCACCAAAACTTCACAAGATTCAGAAATTTACCAAATTACACACAGAACACTCACATACATTGTAAGACTTTCATTGTACTGACAAAATATTTTTCAACATCATGATAATTTGCAATCCAATTAAAAACGCCGTAGAATTTCAAGAATATCCGGTAAAAATCTTCCATAAAATACTCAAAATGTGCACAATTATCATTTCAGTACGTACCAAACAGTATATGCTGTAAAACCTTTGTCAGTAGAGAAAATAATACCAGAAATTGGCTAATGGACATAAAAGTTCGGAACAAAAAAGTCGTCATGATCCTCATTTCTGAAAATTGAGAATTGCGGATTGTGTTTACCTCGAGTCGGTCAACCTGATCCCAACTACGAGCGATCAATAGGATAAACGGACGAATAGTCAGCACAATGACTTTTTCTCTTTTTCTCTCTCCTGGGCTTTCTGTCACTTCCAAAATTTGGCACTATTCAGATATTTAATACACAGGATCGTCCCTGGACCTGATGTCCTGTTAAGTCTCGGGACGATCTCCCATATACATAGATCGTCCAGAGGAGGATTATAATTGCCAATTTCGTTGTCCCGGGACATTTTACCCTCGGGTTTGGTTCGTCCCGACTCTTCCAGGTTCGTACAGACAAAAATGACAGATTTCCTCACAATTCTTCAGTTCGTACAGACAGTTCGTCCCGACAGTTCTAGGAGTTCGTACACACGAAAGATAAACATGATGTATTCACAATTTCTTTAGTTCGTCTAAGACTAGTTCGTACACTAACAGCACTAAAAAATAGCTTTAAAAAAAAAAAGCTTTTTGAAAGGGTTTTACACGGACGTCATTGGGATCATAGTTAGGCAACCAATGTCGAAGGAACTGTAGCTGGTTCCTATTTATTGAAATGCGTTTCGTAGCCGTGGTAGATTAATTAGAGATTAAAAAATAGGTAATTCTTTTCAAATTTATTTTACTAGTGGACGTCCGAAGGTGATCGACTATTGAAAGTCTGACGACGGTGGCTGAGCGGCAAGCATTCGTCAGTGGTTGTACTTGGATGGAGCTCTAGGATTCTCAAGCATAAAAGCTCTCTTGAATCTCTAGCTCAATGTCTAAGTCTCCTCCAAAGGTTCCCTCATGTAGAGAGTGGGGGTTTCTTTATAAATTTTGAGAGATGCTTTGTAGTATGGAGAATATTTCGAGCAAATTCAGAGGGCTTCATCAGATGTCACATATTGATTCTCTTGATCATGGAATATATTTTATGAATTTTAAGTATCTTAATGATGTTATAATTAAGCGATTGGGCTCATTGATTTTGTATCATTGATATGCTCAATTCGACTATTTGCATTGCAATTTTGAAGATCATTTGATAATTTAATTAATGTCATGAAGCTTTCAAATATATTTGAAGCTCTTGATTTGGGCTCCGCTTCAATTTGATCGATCTTGGAGCTGTTAGGTTCGTCTCATTGAGATGTACAATTCAACTTTACATTTTTCGAAATTCAAATTCGGATGGTCTCAAATTTATAACTTTGAAAGCTTTTAATTTAACTTCCCTCTGAGAATCATGTCAGATCAAAACTTTTTTTTTTGACATGTGAAATTTTCAATTTGTAAATTATCGAGTTTTAATTTAATTATTTAAAGTATTTTTTAAATAATGTTATGCATGATTAACAAATAAATTAAATAATACATTATTTAAATTTATTTATGTAGGCATGAATAATTTGTGGAGACTATCGCTTCATTTACAACCTTAGGCCTACTAGATTGGGTAACCCGTCTGACGCATTTTCTCGGTAGCTCCGCGCCTCCGCCATTACTGTCGTTCGCTCGGATTTATAACCTCACGAGTGATTTAAAATGCCGCTGTTTCTTCCAAGAATTTTCTTGCAGGCTTTCAATTTGAGTGGGTGATTGAAGTTGTTTTCACTACGCGGAAGGGTGTAAATTTGGTCTTCTTCCGAAATCTTGTTTGAATTTCTTTTCTTTCCATCTTCTTCTAACACGGAGAAACCCTCGACTCGCGTGACGCGCCTTGACCAGCGACAAATTTGCTGTTGATCCCCAATGTTCTCCTCTCCGCCGCCTCCTTACTCCGAGGTTTGTTCCGTTCTGCTGCTCCTCTTTCTCCTTTACTGTAATGTTTCAATCTCTCTCTCTCTCTCTCCACCTGCCCACAACCTCCTCATGACCTATTCGACTCGTTAGGTATCGATTGGTTGACGGAAGCTTTATTTTTTTTGGGCATTTAGGTCATTTAAGCCAAATTCACACCCACAACGCATACACATAGACTCGAATCCTAGACCTCTTAGTTAGAACCCTAAGCTCCAATAGGCCAAAGGAGAGTTTTGTGGGAGCTTTATTCGGTCATAACTTTTGAGGAGCTTCGCAGTTTGGGTTATTTATTTATTTTTTGTGCGGTGGATGTATATGATTTGATTGCGAAAATACTGGATGCTCCGTTCTTGGATGAGTTTCTTTCTTGAAGGGTATGTGAGTCATATTATCCGCGGCTGTGTGTAGGGATAACCACCGACACCGGGAAATTGCACTAATTTTTTCTTTTCATATTTCTGAAATTTGTTATATTTAGCCTGGGGTTTCAGCCATGGAAATTCCATAACTTTTTTCATATACATGCAAATTCCCATTTGCTTGTCGCCCACCTCCCCTAAACGTGTACGAACATGCGCATAAAGCATTCAGCTTATAGCTTATTCATTGGAACTGGTTTCTATCTAGGTATATTTAAGCTATGTTGTATTTGTTGATTAACCTCTTTCACAATTTATCCTTTTTGCATGCAAAGTATTCTTATTTGCTGATATTGCCATTTGATGATTCTCAGCTAAAACCTCTGTTTGATATATGATCCCAAGAGTTGCTTTCATGATGCGGTATCAATGAAAAATGTTTTTTTTTTTTTTTTTAATTCTGGGGAGAGCTTAGCTGTTACATTTAGAAGATAATTGCATTTGAAAGAGTATGTCAAGGGGCCAGCCTCGGCCAAGGAGTCAATCCGCAAGGAGAATGCTACGAAGATGCCAAAACAAGGGAAATATTGAAGATGCAATCATCATTGATGATGATACAGAAAATGCTGATGTTGTTCTAATTGACAATCCAAATACTTCTCGTAAGGGATCAAAGCATGTAAAGACAACAAGATTGAACTGTTCACCTAGAGGTGTTATTTATATCGATGATGAAGGGGAAGATCCTAGACATTCATCTACTGACACTACTACAAGCAATCAGTTTGCTGAAACATTTTACAGCTTGTCTTTGTCTGACGACTCAGAAAGTGGTGAATATCCTATGTTTGGTAATGGAAATGTCTGTTGTAACAACACTGGTCCTTCCAGAAACCGTTATGGCTTAGATCTTGATTCCGAGGATAGCATGACTCAAAGTAATAGTCTGAAATATAATACAGATGAATGCGATGAATTCGATTGTAGCAATTCTGATTGTGAGATAATGGAAGATCATTTAGGAATTATTCGTGAACAGTGGGAAAAAGCTGCATCAAGGAAGAAGGAAAGCGGTCAATTTGCTTCTATGGACCAGGCTAATGCACCTGACTCAACTATTTATTCTGAAGATCCATTCCATGCACCAACACTATATAATGCAGATGTTGCATGTTGTTTTAAAAGAACGCCATTTAATTATATTGATGAAATACTTGCTAAATTTGGCCCAAGTTCAAACAATGCTAAACAGAGCCCCTCAGATAATGTTGATGAAAATGAAGACTTTTATTTCAAAGAAAAAGCTAACATCTTTGTTCCAAAATCATGCTCCAGTAGTCATATTCCTTTTGAAGAATCAGGTACCAGGAGGGAAGATGATGAGTCAAACCTAGGAGAGTATCCACAAACAACTCATTCAATGGATGATGGTCTTAGTTTTATCAATAAGGATGCACAAGAGCCTGTAAAAGCTTCTTTATTTACCTATAAAAGTCATGGAAAAACAAGATTCTCTGACAATGAGGAGCCTTCTACTAGAACATCCTATGATTCTTCTACTTGGGATGGGAAGCATGTATCAAAAGACAATGATCTCTGTCCAGACAGAGCGGAGCATAAACTTGATGAAGTTTCTCATAGTGCTCAAGCAAACCATGTGATGGCAGATAAACGTGTAGCTTCTAACTTTGAAGAGAGTAAAAGGAGAGATTATGAAGAGTTCTTCACCATTTTGTAGTCGACCACATGAAGAACCACGGATCAAAACTCAAAGTCCCACCATCTGTGGTGATGTGAATGCTAAAATGGAAAAAAAGGTAAATGCAGTGTCTGCAATAACTGATATGGGACTGACTTCACACAAATCTGATGATATGCCTCATGGCTATGAGAGTTTAATTGGTGAACGTGAAAGGCATAAGGAAACAGATGAGTATAAACGAGCTGCAGAAGAAGAATGGGCATCAAGACAACGACAATTGCAGATTCAGGTTATTCATATGACATATTCTCAATGGCTATTTGCTTATTCCTCATTTTTCATTATCTTTGTCTTCAAAATTCGCCACTTTCACCATCTCTTTAATATAGTTATCTTTGTATTATTTATTTTTTATTTAACTGACAATTTTAACATTCTCACCCTACAAAATTTGATTTCGAGTTATGCCTTTTTGGTCTTAGGGATTTTTTTGGGTACTACAACTTTTTATAAAGGTGGTTATAAATTTAGTTCTTAAAAGTAGCTTTTCAGCACGAAAATTTTAAAAAACGGTAAGAAAGCATTAGTCGAACAGATGTGTGACAATAATTTGTGAAGAAAATTAGTGATAAAGCTGCACCAAATAGATCCATAGAACTATACAATATGGCAAGTTAACATGTAGCTTATTTAAATTTATCTTATTAAGTTCACATAATATTTATTAATGTATATTAGTGTTGCAATAATTATCCAATTTAATTATAAAACTTTATGATAGAAGACATCAAACCCTACAGTTTTAGAGGTGTACTTAATACAAAACAAGAAGAACAATCAAATAAAATATTTAGGGTTTTTCATGAGGCAAGATTTATTAGATCTACATTAGATTCTCTTTCAGGAAAATTAATGAAATTAATAGATATTATGATTTATATGAAGATAAATGCATTCGGGAAGTTAAATAGGTTGGAACGAAAGCTAAGGAGATTGATATTTTAAGAGTTAAATTATGGTATTCAGGTAGAAGTCGTACTGAAAATAGTGTAGGTGTGGTTATATATAAGATTTTGAAGGATACAACAACAACAACATCAAGCTTTTGTTCCACTATGTGGAGAAGATTTTGAAGGATAATATTGTAAAAATTAATAAAATTTGAAGTAGAGTTATAATTTTAAAATTGTCGTTGATGTTAAGATTATTAATATTATAAGTACTTATGTTTCTCAAGTAGGTCTGAATATGTGTTCAAAATTAAAATTTTGAATAACTTAGAGAATTAAGGTAAATGATACCTTTTGAAGAAAGTTTTTATTAGAAGAGATTTAAATGGATATTTTTGTAAAGTGGTAGATGATTTTAAAAGTGATGCTTATGGGTTTAAAGCGACTATTAGATTTTATCTTATGATTTTGTAATATTTAATATCTTATTTAAGAAAAGAGATGGCATCTCATCAATCATAAGAATAGATTTAATAAAACTCATATTGATTATTTTTTATGAGAAAAATAAATCGTTTAGATTGCGTAGATTGTAAAGTCATTTTGACTGAAAGTTTATGTACTCAACATCGCTTATTAGTTTTGTATTTTAAGATGAAGGGGAGAAGTTGAAAAAACAAAGTATAAAGTTGTCCTAGGATTAGATGAGGGCAATTAAAAAATGCTAATAAAAGTAATTTTGACAGTAAAATTTAAGATCTCAAGATTTTGATTTTGCATAATAAAACTAATATTATGGAGAAAAAATTACTAGTGATATTAAGAATGTTGTGAAGTATTTGCTTAGAGTATTAAAAGAAAAAGCTCATAATAATAAAATTAGATGGTGGTGGAGTTAAAATGTGCAAGAAAAGATAAAAATAAAAAGTTTTGTTATATAATTGATTTAGATATAAAAGCTCTAAAAATTAAGAAATATATAAAGGTCTAAGGAAACAATATACGATGTGAAGAATTTAGCTTTTTGATGATTTATACAATATATTAGATATTAATAAAGGCTGAAAGATGTATGTATAAGTTAGTGAAACAAAGAGATAGATGAAGTAAGAATCTAGTTTAAGTGAAATATATCAAGGATGAATATCAAAAAGTGCTTTTGATTAGAAGAGGATATTCAACATAGGTGGATGTGATATTTCTATAAAATTTTTAATGAAGATTGTGAGAATACGATTGACTTTAGTGATCTTAACACCTTAAATGAAAATAGATATTTTTGTTTTTAACGTTGTATTAGTAACATCGAAGTTAGAGAGGTTTGACAAAATGAAGTGTAGAAACATAGTTGGACTTGATGATATTCTAATAGAGGTGTGAAAAAGGCTTAGGAGATAATATAATTTCTTGGTTTATTAAACTTTTTAATATTATTTTAAAGACAAAAGATGTCAAATGAGTATAGGAGTGTGTTGATTCTTATTTTTAAGAATAAAGATGATGCACACGAGTGTGCCGATTATAGAGGAACTAAGTTAATATGTCATACATCAAAATTAAGCAGAGGCTATGACGCGATACAAATATATCTTAAAACCAATTTTTATTCATGTCATGTAGGTATATTATGGAAGCTATTCATTTATTGAGAGGTTTAATGGAGAAGTATAGAGAGAATAAGGAGGATCTACATATGATATTTATTGATTTAGAGAAAGCATATGATAAAGTTTCAAGAGAAGTGCTTTGCAGAGTTTAGGGGAAAAGTAGTTAATAATGCTTATATTCAATTCATTAAAGATATATATATGCGGGAGCTGTTACTTGTGTTCAAACATAAGGTGGTTTTCTATTTCAGTGGATTACATCAAGGATCAAATTTAAGCCCATTTCTTTTTTGTTTTAGTCATGGATGTTTTTACTAGACATTTGTAACGGGATGCTTTTTGTTGATGATGTTCTTCTTGTTGATAAAACTAGTGGAGTTGCATGAAAACTTGAATTATGGAGGTTAACTTTAGAGTATAAAGGTTTTTGTTTGGAGTGTAATTTTAGCAGTAAGTCATTAAAATAAGTACGCGTTTTAGATATCTCGAGTCTATCGCTCAAAGTGATGGTGAAATAGATAGATATTATTAGTAGAATTCAAGTTGGGTGGTTGAAGTGGAGGAATGCTTTGGGTCGTTATGTGATAGAAAAGTACCTCTTAAACTTAAGAGAAAATTCTAAAAGATGGTGGTGAAACTTGCAATGCTTTATGACATGGAATGTTGACCATTAAAAGAGAAGCATAAAATTAAGTTAATTGTTGTTGAGATGATGATGCTCAGGTGGATGAGTGGCTTTTCTCTTAGAGATAGAATGTGAAATGATTATTTACGTGATAAAAGGTTAGAGTAACTCCAATGACATGTAAGATTAGAGAGAGTTGCCTTAGATGGTGTGGTGACAATGGTCACATAAAACATCAGCCTTTTGATGACCCAGTTAGGAGATTAGATGTGTTAGATATTGCCTATATTAAGAAATATAGAGGTAGACCCAAAAATACTTGGTTAGAAAGCATTAGAAATATTTTTTTTTTATTTGATTTAAATGAAAATTTCACTATTAATAGGAATTAATGAAAAAAAAAGTTCATGTGGCCGACTCGACAAAGTGGGATAAAAGTTTGATGCTGTTGTATTTTCATCATTTTGAAGTACACAATCTTATACAAAAATCATTTATTAGTATTAGTTTGAAATAAAGATCAACTTAAGCTCCATGTCATAGTTGATGGATTCTTCGCCAAAGAAGATAAAACACGAGATATCAAATCAAATTATATACATTATAGGTATTTAAGATCTAATTAATGATAGTAACCCTAATTGTAGAAAATTTGTTTGAATTTAACATGCCCTTCCTTCCCCCCTCGGGGCCATATCTTGCTTGCAAATGGCCGTTGGTAGCCATCAACCAGCCTGACCTTAGTTGGTCCTCTCCACTACTTGCACACGCTGCCTTCTGCCGAAGCTATTGGCCACCCTATTGTCTCTCTCTTTCTCATGCCCTAGCCTCATGCTGGCACTTGCAACCATTGTTAGTTCCCCGTCTAACCCGCTTCACCTCCCTCTCTCTTTCTTTCAACCTCCTTCTACACCTTTGAATCTCTCTTTCTCTGAACTTACATTGAGAGAGATATTTACCCCCCTTTTTCTCAATGTTTTTCTAACTCTTTCACTCTCCTTTTCACTACACAATTGGTGATGTGTTTAGCATGGCTAGCAAAACTTGTACGCATTTTGTTTAGCGTGGAGAGGGAAATTGGTCAGAGATTTTTGCAATGGCTCTTACAAACTAGTAAAATGCTGTTAACAATATTTTTGGTGCAATGAGTGGAGCTTGTACATATTTTTCTTAGTGTGACGAGGGGAAAACTTATAAGTGATGTTCATGATGCATCGATTAAACTTCTAAAATATGTTTTTGATGTCTTCGATGTGGTGAGCAGAACTTGTGCATACTCTTCTTAGTGTGGTGAGTGAAATTCGTCGATGACACTTATGACATAATGGGTCAATTTCAAAAACTTTGTTACAGTGTGTTTGGTGCGATGAGCGGAACTTGTAAATACTTTTCTTAGGATGTTAGGAAAAACTCGTAAATAACACTCGCATTGTGGAGGGTAAATCCCATATGTGCTTTTCTTAAATTGGAGGGAAATTTACATGTTTAAAATTCACTTGTACAAGTATCTCGTACATGTCTTCCTTGGTGCGAAGGGATTTTTGAGAATTCAGTAGCGGTTTCGTACAACACCGAGCATACATTCCTTTCTTGGCATAATGGGAAGGCCAGTATTTCCTTTAGATTCCTTTCATGTAAGGGAGACATCATGAGACTACTGAAATTTGGATTGAACATAACTCTAAAATATTCACACGTGAATCTAAATAAACAAAATATAGTTAAATAAAGCTATGAATTCAAAATTAAATACTTAAAATGCAATGCAAGCAGCTCTAAAAGAACAAAATATTAAACAATTAATTAAAAATATAAGACTTACATGAGACCATAAAATGCATGCAAGATTGCTAAGAACGTGAACAGAACATCACCGTTTCATGGAAAACCTTAAAAAATCCATAGTAATATGCTCAAATGAACCTAAGGGATGTGAAAAATGATCATTCATCTTCCCATATTTTTAGGGTAGAAATGAATTCTTATGGGGCCACGACCATTAAAATATATTTAAATGATGAAAAAGGACAACATCTGAAAAATATAATGACATCTCAAATCATCCTAAATTTGCCTTCTTCATTATTGGATTGACAATTTTTTTCGTAAAAATGGATTAAAGACTATTGTTAAAACCCAAAATTGAAAAAATTATAAGTATGCTTATGACAAAATATAAATGCAAACATTAAAATAAATGCAAGCATTACAATGCTCATGTGAGTTTCATGAGATGATCTTTGACTTTGATGTGATGCTTCAAAATTTAAGCAAAAATTGTGAAGGTGTGCAAAATAATCAAATTCGAATATTTTTAAGTCATGTGTATGTGTCATAAAATGACATTTAAATTTTGTTAGAACACCTCAAGAAGCATGCAATGCATCAAGCGCACCAAAAGTTGTATGGATGTGAGAAATGAATTGTCATCTCCCCATATTTATAGGGCATAAATGAATTCTTCTGGGGCCACAACATTAAAAATATATTAAAATGATGAAAATGACAACATCCGAAAAATATAACGACATCTCAAATCGTCTTGAATTTGCCTTCTTCATTACCAGATCCACAATATTTTTGTAAAAGCGGACAGAAGACTTGTTAAAACCCAAAAATGAAAAATTTGTAAGCATGCTTATGACAGAATATAAATTCAAACATTAAAATAAATGCAAGCATTACAATGCTCATGTGAGTTTCATGAAATGATCTTTTGATTTGATGCCTCAAAATTTAAGCAAGTATTGTGAAGGTGAGCAAAATAATCAAATTCAAATATTTTAAGTCATGTGTATGTGTCACAAAATGGCTTTCAAATTTTGTTAGAACACCTCAAGAAGCATACAATGTACCAAGCGCACCAAAAGTTGTATGGATGTGTTATGTAAGTACATTGAAATTCATACAAATAGATGGCACGGGCACTAAAATTTGTGCAGGAAAATCATATCTTTTGAAAATGAAATGTCCGTATTTGCTCCGATAAATGGACAAGCATAATATACGAGAATATTGTGCATGCACAAATATGTTAAAATTTTACAACCAATTTAAATATGTAAATCTCAAATGAACGTGCTAAATGCTCAAATTTAGTGCCCGAGAATGCCGTGCAAACTGAAGGTAATGTAAATACGAATTTTTGTATAGTAAGCATGTCATTTCCTTCATTTAAATACCTCGATGATAGTGTGTTGAAAGTAAACTTCAATCAGAGGGGAATTTTTTTTTGTGAAATGTCCTCAAATCATTATGCAAATTATTTTAACTTGATTCCAAGTAAAATATAAAATTATCAAGAAAATTCATAAAATTTAAAATATTTAAGTGAAATTTACTCCTAATAATTTATAATAAAATCCATCCACTCTTCATAATTGTTTTTTATGATGATAAATTTGAGAATAATCTTAGTTCATAAAGTATAAATGTCTTGTCAAACGTATCTCTACAATTCATTATCAAATATTCTCTCATTACTAAGGACGTGATAAGTGTCCTCTATCTAGTGATTTTGTTGTCAAATGACACCAATGGTAAATGGTTATGATCAGAGCCCTTTGATTTGTTGGTTTTTCTATGAAATGATACTATTAAATTATAGTGATGGTCAGAGCTCGTATGTTCTCCAATGGATAAAAATATTAAATAATGAATCATATTACATACTTGATGGGGCATAAAGTCCTTTGTTAGTGAATGTTAACATAATTTTTTTCCTTAGACAAACATCATCCCTAGATCTATAATGTTCTTTTAGATGAAGCAATCCTATATTGCCAAGAAGGATCTTTTGATTAGATTAGGTTGACTTCCTCCTCTAAGTATACTAAGAATCTTGACAACATGTGACAATGGATCTATGTGATCTTAATCAAATTCTTCATCATTTCCCTCTGCAGCTGCTTTAAGTTCATAGAGGTAAGTTTGAAAACCCTATGCTAAAATTGCAATTATTATACACTAACCATTTAGCATTTATCTAACGATTATCCTCAATTGAAAGTTCTCTCATTATCAAGAAGGGTAATCAACCATAGGGGTTTGTGCCCATGGAAAATTTAAAATCATATCATAAAGCCATTACAATCTGAGAGTGAAATCTTTGTGTGGTGTCTTATCTTAAATATAATTTTTTTTCTAAAATTTTGACTTTGAAAAATCCTTAAAAAATTGTGAAGCGAGAGGTAAGGGCATAAATTTTTAGAGCTCACTCTTTTCATGAACGATAAAAAACTGTTTTTCCTATCTTGCTCCTACTTATATAGGCAACTAATTGAAATTTGAAAGTTATTATGGTTCTTGGTATGATTCATAAAATGTTGATTTGCATCATCTTTCTTTTAATGTCGTTTGTGATTGCATGAATTTAAGCTAAGTGCACAATAAGCCTAGCCTTACCTCTTCAGGATTTTATTGGCAGCCATGCTTGCTGAAGAATGCTTTGATGAGGTTATTGTACTTCCATAGAATTTATCAGTATTTAGGAGGCCGCTTAAGATTCTCTCCATTCGTAACTTATTGATGGTTGGTGGTTACTGTAATTGTCCTTTGACTCCTTTCACAAACGCTTTCTTATGATCATCATTATTATTATTATCCTTATTCCTACTATTTGGATTGTCCTTTCACAAACTCATTATATAGAGAAGTACAATGCTTCAGTAATGATGATTGAAAAACTTGTCGACCTTGCCTCTTTGCACATAAAAACTATTAGTTTTTGTTATCACATATAGAACTATAATCATGTTGCGATGTGGTGGATGAGAGAAAATATTATATAAAAAATTAGTAATTATGCGCAGAAGCCCAAAATATTCTCCCGATTATTTTTATGTGGCCAATTTAGTCCTATAATATCACATTTCTTTAATTTAATTCCTCAACTATGCAAAATTGACCCTAAATGGTTCCTTTGATAGAAATTGACAAAAATTGGGTACAAATTTGACTCCAATTCAGTCCATTTTGATTCCAATTTAGTCCCTTAAAGGTCGTTTGAGATCAATTTTGTATGGTTGAGTGGCTAAACGGGAGATATGTGATGCTCTGGGATTAAAATGACCATATACAAGTAGTTAGGTGATTATTTTGTGCTCTTTCTCTTTTAATTATCAATAATCATATTTTGTAATTATTAAAGTTCAAGCTTGAGGATATTGCACACACTTTCTGTTATAAAGAATTTCTAGGGGCCATTTGGGTGGGTGTAATTAGAAATTGCATTGTAGAAAACGAAGAAAATTTTATATTTTTTAAATTATTTGACTGTATCTGATTAAAAATCAACATGAATTTAGAACTCCAAAAACCGCACAAACATAATTATTTCATCTTCTTGCACAAAATAGTTAATATAATCATTACTTCTTAAAACAAGTTTTAGAAGCAACCACGTAGGCCCATGAAATTTTAATATCCTTTTTCACACAAAATAAGTAAATCCGGCATCACTTTCTAAAACAATTTTTTACCTACAAGCAACCAGGTGGGCCCATGCAATTTTGATGTTGTTAGTCACATCTTGAGGTTTTATACTTTGATTGTCACCTATTCTGAAAGGAGATGGATACTAAACTAAGAGAAAGATGACTTGAACAAAAGAGATGCTTAAGGTTGCTCTGAAAAATGTAGTTACTAAGACATGATTAAAATTTTTGTTCTTTTTCTTTTTCTTTGCTATGAATTCCACTTGACTGTTAAGCAAGGAGTAATCTGGAACAATGTCCATTGATACTCACAAATATCATGTTTAGTATGAACTATTTGATTTTTAAGGTAAATATTGTTACCTTGTATTTATTTGGTATACCAAGAGTATGCTATAGCTATGGTTACTTTATCTCAGCTGTGACTTGGAAGTTATATGGTTGAATTGTGGAAATAGCGACCTTGCGTTGTTAGAATAAAACTACATAGATGAACCCCTCTCGAGGCCATTAGTCGAATGAAGTGCCATGCACTTGGTACCCATACCTCCATCCACATCTGCTCCTGTGCCTACACTCACGGACACCGCTCTCTCACCAGCCTCCTCCCCCTCTACTTGATGTACTAGTCAATAGTCCTTATTATAGGATAATGGTAGGAAGTGGATGCAATTTCAGCAAAACCAGAGAACGACATAAGAAATTTAGGAAGAAGAACAGAAGAACTTTCTTTTTTTTATTGAAAAAAACTAAGAAGAAAAACATAAGATACAATTGGATCTTCAATTGGAGAGGAAGATCCGACTCTCCCAAATCCCTAGCCGTGGGCTAGAGCTCACTCAACCTGAGCAAAACTAATTCCAGCAAAATAAAGCATAATTTGAAATCACCCCATAGTAGCCTTAAATAGGCTCCCCTAATTCCCTCCCAAAACATCACTCTTTCCCTAAATAATTCCCTTTAAGATTTGAATTCAAATTATATATCTTTCCCTAATTAATTCCCTCCTAAGTTTAATTAAAATTTTCCTAAACAATTTTCCCTCTCTCTTCTTGCCCGCCGTCTATCCTAGCGGGGCCCACCAACTCAGTCGTCCATCAATAATCCCCTCCCAAAAGATCACATTTTTCTCAATGTGGAACGAAAGAAACTATTGCTGAAGCATTGGACTAATTGCAGTTGACTAAAAAATGGACTGAGGTCGAACGATCCCTGCCTTGAGCATCTCCCTGATTATTTTCTCAATCTCTTTATTCTGGATGTGGAGATGACGGTACAGATAAACACTAATAGGTGAGATGATCGCATGCTCGCATTCCTGCAGAAGAGGTAATCCATGAACTGGCCGGAACACCTGTCGATACTGTTGTAGGAGTGGCTGAACCATGTCTGGTGCTTCTATCTTCTCCCCTTCTCCTTCTCCTTCTCCTTCCAAACTTTTCGGCTCCACCAAAAATCCCACTCATTCACCCTTTCCCCTCCTTGGAAGTGGCTCCAAAGATGGTGTCTCTTATTCTTCCCCCAAAACTTCTACCTCCCGATCCTCCCTCATCCTCCCTATATTAGGGTTTCCCCCACTTCCCAGTCCAATCAACGGTGCTCTTGTCTCCGATGTTGTCAGTTGGGTGTGAAGTTCCAATAGTTTTCTTATCATTCCTTCTATATTGGAAAGTTTTTCCTCCATTGATGTCATTCTATCATAAACGCTGATTTGAATTGACAAACTTTTCTTTTAAGATGCTCTTCTGAGGCATCGACTTTCTTTGCCGCCATAAGTTCCAAAAAAGTGCTCTGATACCAATTTGGTATGAAGTTGATGCAATTTCAACAAAACCAGAGAACAACACTAGAAATTTAGGAAGAAGAACACAAGAACTTTTTTTTTTTTTTAATTGAAAATAATTAAGAAGAAAACCACAAGATATAGTTGGATCTTCAATTGGAGAGGAAGATTCGACTCTTGCAAATCCCTAGCCGTCGGCTAGACCCTACTCAGCATAAGCAATACTAATCTCAGGAAAATCAAGCATAATTTGAAATCATTCCATAGGTAGCCTTAAATAGGCTCCCCTAATTCCCTCCCTAAATAGCCCCTTTTCCTAAATAATTCCCTCTAAGATTTGAATTCAAATTAGATATGTTTCCCTAATTAATTCCCTCCCAATTATAATTAAAAATTTCCTAAATAATTATCCATTGATTCCTCCTCCTTACATAATGAATATCAACTCTCTGGGACATTTCCCAAATATTTCCATCTTAGATTTGAATTCAAATTAGATCTCTCTTCTTAATTAATTCCCTTTCAATTGTATTCAAAATTTTCCTAACAATTTCCCTTCTCTTCTTGCCTGCTGCCCACCCTAGTGGGGCCCACCAGCTTAGCTGTCGTCCATCAGATAACTGCTTTTTATCTTTTTCTTTTAGTTTATATCTTAATGAAAATCTTGTGCACTATGTAATTTATGCTTTTAATTAGTATTGTCCCTATGTTTATGATTGGCTAGCATATTTTAACTGGTATGATGCATTTTTATGCTTGTGCCTTCATGTTTGCATGTGGATCTTTATGTGAACAGCATTGTGAGACTCATAGTTATGCGTGTGTTTGCGTTGAATGTGGATTGTTTTTTTATCCCATTTTTCCAAGCTATACTCCAGTCTCATGTTCAGGCTTCTCATATGCTTGGTTTTACTGTGATCCATAAATTTTCAACTTGGCACAAGTGTGATACACGAGGTGTGTCTAGTTTATGTAATTTATTTAATTGACCCTATGTTATTGATTTCTTGAAGTGCTGCAATGCTCATTACATGCTCATGGTTTGGCATTGCAGCTAACTTCTGTGGTACTACAATGGAAACAAATTACTTGAAACTTGATCTTATTTACATCATTATCTTGAAATATATTTGCTTTGGGCCTGGCTGCAAGTACCAAGTATGTGCATTTATGATGATGCGGTCATTGCTTGATCTATACGTTGTTGTCATAGTGGAAATTGCCCTTGTTCAGATGCATTTATTTTTTTTTATAAGCTGCATTTACATAAGATAACCATATTTAAAGAGTCCGATGCAATCATGTGGCACATTTATTAAAGAAAAGAAAGAGTGCAAAAACAAGTTCTGTATAGAAAATTTGTTTCGGTGGAAGCTTGCTACAGAGTCGTGCTAAAATTTTAGATTATTCTGGCTACTGGAGGGGTAGGCCACTGACTGGTGCCTAGCAATTGAATTTTTATGTTTTTAATTTTTATGAAGCTATATTAAAAGGTGTTATGGTTGGTGATTTTTTTTTTTTTTTCAGGCAGAAGAAGTACAAAGATTGCGCAAGAGAAGAAAGGCTGAAACTATGCGATTACTCGACATGGAGAAGAGACAGAAACAACGTCTTGAAGAAATTCGAGACCTGCAGAAAAAGGTTTGGAGATTCTTACTTCTGTATCATGTAGTTTTATTTCATTTATGCATTTTTTATAGTAATTTGTATATTAATTTTTTCTACTTTGCCTTGTATTACATTGAAGCAAAATGGGGAGTGGAAGGCTTATGTAACTGGCATGAATTATCTAGGACAAGGATTTAGGCCTTTATGGAGGCATTTAGGGTTGATGGGAAGAAAGGTGCTGCCCTGAAACCCATGCTATGGTTTAAAATTGAGGCCTGCCTTAGTGCAAGTTAAAGAAAAAAGGGGGCAATAATACACTTCGTCCAGATGATGCTTGGTGTTGGGAAAATATGGATCCAAAATAATTTTGAATTTCTACTTTTTTGTAAATGAATACGACATTGCAAATAATATATTATCTCAAAAGATGAAAATATTATTCCTCAATGGATTCAAACACAAAAAATACAAATTTATCCTAATTATTATGACCGAATTATCATAAAGAATAACATATAATCCTAGGAGATTGAAATGTTATTCACTTATGTATTCAATCACAATAACTAAGATACCTTCATTAATCTCGTAAACAAATCGTCATAGGAAATGACATACATTCCCCAAGGATGGAGGTATTGCTTTGCTAAGGATTCAAATATGAGAATAATGATATTTAAAATTTAAATTCCTGTTTACGGTTCCCATAAGATTCTTCCCCTACTTTATTTAGGAGCTAAATAAAGTAGAGTTTATTTTAAGCTAGGTTATTTATTTCTTACAATGGCAAGCCTTTATAGTTAATTACATCTTAAGATATTGAAATCCCTTAAGAAAACTTTTAATTAAGATTGTGATAATTAAATTTATGATTTTCAAAGTTTATGACCAAGGATTATTGAAATTTGGAAGTTTCAAAAGGCATTTGTTTAAACTTGGAGCACTTTTATTTTACAAGAGTCAAAGGAGGAGGATTAGGAGATACATGATTTTGAGGAGCTTAGGAGTATCTCAAACTATCCTATGGTTGGGCTTTATAATTTTGATATTGAAATTTAATAGTTGAGTTGACATTTTATTAAAAATTTGGTACTTATATTCTTAATCACAAGATCAATGAAACGCTTCGAGGGTGAGATCTTAAGATGTATAATGTGTGTCAGTATCATAACCTAGATCTAAGTTGTATCCCTATAGAGTAGTGACTCAAATGTAGTTTAACCCTATAGAGTAGTGACTCAAATGTAGTTTAACGAAATGTAACCTCAATGAATTGGGAAATCTTTGACTCTAAAAAGAGTTTCAAGATGTTTGACACCTCTGGACGTGCATTCTCACATGGAGTGAAAATGCTAGCTAAAATTCCACCTAATCTCTTTAAGAGACATGACTTCAGTTTTATGCAAATGTAAGATGGTTAAGTTGTTCTTATTTAAGTTTTTTTGTATATAGGACTGACATCCAGAGTCATTCATAAATGGCCTTGAACTTATGAAAGATACTTATGTATCTAGAACTAAATGAAATGAAATTTTATTTTTTTAATTAGTTTTTAATGAAATGAATGTTAATTGACTTTATGAAGTAATCATAATGTAGATTTTTATTTTTATTTTTAAAATATATATTATCCTAAGAGAGCATAACTTCCTTGAGATAGAATTGCACTCTCATACTCATAGGTTTCGTGGTCTGCTTCTACCCGCATGCAATGAGGTGCCTGAAGGGGAAGAAGAGTTCAAAATGTTTTATGAGATCCCATATGAATCCTAACTTTCTTTCTAAACCAATTATCTTCTTATGTTTCCCTAAATTTTTTTATTAGTTATGAATATAAAAATTTTATTTCCTAAGAGCCTAGAGAGAAATTTAGGCAAAAGCACATGCAAGAAACAAATATAGAAAATAAATAGGAGCAATTAAAGCACAAACATTGTAAACAATCATCCAGCCAACCACCAATAAAAACAATAAAGCTAAGTAAAAAAAAGAAAAGTCCAAAGTTCATCTGACAAATGCCACTTAATTACATTTCTTTATATACAAAAACAATCATGTATGCCTTTAAACTACAACCCGGATTCTACTCTTATGAATGACGCAATTCTGGGGTATTCTCTATTGTTTTCAATTCTTCTTTTCAGGCTCGATTTGCTCTTCCAGTGAAGGAGATTCTTTCCCTTTCATTCCTTATTCCTTTAAAGAGGTAAAACCTCATTTTTAGACTTTCACAATTATTTTATATTTATATATTTTAAAAAAAAAGACTCTATGTACCACCTGTAGGTTTAGGTTCTACCTCGAGATTCTTGTCAAATCGTATGAATTTTCTGGAGTCTTATCTAATCTAGTTATATGTATATTTCAATCATAATGCATCTTTGGCAAGACAAGCTTGCTTTGTTTTGAAATGTTATGGCAATACATGAAAGAATTCATAAGACTTAAGGTTTCACTTGTGGAGTATTTGTGCTTTGAGTGTTTTTCCATGATTCCTTCTACTACGAAGATGATGCGATTTGGGATTATGCTGGGAAAGGAATAGTTGATTTGTAGCACTCATTGGTGAAATTACTAGATGCGCCAAGAGGGGGGTGAATTGGATGATTAAAAACTTCTTTAATGAAAAGAAATATCTTTTATGACTTTATGCGGAAGTGAATTTCATTCATAATAAAAAGATATGTAATCAATTTCATCCACGCAATTAATCGCAATAAAAATAAATGCGGAAATAAAGTGCAGAATAAATAAAGGAAAGAACACACAAATTTAAAGTGGTTCGGTCAAACCATGACCTACGTCCACTCCCCGGAGGCACCCTCCGAGTATTACACTAAACCTTTAGTGATTCTCCTTTAGCCCCCACAGCTAGGCGGAGAAGCCCTTACACAATCACTTCCACCTTCCCCGGTGCGGCGGAGGAGCCAGGTCCTTTGACACCAATAAGATCTTCTTCTTCCCAAAACTTCCTTCAAGACGAACCTTAAATCCGATGGTACTGAGGTGCAAGCTCGCCGGAGCAACCGTGTGATCTCCTTCACACTCCCTTGAAACCCCCTCCAAGGATCTTCTCCCTCTCTCAAACTTCACCCTTTCCTCTCTCCCTTTCAAGTCCTCTCTTCAAGTTTTCTCCAAAAGAATGAAGACACAATGGCTGCCAAAGACTCTTACAAAGTCTTATGAGAGTGCTTAAATAGAGGGCTCAAAAAACCCTAAAAATACTCAATTCAGCCGTCAAATATCGTACCGTACGATCTCAAGATCGTCCAGTACGATGTGCAGAAATTGACCTGTTAGTACTGTACGATCCAGTTAGTACTGTACGAACAGTTCAGTTGAAGTTCGTACTGTACGATGTCCTGTACGAACAGTTCAATAAACGGACAGATTTCCAAAATTGTCTCTGTTGATCGTATAGTACGATACAGTTCGTACAGTACGATCAACACATCAAAATTAAGCCGTTTTGATTGCATAATCTCAGGATTAACTTAGGCAATATTTCAAACATCGTACCGTACGATTATGATCGTACAGTACGATTATACAACTTTTCAAATTCATATTTTTGCCTAATTTAATGGACGGCGGTCTTTCTAATTATAACAGATCGTATAGTACGATGTGGTGATCGTACAGTACGATTAGTTATATTCAAAATTAATTTTTTCAGGAAAAATAAATATTTTAATTTATTTCTATTACACCAGATCGTATAGTACGAAATAAATTCGTACAGTACGATGAACAGAAAAGTTAAAATATTCATAATCATTTTTTGCTCCCTCTGTGTGTGTGCATGATCAACAAACTATCATACATCATTATAAGACTTGACTCAATAAATGAAAATTACAGACTCATTTAATACGATCAATTCTACGCAATCTTGAGCCTTGAATCTTCACAGAACGGTGCATGATGTACCTGAAATATTAGTTAACATAGAAAGAAATATGCACTGCAAATACCAGGAGAAATAAAAGAATAATAAATATTATTTGTTATCATCAAAATCATAAACTCGGAAGCCCGAGTTGCAACACTTGGATGTAGGAAACCATGCTTTAGATGTTATTATTTTTGTAATTGAGTTGATTGGTAAGAAAAAGTATTATAGTACTCCTTGGAAGGACAAGTATTATATCCTATTCAATAAGAAACAAGTTTGTACGTCATGTATATAATACATTTCAAATATCAGTCTCCTTCTTTCATTCCAACTCCTTGGAAGGGCAAATCTATGGTTTGTAAGTTATAATCACAAAGGAAAATTACTATTCTTTTAAACTCCACAGGAGAAAAATGAACACTTATTCTCAAACAAGCTTAGTAGCTTTTCACGTTTATTCTGATTCTGCCTAGCTAGATGTCATTCTCAGGATTTTGTTGGCTCTCAGGTGAAGTTTGTGGAATTCTTAATTATGATGATGCTGGAAGTGTTAAATGCAAACTTATTATTGCTTCCTGACTTCTTTGTTATAGTTTCTTTTCTTGTATGAGGATTAGCTACTGAGATGTAAGATGTTTAGGTTCTCAACCGTTAGACGTAAAATGGTCTGTGAAGGTGCTCAAACAAAAAAAATCTGGATATCATTTTTGTTCAATAATCCAAACTGTTCAATCCTTTGTTTGCTATTCTCTCTTCAATAATGAAGACATTATTATTAATTTATTCAATCTTAATTCTAATGGGCAATCAGGTGGCATCCAGTGTATCTGGAATTTTAAATTTATCTCACTCCGTCGGTAGATTCTGTATCCTTGTTCGCTTCTCTATGATTTGTGATAACTTTGATTTTTTTTAATCCATTATTGCTCCTTCATATGAATATGAGAAGATATTATTTTGGAAATGATGTGAAACTACTAGGAGTTACTTGCGAAATTAAAAGGAACAATTGATTAAAACTTTCTAATGAAAATTATTGCTTGCAAATAAAGAAGAGTTAGGAATTCAATGTATTAAACTTGTTTAGGCCAAAGAAGCGCTTTCGATATTAATCGAACAATCCAATCAAAATTCAAGACAATAGTAAATACTAAGTACACATAACATAATCTATCACTTAATAAAGAGATGTTCATCTTGAGTACCTTCTGACTCAATTACTCTTAGGCTTTAGTGGAGAAAAACGAACCATACGAAGAAGGATATTACCACTAGGAAGACGGCGCCGAGGACCTTCATTGATGGAGCGGTAGCCGGCGGCGGTGGGTGACCGATGATTATCCAACGACCCGGTTGAAGGTGCTCCTCTATCGATAATGTTAGTTGGTATAAGATGCGGTCGATGTATCCTTCAACAGTTTCGTCGTTGCCAAAGAAGATGTCAAAGAATGGGGATTCAAGAATATCCGTTCGTCCTTGCTCGTCGAAGATAAATCCGTAGTTGACCTCATGGTCAGCCATACACCATTGACAGAAGGGAGGGAAGAACTTGTTTTCTTCTCTTAACTTTAAATAACATGAAAGTTTGAAGTCTTCCAAGGGAGAGGATGCTAGTGGAGAAGGGCGGCCAAGGGTAAGGAAAAGAGGGCGGCTTGGTTGAGGGGGAATTAGGTTAGGTTAGAGGATGGGCGAGGGAGTTTTAGTAAATCTGAATTTAATTCAGATTTAAGCGGATTTGGTGGGAATTAAATTTGAAATTTGATTTCAAATTCAAGTATGGTGAGGCTCAAAAGGAAAACACAAGAGAGAAGCCCAATAAAGGGGGGCCGGCGGCATTAAGTGGAGGAGGAGGATTGTGGGGAGGGATTTAAGGGTTTTCAAAATGACTCATGGGAATTAGGAAAGGCATTAAGAAATCCAATCTAATTTGAATTTCAAATAGGATTGATTTTATGCACTTTCCTAATTAGGATTTGCGAATAAGGAAAGTATTTGAAATTTAAATTTCAAATTTCAAATAAGATTAATTTTTTTCCTTTCTTCTTGGAGTTAATTTAGGAAGGGAGTTATGATAATTGAAATCATCATAATGGGATGGGAGTAAGAGGGGAGGCCGGCGGCAAAGGGGAAGGGGCGGCTAGGTGTTGGGTTAGATGAGGCTAGGTTGGCGAGTGGGCTTGAGGTGGTGGAGTTGTGGGGTGATTTGGGTGGGGGAAGATGGTTGGCGGTGGAGGCTAGGGGAGTAGGCGGGTGGGGTGGGGAAAGGAGGAGGAGAAGAAAATAAATTAAAAACCACGAGTCGCGGACTCTTCCAACTACTGGTGGGTATTGTGCTTGCTCACCTTGAGCTCTCTCTCCCTTCTCTCTAGTGCTCACACAAGAAGAAGAAGCAAAGTAAATTTTTTATTAATCATTCATCTTCCTCTTACAATACATAAAACCACAATATATAGGCCTTCAACATGAAAACAAGAAAAGTACACAATTACCCTCTGGGCTACAATAACAAGACACTTATCCATAGGGGTAAACTCGGAAAACAACAAAACTACATGAATCATAACATAAAGAAATGCATCAAAAGTAAAGGCGCTGAATCGTAGCCGTCGATCTACGATTCCGTCGTCGGTACACGTGTCTGAATCTCTGAGCAATGTCCTCGTCAGGAAAGAAGCATTTGTCGTTGGTGCAATTGTCTTCTAAATAGATTCTTTGTGTAAGGATTTAAATGATACCATTTGTTTGGAAGATAGATCCTCCATTGGCATTAATACTATTGATTTCTTCCTTGATTTGGTCAATATTCCTTTTTCTTGTAGGAAGTTACTTGGTGTACAATGATAGAAATGATGAAATTTCGGTTAAACTTGATTGATTTTTTAATCTCACTATCAGGAGGATTGCTTTTCTAATTGTGGCTTAAAAGCTTAAAGTATATTTTTCTATGGTCACTCTACCACTTTTTCCTATGATGTTTCTCAAACCTAAGCTTCGCATCTTTTGCTTTGAGATTTTTTTTTTTTTTTATTTTGCAAAGAGGGCTTCAAAGAGATAAAGGGAAATTGATGGATTTGCGTCACTATCTTGGATTTTGTGGTGAAATTTATTTTGTGAAACTCAAACTTATTAGGAAGAAACTCAGAGTTTGGAAAGCATTTCTATATTATTTTCAAAGAAGAAAAGACTAATATGTACTCTAAATTTAATTCCGTTGAAATGGATACTGAATTGGTTCATTGTCTCTTCAAGAGTTGGAGAAAGATGATCAGGGTGATAAATGGCTTTATGATAAGCTTAAAGAGAAGGAAATATATTGAAATCAAAGATCTTATGTAAAATGGCACTTGAAGGGGTACAAAAAATCCTTCTTACTTAAACAAACTTGCTAATTGTAACAGAAAAATGTCACTCATCCAGAATATTAAGGTAAGTAACACTGTTTCCTCAAAGTCTGAGAATATTATTTAATCTTTTTTCCAATTTATATAAGGATTCTTGGGTAAAAACTAACGACTTGCTTATAAGATTGATTTTCTTTGCTTTTTGTTTGTCTGGGTTTTTCTTTTGCTTTGGAAGAAGTCGGAAGTGTTTTTTATCTCTTCGTGCTTCTAAATCTCCTAGTCTGAATGAATAATTCCGTAATTTTTTTAATTATGTAGGATACTATTTGGCTTAATGTTATGAATGCATTCAATGATATTTTTTGTGGTAAGGCTTTATTAGCAGGGCTTAGTTTTGCCCTATTTATCTTACTCCAAAATTTTTACTAAAGTTCTTGCCAATAGGCTTAGATTTGATGCCAAGCTGGTTGATTCTTCTTATGGACTTTCATTTATAGCAGTAACAACCCATGAAAATTTGAGAAAATTTTTAAACTAAGCACATTTAATAATTAAATTAAGCGTATAAGCATGATTTAAAAAAAAATTAAAACTTGGCAAAGTCGCCCCTTGAATGAGCCTGACTTAGTCATTATCCGTAAAGAAAATTAGGATTAACTGAAAGTCACCAGATTTTTAAAGAAATGGCTATTTGGTGCCATTGGATACTGAAGTAGCTGTGACAAGTATGATTGAATGCATGTATCTTAAACTGTAAAGATGTGTTTCTCCATCAATTAGTCTTTTCAGCGTCATATTTATTTTTTTTGTCTTTACATTCAAGACATTTTAGCATATTTTATTTTATTTTTTTAATTTGAGATCTCTTACTCAACATTGTTTTATTTTAGTATAAATATGTAGTTCAAGGCTCCCAGTAGGGTTAACGTAGTTTGAAAATATTTTATGCAATTTCTTATATAGTACTTCGCAATGTATTCATCGGTTATGATTCAAGAGGATAGCATTCGTTTGAAAGACTGTTTGGAGTTACTGTTAACCCATAAGCAATGAACCAGACCCAGCCTACATACCCGATCGAAACCGACACCCACGATACAACCGTCGCCCACGATCGCACAACCGCTCCTCACGAAACAAAAAAAAAGACCCTTTCTCTCATTCGGTTCTCTCTCATGCATACAGAGAAGGAAAAGAGTTTTAGAGAAACGGACCTCAGAAGAACGAAGCCCTCTTCCAATCCCCCTCTCGTTCGCACATAGTCTCCGCAATACCAGCGCCCTTCTTCTCCTGCCTTCGTCATCGAACTCGCCGACCGACCCCAGTCTCCGCCTACACTCACCGGATCTCAGCCACCGAGCCCAACTTCCGCCTCTTCCAGCGACCAAACTCGCCAGCCTCCAAAACTCATAACCCCGTCGACCGCCTGCTCCGATCAACCGCCTGACTTCCGCCGCTCAACTGGACGCCGCCTTTGCCGACGACCGACTCCAACCCTGCGCCCTAGCTCGATGCCTTGTTGTGTCCGTCTCGGCTTCCTTCTCTGTTTCCCGATTCTCCCTTCTTTCTATATAATATGAGTTATATTATAATAATATAATATATATAATATTAAGTTACATGTTATATAAGTTATATTATTATAATATAATATATATAACGTTAAATTATATATATTATATATAATATCTTATATTTATATAATATTATATCATATATTAAATTATATATATAATATTATATATATTATTAATAATATAATATTATATATGTAATAAAAAAAAGAGAGAAATGTGAGGATTTTCAACAAGTGGGAGCAATTTGAAGGAAGTCCAATGGTTGATCCAGTCCCCCGAAGCCCTTGGCTATCGAGTTAATCCGGCCGAGGGAGCGCAAACACCGATGGGATCGATTCGCTCTCTCAAATCTCCACGCTGTTGATTTGCTCCGGCCGAGTCGAGCAACTCTCTTACCTCCCAGCATCGGGGAGGGTAAGCCGGAAGGTTGCCGGATTTTAGAGGGGACTGAAAGTATTTTTTTTTTTAAATTTAAATTAAAATTGTTTAAATTAGCAGGTTGATCGCCCACATTAGAAGACTTGAAGACTCTTTTATGGGATCAATTTGCTCTCCCGAATCTCCTCGCCGTTGATTCGCTCCGGTCGAGTCGAGCCACTCTTTACCTCCCGGCATCGGGGAGGGGACCCTTGAAGGCTGCCGAAATTTCCTTAAAATTTTGGGACTTAGCAAAATTTTTGAAAGATTAGAAAAATGTGCACTGATTTAATTTGGAATTAATTAATTAGTAAATTTTAATTAAATTTTAATTAATTAATACAATTAACCGGCAACAAGCAAATTGTCTCAATCCGCAATCAACAACAATCTCCAATCAAGCATCGACAATCAACTACTATCTTCATCCAAACATTGGCAACCATTCGATCTACAATTGGTGATGATCAAAGCTTCTAAAGACCAACCTCCTCGCCGTCAATTCGCTCTGGTCGAGTCGAGCCACTCTCTTACCTCCCGGCGCCGGGGAGGGGACGTCAGAAGGCCGACGAAATTTTCATTTAACAACAGGCAACTTGGACAAAAAAAAATTGATTTGATCATAATTCAAATATAAAACTAATTTCAAATCAAATTTGATCAAATAATGTTGGACTTAAACTCAAATTGGACATAGATCTGAACTCGATCTGGAATTAACTCGATATCTAATACATACAAAGTGAGCTTTTAACCAGGATCTCACATTCCAAGAAATAGTTAAAATATTTTGAGCTACTGTCAAATTATAAATGATATTGATTTCTATGGAAATTTAAATAGGCTCTGCTAATGTTAAATGTGTTCTTACAAGCAAAGCAAGATGAGTGTAGTATGGTAAGAGCATACAATATGCAATTGTCAAAATGTAGATAATACACCAATCTTCTAAGACACAAGGCTGATGTATATGTATACCAAGTGTAATAGTGCTCTTTGATTGGCTTCAAAGCAGAAGTGGACACATTTAGCTCCAAAAGAAATAATGTCAAGTTTGATGATATTCTTCGTATATGTCATATAAGAAGATGTGGCAGTCTCTATTACATTCATCTGAGAATATTGGTGAAAGGATATAGATGTTAGAAGACACTACAGCTTTCCCACATGTAGTTGTAGAAAGTTTAATACATATACAACAATCCGTCTGATAAACTGCCTATTGATATTAATAGGAGATTCTTCATAATCACAATAAACCTACAAGTGATAATCTACAACATTTAATGAAGACTACAACACTCGTGCAGCCGACCTCTGTATAATGTCAATCAAATACAATAATATCTTACAAGTAATAACAAATGACCATAACACTAAATACCGCCACCGGATCCGCAACATGTGTACAAGCGGACAGAAGGCGTTCGTAGACCATTAAATGAAAATTTGGACATTTCTTAAATAAAATCCCAGGCTATTTTCTAAAATGAATTCATTTGCCTAAATGGGTCATATTTAAATATTTTAAAATTTCACCTTATACATTAAATATGATCCCTTAAATTAAATAATCACTGCATGTGCTCCGATAAATCTATTACAAATACAAACACAAATAATCGAGAATACTGCACAGGGTCAAATGCTATTGCCCGCATGTGCTCCGATCGTCGCATATAAATTTCAAATCCAATGATCTGAGAATGCTGCGCGGGTTAAATATTCAAGTTTCATCCTCCTCAAATGAAATCAATCATCTAAAAACTTAAAACTAAAAATCATCCATCTCTCGCAACCGTTTGTCGGGGGTGATAAATTTGAAATTAACCTCAGCTCACAAAGAGCGAATGTGTGTCGGGTGTATCATTATGATTCATCCTCAAATAGTCTCTTGCCAATAGGGACGTGGCATGTGCCCTCTGATCGGGTGGTTTTGCCGCAAAATGGCACCATTATATTACGATCATGGTCAAAGCCCGTATGTTCTCTAAAGGCGTCAAACCCTTGAGTTATGAATCATAGGGTATATTCGATAGGCATAAAGCCCTCTGTGAGCTAAGGTGGATTCAGACATATCGCCTTAGACAAACATCAACCCAGGTCTACAAGGTATTCTTGGACGAAGCAACTCATGGCTTCCGATAAGATGCCTTCTGTCAGGTTGGGTCGACTGCCTCCTCTGATTAAGTAGACCACAGATCATGACAGCCCAGGATGACGGAACCATGGGATCTTGATCGGGTTCGTCTTCATTCCCCCCACCACCAGTTTTAAGCTGTTTCTGGTGCTAAACTCTAAAATCCAAATTTGAAATCTAAATCATAAGATCAAATTCAAAACCCTAAAACTATTGCTATTATACGATAGGTTTATGACCTATTCGACCTCTTTAATAACTAGCCTTAATCGAAAGTTCTCTCCGGTTATCAGGAGAGGTAATTAACTATAGGGGCTTGCACCTATAGAAAACTAGAACTCAGATCAAAAAGTCCTCTCAAAATGTGGGCGAAATCTCTGGATAGTATCTTATCTAAAACACAATATGCCTTCTGAAAATTCCCCTGGAACTTAATCTCGTTAAAACTCTCTATCGTCTTCATCATACAAACACTCAAAAGAAAATAAACAGATGGCGCAGAGAGGCCGGGATCACACATTACAAAAATGGAATTTTTCGGAGCCCACTGATTTCTGGCGACTCCGCTGGGGACGGTTTCTCTTTTCATCTTTGGCTAGTTAG
Source organism: Dendrobium huoshanense (assembly GCA_016618105.1). NCBI lineage: Eukaryota > Viridiplantae > Streptophyta > Magnoliopsida > Asparagales > Orchidaceae > Dendrobium > Dendrobium huoshanense. The sequence continues at coordinate 30,185,840 of CM028349.1, read as the reverse complement.
ACATAAACTATAATAGCGATAAAATTATTAAAATTCTAATAAATTCTTTAAATTTAGGGTTTGAAAATATGCAATTAAATATAATTTTATGTGTATATTTTTATTATGTCTAGTCTCTGCACTTTGAAAGTGTGAGGTGATGTATCAACTTCTGAATACTAACCCTTTCCTTTCATTTGTGCAGAATGGAACTACAGAATACGCCCTTCACCGTCCAACTGGGACGAGGTGTTAGCATTCAGCTAGCTAATGCTGTCATCAACACTGGAGACTCTGAAGCCACCATCCGATTTGGAAGCTTAGAGTTTTCTGCAGCTACTGCAAAGGCTGCTGTCGTACCTATTCACAGCATGACTGTTCAAGGCCATCCTACGAGACCTAATTCTGCTGATACTTATGCACGACGTGCTTATTCCGTGCAACAAGCAAGAGATGGTAAAACTGCTACTGCAAAGGCAGTTTAACAAAACAGGACCTTAGTATTCGAAAGGCTATCACAACCCAAGGCCTCCGCCACCAAGAGGGTCGTAACTGAAGGGAGAATATCTATAATACCGACCAGGGGTACCACTCTGCCAACCGGGTTATCTGCATCCGGGAAGGATGATGCTGAAGCCTCCTCATATGGAGGAAGGCTTACAAAAAGGCAGAGGAGAAAGTTGAATGCAAAGCTACGAGCTCAACAACCACTACCTGTGCATCCATCAACACTCCGAGCCTTAGAGCCAGAAGTTAATGTTCCCACCCATAATAAATTTGCTAATTTAAAATGGGTGAAGAAGAATAGTCCTACTGGCGAGTTGAAGAAGTCTTTATGGGAACAACAACGACAAACTCCTGTACCTCAGAAAAAGAGATATGAAACTTTATCTGCCAGGGTGCATAGGGTTCTAAAAGTTGCAAAGAAGAATGACTTAATAAAGAAGAGATATAATGGGCCATTTATAAACAAAACTACGAGAATCCCACCAAGAGAGTTACCATCTGCCACGGTAACTCAAGAGAGATCAAGATCAACTCCACATGGTGAACATTGGAGTGTGAAACCTGGACCTCGCATCCAGGAATTCGCTTTCAAAAGGTCCCAGTGGAAGGGTAAAGAAATTGGAGGCCGAGACCTCCTGAAAGAAGATTATTTGATAAGAAAGTCGATATAGGTGTGACATCTGGTGCAGCCTCCCAGAGATCCACCCTTCACAAGAATCTTCAACAGTGGGTACCTAAAAAAAGGTACATATTACTGATATTCGTAATAGTCGACACCTTGGAGAATCTTCCAAGGAATCCTATTGCCAGCCAACTTCATCATCTCAGAAGAAGGTCAACTTTGATCATACTCCTCCAATTGAAGAAGTTCCTATACCGCATGAAGAGCCAGAAATCTATTGGAAGCATCGCTCTGAGATTCATGTACGAGAAAAAGATGATGATGAAGATACCATGGAAGTTGAGGTAGTTTACATGGTGGGACACAATGATGAGCCACATCAAACACGTGGCTACCGACGACGTAATGAAACAGTGCCCACTTCTTCTAAAACAACAGCTTCTCAAGAAGATCAAGCTCAGTACGAGCAATTAGAAGAAGAGGAAGTTCCCTCAGGTGATGAACCAAATGATGATCAAGAAGAAGTGCTTGCTGAGACACTAGCGCAAACACAAAGACGTTTGAAACTTCAAATGAAAGAGAAGGATAAGGAGATATCAGAGCTGAATAGCAAGATGACAAAAATGATGACACAAATGATTGCGATGTAGTTAATACAAAAGAACATCATTACTACTCCTACCCTTGCTCAACCAATTGATCATCAAATAATAAATCAGCATGTATCAGGTTGTATTCCTATTAATCTGCCAACCGATCCAATACCCAGGTGTCCGGAATACGAACCAGAAATGAAGAAGAAAATGAGGCTGATCGACCTGTTCATTTAGAAACTCATCAAAATATTGCAAGTGCATTTGAGCCGATGATGACTCTACAGCTAGAATCAATTATCAATGAAAAGATTAAAGCCGTCATTGCCTCAGAGCATGTATAGAAGTTTGTGAGCAAGGGTCGCCCGTATCCGATTGAGTACGATCAAGTACCATACCCTAAAGGATATTCAGTGCCTAAATTCAATACTTTCAATGGTACTGGCAATCCTAAACAACACTTGGCCCAATTTAAAGCAACATGTGGAAATACTGGGGGCATGGATGCTTTACTCTTCCGTCAATTCATTAGCAGTTTGACTGCGACTGCTTTTGAATGGTATACCGAGCTTCCTAAGGATTCTATCAAGACATTTGCAGAACTAGAAAATATGTTCGTGAAAAGGTTCGTCAATGTTACCGAAAAGACTACTATTGCTGACCTTGCCTTAGAGAAATGAAAAAAAGGTGAGTCGGTGATAAAGTACATCACCCGCTGGCACAACATAAGTATGAAATGCGAACAATAGTTGGAAGAGGAGCACGCCGTTCAATTATTGATGGGAAACATCGATGATAAGATTTTACCATTTTTATGCATTTCCTCCATCAGCACTTATCAAGAGCTACTGGACAGAGTAGCTAAATTTGAAAAGTTGAACTTGTCTAAGTCTAAATATCATTCAGATAGACCCCGAAAGAATAAAGTTGTGGACAATAGAAGAGATGAAATCTATTTTACATCATCTTTAAAGATTGACAAAGAAAAATAATCTACTCCTAAAGATGATAAAGGAAAGCGGTACACCAAACCCCAGCCAAAACTAATATTGGGAGGAAATGATAAGTCTCAAACTTTTCGTAATGGAGGAGAATATTCAAAACCAAGAACTGATGATCGAATTACATCCCTTAAAGAGAAAATGAATAGAGAATATTCTTTTAAAAGGGAAAGTTTGACAAAGCTATTCAAACAAGCGCTTAATGCCGATCTTGAATTACCGGAGTGTAAACGACCCGAAGAAGCTGATCAGAAAGATGATCCAAGTTATTGCTTGTATTATCGAGTTATCAGCCACCCTATTGAAGATTGTTATGTATTCAAAGACTGGCTAGAAAGAAAGTACATAAATGGTGAATTCATGCTATCAAATAGTGTTTTGGTTCACCCATAAAAGAGTCTGTGAAGGTGATTATGATTTCTCCTATACCCCAGATTAAGGAAGGAGATAAAATGAAGGAGAAAATAATGCCAGAAAAAGATGAATGTCAGACCGCAATCTCTAAGACGACGATGAAGATGATCAAACAACTAGGAGTTCCTGGTATAAAATGAAAATCCTCTACCGAACCAGTGCTTGAATTAAAAGAAAATTCAAGTTCAGGTGCATGCACTTCCAGGTCATCAACTTGGAGGCGTTCTAAAATGAAACAATTTTATAAGGAATCTTCCAAGAAGTCCAGTAACTTTAGCAAACATAACAAACATAAGAAGAAGAGGTCTGTACTTCAAAAGATCATCAACAATTTGGAAGATTATCGTCAACCATTAAGACGGCCTATAACACTTGCTGATTTTATGTCTGAACTTCAAATAGACTAATCAAAAGTGAAAAATGATGAACAAAAATATGCAGACCAACTCCATGTAGAAATATGTCGAGTCATCTCAGTGGCATCGAATATATACAGCCCAAAAAGATTCTGTAAAAGATCATGATAGGGGTCAAATATTAATGTCTCTTATAAAAATGACTGATAAAATGATGTCTGAGTCATGTCTGATGGTACTACAAATAGATTATAACTCAGAAGAAGAGCTGTGTTTTCCAAGTGATGATGAATCAGGTCAGCAAATAGCTTCACGAATGGAGCGTGTGAAGCTAAATGATGACTCTGAACATTCAATAAAAATTTCATCAGATGATGCTGAATCGAATGAAGTGGCTCAAGTACAATTAAGAAGTGATAAAGTGCTGCCGCCACCACCACTAAGGCTTCGTTTGGGACGGCTTTTTTACTGCTTCGTGAAGTAGCTTTTTAGCATAAAAATTAAAATTTTTGTACAAGAAAGCTGCTTCAAGAAGCAGTAAAAAAGCCGTCCCAAACGAAGCCTAAAAAAGGATTATCAAATAAAGACAAGGGAAAAGATATAATCATCAATGAAGAAATCATCCCTAAAGATCATAAAAAGAAATATGATGCAAATAAAGGGATATAGTATAATATCATTTCACATTTGAGAAAAATCCCAGCACAGCTCAGCATATATGAAGCTCTTCTGATGTCAAAAGAACTTCGAGAAACTTTGATACAAGCTCTCAAAAATTCATAGAGATATGAAGCATATTTCGCAGAAAGGTGTTTGAGCGAAGTTCTTCATGCCAGAAATGAACCTGTTGTTACATTCTCTGAAGAAGATCTCATGTTGGGGACTACAGAACATAATTGTCCTTTATATGTCACGGCAGAAAGTGATGGCATCATAATAAAGGCGAATCCTGATTGACCCTGGGTATTCAATAAACATCATGAGCTTGCGCACGCTAAGATCATTATCCCTTGATATTCAACATCTTAGGTCAGATAAGCTTATGGTGCACGGCTTCAATGAGAAAGAACAAAGAATTGTAGGGTCATTTGTTCTTCCATTGAAATTTGGAGAACTGTATACATAAGCCAAATTTCATATCATCGATGCAGATACTTCATTCAAGGCACTATTGGGCAGATCATGGCTCCATGAAAATGGTCTTATTCCATCAACTATGCATCAATGTATGAAATATCTTAAAGATGGAGAAGAATTTCGAATCTCTGGAGATATACAACCCTTCGCTGTCCATGAAGTAAAAATTTATGATCATGCAAAATATTTCATTCCAAATGAAGTAAAGCCGATGAAATCTTTTACAAGTAAAGAATCGAACTGAAAGAATACAAAACAACCTAAAGAAGTTGAAGAAAAGGAGACGAGAAGAAAGTGCACGATATCAAATTTTTCTAGAAGGGCTAACACATTGCTTAAATCAAATAAAGTTGTACTCCATCTGGGAAGTGACACGGAAGAAGATGAAGATACCTATGAAACCCATAAGTCTTTGATTAAAGAAAAGCCAAGGGAGAATACTTTTGTAGTTACACTGATCCCTCCACAACATTTTAGAGAGATCGTATCCCGTGAGGTTCATAATGTTGAAGAACTTAAAACATTTTATGTGCCTCCCCTACGTGGAAGTAGTGGACCGGGAAGCTTATTTTACAAGTTTGGAGAGTATCAAGAAGATAATATCAATGAGCTTGGGAATTTCGATGAAGATACAAAGATAATTCCTACAGAAATGCCTAGATATTGTCCCAAAAGAATTCAGCAAATGATACAAAAAGTTGGAGTTCATAATATGGTCACTTGGCGACGAGCACGCTTCTTTCAAAGAATGTGGTGCCACGAATTATCCAAAATGGATAATCGTGATATAAAAAGGCTTGGGATTTGTGGCAGCAGAATATACTGAGCAGAATGTATGTTATGCGATAAAAGATAAATATCTTATTGCTGAAAACACAGATATAAATGAAGAGAAAGATGTGGAAGCTAAACCTGCACCAGAAGAACTTCATGATGGCGGACAGGCCGCTATCATAGATGAGCTGAGGGAAATAAACTTGGGAACTGATGAGGACTCTCGCCCGACCTTCATTAGTGCTCTTCTCTCCAAGAATAAAGTTGAAAAGATGAAAACATTATTCAGTGAATTCATGGACTGTTTTGCTTGGGCATATGATGAAAAGCCAGGCCTATCCCCTGATATAGCTGTTCATAAATTAGCCATCAAATCAGATACAATACTTGTTAAGCAAGCTCCAAGATGAATGAGACTAGAAATTGAACAGCAAGTGATAGCAGAAACTAAGAAGCTCATCGAAGCAGGTTTCATTCGAGAAGAAAAATATGCTGATTGGATAGCCAACATCATCCCGGTGAAAAAGAAGAATGGACAAATTCGGATATGCATTGACTATCAGGACCTGAATAAGGCGTGTCCAAAAGACGACTTCCCACTTCCAATATCAGAACTATTGGTTGACAATATATCCAATTATGATATATTCTCATTTATGGATGGATCGTCGGGATATAACCAAATCAAAATGGCACCTGAAGATGAAAAACACACTTCTTTCAGGACTTCTATCGGCATATTTTGCTACACAGTCATGCCCTTTGGCTTGAAGAATGCTGGGGCTACATACCAAAGAGCCATGACGCATATATTTGATGAGCTTATCCACCAGAAAGTTGAATGCTATATGAATGATCTTGTTGTCAAAAGTATAGAACGAAAAGATCATCTTGAAGATCTAAGAATTGTATTTGAAAGGATCAGAAAATGCAATCTCAAAATGAATCCACTCAAATGTGCCTTTGGAGTTTCTTCAGGAAAGTTTCTTGGGTATGTCGTACGTCATAGAGGGATTGAGGTTGATCCTAACAAAGTTAAGGCAATCATAGAAATGCCGCCTTCAAAAAGTCTCCATCAACTTCGTTCATTACAAGGACAACTTGCATTTATACGGCGGTTTATCTCAAATCTATCGGGCAGATGTCAACCATTTGCAAAGCTGATGAAAAAAGATGTACATTTTAAATGAGATGATGAATGCCAAGAAGCTTTTGACAATATCAAGAGATATCTGTTAAGCCTGTCCATCCTTATAGCACCAATTACAGGGAAGCCTCTTATCCTATACACCGCAGCGTTGGAAGAGTCCCTTGGAGCATTGCTAGCTCAGCACAATGAAGAAGGCAAAGAAAATACACTCTATTATATCAGTCAAAGATTGATCGGAGCAGAAATACGCTACTCTCTAATTGAGAAGCACTGTCTGGCGTTAATTTTCATAGCGCCGAATGGAGGGATAATGAGATTCTCATTTGGTTTAACTGAACCCAGAACCAATAATGAAGCAGAATATGAAGCTTTAATAGCGGGTCTTGAGATCGCTATTTCAATGTAAATTAAAAACCTCAAAGTTTTTGGTGATTCTCAACTCATCATAAATTAAGTATTGGGCAATTATAAAATTGGCAGAATCGGATTGATTTACGATCATAGGCGAGTTCTCGAGCTCATGAAGCAAATTACAAATGTTACATTAATTCAAGTATTTTGAGCTCATAACAGTAAAGCAGATTCTTTATTAAAACTTGTTAAAGAAATGGCGAGTATGAATGATAAGCCAGTACTAATCAGTGTCAACACACGTCGAGTACTAGAGCCAGCAATTCTATGTTCCCCCGCAGGTAGAGGGGTCAACAAATCCAAGCCAGCAGGACATAACTTCGGTTATTCCTCAATCTCATCAACAAATTGTTCTTGAAAACCAACAAGGTATATCTCAGATGTTTATAGGAAAAAAATTTGGTAGATCTTCTGAGTCCTAGCTTGAATGCCTAGAAGTTGAAGAGCAAAATGACTGGAGACAGCCTTTCATCGACTACTTCAGAGAAAATAAACTTCCCGCAAATAAATTATTAGCTATACAGATCAAGAAGAGAGCATTGCGATATCGAAGAACAAATGTGGCTACGATGTTTAGGGAGAGATGAAGCTGATAAAGTTATTTTTGAAGTTCATGAAGGATTATGCGGTGCACATCATTAGGTCCTAAAATGACCATTAAAGTTAAAAGGATGGGTTATTACTGGCCATCAATAGTAAAGGATTGCACAAATCATGCAGATATATATCATGAATGCCAAATTCATGGAAATATTATACATCAACCTCCAAATCCTTTACATCCCACTATAGCATCTTGGCTATTTGAATGTTGGGGGACAGATGTAATAGGGCCAATTGATCCACCATCATCTGCTGGACATCGCTTTAAATTAGCGGCAACAGATTATTTTTCTAAATGGGCTGAAGCAGTTCCATTCAAAGAAGTTACTGCTTATCATGTAATCAACTTCTTTACCTATAACGTTGTCTACAGATTTGGTGTACCCCGTCGTATCATCTCAGACAACGGTCCAGCTTTCAAAAATACCAAGATTTATAAGTTTATTGAGCGACATAAAATCGATTGACGATATTCATCGATCTATAATCTAAGGGCAAATGGATTGGCAGAAGCCTTCAATAAAACGCTCGTAAAGCTGCTCAAGAAAATCCTCACTAAAAATAAAAGAGAATGGTATACTAAGATGGTAGAAGCATTATGGGCATATCTTACTACATACAAAACACCAACAAAAGCAACTCCTTATGCATTGGTGTTTGGAGCTGAAGCTGTGTTGCCACTTGAGGTTGAACTACCATCACTTCGAGTAGCTATTCAGTACGACCTCACAAAAGAACAAAATGCTCGCCTGCGAATGGAAGAGCTTGATGCACTGGATGAAGTCCGACTCCAAGCTCAACAAAATTTAGAAATTTATCGAGCAAGAATGGTGAAACCTTTCGACCGTATGGTACGTCATCGAGCATTTCAAGAAAGAGAATTGGTACTGGTGCTGAGAAGACCAATTATTCCACACCGAAGAATTGATGGTAAATTTGAACCAAACTGGGAATGTCCTTTTGTCATCGAGGTGTATCAGGGAGGAGCCTATCAACTCATCGATTTAGAAGGTCGACGACTTATGCCCCCGATCAATGGAAGATATTTGAAGAAGTACTATTCTTAGAAAAGCAAGCTAAAGATTATTCCCCTGCAAAGAGAGAAAATATTTCTAAGATATCTTAGAAATTCTCCCACAAGACATGGGGCATTTTTAAGTTTAAAAATGCCAAAAAATCTGATGATAGATAAAATTCCCCTTTAAGGCAGGGGATATTTTAAATATTTATTTGGGTTATCGTGATCCCAAATAAATATTTAAAATTATTTTTGAAGCTACCATTACATAAATACAGGGCAGAAGCTAATGCCTTCAAGTAAACAAATATACAATCATTACAAAGATTGAAGATTATTCTTCAAATTTGGCAAGATTTTGAAGTTCAGATTGAGAAGAAATTTTGATATGACAACTTCAACAAATCAAATTCGACAAGTATGAATTATCATAGTACAAGTCCAGTGCTCAAACAGATATAATATCAGTCTCAACAAGCCTATATGCGGCCGAGTCATTGACAGCTTTACCTACTAAACAAGCCGTTATAAGAGGCCGTAGTAGGAAAGCATCTGTTTTGTTAGCCCGATGACAAATACTATCAAGTCTGATATTTGTCAAATTTAACAAATCAAAGCAGTTCAGATTCAGAAGATTTTTTCAACTAATAAATGAATTGAGGCAAAATTCAGAAGATTCTCAACCAAATCAAAGGCACCAAGCCGCAATGAAAACTCCTATCAAATTAAAGGCATTATCCTTCAATAAATCTGGCAAGCGCAAAGCTAAGATCGAAGGAGCTTCTCTTCTTCATCATGTCCGACAAAGCACAAAGCTCAGGACCGAAGAAGTTATCCCGCAGTTCTTATAAAGTCATAGGCTGAGCAAATCATCAAAATCCGCCATGTAAAAAAGCTTTCGACAGATGACTATTTGCCACCGACCTAATATCATTATAAAGAATTTAGGTCGTCAATATAGATTCTTCATCAAGCCCATGAAAACACAAAGCTAGGGCAGAAGAAATGATAAATCCTGACAAATCGAGAAGATAAATCAGGCATATCTAAAAGACCCTCTATGTGACATCTAAAATCTAATTTTAGAGATCTATAGAGTCAACCAGTTTACAACAAACATGATATGTTATATAGCACATATCATATTTGTTGGGGGGCATTTTTTAACCCGTAAGCAATGAACCAGACCCAGCCTACATACTTGATCGAAACCGACACCCACGATACAACCGTCGCCCACGATCGCACAATCGCTCCTCACGAAACAAAAAAAGACCCCTTCTCTCATTCGGTTCTCTCTCACGCATACAGAGAAGGAAAAGAGTTTTAGAGAAACGGATCTCAGAAGAACGAAGCCCTCTTCCAATCCCCCTCTCGTTCGCACATAGTCTCCGCAATACCAGCGCCCTTCTTCTCCTGCCTTCGTCATCGAACTCGCCGGCCAACCCCAGTCTCCGCCTACACTCACCGGATCTCAGCCACCGAGCCCAACTTCCGCCTCTTCTAGCAACCAAACCCGCCGGCCTCCAAAACTCATAACCCCGTCGACCACCTGCTCCGACCAACCGCCTGACTTCCGCCGCCCAACTGGACGCCGCCTCCGCCGACGACCAACTCCAACCCTGCGCCCTAGCCCGACGCCTTGTTGTGTCCGTCTCGACTTCCTTCTCTGTTTCCCGATTCTCCCATTCTCTCTATATAATATGAGTTATATTATAATAATATAATATATATAATATTAAGTTATATATTATATAAGTTATATTATTATAATATAATATATATAACATTAAATTATATATATTATATATAATATCTTACATATATAATATCTTATATTTATATAATATTATATTATATATGTAATAAAAAAAGAGAGAAATGTGAGGATTTTCAACAGGTGGGAGCAATTTGAAGGAAGTCCCGTGGTTGATCCGGTCCCCCGATGCCCTTGGCCGTCGAGTTAATCCGGCCGATGGAGCGCAAACACCGATGGGATCGATTCTCTCTCTCAAATCTCCTCGCCGTTGATTTGCTCCGGCCGAGTCGAGCAACTCTCTTACCTCCCAGCATCGAGGAGGGTACGCCGAAAGGCTGCCGGATTTTTGAGGGGACAAAGTATTTTTTTAAAATTTTAATTAAAATTGTTTAAATTAGCAGGTCGATCGCCCACATTAGAAGACTTGAAGACTCTTTTATGGGATCGATTCGCTCTCCCAAATCTCCTCGCCGTTGATTCGCTCCAGTTGAGTCGAGCCACTCTTTATCTCCCGGCATCGGGAAGGCTGCCGAAATTTTCTTAAAATTTTGGGACTTAGCCAAATTTTTGAAAGATTAGAAAAATGTGCACTGATTTAATTTGGAATTAATTAATTAATTAATTATTAAATTAAAATTTAATTTTAATTAATTAATACAATTAACCGGCAACAAGCAAATTGTCTCAATCGGCAATCAACTACAATCTCCAATCAAGCATCGACAATCAACTACTATCTTCATCCAAACATTGGCAACCATTCGATCTACAATTGGTGATCATCAAAGCTTCTAAAGACCAACCTCCTCACCTTCGATTCGCTCCGGTCGAGTCGAGCCACTCTCTTACCTCTCGGCGCCGGGGAGGGGACGCCAGAAGGCTGACGAAATTTTCATTGAACAACAGGCAACTTGGACATAAAAAAAAAAAAAAAATTGATTTGATCATAATTTAAATATAAAACCAATTTCAAATCAAATTTGATCAAATAATGTTGGACTTAAACTCAAATTGGACATAGATCTGAACTCGATCTGGAATTAACTCGATATCTAATACATACAAAGTGAGCTCTTAACCAGGATCTCACACTCCAAGAAATAGTTAAAATATTTTGAGCTACTGTCAAATTATATATGATATTGATTTCTATGAAAATTTAAATAGGCTCTGCTAATGTTAAATGTGTTCTTACAAGCAAAGCAAGATGAGTGTAGTATGGTAAGAGCATACAATATGCACTTGTCAAAATGTAGATAATACACCAATCTTCTAAGACACAAGGCCGATGTATATGTATAGCAAGTGTAATGGTGCTCTTTGATTGGCTTCAAAGCAGAAGTGGACACATTTAGCTCCAAAAGAAATAATGTCAAGTTTGATGATATTCTTCGTATATGTCATATAAGAAGATGTGGCAGTCTCTATTACATTCATCTGAGAATATTGGTGAAAGGATATAGATGTTAGAAGACACTACAGCTTGCCCACATGTAGTTGTAGAAAGTTTAATGCATATACAACAATCCGTCTAATAAACTGCCTATTGACATTAATAGGAGATTCTTCATAATCACAATAAACCTACAAGTGATAATCTACATCATTTAATGAAGACTACAACACTCGTGCAGCCGACCTCCGTATAATGTCAATCAAATACAATAATATCTTACAAGTAATAACAAATGACCATAGCACTAAATACCGCCACTGGATCCGCAACATGTGTACAAGAGGACAGAAGGCGTTCGTAGGCCATTAAATGAAAATTTGGGCATTTCTTAAATAAAATCCCAGGCTATTTTTTAAAATGAATTCATTTGCCTAAATGGGTCATATTTAAATATTTTAAAATTCTCCCTTATGCATTAAATATGATCCCTTAAATTAAATAATCCCTACATGTGCTCCGATAAATTTATTACAAATACAAACACAAATAATCGAGAATGTTGCTCAGGGTCAAATGCTATTACCCGCATGTGCTCCGATCGTCGCATAAAAATTTTAAATCCAACGATCTGAGAATGTTGCGCGGGTTAAATATTCAAGTTTCATCCTCCTCAAAAGGATCGGAGTTGACATGACTTGAATAACAAAATGTCTCCCAAAATCCTACGAAAATACAAATGACCTTAAAGTCACCCCGATGATGGCCGTGTTGATCGAAAATCTCAACCGGTGGGGTCAAATCTCAAATCTAATAAATGTTTAAATATCTGAAATGAAATCAATCATTTAAAAACTTAAAACTAAAAATCATACACCTCTCCCAACCGTTTGTCGGGGGTGATAAATTTGAAATTAACCTCAGCTCAGAAAGAGTGAATGTGTGTCGGGTGTATCATTACGATTCATCCTCAAATAGTCTTTTGCCAACTGGGACGTGGCACGTGCCCTCTGATCGGGTGATTTTGTCGCAAAATGACACCATTATATTACGATCACAGCCAAAGCCCGTATGTTCTCTAAAGGCATCAAACCCTTGAGTTATGAATCATAGGGTATATTCGATAGGCATAAAGCCCTTTGTGAGCTAAGGTGGATTCAGACATATCGCCTTAGACAAACATCAACCCAGGTCTACAAGGTATTCTTGGACGAAGCAACCCATAACTACCGATAAGATGCCTTCTGTCAGGTTGGGTCGACTACCTCCTCTGACTAAGTAGACCAAGGATCATGACAGCCCGGGACGACGGAACCATGGGATCTTGATCGGGCTCGTCTTCATTCTCCCCACCACCAGTTTTAAGTTTATGGTGTTAAACTCTAAAATCCAAATTTCAAAATCTAAATCATAAAATCAAATTCAAAACCCTAAAATTATTGCTATTATACGATAGGTTTATGACCTATTCGACCCCTTTAATAACTAACCTTAATCGAAAGTTCTCTCCGGTTATCAGGAGGGGTAATTAACTATAGGTGCTTGCACCTATAGGAAACCAGAACTCAGATAAAAAAAAATCCTCACAAAATGAGGGCGAAATCTCTGGGTTGTATCTTATCTAAAACCCAATCTGCCTTCTGAAAATTCCCCTAGAACCTAATCTCGTTAAAACTCTCTATTGTCGTCGTCATACAAACACTCAAAAGAAAAAAAGACAGATGACGCAGAGAGGCCGGGACACAAAATCATACAAAATGGAATTTTTCGGAGCCCACAGTTACCTACTAATGAAATCTTTGAAATGAAGGTTAAAGCTAATGAATATTTTTAGCTCTATTTGGCTCTTCTCTCCTTCCAAGCATTACTCCAACGCATCAACCTTTTTGGCCAACATAAAAAATTCTGATTTTTGCTCCAAAAATCAGCAAGGGTTCCTTCTTCTGGATGAAATTTCACCGCTGAAAATTTCAAAAACTCGGCCCCCGTTGGTCCCAAGATTTGCTCTGATACCAATTTGATAGGAAACATTTGTAGATCTCAAGTATTTCCTATAAATCTTTGAAAACAGCGAGAATTCTCCACACAAAATAGTAGATAATTTGTATTATTTGATGAAAGGGAAACGAAAAATACCAAGATACAATTGATCCTCTATTCGAGAGGAGGATATTTCTCTCCCAAATTTTTAGACGCCACCAGAACTGATGTGAAACGTACATGCGATGGAGTTACTTTAGGAAATTATAGAGAGCAATTTGAACAAAGTAATCCAAATTAAAATTATCATTTGTAATAAAAGAGTGAAACTAAGAATTCTTAGTTTTAACTCGCTTAGGCAACGAAGAGCGACATTCGATTAACCAATCAATTCAAGAAAATGCAAAGAATAATTGTACGCTACGATAATAAACAAGAATCCACGAATTAATAAAGAGAACTTTCACCTTTTGAGCCCATACGCTCAACTAATCTAGGCTTTAGCGGAAGAAGCGTCTCCACATTAGAACCGAGGTCACTCCAAGGAAGAAGGGCCCTTAGATCGTCGTTCTTGGATAGGTAGCCGAAGCTTGCAATTCTTGGACAGCGATTATACGTCCCAGGTTGCCCGAACAGCAGGTTTCAAGTGCTCGAAGCTCTAACAGCAACCATGGAAGGTCTAGACGGTGATGGGATGAATTCAGTGGCTGGCCTGTCTGCATGGGAGTGCAGAAATCTGATTGGCAGCAGCGTGTCTGACTTCTAGCAAGCTCGGACAGCAACTAGGCATTAAAAGAGGCTGTAGACAATCTCTGACGTTCTTGGGAATTGCTTGGCAGCAAATTAACCTTGCTGGGATCACTGACCAGCAAGCAGCAACTGCCCCAAAACGGAGGGCAGCAAGCAGTAAGGGCTGGCTAAGGAAGGGGAGAAGGGTGGCCGGTGTGGTGGTGAGGGAATTCCAGTTCTTTGCAAAAATTTCTAGGATAGAGAAGAGCCAAATCTGAAATTAATTTCAGATTCTTAAGAAGAATCGAAACTTAATTTCATATTACAATTTGAAATTTGAATTAGAGAGAGAGGGAAGGAATTAAGTAGCATTTAGGTGGTGATTAAATGTTGATTGGAGAGAGACAAGGGGAAGAAGTGGCCGGCCCATGAGGAGTTGAGAGAGAGCACTCAGATCCATGACGTGGCCTCTCTAGAGAGAATCAAGGAATTAGCAAATCTGTAATTTAATTCACTGGTTGGCTGTTACAGGAAGAATTCCTAAATAACTTGCTTCTAGACACGTTGGATTTATTCCGTTAATTGGGAAGAAATAAAACAGGCAACGTTTCAATCAGCAAGGAATGTAAAATAGGAAAGAGTTTATTGCTTTGGCCTGGGATCTCAACGCCTGAAGCGGGTTTGCTGATGGGCTGAATTGGGGTGGCTGTGGGGAGAGGTCGGGAGGGATGGTCGGCAGCTTGGGTGTAGGGGAGGGCCGCCGGTGGCTGGGTCGGTCAAGGGAGGCCGGCGGTGGAGCTTGGGTTATGGTGGGGAAAAGAGAAGAGAAAGGAATTTCGGCTAAGTGGGGAAGAGAGGATTGGAGAGAAAAGAAATAACGAAATTTCAAATGAAAACCCTTGAACACCAATCCACCAATAGAACTCACAAAGAGATCTCCGACGGTCTCAACATCAATCCACCGGTAGAACTCACAAAGAGATCTCCGACGGCCTCCTCCTCAAGAACTCACAAAGAGATCTTTAAGGTTTCATGAACTCACAAAGAGAACAAAGAGCAAATATTTTTCATTCATCAAAACTGAAATTACAATGCATGAGGCCTCATATAAATAGGCCAAAATGAAAAAAAAAAAAAATGACACAAATGCCCTTCCGGGCTACATAAGCGACTAAATGCCCATAAGGGCAAAAACGGAAAAACATCAAAATAAAATACGCTACTACATAAAATGACAAAATACAAGTCATGCTCGTGGCCGTCGATCTCTGGCGTCGAAAATGTTGACGATGTCCTCATCAAGAACCCAAAAAAACAAAGAGATCTCAAATTTTAGCTAAATTCAAGATTGCCATAACCCTAAGAAAACCAACTATTTAATGCATACAATCAAAAAGAAAATCTCTAAACAGTCCCTACATTCAAATTTCTCTCCAAACTTCCCCAAAAATCCTTCCCAAAAAGCTCCCTAGACCCAGCGGTTTCTAGTGACATACAGGAGAGGCGGAAGAGTTCCGTCTCTGTCCGCATGAGCCGGTCCTATGTGGATCGGCTGGACCGGTCTAACAATAGCTTCGTTGGTTGACTCTTCAATATTAATTAAAGATATTCTTAAATATGTACAACCTTGTTTTCTTAGCAATTGTAGGGATGTTCATAATGGTAGGTTTACCAAATTTTGGTCAGGTAATTGGATCGAGGGTATTCTTGTTATCTATCAAATTCAAAGGGCTTTTTGATATCAGTCACTATCCATTATATGCTCAATTAATTCCTAATACACTAATGATTTGGAATGACATCCAATGGACAAGGAAGTTTCCTTTACAAATATCTGATAATGTTAGTTTCTTCTACTTTCGTTTCATTAAGGTTGACATATCCTATTCAAAGATGCTTCTTATTAGTTCCTCTCTAACGATAATTTCATTTTAAATTTTTGTGTAACTTCTTGATGGATGAGAGTAGCACGCGCGTTTATCCGATCTCGAATTTTTAATGATCACTTCGAGATCTAGATTCATGTTTGAATGATTTATATCAGAAGGTTATAAGGTGAAGTTCATCTTTTATAAATTGGGCATTATGCTCTCTTGCATTTTTAGTACATTTAATGTTGACTGTCATCTTCTCTTCAATTGTTAGATCATTTGTAATATTTAAAAGTGATTATGTCGGTTGTTCAAAACTCATATCTCTAGCTTTTTTTATTGCTTGTTAATTCTTTTTTGTTTCGTGTAGTTTTATTTTTTTTTTGTTCTCTTTTTTTTATTTCTTATTACTTCTATGTACCTTGTTTTGCTGATTTTAATGAGAAGGGTTTATCTTACTTTTTGGATTTATTTATATATGCTTACATATATCGAGGTAAGGTTAGGGGGAGTGGGTAACTATATAGGTGATTAGGATTTATGCCTTATCATCTTTAAGTTGTTTAGCTGTGATTTCAATTAATGTAATAATATCACTCCAACGCCAAAATTGTTACAGACCTAATGATAGGCCGTTTCTAATTTTCTTCTTTATCTTTAAATTTATCTTTGAATTGCATGGTATTCTCTTTGAATTCATTGTTCATTGATTGAATTCATTGAATGCAGAGTGGAGTGAATTTGAATTTAGAGAGTGCATTTTGGAGAGAGAATATGCCTGGTAGGGGTGTTAGCCTATGAACAAACTTAAAAAAATTGGGCTTTGTTTCAACTCAATTTATGAATGGGCAAGGTTCATGTTAAGGTAGATTTGGGTGGATCATACCCAACCTGACCTGCAACCAAAATTTAAGATAAATTGGTTTCCTTAAAAATATGTGTCGTGTTCAAATGAAATACATATAATAATAAGATTAAATAGGATTCGAGTCAATATTTATCCAAAATTAAATGGGTTGATATGTTGACTTGTATGAATTGGTTTGGATTTGGGTTTAAGCCTACTTGGGTTGGGTTTATTTCAACCCTAATTCAAACTCGACTCGTGATCAGAATTGACACACTTAATGGCTAGGAATTTCGAATGGGGAATCCCGAAAAGAGGAGTTAACACATGGATTTGCACCAGAGAGACAAGTAAAGAGAGATTTTAACACTCGCAATTTCTAAAGAAATGAGGTCATTCAGATGATGCAATTCAGTAGTGAGAAGTCATTGTAGGGGAGAGAGAATATAGGAGAAAATTTAGTAGGAAAAGAGGACTTAGATTTGTGATTCAATTCATAATAAATAATTTTTTATTTATTATGTTGAGCATAATAGAGATAAGATGTGAGATGGATGTGCAGCAAAATGAGAAAGGATATATTTAGGAATGATTATATTACAGGAACAATTAGAGTAATGTTTATTGAAGAAAATATGATTTAAAATAGGCTTAGGAGTTTTAGATATGTACATTGAAAGATAAAAATATACTATTAGACGAGTCACCAAAATTAATATTTGAGTATTAGGATGGAGAATGGGTCGAACTAAGGTCAACATGGATAAAAGTTCAAAATAATGTGCAGAGGATAGATTTAACAACTTTGGCAAAACTTAATATGAATAAATGGAATATGAGGATACTTAAAGCTGACCCTAAATAGTTGGGATGAGGATAATAAGTTGAATAAATAATCCATTACAATGCAATCATACCCATATTTATAGGAATAAGATTACATGAAAATTTCTAATTATTTAAGATTTAAATTTAGATAATTCATAGGAATAAGAGAAATACTAAAATAATTCTATAGAAGAGGATAATTCACCTAATTGTCACATGACAATCAATTACATAAAAATAAATAAATTAGTAGAAATTATTCAAAAATCATAGAATAAACAAACTATTTTTGATACATGTTTCTTGTACTACCTCAATTTTCCTCTTCTTTTTTTTTTTTTTGCTGATCCTCATGTATTGTTGTGCAGGCTTCTTTTTTCATTTCTTGCTGTCTAATGCTGAGTTTTTCCCCCTCAAATTCAGGATGAGGAAACCATACAACTGAAAGAACGGATTCGTACTGAAGTAATAAAGGATCTCAAAAGGGTGGAAATGACTTGCAGGGACATGGCTTCAGTGCTGCGTGCTTTAGGGATTCATGTTAAAGGTGGTTTTTCTCCTACGGTGAATGAGGTGAACTACATAATTTCTTCTATTCCATGATTCTTCAGCCTCTTCATAATATTTTAGTTAACAGTAAATTTATTTTGGAGTGTGAAGAGGAGGGTAGGCGCAAAGACGGCACATGCTTCTTATCCTTGTATTGGGTTTCGGATTAATCTGATCTAATGATATGTGATCAATGGTCATGTTCTGATGGGTTGTGCGTACCCAATAAACAGAATAATATCAATATAATAATTAATTCTTTTCTTTGTTTTAAATTGTCTTAATTTTTTTTAATCATAACGGGTAGGAAAAAGATTTGATGGAAGCTTGTGTTCTAGAACTTAAGGTAATTACTTGATTGCTAATTATTTTACCAATTGTACTTGTCCATCATGTCACTTGAAATGCTGGGAAAAGAATTTGACAGAATCATTTTATGTGATCCTAGAATGCAGTAGTGCAAATTGTTCATGGAGAATGTTATTCCTTGAAACACTGTCCTTCTAGTAATTAGTGATAATTTTCTTGCATCTGACAGCAAGTGTAATGTAATGAGATAATGATCAGAATGATCCCTTAACTTTTTCAAAGGATCAAAATAATTTCCGACTATTTATAAGTCCCATTTTAATCTGTTGACTTTTTAAATAGAAACCTAATTGATCCAATAAAATGATTAATTTGATTTTTATTTAAATAGTTAAGGGATTAAATTGACATTTTTATATAGTCAGAGGACAGATTGTTTTAGTCCTTAAGAAAAATTTAAAGAGTTTAATTTGACATAATCATTTTATGTGATCCTAGAACACGGTAGTGCAAATTGTTCCTGGATAATGCTATTCCTTGAAACATAAATATCCTTCTAGTGATTAGTTTAATTTTCTTGAATCTGGGAGTAAGTGTAATTTAACGAGATAACGATCAGAATGGTCTCATGACTCTTTACAAAGAATCCAAATGATTCTCGACTATTTAAAATTCCCATTTTCTTGAAAAGTAAGTTAGGATAGCCTTCATTGATGATTGCAAGTTTTAGACTAGCTTCAGGAAGATGAGGACAGCACTGATATTTACCTAACTGTTTCCACATATTATGAAGACGCCCAGGATTCTAGTTTGGCTGCTTTAAGCCAAGCTCTTTATAACAAAGCACCCATAAAAAGACAACTGATTGTTTGTTCTAATGTAACTTGCTCTTTCTTTGTATCTTAATATTGTAACATTGAATATTCAGAAACAAGTTCAAATTCACACGACCAAAAGAACTGTACTTTTCTGATTTATTCATGACTCTCTTGTGTTAAGTTGCATTAAATATTTTTCTCTTGATGCAAAGAACTTAGATTCATTTTTACAAAAAGAAAACATGCAAAATTGTGAAAGCTATATTATGTTTTGGTTATGTTGATGTGATAACTTTGTAACTATTTAGGCTTCGTTTGGGACGGCTTTTTGCTGCTTTTTAAAACAGCTTTTTAGTACAAAAATTTCTAATTCAAAAAAAAAATTGTACTAGAAAGCTACTTTAGAAAGCAGAAAGAAAGCTGTCCCAAACAAAACCTTAATCTATTTCCTATGTTTAAATTCATTGTACACATTTTCACATCAGCCACTAAAATGTTCTAGGGGGTGGAAGGGACGTCGATGTTTCTTTAGTAAGATCAATGATTCTAAGTTAATTCTTTTTTTTGACAGATTAATGCTGCGTATAAACAAGCTTTGCTTAGATTTCATCCAGATCGAGCTTCAAGAACTGACATTCGACAGCAGGTAGAAGCTGAGGAAAAGTTCAAATTGATATCTCGTTTGAAGGAGAAGCTGTTACTGTAGTTCGAAAGTATTTTAGGATATTTAGCAGCTCAAAATATATTATATTGACTCACTGCAACTAGTGCTGCTGTACAAAATATACACCCAACTCATAGGATTGTATGGCAAAATTTATGTAAGGAATTCTTCACAAAAGATAGTGAGGAACGAACAAAAAGACCATTTGAATATGCATAAGGATTATTGTTTCATTGATGGTGCTCAAATTTTCTTATATGTCACAAATCCTAATGCAGACTTAATGGTTTTTTATCATTCCTCGCAAAAAAAATCCTGTATTGCGTTGCTACCTCTCTCATGTAAAGTCTCTTGCAGGCAACTCCTGAGTTACAAATTTTTGTCTGCTATACAGTTTCTCAAGTATGTTTTGCTAGAACGTTTTCTTTTAATCTATTTTTTAAGAGTATCCATTGCCTTGATTAGCCGATATTGCAGAGATGCCACTGAATGTGTGTTGGGGATAAACAAGTTCTCTTCAACTTGGCAGAACTTACACCTTAGTATCAAGAGTGGACAATGGATCTCTCTGGTAGGTTTGATGTTAGGGGTGTAATTGGGGAAACTATTCTGGGCGGAGTCCGGACGGGGAGAAACGTTCGAATTTGTTGTGTATTTATTGCATATATGTAAATACTCGACAAATATTCAGTTGTGAGTATTTGTTGAGTATTGTTGATTTGCTGCATATTTGCTTAGTATTTATAAATATTCAGTAAATATGCAGCAATCTGGACGGTTCTTCCTGTCTGGACTTTGCACAGAATAATTTTTGGTGTAATTGAGTCGATAGACTCATGAGATGTCTTAATTTATGGATCCTTACTCTTGAGGGTGATGATGGGAGGTGGAAAGGGGGTTTATGATGGTAGAAGTCAAAGCCCTACATGCGGTCTTGGTTGGGCACCCATGCTTTACTCGGATGGGCTTCGTCACCCATGCTCACCCATAGTGACTTTCAAGATGTCATATCCATCTATACCTACCAACTTTCTATACTTTTTGAATGCAGTCTGCCACGGATTGATGGCCTTGAGGCTTGTTGCCATTTGCTCTGATTGCAAACTTTCAAGCCGCATATTAAAATTTATCGTAGTTGCAACGTGGTTAAGTATTGTACACTACGTAGTGAGGATTGCAGTAATATAAGATATACGGTGATTATCAATGTAAATCGATTTATCCCTCGATATTGAGTACCCATCCATATCGACCCACAAATCTATGAGCATACTCACATCCACTCATACTCAATGCAGGGCTCTTGTAGAAAGTTGATTATTTTGGATTATAAATATATTTGTAAGTTAAATAAAGTTAAGACTTCTAGTCATAAATGCCACTTAAGCTCTGCACTTCTCCATTTAGGTTGATAGGGATTTCATCTCATAAGAAAAAATGAAGTTGAAGCAAGATTTGCAATGGTTAATGAGTTAACATCCAGAGAAGTATAAATCTTACTATAAATTCTATAAATTCTCATTTGGTTTCAACAGCAGAAGGGTAGGTCCTGAATTCTAATCCAAAGGGGAATGGCTAAGAACTCTTTCTTAAGCTTAAAGTAAGGATCCAAAATAGAATCATGGCCTCCTAGTTCATGTAAGATCATAATCTTTGTGACCTGAGAACTTAAAAGAGTAAAAATTATTTATTTTCATCAGGTGCAAAAACTCCCTTATGAAGTGAATCTAAAGATATAAATAATCACTCTTAGATTTTGTTTGGAATAGTTTTATGATTATTTTTAAAAATTCAATGATGAGATTTAGTTTTTCTTTTCCTACATTTCAAAATATTTATGTTTTGCCTAAAGTAAAAGAAATGCAAAGTGAACTTTTGAAGGATTTGAAAGTGTGAAAAATCTATTCTTTTGATGGATTTGAAAATTGTCAAAATCGGGCAATTTCTAAATCTCATATAATGGTTGTTTGTGATTCGTGATCGATGTTGTCTACCACTGTCATCTGCTATAATTTGCATGCCACCACCATCCGCCATCGCTGTCATCGCCTGTCACCCATCACCACCACTACACCGACCTTCTCATTGCTTATGCTCTCATTCATATTTCAATTCATTTGAAATATGTCTTAATCAAATAGGATTTTTTAAACTTTAAATTCTATTGTTTTGGCAAATCTCATTTCAACTCTATTCTTGATTATATTCAAGATTTATTAAATATCTCCTTTTATGAATCTTATTCCTGGATATGGATAATCAAATTATTTATTGAAATGTAGTAAAATTTAATAATTGTCATGTTAAATGATTTTAAAATTTTAATTGATTAAAAATTTACTAAATTTATTTAGATGCCTTATTCCTATTTGAATTAAATCCTAATTGTAACCAAATAACAATTTATATGAAAATAAACAGTTAAAGAAATTTAAACTAAATTCTTAAACATTATAATTAATAACTCTTAAAATTACTGAATTTATTTAAGAAACTTTTGTTTCTATACCCGGTAAAGCACGCAATTAGAGAAATTCGCTCTTCATTTTATTTTTTAGGACAATATGCTCGAAAGTAAAATTACATCTTTTATGTATTCACGAACTGTTTATTGAAGCCATAAGAAAACATGATTCAAATTGGCTTGAATTGGAAAACTAAATCAAACTTTAATGTGAACTAGGTCAACTTGTTGGAACGTGAATCATGATGGCCTTGACATAGGATTTCATGAAAATAGTTTAGTGGGGGCATGTAGATGGGGATGGATATAGGGGTGTCAATTCGGGTCAACGGGTCGGGTTCGGGTCCAACCCGAACTGACTCGGGCTTAAACGGGTTGACTCGAACCCGACCCGTTTTTGCAAATGGGTCAATTTTATCCACCCGACCCGTCTGTTTAGCGGGTTGACCCGACCTAACCCGCGAACCCGGGTGTTGTGGGCTGAGTACGAATGCAAGTCTGCATCGGACGCGAGTTTGATGCTGCGTGCGTGAGTACGGGGAAGATACCAAGGCGAAAAACGACGCATCGTCAAGCCGCGTGCAGGGAAGGCCCCTGGGGGGCAGAGTGGAGCTACAGCCAATGCGGGCCCACCGGGATGGCGCGAGTTTGGCCGTGTGGGACGACGACAACGGTAGCTCGCGGGATGCGAGTTCGCTACTCTGTGCGTGAGTGCGACCGATTGACGAGGCACAGCCGGGACCGGGATGGCGACAGGCTGAAGCGACTAATTGATGTGAGGCTCGATATGATTGATGTGAGATGAAACTCGATCCAGGTCAATTCAGGTTGACCCGCGGGTTTCCGGATCAACCCGAACCTGACCCATTTCACAAATTGGTTGACCAAAACCCGAATTTTTTCAGGTCGGGTTTCGGGTCTTGTAAAAAATTGACACCCCTAGATGGATAGGACTGGAAAAACTGGGGTTTTCTCACTACTTGTGAATAAGATTGGATGAGACTAGTGAAGCTAAGGTTCCTTAGGGGCTCGTGATGTGATTGATGAAGCGGGATCGTTTGCATGCAAGGTAAATTATGGATGGTGTATAAACCTTCAAGAGATAGTAATAAGCTCCTATAGAAGCACAGAGAAAATGAAGTAGATGAAACTTGTATTCTGTTGAAAAGAAATATAATAAGTACTACCCTCCTTTCCTCTTCCCTGTATATATTTATCATACTTTTCTAATAACTATATGTGTCTCTTACCTGCTAAAGGTGATAGTGTACTAGTATAACTAAAAAAGGATAAAAGTTGAAACTAGAAGTGGAAGCAAGACCAAAGACAAACATAAATAGAAATATGGTAATTATAAGTATTTGATGATTTGATGTTCCTCTGCTTATAGTGTGCTAATGCTTTGCATCAGTACCCACCCCCAACTTTGGAAAGGTCAATAACCACATGAACGTTGGTATTGGACAGCTCAGTCCGACATATGATAACTATAGATGTTTGAAACATTGAAGGTGGTTGAGGTGTTGATGTTTGGTGGTTGAAGTGTTGATGAATTTATAGTGGGCCGTCCAATTAGCAGCAACCTTATTACCGCATTTAGGGATGACAACAATATCAAATAAATGATTCGACATCTTGGTAGAGATAGTATTAAAAGGACAACGACCAGTGGAGCAGTTTGTCATTGAATTATAGGCAAATTTTGCTAGTCCTAATACACCATCCCATTTTTTGGGTGTTTTTGTCCAAGACAATATAACATGTTGCCAAATGTGTGATTAACAGCTTCCGTCTGTCTATCTAATTGTGGATGATACGTTGAATTGAGATTGATTTCTTTTCTCAAATATTTTCATTGTTGTCACGACCAGGCCCGGTTAGCTCGTAGATACGAGGCGGGAACGAGATCGGACATGAAATAAAATTAACTAGTCATTCTTCTTAACAAAAATAAAACTATTCATTGAACTCATCAAAGACAAAAGACGCCTCTAAATCTTTTCTAATTTCATTCCAAAAAGAGTTTTCAAAATATACAAGATGGCTAACTTTAAATTAAACATGCTAGGATAAGCCATCCAAAAGATAGGAAGTAAAACAAGTAAAACTACTAAAATGAACCTGTCACCCGGAGTACGACGACTGTAAGTGAACCTTGGGTTTTCAGCCATCTCTCCTACTAGGTTCTCCTGAAAAATTTCTCAAAACTAGGGAGTGAGCTAACGCTCAATAGAAATTCTAATCCTAAACATGCTCATGCTATCATGTTTGTCATATGAATGAGAGATAATTTAGATGTCCAATGCCTATGTCATTTGATATAAAGATGTACATATAAAATGAATATCATATACAAATGCTTACTTATTTAATATATACAACCGTCTCGGAGTACCAGGGTGTACTGATCAGGTACACAAACCTCTTTTGGCCATTTATTCCTTTTTCCTCTTTTGCCCCAAGGGCCATAATGTTCCCATATTGCTCATATGTGCCTTTGGCACCATCTTTGGTACTCCGTAATCAATCATGCACATTCATATATATATATATATATATATATCTGTTTCATATAAACATACATTCTTTCCTTCCTTTCATAATTCCTTCCTTTTCATATAAAATTATGTATTTCCATGAACTAATGTGTGATATGAATCTCTAATCATGAATGAAATGACTTATCATAATTACACTTAAGCATGAAAGAAACAATGAAGTAACTATATTGCATATGTATTTCATGGGTAACAACTATGCCATTTCTCAATTCATGTCATAAAAGTTTAACAAATGATATAAGCATAAAACTATAAAGGAACAAGTAAGGAAAAGAATTCCTACCTCCAAAAATTTTGAATCCTCCTCCCTTCCTCTTTAATTATGCTTCTTCTTCTTGCCACCTTCTTGCCACCACCTAAAGGAAAATAGTTTAACTTCACCCTTGCCAAAATTTTATTTCTAATTCGTTTAGAAGCTTCCTATAAACCTCCTACACCTATTTTTAAGGTATAACATCACCAACATCATCAACCTCTTACCAAACGTGATGTTTTGAATAATAAATTTCGGATTAAGTAAAATAAAATATTGGAAAAATAGTTTTCTCTCCAATTTTGACATTAGAGCACTCCTTAAGCCCTTAGGAACTAAGTTAGGACACATGCAACCTATAAAACTTAGGTTTGGAAAAACCCTAGGCATTCCCAATTGATTTTCCATTCAATTTCTTGTAAAAAAAATAAAATCTTGCTACATAAAGCTTGCCTTACACTCCTCTATCAAATCCTCCCAAAATTTTCAACAAATGAGAAACCCTAATTTTCGGATTTCCTAGGTTTTCCCTTAAAAATCATCTTGAAATTTCACTAAAATACATTCCTAAGCAAACCCTAAAGGTTTGCTAAAGAAACAACCAAGAAAACCAAACCCTAATTTCGGATTTCATTCTTTTTCTCAAAAAAAATTGACATGAAGGGTAGAATAACAAAGATCATGAGCATTCCTAAAGCTTTCCTAAAGAAATCTCAAAGAAAAATCAAGTTTTCTCAAAACCCTAGAAATCTTGTCTTGAGAAAACCCTAAGAAAAACTATGAGAAAATGTTCATAAGAACTCACCTTAGCCTTCTCTAAAACTGCCCTACGATTTCCTCCAAGAGGCTCCCCGGAAAACCGCCGTTCGAAGCCTTGTCCGACGCCTCTCCCGTCGCCTCTCTTCCGCTCCCTCTCTCGGTTTGGCCGAATGATATGAGGGAGAGGGGGTTCGGTTTGGCCTAATAGAGAGGAAAGAGTTTGCTAAATGACCCCCATGCCCTCACTTAAGTAACCCATGCAAGAATAAGGAGTGGGGGCACTTTGGGTATTTTTGAACTTCCAAAAATTATCTCTCTTAATTTAAGCGAAAATGAATACAAGTTCTATATACCAAATTGATCGGAATTTTACGCTCAATTTTATAAAATTATTCCCTTCAAAATCCGACAACATTGAAATTTTCACTTAAAACTCGTCGCGGCGCTTTGAAAAGCGTGCGAAGCCTAAAACGACGTTTTCGGGTTTTACAATTCTCCCTCCCTTATAAAAATTTTATCCTCGAAATTTAAGACAAGCATAAGAAATCGTACCTTAGTCAAAAAGGTGAGGATAGCTCTCCCTCATCTCTGATTCCTTCTCCCATGTAGCATCTTTCTCCGTTCCATGCTTCCACATAACCTTGACATAAGGAATCTCTCTACTGCGAAGCTGCTTAACATCATAATCTATGATCTTCTCAGGCTCCTCTACAAAAGTCAGATCTGGTTGGATATCTATTGCTTCAGTATTGATCTTTTGAGCTTCATCTGCAATGTACTTCCTCAAAGAAGAGATGTGGAATACATTATGTACTCCACTCATGTGGGATGGCAAAATCAGTCTATAAGCCACACTGCCAACTCTCTCTGAAATTTCAAATGGGCCAACATACCTTGGACTCAGTTTTCTAACCTTGCCAAATCTCTTCACACCTTTCATAGGGCTTACCTTGAGAAAGACAAACTCTCCAACCTCAAACTCAACAAATCTATGTTTGGCATCATAGTACTTCTTCTGTCTATCTTGCACAGCTTTCAATCTATCACGAATCAGTCTTATCTTTTCAGTAGCATCATCTACTAAATCAGCTCCAATAATCTTTCTTTCTCCTGTCTCAGCCCAACATAAAGGAGTTCTACACCTCCTTCCATACAAAGCTTCATAGGGTGCCATACCTATACTTGTTTGGAAGCTATTGTTATAGGCAAATTCAATCAATGGAATGTGTGACTCCCATTTGCTACCAAAGTCTAGTACACATAATCTGAGTAAATCCTCCAATGTCTGAATAGTCCTCTCTGATTGACCATCTGTTTGAGGGTGAAATGCTGTACTGAAAGTGAGTCTGGTGCCCATTGCCTCTTGAACCTTCCTCCACAATCTAGAGGTAAATCTCCCATCTCTATCTGATACTATCGATCTTGGTACACCATGAAGCCTAACAATCTCATTAACATAAACACTTGCCAACTTATCAACAGCATCAGATTGTTTGATAGGTAAAAAGTGTGCTGACTTAGTCAACCTATCAATGATCACCCACAAAGCATCATGACCAGTTCTAGATCTAGGCAATCCAACCACAAAATCCATGGCTATGTCTTCCCACTTCCATTCTGGTATAGGTAAAGGCTGCAATAAACCTCCTGGCTTTTGATGTTCTACCTTAACCATCTAACAAACTGTACATTTAGCCACAAATTCTGCTACACTTCTCTTCATCCCAGGCCACCAAAATAGATCTTTGAGGTCTTGATACATCTTGTTACTACCAGGATGAATGGTATAACAAGAATGATGAGCTTCATAAAGAACATCCTTCCTCAAATCATCAACATTTGGCACACAAACCTTGCCCTTATACAATAAAAGATCTTCATCATCCATAGTAAAATCCTCCTCATGACCTGCCTTAACCAATTGAATGATTTTAACAAAGTCTGGATCTTTCAATAATGCTTCAGCTATCTTGCTCTTCAAATCAGGTTGCATTGTCATCTGTCCTAACCATACACTTCCTGTAGTAGGAAGTAACACGGACAACTCTAAACATTCCATCTCATCAATTAACTTCTCCTGTTGGGTTAATAAACAATTTACCTTCACAGGCATCTTCCTACTTAAGGCATCAGCAACAGTATTTACTTTTCCTGGATGATATTGAATATCCAAATCATAATCATTTAGCAATTCCATCCATCTCCTCTGCCTTAAATTTAACTCCTTCTGTGAAAAGATATACTTCAAATTTTGGTGATCCGTGAACACTTCACACCGCACACCGTATAGGTAGTGTCTCCAAATCTTCAAGGCAAAAAATTACAGCGGCAAGCTCTAGATCGTGGGTTGGGTAGTTCTTCTCATGATTTTTTAATTGCCTAGAGGCATAGGCAACTACCTTCCCATGCTGCATCAGAACGCATCCTAAACCCCTTAGAGATGCATCACTAAAAATCTGAAAACCATCACTGCCTGAAGGGATAGTAAGAATCGGTGCAGTCATCAAACGAGTCTTCAACTCTTGAAAAGCTTCCTCACATAGACTGCTCCACTCAAACTTAACTGCCTTCTGAGTCAATTTACTCAAGGGTGCAGAAATCTTAGAAAACCCCTCTACGAATCTTCTGTAGTAACCAGCTAGCCCAAGAAAACTCCGTACCTCTGTCACTGTCGTAGGTCTAGGCCACTCAGCTATAGCCTGCACCTTATGCTGGTCCACAGAAATGCCGTCTCCACTAATCACATGACCCAAAAATGCTACACTCCTCAGCCAAAACTCGCACTTGGAGAATTTGGCGTACAGTTCATTGCTTCTTAGAGTCTGTAACACTGCCTGAAGATGACGTGCATGTAGCTCTTCATTATAAGAATAAATCAGAATGTCATCTATGAAGACAATGACATAACTATCAAGCATCGGTTTAAAGACCCGATTCATTAAATCCATAAAGGCAGCTGGGGCATTCGTTAGCCCGAAAGGTAACACTGTAAACTCGTAGTGTCCATACCTTGAGCTAAACGCTGTCTTAGGAATGTCTTCCTCCTTAATCCTCAATTGATAGTAACCAGACCTTAAATCAATCTTAGAAAAGACTGTAGCTCCTTCTAGCTGATCGAACAAGTCATCTATCCTCGGCAGTGGATACTTGTTCTTAACAGTAAGCTTGTTCAACTCCCTGTAATCGATACAAAGCCGCATACTACCATCCTTCTTCTTAACAAAAAGAATGGGTGCTCCCCAGGGTGAGGTGCTCGGTCGAATAAACCCCTTCTCTAACAGTTCTTGCAATTGTGACTTCAACTCCTGAAGTTCCTTAATCGCCATACGATAAGGTGCTTTTGAAACAGACTCAGCACCAGGTACAAGATCAATTGAGAAATCAATCTCTCTTACCGGAGGCATTCCAGGTAATACTTCAGGGAACACATCAGGAAAGTCTTGTACTACAGCAATCTCCATCAATTCTGGTACTTGCTTCGAAATGTCCCTTACATGAGCTAAGAAGCTTGGATACCCCTTCATAATTAAATTGCAAGCTTTCATAGATGAAATAATCATAGAAGAGATACCTCTATCACCTTGAAAGACAAGCTTCTCTCCTCCAGGAAGCCTGATCTTCACTATCTTCTTATTACAGTCTATAGAGATGAACTAGTTAGACATCCAATCCATCCCTAAAATCACATCAAATTCCTTAAGAGGTAGTACAATCAACTCAACCTCAAAATCCTTCTCATATAAAGAAAGAAGGGGTGAACACATACTTGAAGCAATCATGCTAGACCCATCTGGTAATAATACTGACAATGTAGTGGGCACACTATGGATATTCAATGCATGCTTCATAACAAACTCCTGACTAATGAATGAATGCGATGCACCGGTATCAAAAAGCACTCTACTAGGTACACATTGAACATAAATAATACATGTGATCACATCAGGAGACTCCTTGGCTTCTTGCTGCGTGATGGCATAAACCCTCGGCTGTACTACAGGTCTCGTAGCCGGATAACCAGGTACTGAAGCCGATGCAGTGGACTCTTGAGCTCTGGGTCTACCAACTGTAGGCTGTCTCCCAACACTCTGCTGAGGTGGAGGAGCACTAGACCTCCCCTCCCTTTGACCCCTTGGGCAATTTCTAGCCATGTGCCCAGGCTGATGGCACATATAACAAACATTAGAGCCAGATAAACATTCTCCTCTATGAGTCCTGCCACACTTGTTACAAGCTCTACTACTGAAAGAACTCCCACTGCTGTCAGATCTACCCTTCTTCACACTAGGCCCACTAGAATGCATCTGAAAACTCTTGGTCTTTTCAAAACCCCTCTTCTTCTGAAGGAAATCTCTCCTCTTTTGAGTAGTCTGAAAGTCAATCTCTATCTTTCTTGCTTTTCCAACCAAATTAGAATAGTCATCAAAACTAAAAGGGATCAGTGGCTGACGAATAGCATCATGAAGTCCTGCCAAAAATCTCTGACACTTCTCCTCAGTACTTGGAATAATCTGGGGTGCATATCGAGACAACATGGTAAATTCGGCTTCATATTGCATAACAGTCTTATCTCCTTGCACCAATCTAATGAAACGCTCCTGCATCTGCCTCCTTGCAGAAAGAGGCACAAACCAGTCTCTAAAGACTCCAACAAAATCCTCCCATAGGATCTGAGATGCATCACGGCCACTATACTTTTCTAACATCAGTCCTCTCCACCATCTTTCTGCTTCGCCATCCAGAGCAAAGGTGGCTAGGGTCACCCTTCTATCTGCTGGACAGTGCATGCTCTCCAAAATTTTCTCCACCCTTAAAAGCCAATTCTTTGCATCTATGGGCTCTCCTGCTCCCGTAAGGAGTGGTGGTCGCATGTCCTGAAATATCTTCAAATGTTTATCCACTAAAGTCTCTTTAGGTGTCTCCTTCTGAAAGCTAGGCTGTGGCTGCTCCTGAGAACGCTGGATCAACTGTGTCACAGCCATCATCATCTGAGTGAAGGCATCTGTACTAGTACTGCTACTCCCACCAGGATGCGGTATCATAAAAGGAACACCACTAACACCACCAGGGGGTGTAATAGCTGGAACAACTGGAACTTCCCTTCCAGTCTGCTCAGTGTTGCCATCAGTACTGCCAACAGTGGCATCACGCTCCTGATCTATAGCATCAGTACTGCCATCAGTGGCATCACGCTCCTGATCCATAGCCCTAAACAATGAAAGTAACCCAAATTCAATAACTCCTAAAATAAACGTCCTATAAACGTATGCTTCCTATGATTCATATATCATCCTAATGGCGCTTGTATTGATTCATATCTTAACTTAGCTCTGATACCACTCTTGTCACGACCCGGCCCGGTTAGCTCGTAGATACGAGGCGGGAACGAGATCGGACATGAAATAAAATTAACTAGTCATTCTTCTTAACAAAAATAAAACTATTCATTGAACTCATCAAAGACAAAAGGCGCCTCTAAATCTTTTCTAATTTCATTCCAAAAAGAGTTTTCAAAATATACAAGATGGCTAACTTTAAATTAAACATGCTAGGATAAGCCATCCAAAAGATACGAAGTAAAACAAGTAAAACTACTAAAATGAACCTGTCACCCGGAGTACGACGACTGTAAGTGAACCTTGGGTTTTCAGCCATCTCTCCTACTAGGTTCTCCTGAAAAATTTCCCAAAACTAGGGAGTGAGCTAACGCTCAATAGAAATTCTAATTCTAAATATGCTCATGCTATCATGTTTGTCATATGAATGAGAGATAATTTAGATGTCCAATGCCTATGTCATCTGATATAAAGATGTACATATAAAATGAATATCATATACAAATGCTTACTTATTTAATATATACAACCGTCTCGGAGTACCAGGGGTGTACTGATCAGGTACACAAACCTCTTTTGGCCATTTATTCCTTTTTCCTCTTTTGCCCCAAGGGCCATAATGTTCCCATATTGCTCATATGTGCCTTTGGCACCATCTTTGGTACTCCGTAATCAATCATGCACATTCATATATATATATATATATATATATATATATATATGTTTCATATAAACATACATTCTTTCCTTCCTTTCATAATTCCTTCCTTTTCATATAAAATTATGTATTTCCATGAACTAATGTGTGATATGAATCTCTAATCATGAATGAAATGACTTATCATAATTACACTTAAGCATGAAAGAAACAATGAAGTAACTATATTGCATATGTATTTCATGGGTAACAACTATGTCATTTCTCAATTCATGTCATAAAAGTTTAACAAATGATATAAGCATAAAACTATAAAGGAACAAGTAAGGAAAAGAATTCCTACCTCCAAAAATTTTGAATCCTCCTCCCTTCCTCTTTAATTATGCTTCTTCTTCTTGCCACCTTCTTGCCACCACCTAAAGGAAAATAGTTTAACTTCACCCTTGCCAAAATTTTATTTCTAATTCGTTTAGAAGCTTCCTATAAACCTCATACACCTATTTTTAAGGTATAACATCACCAACATCATCAACCTCTTACCAAACGTGATGTTTTGAATAATAATTTTCGGATTAAGTAAAATAAAATATTGGAAAAATAGTTTTCTCTCCAATTTTGACATTAGAGCACTCCTTAAGCCCTTAGGAACTAAGTTAGGACACATGCAACCTATAAAACTTAGGTTTGGAAAAACCCTAGGCATTCCCAATTGATTTTCCATTCAATTTCTTGTAAAAAAAATTAAAATCTTGCTACCTAAAGCTTGCCTTACACTCCTCTATCAAATCCTCCCAAAATTTTCAACAAATGAGAAACCCTAATTTTCGGATTTCCTAGGTTTTCCCTTAAAAATCATCTTGAAATTTCACTAAAATACATTCCTAAGCAAACCCTAAAGGTTTGCTAAAGAAACAACCAAGAAAACCAAACCCTAATTTCGGATTTCATTCTTTTTCTCAAAAAAAATTGACATGAAGGGTAGAATAACAAAGATCATGAGCATTCCTAAAGCTTTCCTAAAGAAATCTCAAAGAAAAATCAAGTTTTCTCAAAACCCTAGAAATCTTGTCTTGAGAAAACCCTAAGAAAAACTATGAGAAAAGGTTCATAAGAACTCACCTTATCCTTCTCTAAAACTCCCCTACGATTTCCTCCAAGAGGCTCCCCGGAAAACCGCCGTTCGAAGCCTTGCCCGACGCCTCTCCCGTCGCCTCTCTTCCGCTCCCTCTCTCGGTTTGGCCGAATGATATGAGGGAGAGGGGGTTCGGTTTGGCCTAATAGAGAGGAAAGAGTTTACTAAATGACCCCCATGCCCTCACTTAAGTAACCCATGCAAGAATAAGGAGTGGGGGTACTTTGGGTATTTTTGAACTTCCAAAAATTATCTCTCTTAATTTAAGCGAAAATGAATACAAGTCCTATATACCAAATTGATCGGAATTTTACGCTCAATTTTATAAAATTATTCCCTTCAAAATCCGACAACATTGAAATTTTCACTTAAAACTCGTCGCGGCGCTTTGAAAAGCGTGCGAAGCCTAAAACGACGTTTTCGGGTTTTACAATTGTGCTCGCCAAAATTGGCTTATAAATTTCACAACTATGTTTGATGTCAAGCTACGAGGTAAGCCATGAAGGCGAACAATTTCTTTGAAAAATTGCCTGAGTTATGGACAATATCAAATGTCTTCTTATATGCTATGAAGTGAGTCATATTCGAGAATCTGTCCACTTCAACCATAATAGAGTACATCCCTCATTTTGTTCATGGTAAACCCAATACGAAAACAAGGCTCAAATCCTTCAAAATTGAGTCTGGAATGGGTAAAGGAAAATAAAGTCTAGTATTCCGTCCTAAACCTTTATGCACTTTCCATATGGAGCAACTTTCTACAAA
This sequence comes from Dendrobium huoshanense, assembly GCA_016618105.1. NCBI lineage: Eukaryota > Viridiplantae > Streptophyta > Magnoliopsida > Asparagales > Orchidaceae > Dendrobium > Dendrobium huoshanense. Next base: position 30,151,600 of record CM028349.1, on the reverse strand, counting down.
TCGAGATAAATCACATTGTAAACAAAGCTAAAAAAATTGCATTTGGAGCTATAGTAAAGTTTTGTCTCATTCCACGTATGACACTAGCCCACTATTGTGGGCATCTTTGATTAATTGATGCCTCCAAGAGGATTATGGAATGCATAATACATTGCCTTTAAAAAAAAAATTCATGCTCCAAGGAATAATCAACGAAGGGTTTATCAAGTGAACACTAATTTTAGATTTATGAGAATTCTTTATCAGTTGGGTATAGTTCTTTAAATCAATCCAATTCAATCATCTTAGTTTGGAGCTGAATCATCATAATAGCTATGCGACTAAGTGCATAAGTGATCCTATTTTGAGAACCCATCTTATGCCTCAGGACAAATGTGAATTTTTATAGAAAAATGATCTAACGGGTGTGCATGCAGTTGATGTTTTTATGGTTGTTGATAAATTATAGTGCTTGATGATCACTACATATCACAAAATCCTAATGTAAATGGTAATGCTCCCAATATTTGAGTGCTCAAACTCTTACATATAACTCTTGCTTGTATACGACCCACATTTGACATGCTAAACTGAGTTTTTCACTGAAATACTCTATCAGTTGATCTAATTGAGATAAAACAACTATAATGCCAACTGCATAAGCATTAGTATCAACCTCAAATTATTTTTCAAAGTCAGGTAATGCTAGTACAGGTGTTGAACTCAGAGAAATTTTTAATAGCTTTGAAACTCCTTTGTTGAGCCATGAGCTAATTAAAGCTTTTAGCCTTTAAATAATATGTAACTGGAGCCATAATGATGTTGAAACCATGAATGAAATGTCAATAAAATTGGCAAGGCAGTGAGAGCTTCAAATGGAAAATAAGGCTATGGTGTCAACCATTCCCTGATGATTGCAACCTCTTATGGATCAACATATACACCTTCCTCTCACACAATCAACCCATAAAAGTATACTTTTGATGTAGCAAAATCACACTTGGCAAAATTAAGATATAGTTTGTGATATGTCAAGGTTTGAAAAACTTGAGTAAGATGCTCCACATGTTCAGAGATGTTGCTAATATAAATGAGGATATCATCAAAGTAAATAACACAACTTTTCTTGAAAAGATTTCAATACCTCGTTCATCAATCACATTAACATGGAAGGGACATTACATAATCTGAATGGCATCACTTTCCACTCGTACAACCTTTTGTATGTTTTGAAGGTTGTCTTCCACTCATCTCCAGGTCGAATATGTATTTTGTGATATTCGCTACGAAGGCCTAGCTTGGAGAATATGCTAGCACCCATAAGTTTATCTAATAAGTCCTTAATGTGGAAGACGAAAAAATGATATTTGACTATAATTTTATTAATTGTCTTGTTGTTGATGCACATTCACCACTAACCATCTTTCTTCGGGATAAGGAGAGTATGTATGGCACAAGGACATAAACTCAGCTGAATGAGTTGTTTGCGTATAAGCTCATCGACTATCTCCTACAAAATGTTATGTTCCTTCATATACAAATTGTAATGTGGCAGATTAGGTAAAGCAACTCATGTTGTGAACTCAATTTGATGTTGTATTACCCTTAATGGAGAAGAAACATATGGTAGTTCAGATTGCCCACTGTAATAAAGTTTGAACTGGCTCTAGTGACTATTTTAAATTTGTTTCAGTATGCTTTTCTATGACTACTAAGGCAAAAAAAAAGTAGCATTAACCTCACGACTAGCATGCAGAAGTGTTGAACCAAATATAATGTTAAGATCTAAGTTATTTTGTTCATTCATGATAGATGATTTCCTAGAATTCAGTAAAAGTCGTACTGTTACCCCTCCAATCAAATGAATAAGTGTTTTGTCAACCATATATATAGCTCTACTATCATATTATCATGGCCAACCCTAGACTCTATGACATACATCCATATCATGAACCACATAGTACTTCACAAGAGTATTGCTTCCAATTAATAACACCACTCATCACATTTTTGAAAAAGGGATGTACATACCACGCTTAACCCAACTTATTTTATAAGGTTGGGGGTTTTTAATGGGTTTTAGCTTCAATATTTGAACTAGTGAACGTGACATAATATTTCACTGCAGATTTTGTCTATTAATACATCACATACTTTCCCATTGATTGTACATCATGAGTGGCAAATGACATTCCGTTGTGAACTAATGGGCCTTTCTGTTGTGAACTAATGGGTTGTTGATGCACTAAAAACAGCTTCTCTAAGATGTTGATTATAACTTCACCTTCATCTGCTACAATATCTTCCGCTTCAGCCTCTCTATTATACCCCACAGTATCATTATTCAGTTCATCATCTGCAATTTGAATCTATGGTCAATGGGGACATTCATTCGACTTGTGTCCAAGTTGAAAGCATCTAAAGCATTTGAGATTGGTAAGATTTGAGTATGGATTTTCTTTTGTTGTGGTGTGTTGGCGAGCAATCATCCTAGTAACAATTACTGGATTGCTAGCTGAAGGTTATTGTGTTGGTGTTGAATTCGATATACTCACATTAGATGATGATTTTGATTCTAAGGCGAGTTCACTGGATTGACTCCTTTGCGAATGAGTCCTATAATGGAGATTGAGTTGTAATTCATCCTAAGATACATAACAAACATAATTTAATTTCAACATGTCTCGGATTGCTTCTTTTGTTCCCCAAAGGTAGCATGTGGATAGTGTTGAAACTTGTTCAATATGAATTAGGTTGTTAAACCTAAGCTTATGTCCCAGTGGCTAACCAAAAGGGGGGGGGGGGGGGGGGTGAATTTGTAATTAAAAAATTTACCCTCTTTTAAAATTTTATACCAAAAAAATTTTTTAATGAATTTTGTAGAAAAAGGTTTTTCAATCACAAGTTAAACAGTAAAATAAAAGGCAGCGAAAAATAAAAAGACACGAGATTTATAGTAGTTCGGTCAAACACAACCTACATCCACTCCTCGGAGGCACCCTCCGAGTATTGCACTAATACCACTAGTGACTCTCCTTTTGCACCCACAGCAAGGTGGAGAAGCCTTTACAAAACTCTCTTCCACCACTACCCGGTGCGGTAGAGAACCGTCATCCTTTTACACTCTTCCCAGTGTTTGAAGAGAACATTCTGTCCTTTCACACTCTCTTGGTATAGGCGGAGAACCCTTCATCCTTTCACACTTTCCAAGTGGGCAGAGAACCCTTCGTCCTTTCACACTCTCCAAGTGTGAGCAGAGAACCCTTCGGTTGTTCACACTCTCCAAGTGTCGGCAAAGAACCGGATCTCCTTGACATATCTTATCACAAGAAATCTAGAAGGAAGAGAGAAAAGAGTGAAGTAATCAAAAACCACAAGTAGAGATTCTTACCTTTGAGTACCAGGTGAATCTTTCACGCTCCAGTAGTAAGAATCCTCCTTCAAACACTCTCTCACACTCACTCCTTGAGTCTCCCTTCAGTTGGCACGAAGATCAGTAGGCAAAAAGATCAAGAGGTAATTCTAATTGGACTTTATATAGGAAAGACACAAAAAATCGTCCAAAAATTACTGATATTCAAGTCTGTACAAAGTGGATCGTCCCGTACGATCGTGGATCGTCCTGGACGAACTTACTTAAATCAGTTGCATACGAACCCAATGTATATTGGTACGAACTGACTTCGTACCCGATTATCGTCCCGTACGAACTAAGTTCGTCAGGTACAAACAGTTATACCATGGGTCGATTTCGACAAACTACAGGAACTTATCAAAATTTGAAAGGATAGAGCATTTTTGTTCTGGGATGAATAAGAGTTCGTCTGGACGAAATTTTTACAGAGAACATTTCGTCCTCGGCCGAATAGGAGCTCGACTGAACGAAAATTTTCCAGAGAGCATTTTGTCCTGGGACGAATTGGAGTTCGTCTGGATGAAATTTTTACATAGAGCATTTCGTCCTTGGCCGAATATAGGATTTCGTCTGAACAAAAATTTTCCAGAGAGCATTTCATCCTATGACGAATTGGAGTTCGTTTGGACGAAACTTTTACATATAGCATTTCGTCCTTGCACAAATAGGATTTCGTCTGAACGAAAATTTTTCCGAGAGCATTTCGTTCTGGGATGAATAGAAAAATTCATCTTGACGATCAGGACTTAGAAAAATTTTCTCACTTCCTGTTCGTTCCATTGCTCTTCTGAGGGGATAACTGATTTGATCGTCCCGTACGAACATGGTTCTTCCCGTACGATCAGTATGTTTTAAAGACAATTTATAAATTATCTCATGTTGAATTTTGATTTAAAGTCTTCATTAGTCTAGAGTTCGATTATTCTGAAATGGTAGTCCACACAAGAGCAAAAATAATTCTTCTAAAAAGTGTTAGAAGAAAACAAAACTTTAAAACAATAATATTTGGAATCATCAAAACTTTACAAGTTGCAAGAATGTAAAACATGCAAATAGCAGCTCTCTTAACGAACAGATAGTGGTTGAATTCATGCAGATTATTACGAGCACTTAATATGTAAAATTCCTTTGTATAATCACTAACTGAACGCATTCCTTGGACACAATGTTGATATTTTTTATAAAGCATTTATTCAAAGTCCATTGGTAGGAAATGACCTCACAATAACTATTTTATACAATTCCATCTTCAAACATAGCACCTCCCTTCACGGCCCCATGATTGTAACAACTATTGTCACCAAGTGCTCACACCTCCTTTTAAGCGACAAGCAACATATTTCACTTGTTTGTCGGGGGCTATTCCCATATACTTAAAGAAGGTTTCTATGGATCTTTCACAATCCAGACAATCCTCAAAATGCAATCTCAGATATGAAAAGAATGAATAGCTAATTCAACTCAAAATTCACTTGAGTGCCTTTGAAATCTATCTTGTGGTATGCACATCAGTGGAAGGATAAGTTATTCCTAAACTTTTGAGTCCGTAACATCAATATGTAAAAGTATTTATGCTTCCACATAATCTGAAATATATGGTATGGTTTCTAGGCATCTTTTTCTTTCTCGTTCCAATAGAGTGTTACCACGAGTTGCTATCAGTATGGTTGTTGGAGCCATTCATCACAGATTTAGGTTGAATCCTCCACCTGAATGAATAGCTTACAGTTCTCGCCTCATATCAACTGCAAATTGAGAAATGACGACATTATTTTGAGCTACCCACATAGCCTTCAAGCCCTGATCGTCATTGAGAGTTGTCTGATTGCTTCCCACTGCCATTATTTCTCTCTTTTTGGCCACTAGCTCTAATACCAACTTGATGTATAAACCTTCAAGAGATAGTAATAAGCTCCCGATGAAGCACATATAAAATGAAGCAGCTAGAACTTGTATTCTTTTGAAAAGAAATATAACATGTACTACCCACCTTCCCTCTTTCCCTTAAATTTTTTATCATATTTTTCTAATAATTATATCTGTCTCTTTCCTACAAAAGGTGATAGTGTACTAGTATAACTAAAAATGGATACAAGCTGAAACTGATAGCGGAAGCAAAATGTAAGACAAACAAAAACAAAAACAAGATAATTATACGTATTTAACGGTAATGTATTCCTAAGCTTACAATGTGTCAATGCTCTGCATCATATGGCACTGCAAAACAATGAGTGTGAACGAAGATTTATACTAAACTCGAACTTTAGGTTAAAATAATGTTCAAGCAATATTTGATCAAACATACATTAAACTTTGGTCGAACATTGCTAGTGGTGGACTTGAACAAGTAGCATATGTATACAAAAGAGATATAATTTTGTCTCAAATAAACTTTTGAGCATCATTATCCAAGAAATATATGAGCAAATATATTTCTCTAATTTAGAGCATTGCAAATAATGTATAATCAAATTTCTCATTCATTTTGATTTTTTTAATAATATACGCTTAACTTAAAATATATGTGCCCTATGCCCCACAATTTTTTTTTTTGAATTACCAAAATTTTTTTCCAACTTATACTCGTTGGTCAACAATCCTTGCCTGCTCCACTCATGGATCCCACGATCTGGCGCAAGGTCGCTGCCATCTCTGGTGCGCTCATCCTCAGCCTCTCTTCTCTCTGCACTATTTTTCCGTCTCCCTTCATGTTCGAATGCTACGGACTGATGCCCTGATTTTTTTTCTCTACGGATTGAAACAGGAGTTGCTGCCCTTGGTCTTGGGACCTACGGCGCCCACGTCTTCAAGCCAAAAAATTTAGCTTACAAAGATGTAATTCTCCTTTCTAGCTAGCGGTGTCTGGAAGAAATGTTACTATTTTAGCTGATTGTTCGAAGATTATTGGTGTTTTTATTTTTAGGTTTGGAACACTGCATCCCTCTACCATTTGGTTCACACTGCCGCTTTGCTGTCTGCACCCCTTACTAAACACCCCAACATTGTATGTGCCGGTCACTTTCACTGATATATTTTTTTCTTAATTTTTTTTTTTTTTTTACCTTCCATTTTTATTGGCATGAGCTCTTTGTTACTTCTCAGTTTGGTGGACTCCTGACTACTGGGATTATTGCCTTCTCTGGAACGTAAGTGCCTATATTTTGGTTGCTAATTAGTGTATTATGAATACGGAAACCTGATGGGAGAGTTAGCAACTCCTAGGACGCTATGTATGTTGTTTGGCCACTTTTTTATATGAAAAATCATCTACTTGACCTATGTATTTTTGTATAACATCTGGATGGACATCAATATTGGTTATGTAACCACAGGGAAGTTTTATTCTGTATTGGCCATTTAGTTCTTGTTTTTCCTTTAACGCTAGACAAATACTCTGAAAGGCAATGAGTGTTAGTTTTTTGTGGAATATGATTTTGTTGATCAATCGGGTTGTATTGTTGACATAGACCTCAATTCCGCCGGTTGATCTCAACAAGAGCTCACAGGGGAGCAACACGCCTCTTGCTCGGGGGTTTGAGGGCAAAGTCTTGAAAAAAAAAATTTCTTGTTTGTGCAATTTGTGTTTCTTATGTTGAAATCTGATTATGTCGATCAATCTAGTTGTATCATTGACTCAACCCTCAATTCATTTTGTTGAGCTCGCATGGGGGGTGGGGCACTCCCTGCTTTGTGTTTGGGTGAGCGTTGCAGTGCTGTACACCTTGCGCTATGGCCTTGCTAGTCAAGCGAGAGATAGAGAGTGGGGTGCCACAACGCTACGAGTTGTGCTGAGCAGTTTTCTTTCTTGTTTTCTTTATGTTTAACTTGAAGAGTAGTGTCCCTTGGGGTAGTTTGAGTGTCTCTTTTTGTTGGTGTGTGACTTCGTAGTTTTTTTTTTTTTCAATTTCGGATTTTTTCACATTAAATTGTAGTGTTATTTCTTTTCCATTACATCTTCTCTTTTTTGTTTGTTGTGTGGTCTTATTCCCAACACCAATCCACTATAAATCCAGCACCAAAGCATTGTGGAACTCCTCTAAGACAGAGAGAACAACGCCGCAGTGTTGTAGTTCTTACACTGCGGTGCTGCAAGACAAGGCAGGCAGTGCTGTGAGTCGGGTTGAGCAATTTCTTTTCTTGTTTTTCTTATTTCACTTGAAGGGTTGTGCTCTTTGGTGTATTACAAGTTCTTGTTTTTTATCATTACCACAATTGAAATGGTAAAGAGAGAAAAGGATGGCTTGTTGGTTTGCTTGCTTTTGCAGGCAATGGAAATAGAGGAAGGAGAATGAGGTGAAAATCTAGAATGATAAATTTTGAGGGTTGAAAATACAATTTCCGTTGCATTAATGAAGTCCTATTTATAAAACAAATGATAAATTCAAATCTCTAACTAAATGCAATGATCAATGAGAAAATATCTCTTTAAAATTGGAAATATAGGACTAGTCCTAGATTTTGGTTACTAATTGCTAAATATAAGAATTGACCACTTGTTAAACCTGAAACTAGGAAAATGTTAAAAAAAGAAGATAAAAACTAGGTTTCAACCCTAAATGGGCTGAAGCACAAATGGACCACTTCCTTGGCTCAAACAATCCACCCTAAGGAGACTTATTTTCTTCTTTAGTATGGCTAGCATCGGTTTGCTCCAATTTAACCAATCTAATGATTGGCTAGGACCTCTAGGTTAGATCAGCTTAGATCACTTGCTCCAAAGAAGTGAATTGGAGATTAGAGGCCTTTGGGGTAGCCTGAATGACACTGCACAGATGGAGCGATGTATCTTGCATCATATATTCATTTCTTCAGGGTGATCCAATTGATATTCATCCTACTCCCGGCGATGGATAGGGGCTATTGGTCAAAATCAAGCTACTAGAGTGGTGACAAAGACATAGGTCACCACCACTCTTTGTAATTTAGTGTTGTCAAACATCTTGGTTTGCTTTGTTCCAGTCTGCCTAGGGAGGGGCATTTCATGATTGGAAAATTTTTGTTGCGTAATAGCTGTATTTTTTGCAGTTTATGTCAATTATGTTTAAATTATAATACCTTCTTAGCATATTGGCTGTATAATCAAATACATTTATTTGGTTTCATTCTTTGTTATGCCAAGTTCCATGCAATTCTTCTTGAAATCAATTTTATTTGAAAGAAGTATTTTTTTATTGGCTTCATTTGGCTGTAATCTTGCAGATGCTATACCGTGGCATATCTTGAAGATAGGAAGTACTCTACTCTGGCACCATTTGGTGGCTTTGCATTTATTGGTGCTTGGGCAAGCTTGCTTTTCTGACCAAAAGGCATGTTAAAAATGTTGTTACCTGGTAACTTTCAATGTGTGTTTTGTATTTGAATGCTTAGTAGTCCCAGAATTCTTCTTCTTCCATAGAAGTGCGGTTTCATTGATGAAATTGTGATTACAAGTATTATAGAAACCAATCTGCCTGTAGATTTTTTAAACAATATGTTCACTTTAGCTTCAAAGTTCCACGAATCTCATAATATTTATATTTGTGTATCATATATAAATGTCGACTGAAGCTGATCCATATCAAAGTTTTCCTATTGGTTTCTAAAACCATTGACCAGTATGTACAAATAATTTGTTCATCAACAATCTCAGCAAATTTCAGCCAATATAGATCTATTTCTTTGTCAGATACCCTCTGATGCAATTTAGCCTGCTGAAAAGTGATCACCTGAAAGAGCGCTAGTTCAAGCAAAAAAGATTTTGCACCCCACTCCACCCTAACCTAAGCACCCTGTGGGAGCTGAGAAACTTTATCCTTTGACCAACAAATTTGAGTTTTGAAGTTGATAGCTAGAGCCTATATTTTACACTAAACTATTTATTGCGATTTTTCATGTTGGACTAATTCAGTTTGCACTTGAATTTTTTGCATCAGTTAGGCTCTGTTTAGTTTCAAGGAATTAAAAGAGTGTAAATAAGATGTGACATATGAATGGTAAAGGAATTGATTTGAAATTAGTTTTCACATGCTTGTTTAGTTGAGAATAAGTTAAGTGAAATTTTGTTTTTTTATTTGATGTTAAATTGTGTTTTTATTTCTTGCAAGTAAGGGAACATATGTGTCATAATGCTTACCGAATAAATTTTTCTTTTCATTTTTCATTATGGTTGGATTATATATGTAAATGGAGAATGTTTTTATTCCATTTAGGTAAATTCAATTACCTATTAATTACATTATAACTATACTAAATTTCATATGTGCTCTATAAGTTTACTCTGTCGAATGCTACAAAAATAGGGTCAAACGGATGCAATTTAGCCAAAATTTAACGTAAAACTTCTTGTTGGCATGAAAGGAGTGCTCAACCATCTTTCTGGTCCCAGTATGTCTGGAATGCTGAAATGGTAGAAAAATGCTGACATTGTCAAAGTGGACAAATTAACTCAGAACGATGCTTGATTCCTCTCTGACAATTGCATTACTATCTTAGTGCACCTGCCATTATGTTTAATGAAATCATTAATCCTAGTAACCTTTTGTTAACCTGCCGTATAAAACAAAAAAAAAAAAAGAAAAAAATTTCATTTCGCGTACCTGCTCGACATCTGCACGACGATCGCACGTCGTCGCCGCTAAAATCCCGTAAATCTAGCGACCTGTCGTTTCTTCCCACGATCGCTCGCACGACTCATTCGAGTCGTTAAAAGCCCAAAGCGATGAAACTTTCGGCTTCTTCCACAATCCGACTCTCACTCTCACTCCGATCTCTTTCTCTCGACTCTCTCCTTTCCGATTGAAAAGGAAGTTACGACACTTTAATCGGCAGCAACAACACGAGCTCACTAGCTACGAAGACAACCTTCTCCCTTCCGCCGCTTCTCCGCTCATCGTGGCTGGACGACCTCGCTGCTCCGACGACTTCCGCTACCTGTTGGATCGGAAGTTACGGCATTTCAATCGGAAACAACGACTGGGAGCTCACTCCGCCTCCCACGTTGCTGTTCGACAAAGCTCCTCCGACGACTTTCCCTTCCCTTTGGTTCAGAAGTTACGACAGTTTGATCGGAAGCTGCACAGAGAGCTCGCTCGCTGTGAAATTAACTTTCTCCCTTTCACGGCTTCTTCGGTTCTCCCGTGGCCGGTCGACTTCGCTGCGGCTCGGCCCCCCTCCTCCGGCGGCGTTCCTTCCCACTGGACAGAAAGTTACGGCAGTTTGATCCAAAGCAACGACGGGAGCTCGCCGGCCGTGAAGGTAACCTTCTCCTTCTCGCGTGCTTCTCCGGCCAAAATCCCGTAAATCCACCGTCCCGAGGGATTTAAAAAAAAAAAATATTAAATATATATTTAATTATAATTATATTTAATTAATGTTAATTAATTATAAATATTATTTTTAATTAATTACAAATGTTATAATTAATTATATTTAATTCTAATTAAATTATTATAATTAAGTTAATTAATTATAATTAATTTTAATTAGAATTAATGTTAATTAATTATAATTTATAAGATTAATTATTATTAATTAATATCAATTAATTATAATTTATTAAAATTAATTAAAATTAATTAGTTATAATTAATCATGGATTAATTATAATTAATAATTTTAGTTAATTTTAATAAACTTTAATTAATTAGTTTAATTAATTAGAATTAATTAAAAGTAATTAATTAACAATAATTTAGTAATTAATTATAATTAATTAATATTAATTATAATTAATTCAAAAAAAAAAAAAGAGAGAGAAGAATTCCCATCTTGCCTCGATCATCATGTACCCGATCAACGAGCCTACACTGCCAGCCTGCCGGGACTTCAAGGTATACATTTCTGACTTAAACCCCGTTCTCGACGTTTGTAGCGGACCGGAGAACCACCTATACGCGCTCTTGTAGCACGGTAGGAGGGAGCCCGGTGCGAAGCATACGACGAGACGGGTAAGCCCTATACACGCTCTTGTAGCGTGGTGGGGACGGTCCTCGACCTCGACACCGACACCGCCGACACTACCTCCACCGCCGGGTCTTCAAGGTATAAAATTTCTAACTCCAATCTCATTCTCGACGTTTGCAGCGGACCGGTGAACCACCTATACGCGCTCTTGTAGCACGGTAGGAGGGAGCCCGGTGCGAAGCATACGACGAGGTGGGAGAGCCCTATACACGCTCTTGTAGCGTGGTGGGGAGTTACTGCTGTTCTGGTACGTCACTGCTGTTCTGGTACGGATACTGCTGAAGGCCCCATACACGCTCTTGTAGCGTGGTGGGATGAAAATTTGTACGGCCGCGGTGTCTACGGACACCTACCATACACGCTCTAGTAGCGTGGTGGGAAGGCCCAGCTCCCCAATTTTCCCCCAAATGGGGGATATGCCGGGGTGCTGCCGAAATTTTTACTGAAATGTACAAAGACTTGAACAATTCGAAGACCTTCTTGGACAACAATATAGAAGACCTGTACTCGAACAATAATACACAGAACTTGAACTAAATGAGCAGAGGACTCATACTTGAACTAAAAGCATAGAACTGGGGCTCAAATGAACAACTATGGACTCAAATTTCTGGACTTTTGAACCTGATTGAACACAAGCAAAGGACCAGAACAAAATGATTTCTAAAGACCAAATTCAAATGAAATAAAATCAAGCTGAAGCCCAATTCAAATCATTTGAACATGAAATTGTACCTATAAAGACTTCAGGAGACTCTGAACAAGCACTTGAACTTGTTCTTGGAACTCGAACTGTGCAACATCAGGGAATCCGAATATAGAACTCAAACTCAAGCTCACTACTTGAACTCAAACTGGAACAAGATGTGGAGAGTAGGGAACTCAAATTGAACTCAAATTCAATCTACAATTTGAACATGAACTATCAATTTGAATATGTGCTTTGAGTTCATACTTGAACTCAGGCTATACGACATCAAGTGGGGACTTGTAAACTTGATGAATTCAAGTCTGAATGAAACTGAATTTGGATCAAAACACATGCAAAGATCAAAGTTTGGATCACACACGGGAAACTCAAACTACAAGACCTTGAATACAACGAACTCCTACAATAGTTCCTACGAGGTCAAATGCACCACACTTTCAAGGACAACGAGGGAGATTCAAGCATGAGTTGAACTTTGAACTCGGGTCCGATGGAATACATAGAATTGAGATTTTGGGTGAATGAACCAATCAGAGTCTAAATACATAATTCTCTAAATTAACAACAAGTTACAAGTAGGAGATGAAATCTCGATGCTCACAAAAGATGAATGCAACAAATTCCTACGACAATGCCTGCATGTGCCTGTTAATTGAGATGGCAATACTGGAAGACCAGCAATCAAAGACCTGCCCCTACATCAAAAGCAATCATCACCCACCTGAGATTGGTGATAGATGGGCATAATGTTGGCAACAATGGGTCTCCTACAAATACCTTCAGGAGCTCGTGGCGGACGCAACAGATCCTCGTAAATGGATACAACCAGCTTGTGGATAACAACAGTGAGTACCTCATAGGCACAACGAATCACTGTGGACACAAGTACGGATATTACCTACAACGACAGTCCCCTGCAAAGGGATTCTTGTGGATAACAACAGTGTATTGAAAGAACAACGAATCACTGTGGACACGAGTACAGATATCACCTACGACAATGGTGATCAAGATCTTCAAGTATGTCGGGTACAAAGGCAACCCGATGTACGAAAAAAGGACACCCCCTGGCAGAAGGGATGACATGTTTGAACAAATTAGAACCAAACTTCCTGATGTTCTAAACTCTCTTCTTAGTTCTATACTCAAGAAGAAAACAGCTCTAGTACCTACAAATCCGGAAATAACAAGTCTGCCACACTGAAGAGCCTAAAGGAAGTCCTCCCCAAATCAGCAGCCTTTGACTCCCGAATCCAGAAAATCCTTCCCCGGTGATTGAGAAAGGGGGAGGGGGTCAACATCAAGACCAAATCGCCACCGGATCTGCAACACTCCTACTAGCAGACAGAAGGCGTTAATAAGATCTGAAATAAATACCCCTGCACGTACACTATAAATTGTATATATATAGGTACACCAAAGAGGTATATAAAAATCACCCGCATGGGCTCCGACGAGCGTGTTATTGGTACACACGTGACGCTTAGGGATGCTGCGCGGGTTGACAAGTGAATTCAAGTTCGAATCCGATCATTCTATACGGATCAATAGAAGTCGACAATATTCGAACTACCTAACAAAATACACGGTTGTAGCGACCGGTGTATTTGTCTAAATACATTCTTTTTAGGCCTTCAAAGCCTAAAATCAAGAGAATTCACTAAACAAAAGGCACAAAGCCTACGAGAAACCCGATCCCCTATCGATAAGTTGATAGGGTCGACAAGGTTCAATCAAATGGAAATGACCCCTAAACACCCCGATGATGGCCGCGTTGATTGAAGATCTCAACCGGAGGGGTTCTCAAATATTTCAAATGTCTTCCAAATACCCAAAGTCCACACAAAATCCATACTCCAGAAATCCAAATCAATCCCAAATTCTAAGATATTTAAATTTGAAATAAATCCATCCACACTTAAAAGCAAAACCCATCCACTCTCCGCAACAGTCTGCCGGGGTGGACAAATTCAAATAAACTCTAGCTCACAAAGAGCCAAATGCCTAGTCGAAAATATCACTAGGATCCATTCTCAAACAATCTCCTGCCAGTAAGGACGTGGTACGTGTCCTCTAACCGGCGGTCTGCCGCCAAATGGCACCGCAGGATAAACGGTTACGACGACCCGGGGCCCTCTGAACCGAGTGGTTTCGCCGCCAAATGGCACCACGAAATACCGGTTATGGCCAGAGCCAATGCGCTCCTTATTGGCATCAAATCCTTGAGATATGAATCAATAGGATATGATCGATAGGGCACAAAGCCCTCTGTTAGCTAAGGTGGATTCAAATTTGTCCCCTTAGACAAACATCCAACCCCGGTCTACAAGGTCCCCTTGGACGAAGCAACCCATGGCTGCCGACAAGGATCCTTCTGTCAGGTTGGGTCGACTACCTCCTCTGACTAAGTAGACCAGGGACCACGATGGCCCGGGACGACGGAACCATGGGATCTTGATCGGGTCCATCATCCATTCCCCCACCATCCGCTTTAAGTGCTAGATGGTGCAATTTCTATTTTAAATATCAAACCTTTCAAATTTCCAAACTTTCAACTCAATTCTCAAATCCAAATCCAGTTCTCCAAATTCCAAACCTATTGCTGCTACTATATGCCAGATAACACGTATACTCTACGTATCTGATCGATGACTAGCCTTAATCGAAAGTTCTCTCTCGTGATCGGGAGGGGTAATTAACTATAGGGGCTTGCGCCTATAGGAAACCAGAACTCAGATCATAAAGTCCTCACAAAATGAGGGCGAAATCTCTGGGTAGTGTCTTATCTACAAACCCATCTGCCTTCCAAAATTTACCTCGGAACTTAGTTCGTTAAAACTCCCTCGCCGAATAAAAAAAAGCGATGCGGAGGCCGGGGCCGAATTTTCGGAGCCCACAGATTTCTGGCGACTCCGCTGGGGAATGGTTTCTCTTTCCATCTTTGGCTAGTCATATAAATGTTATAGTAGCAGCCAAAATGCTATGCTCTATATGGTGAACATCAGGATGTGACATTTGGTTCTTATGTCCAAAAATCCATTACTGAAAGTTCCTGAAAATGAATCTTTTAAATAAGATCAATGGAAATTTGTTTAGCAGGATTTTTAATTCCATGCTAACTTTCCTCCTTCTACTGTTGGTTCTGCGTTATTTCTTTGTTATGAAAGCGTGGGGTGATGTATCAATTCTGATCACTAACTCCTATCTTTCATTTTTGTAGAATGGAAATGCAGGACACTCCAATGACCGTCCAACTGGGACGAGGAGCCAGAATTCAACTGGCGAATGCTGTCATAGAGACTGGAAATACTGGAGCCACCATCCACTTTGGTGGGCTCGAATTCTCAGCAGCTACTGCAAAGGCTGCAGCCGTTCCTGTGTACGGCGTAAACTCTGAAGAACTTTCTGGAAGATCCTATTCTGTAAGGACTGCTGCCAGAGGTACTGCTCAAGGAAGAACTTCTGTCTTTGAAAGACTGTCCCAACCTGAGGCCCTTACTGCAAAGAGGGTTGTCACTGGAAGAAAGATCTCTGTGGTGACTGCAAACACCACCGTCCTGCCCAGAGAGACTGTTGCACCTGGGAGGTATGATAATGAAGCTTCTTCATCTGGAGGAAGGCTTACTAGAAGGCAAAGGAGGAAGAGAAATGCAGAGTTGCGAGCTCAGCAATTACCTGTACCAGTCCATCCCTCCAATCTGCCAGCACAAGAATCAGAAGTCAATATTCCCACTCAGAACAGGTTTTCTAACCTGAAGTGGATAAAAAGAAATAGCTCTTCTGGTGAGCTCAAAAAATCTTTTTGGGAGCGTCAGCTTGAAGTTTCAGCCCCTCAGAAGATAAGAGAGCCCGAACGTCTGTCTGCCCGGGTACACCGTGTACTGAAGACAGTCAAGGAGAAGGGCTTAATGAAAAAGAAGTTCCAGAGGCCACTGATTGTTGAGGCCCGAAGAACTCCTCCAAGAGAGAGGCTATCGTCTGTTGTGATAGCTAAAAGAAGAAATTACCAACGCCAAGTTCCGCGGGAAGCACATCGGGGCGTGACACTTGGACCACATGTCCAAGAATCCGTCGCCGAAAGGGCCCAGCGGAAAGGCAAACAAGTTTGGAGGCCGAAGCCTCGAAATGAAAAGGTCTTTGAAGAAAGAGATAAGTCAAGCGTGACATCCGGAGCTGTCTACCGGAGATCCGCCCCTACTAACAGAACTCGTCAGAAATGGGTCCGAAAGAAGGCCCATAGTGACGACAATTATATTGACGGTCGACATCCTGGAGAGTCTTCCAGGAGATCCCGTCATTCTCCTACTTCAGCCAAAGAGAAAGTTCATTTCGATCGTAGTCCGCAGATCGAAGAAGTAATCATTCCAAGTCAAGAGCCTGAAATTCAGTGGCGACGCCGCTCAGAAATTCAGGTACGAGAAGATGAAAAAGAATATGACGATGATGATACTATGGAGATCGAAATGGTTCGTATGGTCAGTCACGCCGATGTTGAAGAGGAAGATGATGGTGATGAAGAAGACCAACAATCACAGCCGCGCGTACGTGTTTATCGACGTCGCCACAGGGCTAGATCCATTGCTAGCCAAAGTGCTCGCTCCTCAGAAGAAGGAGATGAGGAAGAAGAAGAGGTTGGAGAAAACCCCTTCGCTGGCGAAGACATCACACTCGCTGAAATGAGAAATCAAATGAGGCGACAAATGCGGAAGAAAGATAAAGAAATTTCTCAGTTGAATGATAAAATGACTGAGATGATGACTCAGATGACGGCCATGATGGAGATGATGCAGAAAACCACTTCTGTGGGCCCTGCACCGGCTCAACCCATCAACCAAGCTGCTAATTCTCAAAACCCTCAAGCGCCTCAAGCCTCAGGAGTGAAAGGTGTACTTGAAGGTGGCAAAGAAACTAATGATCCAACCCGCCAGCGTACTCCACAAAATGTGGCGAGTGCCTCTGAGCCTGTAACTGCAGCACAGCTTGATGGCTTAATTAGCGAAAAGATTAAGGCCATTATAGCGGCTGAACAGGCAGAGAAGCTGGTAGGCAAAGGTCGCCCATACCCAGCAGAGTACGATCAGGTGCCATATCCAAAGGGATATTCTGTACCGAAGTTCAATATCTTCGATGGAAATAAAAATCCCAGACAGCATCTGGCGCAGTTCAAAGCAACCTGTGGGAACACAGGGGGTAATGATGCTCTGCTATTCAGGCAATTCGTAAGCAGCTTGAGTGGAACTGCTTTCGAATGGTATGCCGAGCTGCCAAATGATTCTCTGAAGACCTTCGCAGAATTAGAGGCCTTATTCGTGAAGAGATTTGCCAGTGCAATAGAGAAGACTACCATTGCTGATCTTGCCCTTGATAAAAGGAGGAAAGATGAATCAGTAACGAGGTACATAACACGCTGGCGCAATCTCAGTATGAAGTGCGAACAGCAGCTGGAAGAAGAACATGCAGTTCAACTGTTGATGGGGAACATTGATGATAAAATGCAACCCTTCTTATGCATGGCTTCTATTACTACCTTCCAAGATCTGTTGGATAGGGTAGCTAAGTTTGAAAAGTTGAACCTGTCAAAGTCAGAAAGCCTCCCTGACAAACCTAAAAAGGCTAAGACGCCTGATGCTAGGAGAAATGATGTCTACTCTGCATTCCCTCCTAGACCTGATAAAGGTAAAAAGGTAGTATATAATGTGGATAAAGGAAAGCAGCCGATGCAATATGAAGAAAAATCAAAGCAAGCTTACAATCCAAACCCTCAACCAAAGTTGGTTCTTGGAGGAAATGACAAACCTCGAGTCTTTTCTGGTGGAGGAGAGCGCCAGAGGCAACCCACGGGAACTGGTGATAGAACGTTTCCTTCCCTCAAGGAGAAAATGAATAAAGAATATTCATTTAAAAGGGAGAGTATCGCTAAACTATTTCGACAAGCACTCAAGAACGGTCTAGAATTGCCAGAATGCAAAAGACCTGAAGAGTCCAAACACAGTGGCGACCCAAACTACTGCCCATATCATCGGGTAGTTAGCCATCCAATTGAAGATTGTTATGTCTTCAAAGATTGGTTAGAAAAGATGTACAAGAGGGGAGAACTGACATTGTCAGATAATGTGTTGGTTCGTCCCAGAAAAGAATCCACCCGGGTAGTCACGTCCTCTTCCGTACTCCCGCTTAAAGAAAAAATGAAAAAATCTATCCAAGAGGAACAATGGGAGACTGTGATCTCCAAGAATACATCAAAAATGCTGAAACAGTTAGAAGGAGTTCCTGGTGTCAAGTGGAAGTCCCCTACTGAGCCAGTACTGCATTTAAAATGGTTGCCTGTGTCACAAGCATCCACCTCTAAACAGCAACCTGGCCAAGCTAGCTCGTCAAAATCCGGCAAAGCAAAGACGAAGTCTTCTAAGAAGAAAGCCAAGTTGAAGAAGCCTGTGGCGAAGAAGACTGCAACTCAAAAGGCTATTGATAGTTTAGGTGAATATTACCAGACTGTCAGGAGGCCTATTAAGCTCAGTGATTTTATGAAAGAGCTTAAAATAGATGAAAAGAAAGAAGAAGCTGAAGATGAATCTCTTCCTACGGAGATATGCCGAGTCATCTCAGCAACATTAAAAATAGCAGAAAGGGAGAAATACGCTGAAGAAGCGGCCCCTGAATTTTGTCTGATGGTGTCATCAATGGAATTCAGTTCAGAAGATCTATGTTTTCCAGATGATGAAGATTCAGACCCAAGTATAGAATCACAAATGAAACAAGTGAAGTTGGGAGACGATTCCGAGTCTACAGATGAATCCCCAGACACAACAATGGCTGACTCTGAAGAGAATGCTTCATCAAACAAGTCTGAATCAGATGAGGTGGCCCAGGTGCAGTTGAGGAGTGGAAAAGTACTGCCGCCTCCACCAAAGAAGGGGATTCCTAACAAAGATAAAGGAAAAGAGATAATTGTCAATGAAGATATTATCCTAAATGACTCCAAGAAGAAAGAGACTTCATCTAAGGGGATAGATTATAATATCTTATCCCACTTGAGGAAGATCCCAGCACAACTCAGCATATATGATGCCCTCTTGATGTCTAAAGACCTTCGAGAAACTTTGATCCAAGCTCTCAGAGACCCCGAAAGATATGAAGCATATTTTGCTGAACGCAATTTGACTGAAGTCTTGCAAGCTCAAAATGAGCCCCTCATCACTTTTGCTAATGATGATATGATGCTTGGAACGGCGGATCACAATCGCCCTCTGTATGTTACGGCAGAGAGCGACGGTATGATGATCAGTCGAATTTTGATTGATCCCGGATCTTCCGTAAATCTTATGAGCCTTAAGGCACTGAGATCCCTCTGCCTCGATGTAGAACATCTTGGCCAAGATAAACTGATGGTGCACGGCTTCAACGAGAAAGGGCAGAAAACTCTTGGTTCGTTTATGCTTCCTCTTGTATTTGGGGAACTCCATACGGAAGCCAAATTCCATGTAATTGATGCGGACACTTCGTTCAAGGCGTTATTGGGTCGCCCATGGCTGCATGAATACGGCGTTGTCCCTTCAACATTACACCAGTGCATGAAGTATCTCAGAGAAGGAGAAGAATTCAGGATCTCTGGCGATATTCAGCCCTTTGCAGTACATGAAGTAACAGTTTATGAAGATGCTAAGTACTTCATGCCAAAGAAGCAAAAGTCGTCAAGTTCTCTTGAGGCTAGAGCATCAAATTCTAAGGCTGCAAAGAAATCCAAGCAAGAAGATGAGAAGAAGCGTGTGGGGAGAAAGAAGGCAGCGCCGACTCTTCCTAAAACATCAATCATTCCTAAAGAAAAGAAGAATGTACCTCATCTTGGGAGTGACACGGATGAAGATGATGTTACTCCTACCAAATCTCAAAAAATAGGCCAGTCCACGGATGAATGGAGTAGGCAGATTGAATTTTCAAATGATGATTATGACTACGACTCAATCTATATGAATTCAGTGCAGAGTGTGTTCTCCAGAAGAATAGACAGTCTGTTAATTTCAGACAGCGTACTCGTAGTCACACGTGTTCCCTTGCAACATTTCAAGGAAATTATTTCGCGCGAGGTTCATAAAATTGAAGAACTCTCCACTCTTTATCTACCTCCCCGTAAAAATGGGACTGTGCCAAAGAATGTGCTATATTCCACGGGAGTTCATGAAGAGGAGAATCATGACTGGGATTGCATGCTCCTCGACTCCGAGGAATTATTTCCTACGAGGCTACCCAAATTCAATACTAAAAATATTCAAAGAATGCTACGAAAGCAAATCAATATTCCTACTACCAAACGACAGCTCCGTACAAGCTTAGGCCTCTGGTATGGGAGAAGTCCGCGTCCATTACGACGAAAGGATATAGATGCATATAAAGGCATCGGGTTCATCAAACGAAAATTCCTCCAGAAAGGGACTTGTCAAGCAATCACATGCGGAGAAATCAAATCTGATGATGATTATGATGAAATATGCGAAGCTGATGATTATGATGATCAACCCGTAGAAGCTGAGCCTGCACCAGAAGAACTGGAAGATGGTGGACAAGCTGCTACGATGGACGAGCTCAAAGAAGTCAATTTGGGAACTGAGGAGGACCCTCGCCCAACCTTTATTAGCTCTCTTTTGCCAGAAGATCAAGTAGAAGAAGTGAAGAAGCTCCTCTGTGAATTCAGGGACTGCTTTGCCTGGACATATGCTGAGATGCCTGGCTTATCCCCTGATGTGGCAGTTCACAGATTGGCCATCAAGCCTGATGCAACACCCGTCAAGCAAGCTCCAAGGAGAATGAGATTGGAGATTGAAGAACAGGTGATTGCAGAAACGAAGAAGCTCATAGAAGCAGGCTTCATTCGAGAAGAGAAATATGCCGACTGGATTGCCAATATTGTCCCTGTAAAGAAGAAGAATGGCCAGATTCGTATCTGCATCGACTTCAGGGACCTCAATAAGGCATGCCCGAAAGATGACTTTCCGCTCCCAGTATCAGAACTTCTAGTTGACAATACATCCAATTACGATATGTTCTCTTTATGGACGGATCGTCGGGCTACAATCAAATTAAAATGGCGCATGAAGATGAAAGACATACATCATTCAGAACGCCTATAGGCATATTCTGCTATACAGTCATGCCATTCGGCCTGAAGAATGCTGGTGCCACATATCAACGGGCCATGACTCGTATATTTGATGATTTGATTCATCAGAAGGTCGAATGCTATGTAGATGACTTGGTCATTAAAAGCATAGGCCGAAAAGACCACATTGATGACTTGAGGATCGTGTTCGAAAGAATCAGAAAATATGATCTGAAGATGAACCCTCTCAAATGTGCATTTGGGGTATCCTCAGGGAAATTCTTAGGGTACGTTGTTCGACATCGAGGCATCGAAGTCGACCCCAACAAGATCAAGGCGATCGTGGAGATGCCACCTCCAAAGAACCTTCGGCAACTTCGCTCCTTACAAGGACAACTGGCTTTTATTCGGAGATTTATATCAAATCTATCGGGTAGGTGCCAGCCATTTTCAAAGCTAATGAAGAAAGATGTCCGTTTCAAATGGGACGCAGAGTGCCAAGAAGCATTTGACAGCATCAAAAGATATCTGTTGAATCCTCCTATTCTCGCGGCGCCAATCCCGGGGAAGCCTCTTATACTGTATACGGCAGCACTAGAAGAGTCCCTCGGAGCACTATTGGCCCAGCATAATGAAGAAGGCAAGGAGAATGCACTCTACTACATCAGTCGGAGGTTGATAGGAGCAGAAATCCGCTACTCTCCAATCGAGAAGCATTGCTTGGCCCTGATCTTCGCAGTTCAGAAGCTCCGCCATTATATGTTGTCTCACAAAATCACCTTGATATCAAAGATCGATCCGTTGAAGTTCTTGATGACAAGACCGGCGTTGACAGGTCGTTTGGCAAGGTGGGCAGTGATACTCCTGCAGTTTGATATCACATATGTCCCTCAAAAGGCAGTGAAAGGGCAGGTGTTAGCAGACTTTCTTGCAGCACATCCTATCTCTGCAGATTCTCCGCTCAACGACGATCTACCTGACGAGCAGATCATGAATGTTGAAAAAGAGGAGATGCTACGAGTATGGAAAATGTATTTTGATGGAGCATCGTCAATCAAACGTGCTCGGCCTCCAAATCTCGAGAAAGCTCAAGCCGGAATTGGAATCATTTTCGTAGCACCCGAGGGAGGCATAATGAGATTTTCGTTCAGTTTGACTGAACCTCGGACCAATAATGAGGCTGAATATGAAGCCCTAATAGCTGGATTGGAGATTGCAATCGATGTCCGAATTCGAAATCTCCAAATTTTTGGTGATTCTCAACTTGTTGTAAATCAAGTGTTGGGAGTTTATAAAATCACCAAGTTTGAGTTGGCCTGTTATCATCGGCGAGTTCTTGAGCTTATGAAACAAATTCCAGTTGTCAAACTAACTCAAGTTCCCCGAGGTCAAAATGGCAAAGCTGATTCTCTTGCTAAATTGGCTAAAGAAATGGCGAATATGGACGACGAATGGCCTATAATAATTATGGTGCACAATCGTCGGATCCTAGAACCAGCATTATTACAATTCCCGCAGGCAGAGGGAATACCAAATTCAAGCCAACAGGATGCAACTCCGGTTGATCCTCAACCTCCCCAACCAGTTGATCTCGAAGATCAACTTGAAGAACATCAAGTTCCTAAGAAAAGACGAAAGGCTAGTCAAACTTCAGAATCATGGTGGCATTGTCTAGATGTCGAGGAAGAAGATGACTGGAGACTGCCTTTCATTGATTACTTTAAAGAAAGTAAATTGCCAACAGACAAATCACTAGCTGCTCAAATCAAGAAGAGAGCGCTACGATATGCATTTGTCAACAACACATTGTATCGACGTGCTTTCGATCAAATGTGGCTAAGGTGCCTAGGGACCAAAGAAGCTGATAAAGTTATGGCAGAAGTTCATGAAGGACTCTGTGGAGCACACCAATCAGGTCCCAAGATGGCAATCAAAATTAAAAGAATGGGCTACTATTGGCCGACCATGGTCAGAGATTGTATCAATCATGCTAAGAGGTGTCATGAATGCCAGATCCACGGTGATGTTATACATCAACCGCCAAATCCGCTGCACCCTACAATAGCATCCTGGCCATTTGAATGTTGGGGTACTGATATTATTGGGCCGATAGATCCGCCGTCATCAGCAGGACACCGCTTCATCTTGGCAGCGACCGACTATTTTTCCAAGTGGGCAGAAGCAACTCCATTCAGAGAAGTTACATCCGAGCATGTAATCAACTTCTTCACCCATAATGTCGTCTACAGATTCGGTGTGCCACGCCGCATAATCTCAGACAACGGAACTGCTTTCAAAAGTACAAAAATTTACAAGTTCGTTGATCGGCATAAAATCGATTGGCGGTATTCCTCTATATATTATCCAAGAGCAAATGGCTTAGCTGAAGCTTTCAACAAAACGTTGGTGAAATTGCTAAAAAAGATTCTCTCCAAGAACAAAAGAGAGTGGCATACGAAGATGGCAGAAGCGCTATGGGCGTATCGTACAACTTACAAAACGCCAACCAAAGCCACTCCTTACTCTCTAGTATTTGGAGTTGAGGCCGTACTGCCACTAGAAGTTGAACTTCCATCTCTTCGAGTTGCTGTCCAGAATGAGCTGACTCAAGAACAAAATGCTCGTCTAAGAATGGAGGAGCTCGATGCACTCGATGAAATCAGGTTACAAGCTCAGCAGAACCTGGAGATCTATCGAGCAAGAATGACAAAATCCTTTGATCGAATGGTGCGTCCTCGATCATTTCAAGAAGGAGAATTGGTCCTGGTGCAGAGAAGGCCAATAATCCCGCATAGAAAAATCGGTGGCAAGTTCGTATCCAATTGGGAAGGACCTTTCGTCATCGAGAAAGTATTTCAAGGAGGAGCTTATCAACTCATTGATCTGAATGGTAAGAGGCCCATGCCGCCAATCAATGGCCGTTACCTGAAGAAATACTACGCATGAAATGATGTGCTTAATGTGTTATGTTTTTATGCATTATTGTTAGCATGTACATTTCATATTTTGAAACTCTCTTATGTTATGAGAATACATTTCAAAATCCTCCTGTTAGGCTGGGGGCATTTTAAATATTTATTCGGGTCGACATCGCGCTGCGTGCCGAGATCCCCGAATAAATATTTAAAATTTCAAGATTCCAATTCTATTTCATTCTAAATTGTCCCTGCAAGACAGGGGGCATTTTAAATATTTATTCGGGTCGACATCGCGCTGCGTGCCGAGATTCCCGAATAAATATTTAAAATTATCAATTCAAATGATACTTTGTGCTAAAGAATACAAAGACTTCTTTTTCAAAGTATATGCAAATGATCTTTCAAAAGTTAGAGACACATTCTCCAACAAACCAAGACTCAAGGGTCAAGAAAGAGACTTTTGAAACTACACACTCATACAAAATTGAGCCGGAAAAGCTTGAAGTCTTTCAACAGCCTGAAGCTTAAGGTTCGAAAGGGTGTAAAAGGTCGGATCCAACACGCCCAAATATGGCCGGATCGCTGGCAGCTCCGTCTACTCAACAAGCCATAAGAAAGGCCGTAGTAGCGGAACCCCCACTTCGTCAACCCGTCAGTAGGGACTGTAGGAAGAACGAAGGCCAATTTGACTCGACCAATTCAAGTGATCGTAGTCTACAAAGTTCTCCAAAATGACTGGAGAATCAAAGTTCCAGTTGAAGAATGAGTCTTGAACAGCTACTGAATGTTCGTAGGCTCCAAAATCCAAAACCATGAAAGATGACTCCAAATCTGTCAACTTCAGCAAAATCAGCATTGGGAAGCGCAATTCTCATAGCTCAAGTCTGAAGATTGAATGGGTGTATAAGGTCGGATCCAACAAGCCCAAATATGGCCGGATCGCTGGCAGCTCCATCTACTCAACAAGCCATAAGAAAGGCCGCAGTAGAGGATCCCCCATCTCAGCAACCAGAGGACGAAGAGCTGTCAAATTCCAGCTCCCCCGATCTGATGAACTCAAGTAACTCAGATTAAAGTCTTCTCAAGTGGTTAAGGATCAAGATACTACCTACATTCGGTATTATCAACTGAATCTAGAACCTGCAAATCCTTCAACAAATCCGTAAAGCACAAAGCGAGGATCGAAGGAACTTTTCTTCAACAAGTCCACCAAAGCACAAAGCAAAGGACCGAAGAAAAACTATCCTAAAGTTCACACAAAGCCTTAGGCTGAACTAAGTGGATTCGTCATCAACAAGTCCGCTATGCACAAAGCTCTGGACCGATGATTTTTCACCATCGACCTAATACAAGCCTAAGGGTTTAGGTCATTGGCATCTACTCCTTCAATAAGCCCGCCGAAGCTAGAAGCACAGGGCAGAAGGAAAACAAAAATTCTGACAAGTCAGCAAAGACAAATCAGACAACCCTTCGCCAAGTCCACAGCACAAAAGCACAGGACAGAAGAATCAAAATCTCGGGCCTCTAGCAAAAAGCTGCAGAATGAGCACCCTAGATGATATCTACAAATGTCCCTAAAGACTGGGGGCATTTTAAATATTTATTTGGATTGACATCGTGCTATATGCCGAGATCCCCAAATAAATATTTAAAATTTCGACAAGATATCAACCATCTATGGATACATCTAGAAGCGCTATGGAGAAAGAAGATTAGTGTGACATACAAATAAAATCTTGGAGATCCACTAAAAGAGAGTAGTGTGACATCCAAACAACTTTTGGAGATCCACTAAACGAAAATTCCAGTGTGACATCCAAGCAGAATTCTTGGAGATCCACTAAATAAAAATTTTAGTGAGACATCTAGAACAAGATATCTAGAGATCCACATGGTCAATCGGCATGCAACAAACGTGGCCCGCTCCAGACGCCTACCACATTTGTTGGGGGGCATTTGTTAACCTGCCGTATAAAACAAAAAAAAAAAAAGAAAAAATTTCATTTCGCGTACCTGCTCGACATCTGCACGACGATCGCACGTCGTCGCCGCTAAAATCCCGTAAATCTAGCGACCTGTCGTTTCTTCCCACGATCGCTCGCACGACTCATTCGAGTCGTTAAAAGCCCAAAGCGATGAAACTTTCGGCTTCTTCCACAATCCGACTCTCACTCTCACTCCGATCTCTTTCTCTCGACTCTCTCCTTTCCGATTGAAAAGGAAGTTACGACACTTTAATCGGCAGCAACAACACGAGCTCACTAGCTACGAAGACAACCTTCTCCCTTCCGCCGCTTCTCCGCTCATCGTGGCTGGACGACCTCGCTGCTCCGACGACTTCCGCTACCTGTTGGATCGGAAGTTACGGCATTTCAATCGGAAACAACGACTGGGAGCTCACTCCGCCTCCCACGTTGCTGTTCGACAAAGCTCCTCCGACGACTTTCCCTTCCCTTTGGTTCAGAAGTTACGACAGTTTGATCGGAAGCTGCACAGAGAGCTCGCTCGCTGTGAAATTAACTTTCTCCCTTTCACGGCTTCTTCGGTTCTCCCGTGGCCGGTCGACTTCGCTGCGGCTCGGCCCCCCTCCTCCGGCGGCGTTCCTTCCCACTGGACAGAAAGTTACGGCAGTTTGATCCAAAGCAACGACGGGAGCTCGCCGGCCGTGAAGGTAACCTTCTCCTTCTCGCGTGCTTCTCCGGCCAAAATCCCGTAAATCCACCGTCCCGAGGGATTTAAAAAAAAAAAAATATTAAATATATATTTAATTATAATTATATTTAATTAATGTTAATTAATTATAAATATTATTTTTAATTAATTACAAATGTTATAATTAATTATATTTAATTCTAATTAAATTATTATAATTAAGTTAATTAATTATAATTAATTTTAATTAGAATTAATGTTAATTAATTATAATTTATAAGATTAATTATTATTAATTAATATCAATTAATTATAATTTATTAAAATTAATTAAAATTAATTAGTTATAATTAATCATGGATTAATTATAATTAATAATTTTAGTTAATTTTAATAAACTTTAATTAATTAGTTTAATTAATTAGAATTAATTAAAAGTAATTAATTAACAATAATTTAGTAATTAATTATAATTAATTAATATTAATTATAATTAATTCAAAAAAAAAAAAGAGAGAGAAGAATTCCCATCTTGCCTCGATCATCATGTACCCGATCAACGAGCCTACACTGCCAGCCTGCCGGGACTTCAAGGTATACATTTCTGACTTAAACCCCGTTCTCGACGTTTGTAGCGGACCGGAGAACCACCTATACGCGCTCTTGTAGCACGGTAGGAGGGAGCCCGGTGCGAAGCATACGACGAGGTGGGAGAGCCCTATACACGCTCTTGTAGCGTGGTGGGGAGTTACTGCTGTTCTGGTACGTCACTGCTGTTCTGGTACGGATACTGCTGAAGGCCCCATACACGCTCTTGTAGCGTGGTGGGATGAAAATTTGTACGGCCGCGGTGTCTACGGACACCTACCATACACGCTCTAGTAGCGTGGTGGGAAGGCCCAGCTCCCCAATTTTCCCCCAAATGGGGGATATGCCGGGGTGCTGCCGAAATTTTTACTGAAATGTACAAAGACTTGAACAATTCGAAGACCTTCTTGGACAACAATATAGAAGACCTGTACTCGAACAATAATACACAGAACTTGAACTAAATGAGCAGAGGACTCATACTTGAACTAAAAGCATAGAACTGGGGCTCAAATGAACAACTATGGACTCAAATTTCTGGACTTTTGAACCTGATTGAACACAAGCAAAGGACCAGAACAAAATGATTTCTAAAGACCAAATTCAAATGAAATAAAATCAAGCTGAAGCCCAATTCAAATCATTTGAACATGAAATTGTACCTATAAAGACTTCAGGAGACTCTGAACAAGCACTTGAACTTGTTCTTGGAACTCGAACTGTGCAACATCAGGGAATCCGAATATAGAACTCAAACTCAAGCTCACTACTTGAACTCAAACTGGAACAAGATGTGGAGAGTAGGGAACTCAAATTGAACTCAAATTCAATCTACAATTTGAACATGAACTATCAATTTGAATATGTGCTTTGAGTTCATACTTGAACTCAGGCTATACGACATCAAGTGGGGACTTGTAAACTTGATGAATTCAAGTCTGAATGAAACTGAATTTGGATCAAAACACATGCAAAGATCAAAGTTTGGATCACACACGGGAAACTCAAACTACAAGACCTTGAATACAACGAACTCCTACAATAGTTCCTACGAGGTCAAATGCACCACACTTTCAAGGACAACGAGGGAGATTCAAGCATGAGTTGAACTTTGAACTCGGGTCCGATGGAATACATAGAATTGAGATTTTGGGTGAATGAACCAATCAGAGTCTAAATACATAATTCTCTAAATTAACAACAAGTTACAAGTAGGAGATGAAATCTCGATGCTCACAAAAGATGAATGCAACAAATTCCTACGACAATGCCTGCATGTGCCTGTTAATTGAGATGGCAATACTGGAAGACCAGCAATCAAAGACCTGCCCCTACATCAAAAGCAATCATCACCCACCTGAGATTGGTGATAGATGGGCATAATGTTGGCAACAATGGGTCTCCTACAAATACCTTCAGGAGCTCGTGGCGGACGCAACAGATCCTCGTAAATGGATACAACCAGCTTGTGGATAACAACAGTGAGTACCTCATAGGCACAACGAATCACTGTGGACACAAGTACGGATATTACCTACAACGACAGTCCCCTGCAAAGGGATTCTTGTGGATAACAACAGTGTATTGAAAGAACAACGAATCACTGTGGACACGAGTACAGATATCACCTACGACAATGGTGATCAAGATCTTCAAGTATGTCGGGTACAAAGGCAACCCGATGTACGAAAAAAGGACACCCCCTGGCAGAAGGGATGACATGTTTGAACAAATTAGAACCAAACTTCCTGATGTTCTAAACTCTCTTCTTAGTTCTATACTCAAGAAGAAAACAGCTCTAGTACCTACAAATCCGGAAATAACAAGTCTGCCACACTGAAGAGCCTAAAGGAAGTCCTCCCCAAATCAGCAGCCTTTGACTCCCGAATCCAGAAAATCCTTCCCCGGTGATTGAGAAAGGGGGAGGGGGTCAACATCAAGACCAAATCGCCACCGGATCTGCAACACTCCTACTAGCAGACAGAAGGCGTTAATAAGATCTGAAATAAATACCCCTGCACGTACACTATAAATTGTATATATATAGGTACACCAAAGAGGTATATAAAAATCACCCGCATGGGCTCCGACGAGCGTGTTATTGGTACACACGTGACGCTTAGGGATGCTGCGCGGGTTGACAAGTGAATTCAAGTTCGAATCCGATCATTCTATACGGATCAATAGAAGTCGACAATATTCGAACTACCTAACAAAATACACGGTTGTAGCGACCGGTGTATTTGTCTAAATACATTCTTTTTAGGCCTTCAAAGCCTAAAATCAAGAGAATTCACTAAACAAAAGGCACAAAGCCTACGAGAAACCCGATCCCCTATCGATAAGTTGATAGGGTCGACAAGGTTCAATCAAATGGAAATGACCCCTAAACACCCCGATGATGGCCGCGTTGATTGAAGATCTCAACCGGAGGGGTTCTCAAATATTTCAAATGTCTTCCAAATACCCAAAGTCCACACAAAATCCATACTCCAGAAATCCAAATCAATCCCAAATTCTAAGATATTTAAATTTGAAATAAATCCATCCACACTTAAAAGCAAAACCCATCCACTCTCCGCAACAGTCTGCCGGGGTGGACAAATTCAAATAAACTCTAGCTCACAAAGAGCCAAATGCCTAGTCGAAAATATCACTAGGATCCATTCTCAAACAATCTCCTGCCAGTAAGGACGTGGTACGTGTCCTCTAACCGGCGGTCTGCCGCCAAATGGCACCGCAGGATAAACGGTTACGACGACCCGGGGCCCTCTGAACCGAGTGGTTTCGCCGCCAAATGGCACCACGAAATACCGGTTATGGCCAGAGCCAATGCGCTCCTTATTGGCATCAAATCCTTGAGATATGAATCAATAGGATATGATCGATAGGGCACAAAGCCCTCTGTTAGCTAAGGTGGATTCAAATTTGTCCCCTTAGACAAACATCCAACCCCGGTCTACAAGGTCCCCTTGGACGAAGCAACCCATGGCTGCCGACAAGGATCCTTCTGTCAGGTTGGGTCGACTACCTCCTCTGACTAAGTAGACCAGGGACCACGATGGCCCGGGACGACGGAACCATGGGATCTTGATCGGGTCCATCATCCATTCCCCCACCATCCGCTTTAAGTGCTAGATGGTGCAATTTCTATTTTAAATATCAAACCTTTCAAATTTCCAAACTTTCAACTCAATTCTCAAATCCAAATCCAGTTCTCCAAATTCCAAACCTATTGCTGCTACTATATGCCAGATAACACGTATACTCTACGTATCTGATCGATGACTAGCCTTAATCGAAAGTTCTCTCTCGTGATCGGGAGGGGTAATTAACTATAGGGGCTTGCGCCTATAGGAAACCAGAACTCAGATCATAAAGTCCTCACAAAATGAGGGCGAAATCTCTGGGTAGTGTCTTATCTACAAACCCATCTGCCTTCCAAAATTTACCTCGGAACTTAGTTCGTTAAAACTCCCTCGCCGAATAAAAAAAAGCGATGCGGAGGCCGGGGCCGAATTTTCGGAGCCCACACCTTTTAGTTGTATATATCAGGAGATATTAATGTTTGGTTATTTTGACCGTGATTGACTTATTGTATGTCTTAACCTGTCATTAGAAACGAATGGCATCTGATGTCTTTCAAGGAGGGGTTCATGCAGACATATAAATTAGAGTTTCACTAGAGAAATTCCTTACATGGGTTTAGCTCAGTGACCATAGAAGCACCACTGAAGTAGAGAAAAAAAAACTATTTTTTATTTTTGCAACTTTGGGCGATCAAGTCATTAATAAGAGTACACGTTTTAGATATCTTGGGTCAATTGTTCAGAGTGATGGTGAAAAAGATGGGGATATTTTTAGTAGAATTTAAGTTGGATGGTTGAAGTGGAGGAATGCATCGGGCTTGTTGTGTGATAGAAAAGTTCCTCTTAAACTTAAGGAAAAACTCTATAAGATGGTAGTGAGACCTACAATGCTTTATGGTGCAGAATGTTTGTAAAACCCAAAAAAATGTCGATCGGAAGCGTCGCACGCATTTCGATGCACAACGACGAGAATAGATAAATTTTTGAAGTTGTCAGAATTTGACGAAATAATTTTTATAAATTTGACGCAAAATTTCGAGTGATTTGATATAAAGAACTTATAGTAATTTATGCACGGTTTAGAAGTTAAAAAAAAAAATCGACGAAGTTTATTAATGGGAAAATGACTAAGTAGCCCTCTTACTCTTAAGAGAGAGTTTATGCATGTGAGGACACATGCGTCTTTTTGCCCCTAGCTGCCCAAAATACCTAAAAGGGACCGAAATCTTTCGGTCCCTTTCATTTCCTTCGTGCCTCCCTATCCGGACGAACTCAAGAGACGGAAAGAGGGCAGCGGGAGCAAGGTGACGGCGGCTGCTAGGGCGGTTTTCCGACCGTGGTTTCATGAGAAATTGAAGGGGAAGTCTTGAGGAAGAAGAAAGTAAGTTCCTAAACAAAGATTTCCTCCTTTTCGTTTAAATTTCTTAAGATGAAAATGTTAGGGTCTATGTTGCACTGATACGGATAAGGCGACACGGATACGATACGATACGGATACGGGACACGCCAATTCTTAAAAATACAGGATACGGGTACGGCGCGGACACGGCGTTATAATTTATAAATCATACATAAAAATTAAGAAAGCAATCAAAACATAATATTTGAAATTATAAAAAAAATGGCAACAACATCATTTGTAGCATTATAACTTATAATATCAAAATATAAGTATTAAATGTCTAGTACAACAACAAAAGCATAAACATAAATTATCTAGCACATGAAGTTTCAACTATTCAATAGAATGGAATGATATAATTATCTTCTTCATAGGTTTGTCTTTGAACTTCCATATCATCTTCAATAAATATCATAGCTATTAATTCAGGCTCATCAAGTGAAAGATTAATAATTTTTAATATTTTCATATGATCAAGAGACTCAAATCCATCTCGAAAATGAGAAAATCTTGCTCGCAACCGCGGAAGTAAATACGACACGTCTTTTTTTTTCGGATTTCTTTTTGTTTTTCAACGGACACGCGTATCGGATACGCGTGTCCTTTTGAAATTAAATAGTATTTTAATTGGATACGGCTTTGGCGTATCCAACACGTATCGGTGGAGTATCGGGGGCGTATCCGTGTATCGGTGTATCGGATACAGCACGCCTTCATAAATAGGTGTATCGGTGCAACGTAGGTTAGGGTTTATGCAAAATGTAAAATTTTATAAGAATAACATTAAGGGAATGTTTAATGATGGATTCTAACCACAAATTTTTAAGTTTTCCCCAAAATTTTTAAGTTTAAAAAAATTAGGATTTTTCCAAATGTTGATTTTTATGAAAAATTTTTAACAAATATTATTCCTAAGGGTCTTAGGAAGGTTCTATTGATGAAAATTTGGTATTTTTCACAAAATATTATTTTTTATAATTTCTTATTAAATTAAATCCGAAAATAGAAAGTCATAGTTATTTATTTAAATGATTGAGAAGATTTGGCATGCTAAGATAAAGAGATTAACGAAAATTTGGTTTCCAAATTTAGGACTTTAGATTAAATCCGAAAGTTAAGTTTATTTTAAATTAATTTAGGCATTGATAATAGGTTAATTTGGGTAAATAATTAAATTATACAAAATATATAAAAAGAGAGAGAGAGAGAGAGAGAGAGAGAGAGAGAGAGAGAGAGAGAGAGAGAGAGAGAGAGAGAGAGAGAGAGTCTAGGGTATATTTCTAAGAGAAGAAGAATTAAGTTTGAGATTATTAAATTAGCTTATGAATGTGAAATTACTTCATATAGGTGGCTAATTTAGGTAGGTATTAATGATGATTGAAATCATCATTAAAGGAAAAGAATGGGTGTGGCCGGCTAGGTGGTGGTGGTGGAGTGGCCGACGGGTGGAGGGGAAGAGGAAGGCTTAGCCGGCGGCTATGGAGGGTTTGGCTGGCAGTCAGGGGAGAAAGAGCTAGGGGAGAAAGAGGAGGTTAGGGCGGCGGCTAGAAGACAGAAGAAGGGGAATTAGAGAAGGAGAAAGAAAGTGTAGGGAAAGAAAGATAAACCATGAGCTGGACACATACTGTAGCTGATGGGTGTTGCGCTGCCCTCACCTAAGGACTTCAAACCACGAGCCCAGACAAATCTTGCGACTAGTGGATACTACGCTTCCCTCACATAGGGATCTCACCAAAGTTCTTCTCAAAGAACAAGAGTTCATAATTTTTTTTTTTTAATAATCCATCATATCAGTACAGTAGCAATGACCTCTATATATAGGCCTCAAAATGAAAGAAACTTAAAAAGGAAAAAAAAAAAAAGACAAACATGCCCCTAGGGCTTACAAAGGACAATTCCCTCAAGATGGTAAAAATGGAAAATGCATAAATAAAACAAAAAAAATAAATTAGTAAATTAAGATAAATTGGAATGATCTCGGCCTTTGATCTTCATCTCTTCCTCAGACAAGTGTTCACCGTCGGATGTCTGCATCAGCTGCTTTAAGAAGCAGTAAGAAATCTGTCCCAATCGTCTTAGTGATTGTGTCGATCAATCGGATTGTGTTATTGCCTCGGACCTCAAGTCAATTTCTATTGCTCGTTGGGAGGTGCAGGGGTTAGCCCCTGCTTTGTACACTAAATTTTTTTTCATACAAAGCTCCGAAGTTGTCTACCCGAGCGCCCCGACGCAGTGTTCCTGAGTACCCCGGCTCTGTGTTACCGAGCACCACGGTGCAGTGTTCCCAAGTGCCCCAGCGCTGATCAACAAAGAGCAGAGCATCGCAGCGTTCTAGATTCGGCACCGCAAAGTTGTGTGACACTGCAGCGCTATGTGTTTGAGCTTTGCAACATTATCAGATAGAGGCTTGAGCGCCACAGGGTGTCGTAGGGCTTCGAGGCTAAAAGGGTGTCGTAGGGCTTCGAGGCGGACTGGTTAGTTATCTTTCTCTCTTTTTTAAAGGTTGCGTCCCTTGGTGGTTTAATACTTGACTTTATCTTACATTTCTGGTATTGTAGTGAGTGTGAACATGTGCATGTAAGAAGAGAAGCAAGGAGAGAGTGAGAGAGAAGAGAGATTTGTACTTATTTCTCCCAATTTTCATAGTGGAATTCTTGGTGTGGTTTGACTCCATGTTTTTTTCCTTAGCTTGGATTTTTCCACGTTAAATTTTGGTGTCCTTTTTCTTTCCGCTTTTTTTTTTTTACTTTTTTGTTTGTTTTATCGCAATATTTTACTTTCATCCCTAACAAAATGAAGCCTTAGTCTCTCCAAAATAGGAAGGAAATGTTATTAATGAGCTTTTTTAGCATAACATGAATAAGTAGGCACGTCAAATCCTAGCCGAATTATTGGCTTAGCAAGATAGATATTATTATTCATTCTCTTGCCCTTTTTGTAATTGTTTGTTTAAAGGTACAACAGAATCATAAAATTAAATATACATCCACATACTCGAGAGCCCGACTCAAGTGAAGTTCATCCAATTCAAGGCAACCTAACAAGAATAAAAGAGTGAAGGCATTGAACTCGTCTAAACCATGAAGAACTCATCAGGAATACAGATCACTTATCAGAGTTATAAACGAATCGCCAGGATTGAAACTCAGTTGAAAAGATTTAATCCAAGGCTTAATTAGGCTTCTTCACCCAGGTTCAGAAGCTTCTATCCGTATTTTATCTTGCAAGCAGGCAACTTCACCAAGTTAGCAAAACTGCCGACTTTGACCAGTAATTGTCCATATGTCAATTATTCATGTGTTTGTACTATTAGCTACACATCTCATGTATTTTGATGTATTTTATTATCTTTACACAACTTTTGCTTTAGCACCAAAGCCTTGGCCTGAATTTATAAACAAGGATTTCGGGGGCTATTTTGACATACGAAGTCCTGGACACCCAAGCTTGTGTTTTTGGCTATCTAGTGAAATCCCAAAGCTTTTCTCTTTGAACTCTCTCTTTCTCTCTCTCATTATTATTTTTGTCTGCCTTGTGAATCTGATAAGTAAGGTTTTGATTATGCTCATGGACAAATTTTATCTAACACAAACCACCAATTATACTTCTATACCATGCTTCTATCTAGCCAATTGTGTATCCTTTAAGTACCATTCTTGCCTTTTTAAAGTTCTATTTTCTTATTACCTTTCATTGTTCTCCAAACTGAAACTTCTAAATGCAGATCGCATTTTTTAGTGATTAGTTGGGAACTGCTTGGATCTAACCACTAAACTGTAACTATACCTGCTTTACTGCGTGAATCAGTCAAGGCACATTGTGTAATTTTTTCTTATTGCTAATGAAGTTTTAGCTCTTCTTTTTCAGTTCATATCCATCTTGTTCTTCTGCTGATTATGTCCGAAGGGTTCCTAAGTGAGAATCTATTTCTTTTTTTTTTCCCTAGCAATTGAGAAAATTCTATTTATTTATTGATTTATTGGAGAGTGTAGCATCAATCTAGCATAAATATTACGCTTCTTAAATTTTTAAATCATGGAAAGGCCCAAATAATTTTTAAATATCTTACATTATGCTTTAATATATTGCAGGTCATCACAGGCTGCGACTATTCATGTTTGAGCTTGTAAGGCTTCATTTGGGACGGCTTTCTTACTGCTTCTTAAAGTAGTTTTTTAGTACAAAAAATTATTTTTTTCTACTAGAAAGCTGCTTTAAAAATCAGAAAGAAAGCTGTCCCAAACGAGCCTAAGTCTTTGTTGGAGCTGGGGGTTGCCACCGACTTTATTGTAGAAACAGTATAAATCTAGAATAAGAATGTTGTAATAGAAAACTCATGTTTTACCTGTAATTTCCAAGAGATTTTGTTATTCTCTCATTTGATAAACAAGTGTAAAGGTCCCTCTTTATTGATGTGCCTTTCTATGTTTTCCCCTTAACTTTCGTAAGATTTTTTTTCAAACATAAAACTGGGTGGGAGGTAAAATGGTTTCCATTTTGCTTTTGCACTCTTCACGAACTGGAGAAGAAACATCTCTATTATCATGCTTGGTATATTGTAAATCTTGAAAGAATATGTTCAATCTTAATACTGTTTGTCATATTTATTCAGTTACCCATCTTTCAGATGAAATTGTCATTCCAGGTTTCAGCCTGAAATTCTTACTGAATGAGTGATGCAGCAGCTTTACAAATTCTCTTAATTGTGATAAAATAGAGAGTCGCTCTAGATGGTTTGTTCACATAAAACGGCGGCCTTCTGATGACCCAGTTAGGAAAGTAGATGCATTAGATTTGACTTATATTAAGAAAGTTAGAGATAGACACAAAAAGACTTAGTTAGAAAATATTAAAAATGACCTTTCTTTATCAGATTTAAATGAGAATTTGACTCTTAATAGGACACCATAGAGAAAAGGATTCACATAGTGAGATAAAGGCTTGATATCGTTATTGTTGTTCCACCTTATAAGTATTTGCCTGCCTTTTTTTTAAGCATTTGTCTTTTCATGCCTTGTGATGCTTATTTTTTGGGAAGGAATTTAATGATGTTGAGTAGCAGCTTGATAAACTCCTACAAATCTTTTATTTGAATGGTTTGAATAGGAAATATGACAAAGATATAGTGTAAACCGGGCTGTTATCAATTCTCTTCTGTCATGTGTTTTTGATGGGTTGCTCCACTGCATATAAGTTTCAAATAACATGCTCTGTAAATTCATACCAACAAAACCACAATTTACACAGCCCCAAAACATATCAGATCTTCTTAAATTATTTTAAAAACCTTCACATATTTAGTTAAAAAAATTTAATTTTTATACTAAAAAAATTGATTTAAGAAGCAATAAGAAAACCGTTACAAATAAAGCCTAAGTCTTCATTTGGAACAACTTTTTTAATGCTTTCAAAAGTAGTTCTTGAATAACCTACTGAGAGATTTGAATTCAAAAGTTACAACATATAACATATAAAAATTAACATATTAATTTAAAAAAGAGTGTATTGAATGTTGCCAAGGGTAATTCAATGTACCATTTTGAGAAGTTAGATTTGGCTATAGTTTCATTTGTGATAACTTTTTTATCATTTTACTTTTTAGATTTCAACCACAATTTTTCTTAGGGCAATACTTTTTCGTTGCTTAAAAAAAAAATTGTGTTAGCACGATGCTTCCTACAACTTTTCAAAAAGTTATTTTCTTCACATAATTTATAACCACCTCCTTAAAAAGCACAACTATCCCAAATGAACCCTATATATAGGGGTGTCAATATTTAACACGATCCAAAAATCCGACTCAAACCAGAATCAGATCGGGTTACAGATTATTGCAAGAAATTTAATCACATCAAGCTAGCTTTAGATTAGCTTGCTCTTATGAATGAGAACATGTTTGTGTATTAAACTAAGAACAGGACTAAACAAAAATCAAGATTCTATCAAAACTGAACCAATCTTTAACTTAATCCAGATTGGATCAAACCAGCTTAACCAAGAACAGCTGAGACCTTATCTTGAGCCGGTTTAGATGGTTTCCAAAACATTTCACAGCCTCCATGCTTACCTATACTCACTCTGTACCAAATAATCTAAGTCTTCTTGAGTTTATGACCATCTAACTCAGAAAGAGTTGCATATAAACAGCATCTAAAATAAAATAGCCATCAGAGATGAGATAAACAAATCATCATGACTCCATTGCCAACTCTCCTTCAGCTTCAGCAAAGACATTAATGCCTTCCCTTCCCATCAAGATAGCAGTAAGCATCAACTTCCCAGCATCTGGGAAATTCTTGTGCTGCATCAAGATAGTTTCAACTGATGAGCCTAATTCCTTCGAATTTGCGAAATCTAATTCATCCTTCCTTAGTGGCAAAACCTCATTGAAACCTCCTTCAAAAGTCTCTGCTGCAGGCCCATAGCAACGGTAAGAAGCTTTAAAAAGAACGGTTTCTTTCAAATTATCAATGACCAATTCATCGCTCCATCCATTTGCTCTTGCTGCATTGGCTAGAGATGCCCAGTCATCCTGATCGGCAGCATTTCGCCAACTTTCGTCGAGAAGGCTCCGATTCGAATTGCGAAAGTTAGAGCCAACCCAAGCAAATAACTCAAATGCAAGTAAAGCCAGCTTTTGACTTCCTCCTCTCAAGCACATCTCGATAAGCACTACAGGTGGTAGTAGCTTGTTCATGTCTGGTTTTCCTTTATTCTCAGGGAAACTTGCCAAAACCTCTTCCTGTTAATAGAATGTCAAAGTGCATCAAATCAGTGTTGAGCTTTGGATACAATAACTGACTTTACAATGGACTGCAATGTTTTTTTCTATACAAGTAAAAAATGAAAACTAAAACAGCCATGATAGAAAAAAAGTTAAGCTCAATATGCAGGGAATATATATATATAGTTCTAATTATAATAAACTCTAGAATATTTCAAGCTTTGCAATCCTGTTACACGTTCCTTTTCCAGGCCTGAAGCTCAAAAGCAGGCAATAAGCAAATGGAGCAGAAAATGCAATTGCATTATAAGGTTGCAATTGAATAGAACGAGCAAGTTTGAATTAACGTAACATGAAACTTATTAAACCAAAAGCACCATGAAGAGCAACAAAAGGCCACAGACCAAAAACAATGGCATGTTGAGAGCTAATATCCAAAAATCTATGAAAAATCACAAAAAGAGTAATACATGCAATTGATTTACTCTAAAAAAACTGATGATTTTGCTAACGCTCTGAAATTCTTAGGGCATTATTAGATCATTAAAAAAGTAACACAGCTTTCCTCAATAAGGATAAGCTTTTTTTTTTATTTCTACTCAATAAGGATAAGCTTATAATTGAACTTCAAGCAAAATCTTCTGAGGCTTAAATTACTTTATAGGCACCTGCAACATCAAAATATGGAGATCAGCCTCTATTCGAAGCATCTTCAACTCAAAACCCTCTTTCTTACCTGATACAAGGCAATACAAAGTAATCAGCTAGTGAAGATGCTAAAATAAAAGTAATACACAATCATAGGTTTAAAGCAGAATCAAAACTATTATGCTTTAAGCTCACCAAGAATTTTCCTAATACACTACACGCTAGTAAAAATTGAATAAATTGTTCACAAGAAAATCCAAATGCTTAAATAAGTACATAAACTTATCTAAATAACAAGTACACCAACAACAACATCAAACCTTTATCACACTACTTGGGGTCGGCTCCATGAAATCTAATAAAAAATGTCATTTATAATATATTTTAAAAAGTCTTTTTAGGTCTACCTCATGAGGACATCCGACCTTGGAGAGTCTACCAGAGGCGTGGCCGTTGATCTATGGCCATGATTGCGCCGCTTTACTTTTGATCATCATTGTATTAGATTTATTATTGATGTATTAGTTTATGAGTTTTATTGTACTTTTTCTTTTATGCCCCTACTTGAGGGCCTAATCATGTGTATGCCCGAGGGGCAAGATGGATTTTGTATTTATCTTCATTGTATTGGTTATTTAAAGTCTCCCAATCCTTAGAGGGTTAATGAATGATATTATGAAAATTTCAGCAATTGTGTTTTGAGAGCTTAGAGTTCTTGCGAGAAGGAGAAGTCCCTAGGTGAAGGGCGGCATAGTACCCACCAACCGCAGGAAGCTTCCGAGTTTGTGGTCTTTATCTTCCTCTGATCCTTCCCCTCCCTCCTCCTTCAACCGCCGGCCATAGCCCCTCACCCCCTCTCTCGGCCGAACCACCATCAACACCCCAATTCCGGCCGGCCACCTCCAAGCCGCCGCCCCAAGATCCCCTTCCTTCCACCCCACCCGCCGGCCACAACTCTCCCAACTCCAAACCACCGGCCTCAACCACTAAACCTTAATCCTAACTCTAGCCGCAGGCCATCCTAACCCCAACCCCTTTGGCGCCAAAATTCAAATCATCCATTTAACACCTTCCATTGTTAAAAA
The DNA here is from genome assembly GCA_016618105.1 of Dendrobium huoshanense. Classification (NCBI taxonomy): domain Eukaryota; kingdom Viridiplantae; phylum Streptophyta; class Magnoliopsida; order Asparagales; family Orchidaceae; genus Dendrobium; species Dendrobium huoshanense. Next base: position 30,111,356 of record CM028349.1, on the reverse strand, counting down.
TCTTAAATCAGGAAATTTTTCGAAATTTAAATTCAAATTGATTTGAATTTGAAATCATTTCTTAAAATAGGATAACCTATGTTAGGAAAGTTTTAATTCAAATTCATAATCAAATAAATCCGAATTTAATAGGAGGATTTGATTTAAATCCTTTTTCTTAAATTGGGTTGCTCGAATTGGTATGCAAATAAAGCCCATAACCCCTCCCTCCTCACTTAGCCGCCGGCCCCTCTCTCCTTTCCCCTTTTGATTGGGGGTTTGAATTTCAAATCTCCCCAATCCCTTCTCCCATTAAATCTGAATTAAAGTTCAGATTTGGAGCCACTTTCCCTTCCTTAAATGGTCACCCAAATCAGGAAACTGAAACCCTATTTCCCCTCCATATGGCTGGGCCCTCTCCCTCTCTCCTGTCTAATTCAATTACCCCACTAAACTCTCAAATTAACTTCCCCTAACACCTCCCAACCCTAGTCGCCCCCTCCCAAGCTTCACCCTAACGTTCCCTCTTCTTTTCTGAAAGTCGTTTGCTGTCCAAAACAGTTCCTACCTGTTGTCCAGTGATAAAACATGTGCTGTCCAGAAATTCCTGCACTCTTCCTTGTTGTCCAGTCGATTGGAAAGGTCACCAATTGCTGTCCAAAGGTTTCCCAGACCTTGAAGTTGTTGTCCTAAAGATTCTGTTGAGTTTCAGAGCTATTGTTTTATGAGTTGTTTGAGAGTTGTTCTGGAGGAGTTTTGGAGAGTTTTTGTTGTTTGAGTTGGAAAGTAATTAGTTGTGAGTTGTGTTGAGAATTATCTTGAGTTGAGTTTGAGTTGTTAAGTTTGAGTTGATTAGTGGAATTTCCCCCTCCTCTTTTATTGCATTTATTTTATAATTACTCAAACTAGTCATTAAATTCCAATGCTCTCGAGTTTTAACTGATGGGACTTGGACATAAATTATTTTCAAATTTTTTAAATTTGCTCTCATATTTTAAAATTCTAGAATTTAGAATTTTCATTAAAAAATGCTCTATGATGTAAAATTAATCAATTAATTTTAATTAGTTAATTAATTTTGAATAATCAATTAATGAGATGATTTATTGCAAGTCTTGCTATATCATTAATTGAAGGAAGAGATGTGATGTTTTGACAAACAGAGACCTCTAAAGTTTCAAAGGGGAATAGTATTTGAAATGCCACAACAATTTAAAGCCTTTCACTCAATGTTATATATGTTGGAATCTTTTAAAGAGAAGCCTCATTTGGAGACATTTGAGGCACTTCAAGATAGTCTTTGGAATGAAATGATAACATCCAAAAAGTTCTCATTTATGCTAGATAACATTTGAGAGAATGATGAGAAGTAGGATAAAATTAAATGGTAGAACATGCTCGCCCCTTTGTTCTTATAGAAATTTCTTTGGTAATAAGCTTTTAGTAGCAACTTAAATAAACTCAATTACAATAATGTTTTGCAAAAGTCATTAGAGGATCTAGAGGATAAGTGTTTGCAACCTCTCTAGAATTTGCCCATGCTAGGAGATGAGCTTAATTCATTGAATTTGCCAATGTAATGTATAAGGCTAATCAAAGATCATAAAATACATCATTTTATGGTACTCCCCATTGAATTCACCTTTTTTCCATTCCTGTTCGTCACAAACACAAGTAGAAAGAGATGGAGAGAAGTCATCATTAAGATGATGATGATAATGATATATTGAATTACTCACTTATCTTGAATACATTCGAAACTTTCATTTGTAATGTTGATTATTCATGAATTAATCATTTTTTATTAACTCTTAATAAATATTAATTAACCAAATTAATTATCTAATATTCAAATTCAATTGTCCTCTAAAATTTTGAGGAAATTTCGGCAGTCTCCTGGCGTCCCCTCCCCACCGAGGGAAAAATCGGGACGGCGTTTGCCGTAATTTCTTCCTATCCGGACCTAAGGTCAACGGAGTAGGGTCTTCAAATTGGCACCATCCCGGCCGGATGTAAGATACGACAGCCCGGGGTCTTCAGATTTAAAACAATCCGCCCAGATCTAAGATCGATGGCGCGGGTCTTCAAATTTTAAAACCATCCGCCTAGATCTAAAGATAGATGGCGCGGGTCTTCGACACATGTAAAAAAAAATACTTTCTATTTCATTTATTATTATTATTATTATTATTATTATTATTATTATTATTATTATTATTATATAGAGGAAAAAGGGAGTCCATTAGGGCATGTTTGGGTTCGGCTAGCGTAATCGTCGAAGAAGCACAATCAAACGGTAACAGAGGAGCCGAAGAAGCGACTGGAGTGGTGTAATCTCTATACCTCCTGTAAAGCAACAAAATTGAACAGCATAAAGGCGCCAAGAAAATGACTCGTGCGATCTCTCCCCCTCTTGCGAAGCAAGGAAGCGGACAACCAGGAAGGAAAGGAAGAAGCGACTCGAGCAATCTCTCTGCATCCTACGAAGCAAAGAAGTCGGACAACAATGAAGGGGACGGAGGGTCGACTCGTGCGATCTCTTCGCCTCCTTGCAAAAGAACGAAGTCGGACGGTACCGATGAAAGGAGAAGATGAAAGCGAACCCTAGACATCTCCTGCGAAGCAACGAAGTTGAACAGCGACGAAGAGGTCGAAGTCGGACAGCAACGAACGAGTCGAAGAGGCGACTCTAGCAATCTCTCCGCCTCCTATGAAGTAACGAAGCCGAACATCAACGAAGAAGTCAAAGGAGGTCGGAATGTCGGAGCGAAGTTCGCACAGGCAACGAAAACACAATGGAATGAACGTAAGTCCCCCCTTTGTCCATTTTTTTGTCTTTTAAACGACCAAACTACCGAATGGGAGTTACTCTAGCAAAGGAATGCGACTCTTGGCAATCAACCGTTTGAGTGGGGTCAGCGGAAACGGTTGCTTTTCATCCGTTCAAAATTTCTTTCACTTTTTTTTTTCCTTTTTTTAGTCAACAAAATAATCAAAAAAATTAATAGGTGGCAATTTGTTAGGTGATGAAAAAGGGTGGATCTCCTAAAGCAGTGATGAAAAAGGATGATGATATTGAATTGCATAGAAGGTTGAAATAGTCCATCAGAATTGCATAGAAGGTTGAATTGCATAAAAAAAGGATTAGCTCTTGAATTCTGATGGACTATTTCAACACTTCAAATCTGCTTTCCATACGCTTACACTCCACATCATCCTTCTTACCCATCAAACCCTCCATATATTGACTCTAACATTAAAGCTAATTAATTCAATAACTTGTGCTTCACAGACTGCAGGAAAAGATTAAAAGTTACAAGAAGGCAGTGGATCTCCATTGATAATCATTACAAAAAGGTTACATAACTATGTAATAGCTCATTTTTTTCCTAAAGCTTCCCTTTTTTTTAATAGTTGGAGCTCAAAAGGAATATAATGTAAGAGTTTTGCCTTATATTGTAATCAATAGAAGCCAATGCTTATCTTTTCGATCACTTAACTCAACATGAACTTGTTTATAACAGTATTAATCTCTATTCCTTCTGCATAGGATCCAGATTTCTGGCTCCTTCGCATTCATCAAATACTTCAATGTCTCCATCAGATTTTATATTTTCTAAACAACAATCTCATTGATATATGTAGCAAAGTGTCATCTTTGAGCAGCAGCAACAAACAGTGAATTGATGAATTAGTGATTCACAAAGTGATGCTACTGCATCTTGGCTTAATGAACCATATCTCTACATCTCTAGTGCTATAAAGTAGAAACTAAATATCTAGCAGCACTAGCTAAATGCAAACTCACTATAGACGAGCTATTTGCAACTTAGGGAAGTTGATGCCACCCAAATATGATTATAGCTTCAAATGAATACGATTTGAGACAAATTTCTCTAGAATTTGCTCTCTTTACTGGGATTATATTGGTGGTCTGGCCGATTTCATTTTGTGGTGATTTGCTTATTTATTGAGATTTTCTGCATGTTAATTATTTTAAGCAGTTGGATAATTTAAATGAGTGGTACATGCAGAACAAGGATTACATATTTACATCATATATAACCATCCTAAGAGGAATTGAAATGAACATTGGGATTGACCTCCTTTGGAAAATTTTTATCACTTTTTTCAATCCAAGCCCATAGAAACCTCGTCAATACCAAAGTTCTCACCTTGAAACCATGCATCCAATAAATATCTTAAACTATAGCTCAGGATGCACTTCAACCTTTCTGGATGTGCAGGGTAATTCTAAGAGTTTCTATAGGAATCGTCTAATTTAAAAATCCTTTTCTTTTCCAGCATAACATCTGACGTTCTGGTTAACTTTTAGGAGACAAAGAAAATATGAGCCCTTTAGGAGAGTATTTTCAACACTCCCCTACTACATCTGCTGAGATCTCTGATGGCACAGATCTTCTCTTAAGTCATATTAATTTTCTGTCTAGATTACTCTAAACCAATCCCTTTCCTTTTTGTATAAATCTTATTGAGCTAACAAAGCTAGGTTCTGCTGATATTTCACTTATGTTATTAATAGAATATAACAATATATCAAGTTCGGTTCATATTTTGGCCTGTTAATATGCTTTGAAGCAGCAAAACAATTGCTGAAGTTTAGCACTTGATTCAAACTCTAGGAATGCATGAGTTGGCCATCTAATAGTAGGTGCATTAATAGGATTTTGTCATAAGTTGAAGAGGAAACTACGATGCTACTTTCTAATGGCATTTTTCCTTGCAACCAATACTGATAGAAAGTACCACACAAGGTGGAATATTGATGATAATGGGCATGCTTAACTGTGAAATAAAGAACATTGGAAATATAGAAACAAACCTGCAGCCACAGCAATCTTGGACAGGTTGAGCAGGCGCCTTCTATCAGAAGTAGAGGATGGCATCCTGAAATGCGCAAATTCTTGTTCTTCGATCAAAGCTGATCTATCATCTTGAGATAGGGCCAAGGTATGCAGAGTTTCTGAAGCAGAGGAGAACTGAGACAAGTAAATCTCATGAAGCCACAGCAGATCATTATGATCCTTGAGAAAACTAGCTAATTCATCCCGGAACTCTTCTCCAAGCCTCAATAGCTTAGCAAATTGATGATTTTTTATCAACTGCTCAAAGACAAAATTACTAAATCCTCCCTTAGGTCCACGACTATCATGCTGCATCACAGCAAAGTAAGTGTTAAAATATGTCTGCCATACATTCTACACAAAGGTTTATGAATTCAAGTTCAACATAGATCCATTTCAAACCCTTCCTTTATCTGCCCATGATTTGGTGATATTTTTAAGTGTTCAGCACTAATTTTGGCAAGCCAAAGTTAGAAATAGCATATTCCTGGATCATTGGAAGCTGTTGAAGTTCACGGTTCTGTATATGGAGAAGTGATATGCACTGTTGAACTGTTAGAGGAAAACAGGAAAAACATAGGAAGAAGTGTTTATAATAGGAGCTTTCTCTTCAGCATTTTTCATTCCTATTCTTTTGCCTGTAGTTGATTATACATAGTAAGATGAGAGGAGACAGCAGGGATCTTTACTGATTACAACAGAAGTGCCTTTACAAGCGTAGGGTATAGATTGATTTTGGCTGTTTTAATCTAGTGGATAGTAAATAAAGACAGAACGTTAATGCTCCATTACCAACTGTGACTTGATCCGAGCCTTGATAGGGAGTAGAGTGAAGAACATTGTCAAGATGAGGAGTAAGGTTGGAGGAAGCCTCGGAGCCAGTGTACCAATCAGATGCAACCATAGATGGGCTGGCCATGAGAGCAGTTGAGGTCGGCTGAGGTGGTCATGGGTTGTAATGAGAATTTAGTCGATGCCAGTAGTGTGACGGTGTGACCATGCTTTCCACAAATTAGATAGCGAACAGGTGGAGATGAGCAACATTGTCGTGGTCGCGTATTGAAGTTAGATGGGTCAGGTGTAGTGAGCTAAGATAAGCGACCATGAGAGCAATTTGGACAACGTCTGGATGTGTAGAAAGCAAAGTGCGGATCAGGTGGGTGGGCATTTTGGTGAGTACTGTTGATATGTTAATTTCTTCACTGAGAAGGGAATGCAGATCTTCAAGGCTTATGGGCTTGAGTTGAGTGCGAATGAAACTCTTGAATGCCTAATACAGGGATGGGATACCATTCAGAATGTAGAGAACTATGTATATGTTGTCCACAACAGAGCCCACTACCACAATGTTGTCTACTAATGATTATCTCTATGAGGTATTGAAGCGTGGATTGTTTTTTTTAAAGTGTCCTTGCAGAGCTCGTTTTTTAGTTGGATGACTTGGGAGCGGTTAAACGAATGAAGACGTCGCTCGCTGGTGGTCTAGATATCTCAAGAAGAGTCGAGATTGATCAAATAAGGAAGAACAGTTGTTGTGAGCGTGGAACAGAGAGCCACGGCCAAATTTTGATCAATGAGATTCCATTAATGGAATGTTGGATTGGAGTGACATTCACCGGTAGAGTTTGGAAACAGAGCTAGTGGAGGAGCAGTCGAGCTATCAAGAAATCCAACAGAGCCATTTGGCGTGAAGGAGTTTGAGGATTTGAGCATGCCATATGGTGTAGTTGTGGTTGGATAATTGAGGGGGGATAATGGTCTTAATATTGGAGATAACAAACTTTAGGGAGGATGGAATGGGTGGGTCATTGAGTGGAGGTGGAGTTGCCGTGAGCTAAGAGGTTGCTGATACCATTGTGAAGATACCGCTAGGCAGATTGCTCTCATACCATGTTGAAGTTCATGGTTCTGTATATGGAGAAGTGATAAGCTCTGCAGTGAACTGTTACATGAAAACAGAGGAAAAACATATTAAGAAGAATGTATAATAAGAGGTTTCTCTTCTCTTCAGCTTTTTTCATTCCGATTATTTTGACTATAGTTGATTACATATGGTGAGATTGGAGGAGACAGCAGGGATCTTTTCTGATTATAGCAGAGGAGCCTTCACAATTGTACGGTATAGATTGATTTTGGTTTTTTTAATCTTGTGGTTGGTAAATAAAGACAAAAGGTCAATGCTCCATGTCTTGAGTGTGATTACCAGTTATTAGAAGCAATTCAGATGCACAATATATCTCAAAATAAAGGATTGCATAAAACATAATAAACGTTTTCCAGAAACAATTTGAACCCTTAATGCATTTCAAACAGTTTAGATTTAATTTTCAGATTACATTTGCCACTTCCATGCTATGTTATATACACTTAAAAAATGACACGAGCCAGTAGACAGACATCATACAGAGAATATAAAAAAGAACTCCATAGATTCTTTGTTCCAAGATACATACCATCAGGTTTCTCAGGAGCCCAGAATCATTAAGATGATAGCATATATGCCATAGTGTGGGATAACCTTCATGCCTTTTTGCAATTGCTAGTAGTGGTAAAGAAACTTCTCTAAAAATATCTTCTTTAGCCTCAAGATCTTCGACACCCTTGCATTTATCCTGGAAAAATAGCACATAATTGTTTTGGCTCACAAATTGAGTTTCAAGGATACTTTGTCAAGAATTTAAAGCTTTTAAGGCCAAAAGCATGAGTCGACACATTATTTCCATATAAATTTAGGGTCACATGAAACAAACGTCATATATTCTCTAGGTTTTAAACCATTTTAGTATATCATGGTCAGGAAAAAGTGATTGAAACCAATCCAAGGCACCTGTTTTAAATCATTTTAGCAGGTTCAACCACAATGCTAGATTTTTCTCTAGGTTTTAGGTAGCTTTGCAATGTTTCAACCCTTCAACCAAATTTGAAAGCCCTAGCTTTGCAATTTTCAACCTTTCAACCAAATTTGAAAACCCTTAGGGCAACGTGCCAACTACAATGAACAATGAAATCTTTATCCTCGCCACTGTGGGAATCAATTTGGCGCCATCTGAGCAATGCACACAAAAGGAAACCAAGAGGCTAACCAATTGGCTTCAACATTTATAAGATAGAAATTATACGTTTAAGTAGATTTAAGCAAGAATAAAATGGCTTTAAAAACAACTATTTCTAGAATAAAAAATATCTAAATTTTTAAATAAATCAGCACAAATTATAATAAAATAATCATCAACTTAGTATAGTCTATTATAAAAATAAGCAACTTAATATAATTAGTTTATCAATACAAAACAAATTGCAAGTTGAGCAGTTTAGAACGTCAACTAGAATTTTTTATTTTCCATCACATACATCTTATTTATGAATTGTAGGATAAGTTTAAATTACTTAAAGCATTATTATTTTATTTTTTTGAATTTATAATTTAAAAAGAGCGTAAATATACATACAATCAGAACTAGCAAGACATAGAAGCTATGATATCAAACACAAAGTGTAAGAGCTATATAGTGAAATGGACATTTTAACAATGTTGAAGTTCATGACTAGCAAAGTATAAATATACATAGTTTTATATAGTCATGTGGCTCCTAAGCTCATCTATCTGACCCCTAAACTCAATCGATTGGGTTCTACCCTCCTGAATAAATTCGTAATTTCTCATGTCACATCATGGAACCTAGCAACCATGATTTCTATCATTTTGGTTATACCTTCAACTTGATCCATAGAGACTGACTTGGTACCATGATGTTCAAGGGCGTAGCCAGAAGAAGCTTAAAAAAAAATTCCCCTTTTAAGGTGTCAGGCAAAAATGTATGAGTGTATGCTATGCTTTCTTTATGCAAGGGAATGTATCATGCATGCATTTAAAATTTGTAAAAGCTCTCAGCACTAATATTTAGAAAAGAAAATAATTCAATTCTTGGCAAAGGAGCTTCCTGCAGTAAATTATAAGTTAGTCCAAAACAATAAAATATTAGTTCTCATATGTGAGTTAACACTCAAGGCCATTTGCAGATTTAAATATGGAACACTCACAAAGGATATCACTCAAGATAAAGTTAAGAGGGTAAGTTCTCACATAAGAAAAAGCTAGGCCATGTACGTTGAGTCAACTAGTTGGAGCAAACTCACAATATCATATACTTTCCATAAACATGTAATAATCCTTAATTTTCTCCTTGATTTTATTAGATCAAAATAAAAGAAATTAGCTCAAGTCCAAGATCAAAGATTACCCCCCTCATGGCTGATTGATCTACCAATCACAAGTAACAAATATAATTACCAATTTTTAAAACAAAAAAAATTTAATAAATATATGAAATGAACCAACTAATGCCCATTCAACTGAACTAACATTAGTTGGTTATACTCTTATATTCTCAATATCGGATATGGAGGGAGTCGAGCGAAAGATAGAATGCGAGAGATAGAGAAATGGAGATGAAAGAGAGAGAGATTGAGAGTGGCAAAGAGGGAAAGCAAGAGGATGGGGAGAGTAAGGATGAGAAATAGAGAGAAGAGGCCGAGCAGGTGCGTATTTGATGAGGACATCTGACCATGGAGAGCTTACTAGAGATGGGCCGTCGATCTACGCCCACGATCGCACCACTTTATTTTTTAGTTATTAGTTGTATCTGATTTATTGTTGCTTATTTTCCGATTTTACCCTCACTTGAGGGAGTAGGTGCTTGTGACCCTAGGGGGCACTTTTGTCTTTTGTTTGATTATTGTATTTTGGGCTATTTATACCCTCTTCTTCTTGTGATGGTTAAGGATGATATTGAAGAAAAATTTCTTGCACTTTGTTTGTGAGTTGTGAGAGTTCTTCAGAGAGCTTGTATGAAGTCCCTAGTTGAGGGCGACGTACCACCCACCAACCGCAGGAAGCGTCCAGCTTCGTGGTTCCTCTCCCCTTCCAAAACCCTACCCATCCTCCTCCATAGCTGCCGGCCAAGAACCCCAAACCCCCTCCCCTAACCATAGGTTCTAACCCCCTTGCCCCACCATAGCCGCCGACCCTAAGGCCTCCATCCCCTCCCTAGTCGCCGGCCAAACCCCACAATCCCTTCCCTAGCCGCCGGCCACCTCCCTTCCCATTGCTTCTAAAATTTCAAACTAATTATTCAATACCTTCCTTATTTGAAATATCTTAATTTAGGAAAGTTTTCAATTTAAACTTAAATATTATTTGAATTGTAAAATTTTTTCCTAAGATAAGAAAACTTATATTAGGAAGCTTTCCCCAATTATCCCAATCTGAATTTAATTAAAGTTTTCTTCTAATTCAACTTTCCCTTATTAAAATTCTATGTTTAGGAACAAACTTAAATCCCCAAATCAAATTCCCCTACCAATGCAAGCCGTCGGCCCCCTCTCTCCTCCCTTCACTTTTTGATTTCATCTCCTTTATTACCTCCCTAATTATTCTCCTTGTCAAGTAAGAGATATTTTCTTTTTCCCATAACTGACCACATCAAGCCCTTGCCGCCTAGATCCACTCGCAACTGCTGTCCAGATTTCTGAACTAGAAAATAGCTGTCCATAATTTTCCCGGATCATATCTGCTGTCCAGGACTTCCAAGACCAGCAAGATTGCTGTCCAGGAGCAACTCCTGTTTGCTGTCCAGTAGCAGATCAAGTGTTGTCCCAAAATTTTTGCATCTTCTCCTTGTTGCCCTACCATCCGGAAGTTCACCGGTTGCTATCAAGGAGTTCCAAAACCTTGTAATTTGCAGCTCCTTGATGTATGGCTGATCCAGAACGTGACCACAGGTTTGTTTACAACGATCAAGGGCAAGTGGACATCCTCAGGTCTCCGTTCTTCGACATCAACTTGGAGGTTGACCGTACCGTTGAAAACTACGTCGAAAAGTTATCTTCTCCCTCGCCGCCGTTATCGACAAACAACACTCTCCTGCTTAGTGGCAGATCGTTTCCAAATCCTTATAAAAGTAAATTTCTCCTCCGAGTTTTTGCTTTTCTAAGTCTTCCCTTTAATTTGTGGCATCATAAAGGTTGTGCAAACTATCTCCATTTAGCCTACATCAAGAGTGTAAATGAGTGGATTCAATTAGTGCCTAATTTATGTGTTAACATAGGGATTTCCTTTGAACTCCTCCATGCTATGCTAACTGTGATTGGAACTGATTATTCATGATTCTGACTTTTATCTTATAATTTGACCTAATCTTAAATAGCCACTTTCTTGTTTTCAAGTTATGTTTAAGTTGCTTAAGTAAACATAATTATTGTTGCTCTTATTTAAAAGGCGTTCATTTCAATATCACAAAATTACCCACGAATTTAGTTCTACATCAGTATTGGAGAGAGGATGCCAAGTGGGCAAGTGGAGGCCGAGTGAATAAGCGAGGCCGAGTAGACAAGTAGGCAACTAGGCTTAAGTGAGCAAGCATGCAATCACGGCTTATAGCAAAACCAATACAATAATAGATTTCTCCTATGCGACTCCGTGACAAAATAAGATTTATGATGAGGACATTGGAAGATCAACGGCTACGATCTAGAGTTTATTTTATTTTTGATGTGTCTATGTGCTAGTTTATTTTTATTTTTTCTGTTTTTCCATTTTACCCCTAGGGGTGGTCATGTGGTGTTGTAGCCCGAAGGGCTTTTTAGTCTTTATTTTTTTTCTTTTCATGAGGTTTATTTATAGGCTAGCTCACTTGTAATTTGGGATGATGATTGATTAATGAAAATTCAAATTTCTCTGTCTCCCTCAATGTTGAGTGTTTGAGAGAAGAAGGAAGACCAAAGGTGTGGGCAATCGCAATACCTGTCAACCTTTAGAAGGGTCCAAGGTTCGCGGCTCTACAATCTCTTTGTGAGTTCTTGGTTCTTTATTTTAGTCTTCATCTTCCTCTTCCCTCTTCCCCTATACCGCCGGCAATCCCCTCCCTTTCTCCCCAAACTGCCAGCCGCCTCTCCCAAAGCCACCGTTACCACCACGGCCCGTCCCCATCTCCACCCCCATGCCGCCGGCCACCTCTCCCTCTCCCATGGAATCATGAAATTCAAATCCAAAAGCCCACAAATACCTTCCTAAAATAACTTCCCTCAATTAGGTAAGGGCATTTAATTGAATTCAATTCATATTTTTGAATTTCAAATATCTCCCTCCCTAATTTAATCAAATCTGAATTTAAATTCATATTTGATTTATTCCAATTAGCTAAATCCCTTGGGCCCACATATCTTAAATCAAATCCCAAATTAGCTCCCATATGGCCGGCCCTCCCTCTCTCTCTCTCCACTTGCATTAAATGCTCCCAATTAAGACTCCTTAATCAACTCCCCATGCCGCCTCCCCTCTGCCCCAATTTCTCTCTTCCATTTTAATTCTCTCAATTTGAATTTGAATTCAAATTCAAATTCATCCCGCCAATTTCACTTAATCTGAATTTAACTACACGTGCCACCTAAGCAAATACTGGATCCCAAACTTTTTCTCCCACAGCTGCCCACTCGATTCCCCACTAAAATCCCTTAGTTCCTGTGCAACCTGAAGAGGAGAGTCATTGATTTACCCTCCTTCCACTTGCTATCCAGAAATCTAGATTGGTTTTAAGTGCTTCCCTGAAATTTAGAACCTAGAAAGCTGTTGTCCTGAAGTTCTGCTTGCTGTCCAGGAGATTTCGGCAAGTAGAGCGGCTGCCCTGCTCTCCAGAAGCCTCCTGCTTGCCGTCCTGAAAGTTTATGTCTGTTGTCCTGAAAATTTCCGACAAGACGAGCTGCTTTCCTGCTCTCCAGGAACCCCTGTTCGCTATCCTGAAGAGTCATAGTTGTTGTTCCAAGATTCCAACAGTTTTCTAGTGCTGATTCGCCATCCGGAAGGCTCTCATTTGCTGCCCACAAGATCCCACGTGACTGTCCACACGCAGGACTTCTTCGAGATCAGCCACCGGACTCCGGATCTTCTCCCTCGCACCTCAAATCAAATCTAAGAATTTGACGATGGTGAACTCTTCCCCAAATTTCTTACCTTCCTAGTCGCTCTCAATTATGGTTTAATCGATTCACATAGATAATGTTAATTCTCATCTGCTATAACCTAGTGAATTAGGTAATTGAGTGAGTGGATTCTTATAGTAACTAAACTCATTGTTAGTTTAGGGATCATCGTTGAAAACCAATCATGTATTTAATGTTAGATTAAATTGTATGTTTTACAATCTTAACTCCTTCGTATGTGATTTAGCCTAAACTTGTCTAACCGCTCATTGTGTTTTCTTTTGTCGTTCAAAATCAATACAAAGATAGAATTATTGTGGTTTCTAAAATTAAGCATGCAAACTCCCTAAGTTAACCATCCTTGCATGTACGTTTCACATCAATTTCTCTTTTCAAAAGTTTAGAAGAAATTTAAATTTAAATATTTTATTGTGAAACGCTAGAACATAGTTATACTTTCATGAATTTTTAACTAGAATAAGTGTATGTAATTTCTATTTAAAGAAATTTGACATTTAAAATGATATTATATTTAAATAAATTTGACATATAAAATGGAAAATAATATTGTTGTTGAAGTACCTTAAATTGTATAATTTAGACAAAGCTCATGTAACAGATGTATTAAATAAAATAGAGTCAGAAAAGATAGGATATCACTCTCTTTATTAATGCATAAACTAATGTTTCAAAACTTCTTATATTGTCATTTTTGGATCAAATTAATAGCCAAATGATTTTATACTAATTCATCTTTGATGATAAGCATGCATCATGTTTTCAACTTTCTTTTTGTTAAAGTAATTTATAGATATGAGCTATCCACTGAGTTAACATACCTTTGTATTTAATTAATATTTTTAGGAGGAGCTAGAAAACCTAATGAGTGGGAGAAGAAAATATGCATACCATAGAAGTGATATTATAAGAAAACATTGTAGTGGAGAAAGATTGAAGAAGAGAAAAATGGGACAGCAGACGGGTGATGCAGAATGCCGATAACAGAGCAGTACCGACAGAATCCATCTATCATAAGGGTGAAATTGGTCCTATGACACCATGTAGCTGATGAAATGGTAGCATGAACAGGAATTTTGCACCATAGCAAGTGCAGAACAACGGAATTTCAGAAAATTGGGAAGCAATAAACTGAAGACAGGAAATTTGTAGGAACACAAAGGAAGAAACGGAGAAAATGTGGAGAAAGATTGAAGAGAAAAGTGCATTCTACAAGTATTGAACATGCTCTTAGACCAAATGATGGAGAATGGATCCTAAGGGTGGTGACTACCAGCTTTAGCAAGGGATCATAAGCTGAAGGGGTTGATGGTAATCAGGTACATGGTAGACTACGTGCACGAAAAGCTAGGTGTAGCGAAGAAGAGGAAAGAAGATTTTACATGAAAAGGGGTAAACAGGCTCCTTAATCACTCAAGCAGGGGCACAAATCATACGAAACCCAGATAGGCACAGATGAGTCAAGATTGAAACTTGCAAAGGGCGTGGAAAGATGAATTCATTTTAATTTTTCTTCAGAATTAGTCTTGATAGTCATTTATAACGATAGTTGGATTGTTAGAAAGCCAACTTCCCCTTAAAGCATTTTTACATTAAGAATTTAGAAACAAACAAATAACTAAACAAGAGAATCGCGTACACGATACCAAAAATGACTAACAAATACCAAAATAGACCAAAAAATATATGCTGAAATTTTTAAAGTTGGATCTAATGGGCTCCATTCTAATCTGCTAGAGACCACAAAAACTGATTTTACATCTATGGTTAACTCAGCTGGCATTTCCTGGCCCACAGGCCTAGCCATGCTTGGTTAGGTAGGCCGTGTCAACCTTCCACCAACTCAACCTTATAAAACAATCATACCCATTGAATGAGGGAGGCCACAGACAACATTTATCAATCAAGTATGGCCGGACCAATCTTATCATTGTCAAAGCTTAAATGTTATCCTATGAATGATTTAAAGGATCCTCATGATAAAACTAAGAAGAATAAAACTATGAAGAAAACAATTATCCATGCACACTAAGAAGAATAAAACTATGAAGAAAACAATTAAGCATGCACACTTTCATTTAGACAACCCCCATCTACTATTATTAAAAGTTCACTTCATAGAATACATCGAAGTATTACTACATGAAGTATTAAGCTGACTTTACGCATCATTTTCATGTGAAATGCAAGCACATAACAAGGCACGTGTGTGGAACCACGTCATATTATAGCAATATGCGCTTGGCTCCCACTGAAAATGATATCTTAATTTACATTTCACGATTCGATTCAACATTTTCCAAGATATTTAGTCACGAATGTTCACTTCTCCTCACTACATATGTGTAATCATAGAGTCATTGTTTACTGATTATACGTTCTGTCCCACCATAACTAGTTACTTCTTGGTGTTTCTTCTCTTTACACTTATGCCGACTAGTTTTTCTAAAATACTTCACATTGGTTCTTATTGATGATGCTACCTACTTCCTGATAATGCTTCTCATTATCTTATCTTCACACTATCCCTTACTTCACTACCTCTGCTTGTTGATCTCTACTCGATAATTGAATCTCTCAACTATTATTAATTTTTTGAATTATTCTTTCATTACTTCATTAATTAAATCTTTGATTTTTTTATAGCAAGAAATTACTTTTATTGAACATATTATTATATTTATGAAAAATTATTGCATAACATTATTTATGTTTCGTTAATTAAATTACTAGCATTTACACATAATACATGCATACATGATATACAAATCATTGGCGCTCAAGTTTGCACTTTGGGCATTGATGGAAAAAAGAATTATTGCGCATCACGTTGAGCTTAGCACTTTAAGAACATTGCCCCATCATCCATTATCAGCTAAGAACCACCCATCATTATTAATAAGTTGTGCGCAACTATAAAAAGAGACCATGCCCAGCTTCATACAAATATAATGATAGAAAGCGAGAGAAGAGATCAAACAGAGAACAAAGAGATGGGTGGTGGTGTGTGATAACTGACAATCACGATGCTTATATGCGGGCACTGGGTGATGTCAAGATAGCAACAATTGGGTCTGCAAAGGCACAACATTTGCGATTTATCATAGCAAAAAAGACAAAAAAAACAAACAGACCAAGTTGTGCAAAGCTAATTTAATTATTGGCAATTCAGATTCAGTTTACAATAAAAATTTGACTCTTAACCAGTCATGATGGAGAAGAAAAATTTATGTAGCCGATCCTACGTAATGGAATAAAGATTTGTTGTTGTCGTTATTGTTGTTCAGATTCAGGCTACCATAATCCAGGTCAATTATTTTGAAACCAAGGATTGACAACTATTATACAAAATATATTGACAAAGCTCAAATTACAAACAATTAAAATTAATGAACTCGTAAGGGTGAATTCTTCTACTCTGACTAGTGGGTTTATAACCTTCCAAGAGTTTTATAAACTTCCATTATAACCTCCATAATTCAATTTGGATTCATGACAGGTAGGCCCCGTAGGTCTAATATGGAAGCTATACATTTATTGAGAGGTTTGATGGAGAAGTATAGAGAGAATAAGGAGGATCTACATATGATTTTTATTGATTTAGATAAAACATATGATAAAGTTCGAACATAAGTGCTCTAAAACTTCTACATAAGAAAGGGGTTAATAATGGTTATATTCAAGTCATTAAGGATATGTATGCAAGAGTTGTCACGTGTGTTCAAACACAAGGTAGTTTGACCAAGTATTTTCCCATTTCAGTTGGATTGCATCAAGGATCAACCTTCAGCCGGTATATTTTTGCTTTAGTCATGGATGTTCTCACTAGACATTTGCAAGGGGTTGTACCCTGGTGTATGCTTTTTGATGATGATATTCTTCTTGTTGATAAGACTAGAGAGGGAGTTGATGGTAAAGTTGAATTTAGAAAGGCATTCGTTCGAATAGAACTAAAATTGAATATATGGAGTGTAATTTTAGTAATAATAGATTTAATAGAGGGATTGTGACTTTGGGCGATCAAGTCATTAATAAGAGTACATGTTTTAGATATCTTGGGTCTATTGTTCAGAGTGATGGTGAAATAGATGTGGATATTTTTAGTAGAATTCAAGTTGGATGGTTGAAGTGGAGGAATGCATCGGGTTTGTTGTGTGATAGAAAAGTCCCTCTCAAACTTAACGGAAAATTCTATAAGATGGTAGTGAGACCTGCAATGCTTTATGGTGCAAAATGTTGGCCATTAAAAGAGAAGCATAATATTAAGTCAAGTGTTATAGAGATGAGGATGCACAGGTAGATGAGTTGCTTTACTATTGGAGACAAGATACAAAATGAGCATATACGTGAAAAGGTTGGAGTAACTCCGATGAAAGATAAGATTAGACAGAGTCGTCTTACATGGTTTGGTCACATAAAACGGCAGCCTTCGGATGACCCGGTTATGAAAGTAAATGTATTAGATTTTACTTATGTTAAGACAGGCAGAGGTAGACCTAAAAAGACTTGGTTAAAAAATATAGAAATGACATTTCTTTATTAAATTTAGATGAGAATTTTACTCTTAAAAAGACACAATGGAGAAAAAGGATTCATGTAGCCGACCCCACATTGGGATAAAGGCATGTTGTTGTTGTTGTTGTTGTTGTACTTCTTCATAAACTAGAAAAAAGGTAAATACAAGATGGCAAAATTTTTGAAAAAGATACCCATATTAAGCAAAGTGTTTACAAGATCAAATTTTACTAAGTATTCAAATGAAGAATAATTTGTGTTTTTTTCCAGATTAATGGCCAATACAACTTGGTTACTCTATTATTTTTGCTTTATAGACGTACCAATAATATGATAGGCGCCAAGCAAAGGAAAATGTAATTGAGAATATTCATTCAGAAATCTTAAAATAATTAAGAACAATAACTTTTTCCCAGGAAAAGTTTATTTTTAGCTACTTATCTCTAGAATCTAAACACTCACCTGGTAGTTCGCATCTGCAAATCTTTTGGTTAGTTCCAACAAGGAATCAAGCAGTTCATCCCTCTTCCTCGAGTATTCTTGCACCAAACCCCTATGCTCTTCCCCGCATTCAATTCTTGCAGTGATAGAGCAAGTATATGCCTCCAGTAAGATGTCAGTTAGTACCTCTAACTGGGACCACAGATCTGGTTTCCTTGAGCTGTCAATTAAAGCTGATTCTTTAAACAGTTTCATAATGAAAGATGCTATACACCATAAACCTGCCCTGACCACGGGCTGGCAATTCCAAGGTATCAATCCTTCAGGAGAAGGATACCAGGTCTGGTTTTCTATTCTATATTGCATGGCAGCCTGAATTAAAATTGAACAGGCATTTGATATTTCATAAGCCCGTTGCATCTGAATATTATATGGTTGATCTTCACCAGTTATATAAGTAATGTGATGGGAAAGGCAATCAAAAAATTCTTCTATATCAGAAACTTTGCTGTAAAATACTTCAGCATTATCTCTATCCATAAGCATTACCGTATTTCTACGAGCTTTATCTCCAACTAATTGAATAAGGTCCCACAGAGAACCACCCAGCCGATTCTCTGATTGAGAAGGCAGAGTATCAGCGTTGTTTGAGCGGTTTTGGCTAATCATGTTCTGTAACTCCCTCAGTTGGATTATGCTGGAAAGTTTTTCACCATGTTCCATGATGGTCAGCAAAGCATGCCCTGCCGAATGAAATTGACAGTACAGAAATTAAAGTAAAGAAAGCTGTGCCATCCCAGAAAGGTCAATATAAACACACGAGGAATTCTAATTCACTGCAGTAGTGCGCGTGAATGAGATCCCGGAAAAGTAAATAGACAGAGGGAATTATAACTCACTGTAATACATGAAAAGAATAGGCTAAAACAAAATTTCAGCACTGCAACAAGTACACCTTTCAACTTTAGAAAGTTTAACATGTTAACAAATACAAACTCCTGCAAGGCCCACGCACCTAACTTCATCTGAATATTACATGGCAGGATTTGACAACTCCAGCTGTGTAATGTTTTTATTAACTAGTTTTTCTTATGGATTGATGGTCATAACACTCTCCTCACGCAGAGGACAATTTGTTTTCTACTCATAAAATTGAAAATGCTGATATCTGAGGTAAAATCCAAGAATCAATCTTCTATGATTTCACTTGCTAATACTCCGTACCAATCAAAGTTCAGTTATGGATATCAAACCTGGAATATAGTACTATAAATT
Organism: Dendrobium huoshanense; assembly: GCA_016618105.1. Classification (NCBI taxonomy): domain Eukaryota; kingdom Viridiplantae; phylum Streptophyta; class Magnoliopsida; order Asparagales; family Orchidaceae; genus Dendrobium; species Dendrobium huoshanense. Next base: position 30,092,286 of record CM028349.1, on the reverse strand, counting down.
CCATTAACAAAATGCAGCGTGAGTGACAGATAAAGAGGAATAGATGATTGAATCTAATAGATTTCATGTGTTAAGTGTAAATCATTAACTAAATTTTAAGCAAATATAACAAAATTGCATGGTTATAATAGGTCAGCTTTACGACATTTTCTCAAAAACAATAGAAGTCAGCTTAAAGGTACATTTTTCTTGTTGATTATAGGACTTCTCCGCTTCTCCATATGTACTTACATGCGTAACCTACAAATTTAGCTTACGCAATTAACTTTAAAGTGCTTTAATTTCTGGTCATAAATGTTAAAACAGTTTCCAAAACTGAAAGGGACAATTTCTAATCTTCCATTGACTGAAAATATTGACTATAAATAGGCATACATGACAAAGATAACAAAAAAGAAAATACAGAGATGAATATCATCAATTAAAAAAATGCATAATGTAATGCAAACATATCTCACCAATCTAATACTTTTCAGATATAACACATTCGAGTCAAGTTAATTTCCTACAATAGAACTCTCTCTCGAGTTGGAGCATGCATATCCATAAATTTTAGTTTGTTATAAAATTGAAAAGAACGAAGAGGTCCCACAGCTTTGTTAGAGTGATGATCTTCTTTGATAAGACAGCATCTCTAGTAGTGTCAATCAACTTTAAATTGTTTCATTCTATCATGGAAGATAAGATTGCATTTAATGTAGATAGTTGCCTGATTATAATAATGAAGGATCATGAAAGTGAAACAATATGATAATCGAGCAACTATAGGAAAATCAATTCTTCAACTGGATTTTTATAATCAATTTGTGGTTCGAATGTGTCATTGCTATATATTAAGCTTGAGCACTTGATCTAGCTACAAATGTTTTCTTCTAACACACAAGATACAAGGTTTCCAGTTTCCACCCACAAAGATAAAATATCCAAAAGTAGATTTTCGATCCTGAACCGGTAAAGCATATTCTGCATCAGAAAAGGCCTAAATTCTTAAATAATTATATTTTTGACAAACAAGGGTTTTCTATGAAGATTTTTTAATACAACAACATCAAGTCATTATCCCACTACGTGGGGTCAACTACATGAATCTTTTTTCTCCATTGTCCATGTTAAGAGTCAAATTTTCATTTAAATCTAATAAAAAATAATAATTTCTAATATTTTCTAACCTCTACCTTCCTTAACATAGGTCAAATCTAATGCATCTACTCTCCTAACCAGGTCATCAGAAGTCCAGCATTTTATGCAACCAAACCATCTAAGGTGAATCTCTCTAATCATATCTTCAGTGGAGCTGCTCCAACCTTTTCACCTATATACCCATTTGACATTACATCTCTAAGAGTGAAGCCACTCTCTAAGAGATTTTTTAATATATCCTAAAATTATTAGGATAGCTACACAATATATATTAGGTTTTGCATATGTTGATTGACCACACAATATATGTAAGATGGCGTAACAGCTATATAAATTTGCCAACAAGACATCAATAATGAGAGGGATCTTTATAGCTTTCAACAGCCTTAGATGATTGCAGAGTCTCCACTAGAGCAGGCTTAAATCCAAAAACAATTTCTTCAAGAACTACACATTTTTTGTTTATGAGAAAGAAATACATTATTTTCTCTACAATTTGATACCAAGAAATGTTTCTGATATCCTAGATCTTACGTGATAAATATCTCCATCAAAGACTGCTTCACCTTAGTAAAGCTAGAAATATGAGATACCATAAACATATTAGCAAAAATCAAGCCTCTTAAGCCAAACCAAACTTAAGGATACCATAAACATATATCGAGCAATAAAAAGGTCTCTATATAAAATTTTTTGGCTAAAGTTTTATCCTCATAATAAATTATTTAGATCTCTGGTATTCATTTCTTCCTTTGATTTTATTCCTGAGCTAAAAATTTTCACATTTCTTAATGTTTTTTTTTTGTTACTTATCCTGCTTCGAGTTTTTTTTCAGAAATTGGTTTTCAATTAGGGGAGGAGATGGCTGAATGTTTGCAGAATAAAGACTTTGAAGATTGCTTTTTGATGGCTTTAGTGCCTTTATTTTGTTGTGTGTTTTTCTATGTATCTAGAAAGAGACTTAGGGCTATAATTCTTATTTTTTCTGTATTTTTCTTTTCTATTTTTATTTTCTTTTTTCTTTTAGTTGAGCCTCTAGTCCTTTTAAGGACTCTTTGTAATCGCTTATTTTTAATAAACGCGTAAGCCCCATAGTGGGTTTTAACCAAAAAAAAAAAAGGAGGTCTCTATATACATTGCTTCAAGAAGAACCTCATAAAAGAAAGCATTATTAGCATCTATTCATATCATAGACCATCGTTGATTAATGACAACAGAAAGAAATTGAATAGAGTTAAAACAAGCAACAAGGAAAAAATCTCAAAATAATCAATATAATGAATTTAGTTGTTACTTTTGTCACCATTCAAGCCGTGTAGTGATAAATAGATTGAACTTAGCAGTTAAGATTTATCAACTAGAAATAGTTTAATCCCAAAAGGATGTTTAAATAATTCTCAGATATGGCAATCAAGAAGTTCACCCATTTTATTGTCCATAGCTTTGCTTCCAATTGGGGTAATAAGGCCTCCTGGGAATAAAGACAATGAAAAGTAATAAAAAAAATAAATGAAAATAAGAGAGATGATCAGAGGACAAGAAAGACTATAGTGGATGAGAAGTGAGAATCATCAGCAGCCCTTAGGGGACTCGGTAAAATATTAATTCATTATGTGAGAAGATGAATTAAGGGATTAATTAGGAATGATTTTCTAATTGAAATTCAAATTGGAGAGGAAAATATATTGGGGTGGGGGGGGTGTCTGATTCAGGATTAATCAGGAAGGATTTACTGATTGAAATTCAAATTGGAGAGAGAAATATATTAGAAAGAGGGGCTGATTTAGGTGGGAATGAGGAGAAGCTTATTTAAGACTAAGTTTATGGTATATTTTGTTATGCGGATTTTGATTTGGTTTTGATATAACTTTTTCTTTGAGGGCTTCCTAGCGGCATCTAGGTTGTTTAGGAGAGCCGATCTACCCCTCGAATTGTAGATCACATATATATTTCCTTCAAACTGAAGTTATGATCCACAATCAACCATTATTATTAGTATTTCTACAGTTCTTATATTATTCGTTTGCTGCTTTTGTCTCCAAGACGTATCAAATTTGTATAAAAGCGGTGTCCTGGACAAAAATCTTCGATCTCCTCGCATATTTATGCTGCATATCTCCTCTACTTCGCTGATTTTTGCAGTTTGAATATTTTAGTTGTTGTTTTTTGCTGATTTTTGCGGTTTGGGACATAAATAAGTGAATGGCAGCAAAGAAGGTGGAGGAGTTGGAATGCGAGATGGAACCATTCAAAACCAGCGTGGAAGAGAAGCTCTACCATGGAAGAAAGGTTTTCATTTATGAAAAAATATATGGAAAACCAATTTGGAGGGGTGTAGTAGATGTTAAGAAGGATCTTGAAGATGCAAAAAAAAACTCTACCGATGGTTCCAATGGCTAACCTCAATCTAGATTCGATCGGGATTCCCTTGACCACAACCAAGGGAAAAAAGAGTCGAACATGAAGAGTTTAATGATGAGAGTTTCTTTCACCAAGAACCACCTCCTAGGGCTCCCATAAGGGGTGGAATAGGATCTTCGGATGGGGGGACAACAGTAAAGGAGTCTAGTAGCATAAGCGGTGGGATTTCATAAATTATGTTTATGTTAATTATGAAGGTTCTATTTATTTAAAAAGGTTTCCTAAATTATATTTATGCTGAATAATGAAGGTTCTAATTGTGTTACTTTATTCTAGGGCTATTTAAGATGGAGTTTGTCTATGGTTTTGCGATGATATTGCTGAGTTTATTTTCCTAGTGTTTGTGGTGAGTTCCTAACAACGTCTAGGGTTTCTGGGAGAGCTGATCTACCTCTCGAATAGTAGATCAATTATATATTTCTTTATTATTGGAGGAGAAATAAGAAAATTAACCCTATCTTTGTGTTCATATGTTGTTCTTCTCTTTTATTTGTTGTTTTTACTTCCAAAGCTATCAAATTGGTATCAAAACACTTTTTTGGGACTTATGGCACTGAGCAAAGAAGGTGGAGGCATTGGAAAGTAAGATGGAGCAAATCAAATCCGACATGGAGAAGAGGTTTTCATCCATGGAAGGAAGGCTTTCTAACTTGGAAGGCATGATAAGAAAATTGATTGAGATGCAATCAAAGGCTTAGCCTGCTATTCCTAGGGCTAAATCAAAGGGAAAGAAAATTCTAGAGGAGATGATGAGGAAGCTCTTAGAGATGCAATCATAAACTCCACTAGTGGTTCCGATGGCTAACCCTAATCAAGATTTGACTGGAATTGCCTTGGCTGAATCGAAGGGAAAGGAGATCGGAGAGGAGTTCGACGAGAAGAGTTTCTTCCATCAAGAGCCACCTCCTAGGGCTCCGATAAGGGGCGGATTAAGGTTTTCGGGTGAGAGGACAACGAGGAATTTTTTTGGTGTAGGTGGTAGGGTAGCCAACTACTATGGGAGGCATTTCGAGTAAAGGGTGTGGGTCATCGGAGGAGGGGGTCAAGAGCCACCTCATTGGGCTTCGATTAGGGGCAGAATAAGTTTTCGGATGGGGGGTGGCAGGAAGGGAGTTTGATGGTGAAGGTAGTGGGGTGGTCGACCACTATGGGAGGACTTTTGGGGCAAGAGGAGTGGACGACCAGAGAAAGAGGGGGTCGGGCTGTATGAGGATTGGGTCATGTGAGGCGGAGGGACGAAAGGTGGGATTCCCACCGTCGATACACGGGGGAAACATGGAGGGATAACGACAACTTATTACAATGGAGGAAGAAGCTATGGGGAGGTGGAGAGTCACTGCATCCCAGTTTCGATGTGAAACTAGCTGAATATCTTGCAGCAAGAGCTACACCTATTCATCTCGGTTCTCAAGAATTTAGTTCATATAGTGGGAGATGGATGTAGACCCACATGTTTTGCCCATTCCTAGATAGTTCATGACTTTTATGCAATCCAGATATCCCAGAGAGCTCTTTTACAACTTACATCGAGATAATGTCACAACCAAGTCTGTTATGCATAACTGCATCATACATTTTATTCCCCTTAAAAAAAGTTGTCAAATTATTCTCAGCATCATGGGTTAATTATTCAGAAGGTACTTATCAAGTGAAAGGATTTGCCAGAGCTCAAAGCCACATGGGAACCTTACAAGCTGATCAAGAGATAGTTTTCATCCTTCCACCTTGAGGATAAAGTGCATTTTTAGAGAGAGACTATTTATACCTTTTTTTTTTTTTTTGAGCTATTTAGAAAGGTTCCTAATCAAGAGGAGTTGTTTAGGAAAGTTTCTAATTAAGAAAAATTATTTATGAAGGCTTTTAATCAAGGGTGAAGTTGTTTAGGAAAGTTTTCTAATTGTATTTATGCTATTTAGAAAATGTTTAATTATTTAAGAAGGTTTCCTAAAATATATTTAATTGTTTAGGAAAGCTACCTAATTCATGTTTAATTATTTATGAAGTTTTTCTAAATCATATTTAATTATTTAGGAATAAATCATGTTTAATAATTTAGGAAGGTTTCCTAAATTATGTTTATGTTGATTATGAAAGTTCTATTTATTTAGAAAGGTTTCCTAAATTATATTTATGCATATTAAGAAAGGTTATAATTGTGTTATTGTGTTCTCAGGCTATTTAAGAGGGAGTTTGTCTATGGTTTTGGGAGGATATTGTTGAGTTTATTTTCCTAGTGTTTGTTGTGAGTTCCTAGCGTCATCTAGGGTTCTAGGAGAATCTACCTCTTGAATAGTAGATCAATTATATATTGCTTTATTATTGAAGGAGAAATAAGAAAATCAGCCCTATCTTTGTGTTCCTACATTGTTCTTCTTTTTTATTTGTTGTTTTTACTTCCAAGGCCCATCACAAACATATGGATAAATATAATTCTAAAAAGATAATGCTCTCTCTCTCTCCCTCCCTCCCTCTCTCTCTCTTCGTGTATACTCTTTTAGAATGATAAAGTCCATCCTCTTTTCTCATTTTACAATATCCAGAAATATATTTGAATGGCTAACAATTAAATTTGCTAAAACTCATTGAGAATGTAAAAATAGATTTTAGCAACTTTAAAACATAATCATTCAAATATGTTGATGGATGGTGTAAAATGTGCAAAGAGAATAGATCTTATATATATATATATATATATATATATATATATATATATATATATATATATATATATATATATATGATCGTTTTGCTTCAAGTATTAGGATACTATGGCACAACAGTTTTCTTCATTTTTTCAATTAGGTGTCCAAATTTTTCATTAACCTAAAGCCAAAAAATAACTTCTATACCCATGACACAATTCCACACTAAGAAAAAAGCCAAAAGACGGCGCCAGTATCTTACTTTGCTTGAGAGAAAGTTCATCGTGACACCTGGACAGAGCAAGAAAATGAAGGTATTTTTGATGTTTTTGCTGTTTATCTAACAAAAGGGACGACACAATAGCTGATGCCACAAGTTCAGCTCCTCTAGTTGTAGTCCAATGTTTAGCCAGTGTATCCACAATGGATTTGCTCATGCGAGCAAAAACATTTGTTTCACCTTCTTTTTCAAATGCTCCTTTAAAACTAAGCTTCTCAAATGCACCTTCAACTTCAGTAGATATCATGAAATCACAAAAAAGACGGCTAAGTAAAACTTCCGCTTCTTCATCTTGGGCAGTTCTCTGCACAATACTGGTTATCACCGATCTTGGTCTGTCTCCAGAACTCCAAGCTTCAGAACTAGCTCTTCTAGGAGCCATATTTCCGCCAAAAGCCTGAATTCTTTTTTCTTCTTGTGTGATTCCTTCATTGCAGCTCCCTTTGCGTGATAGACTTCGCTCTGGAGGTTCAACTCCACCAAGTAAAACTGCCTTCTCAGGTATAGCCCACACTCCGACTTTTTCAGTCAGAACAACCCATGCCCCTTCTTCATCATCCTCAGCAGAAGGGAAAACAGAAGCATCTAGAACCTTTCCTGCATCATATGGTAAATCAAACTGATAAAGCCGTATGGAACCTCTAAGATAATTGGTCACAGTTGCAGTCCCATCCCCAGATAATATAATTGCAGAACCAGAAGGCTTGCCTCCAACACGAAGCCTCATAGAAAACAAGAACTCTTCATCCTCCACTCTTGCCTTAGGAATTATAACCTGAAGAGGTGCTTTCTTCTCCAAAACCCTTGCACTCATTGCAGCAGAATTCTCTGTGTTGATGTTCTTTCCAGCTTTGCATATCATTGTTAGGAGAGAATACTGAGTATAGCTTGAACCGCCTAGCCGATCCTTGCAAAATGTTGCCACGAGAATACTAATTTCCTTACCACGCTCATCCACCTGCATGTCCAAAAGCCAGATGTGCTTTTGCCCAGCCAGATCCTTCTTAATGCCCAGATCGCCATCATTACCAACAATCTCGTTCACCCATAGTTTTGTTACATTTACCTCAGGTGTGAGCATGACATTCCAATACTGAATTTCACGGTCTGTCAACAAAAAGAATTGCCAACCAGATTTTTCTGAGCATGCATGTGGCTGAAGATGCCAGTTGAGTGATCTTGCATACCTTTTATTTGTCTGAGAATGACTAACACAACCAGCACCAAATATGTCATGAGGGATCTTTTTCCTATAAATTCCAGATGGAGTAAAATAGAAATGCCACAACTTGCCACTAGATTGGCAAGCTATTGCAATGCACTCTTTAGAACTGCCAGAAACTGGGGCGGCAATAATAGAGTTAATATGATGGTGTTCAGACAGGTGAACGCTTCCAACCAAACAAATTTCTTGGTGCTCGTTGGCATCTTTTCTCCCTTCATTATGAAAATTGGTTTCACTGACATCCAAGGGAGTTGGAAGGCTAAAAACTGGCATGTTTCTACTTTCCGCGAAAATATCAGGCCAATATACAAGAGCTTGAGTCTTCATATGGCAGATGATAACACCAGCGGAATTGCAGTGTCGTAACACCTTCTCAGTCTTTGCAGAAACAACATCCCATCTAACTATGCAGACCATCCAGTGATTAAAATGCTTTCCTTTCCTGTTTCCATCACTTATTTCTAAGACAGAGGAAGGTATTTCAAGAATTACACATTTATTTGAAAGAGAGGCTGATAAATAGCTCCATATATAAAGCTTATTTCCGCATATTATCCAACAAAGTCCTGTTCCCTTATCCATGCCACCTGTGAACAACTTATCACCTACGCTCATACAAAAGTAAACAAAAACAAAGGCTCAATACATGGAGATAATCAGTAGAAATATCCCCACAGACCTTCTACGAAGTCATCTTAAAGCCCAACCCTGACAAAATACATACCTGATGAAACCTCATGCAGCAGTTCCTCTTGTGCATCACGAAGATGACAAGGAAAGTCCCCGACATAAACTGGTTTCGTTTGATCAACATCAGTTCCCTTCTCTAAATCCTTTGTAGTCGGAATTCTGATGACAGAAACGAAGGATTTTACCATTTCTCAGATCTGAACCTAAAACGGTTAAATAAATTTTCCATTTAATTAGTGAGTGTTGCATTCATCAGCATTTTTATTATTTCTTCCTGTACAGAATGTTAAATGTCATATTATCTGCTATGGATTTTTTTCAAATAATAAAGAGAGCTATGTTTCCCTTAGATTAGTATCATCATAGTCTCATAGATGCTCCAGATTCCTTCAAGTATCAGTGTATCACCCACAGTATGAAATGATAATCATATAAGAAAATTAATCAGAGATATTAAATTCAATGAAAGGAAGAATATAAAAATATAAATCTATAAATCATGATCAGCATCATTAGCATTGTCACAATTCCCAACTATTTGGCTTAGCTTTAAGCCCAATATGAAATGAGATATACTGCCAACCAACCAATAAATAAACTTCAAAAATTAATATATAATGATAAATCAACGTAGATGGATAGATTTTCTAAAGAAGCGGTATATTTTTCAGGATCAAATATCACAAGCTATGTCAAAACAATTAGATGAACAATTCGGTGGATATACATCCTTTCCCTTTTATGGAAGACATCAAAACCTCTTTCAGTACAAGATTAATTAAGATAATGCATATAATTTACCCATCCATGAGATCTTCAGTACAATTTGTTTCATTAAGATTCTGTCTTAGCTGGAGCCTGATTATGCCTGTTCATTCGTATTTACAAGCTAAAAAAAATTGCACACTAGTGGACAAAATCAATAATTGCAGCTAAAATAATGGCTACAAATTACTTAAAATGGTCATGAATCGTGATATGCCCAAACAAAAAAATAGCCTAACAACAACTTTAATGAAACACAAGCAGTCGGGGTGAAAAAATAGCATAGCTAAAACTGTCAAAAACACAAAGAATCAACCAAATAAACAGTTTCCTAGATCGTCTTTCCACATCTGGACTTGGAACATTTTCAGTGACGTCATTAGTAAGATTGGCAATCATATTGGGGTGGATGCACGAAATGCTGTAAGAATCCGATTGGATTATATATATGCTAGAGTTTGCATTGAAAGCCTTCCATCACCTGTGTTGCCATACTCTAGCCTGATCTTCCATCACATGCGTTGCCATAATCTAACCTAATCTCATTTGGAGACTCTCCTTTAAGGCCATCAGAGAGTTTGTTGCTCATTTTGGTCTATTGATACTTATTGTCTTCTTAAAATGAAAATCAGAAAGGAAGAAATTCATGGCACAATAACAACAACATTAAGTCTTTATCCCACAACATAAGGTCGGGCTACAAAATACAAAATAAATGAGAAAAAGATCGTTCTAGCAAACAAAAACTATCAGGGAGGAATGATCGTCATTAGGTGGAATGAATCTAACAAGCTCAAGACCAGGTAGTTATTCTGCAGCGACCAAATTATTCACAACTGTTAACGATCAGAATTCGGAATTTATGTTCTCTTGCGTATAAGATTCCAATGATTCTTGTAAGCGTAGAAGGTTATGGGAGGATATAATAGACATCTCTTAAAATTAAAGTATTCCTTGCATAATGCTTGGAATTTTCAATTGCTATATATTCAATTCTAAAAAATTGTGGAGGGGATGAGAAGTAAACAAATCTCATGGAATTTAACACTGCCTCCAGAGTGTGGGCCTTGATGACATTTTCACAATAGATAACTTCTATACTTGGTCTAACAACCTGAGAATAATCTTATTTATGAGAACCTTGATCAAACACTTTGCAAAATGAGTGGACTGTTAGCTTCCCAAATCTTCATAAAGATTTAATAAATTGATTGGAAACTCGCAAATACCATTCAATTCAGCATCGCTTCTACAAAGCTCTCGTTCGAAGATCCTTACACTATAAATTTATGGGCTAATTTCATTTCAAGAGCGGAAAAGATTCTTGCGCAACCTTCTGCATTTTGGTTGGCCCTCATGGGCAAGCATAGGACCAAGAATACACTTGCAAAGCATAATATCCAAACATATGGGATGTGTGTTTTTTGGAATGTTAATATGGAGAACCATGTTCTTTTTTCACCCTAGCACAACTATTCCAACATGTTTTTGGATTATAAACAATTATGATGCTTGTGATTGCTCCAAACAGTCCCTTGAAACATTATTATTATTTTTTGGGGCAAATTCAAAAAGTATGATGAAATGACCTGTGCGGCTGTGCTTAATGATTATGCCTGCACTTTCATATATGGCGTGAAAGAAATCAAAAGATCTTTGACAAGAAGAGCATGCCTATACAAGATCTAGCAAAAAGCTTTGACTACCATACTACTCTTAACAGTGACCCACCATCACTGTTTTAGGTTATTTTTATCAATTTGTGAGGACTCACTTGTATTTTTTTTTTTATGGATCATTGCCTAACTAGTTTCTCCCCCTCTTTGTTCTTACATACCTTTTACTTCTCTGCTTGGATAAAGTTTTTGACTGATGTAATTTCTCTTTGTATGTTTGGCAATAAATTGCACTGGTAGTTGTCGCCCTTTTTTTTCTTTGATATATTGGGATTGGCTCTTACTTTTATGCAAAAAAATATATATGAGTGATCAAAATCTAATCTTCCGATGGATCATATTGCCAACATAAACCTACTCTACATTAAAGGCCAATTGCTTCAATCCAAGCATTTGAAAGTAATTGAAACTGAGTTTTTAAGGTGAGTTTCATTGATCTCTATTTGTTATGCAGAAATTTACTTCTTACAAACTCACTCACTTTTTCTGTTTGTTTAAGCTACAATGAGTTTCTTTTTTGCCCACCCTAAATTAATTTTATATAATTTTTAATAGTATGAAGAAAATCATGTTCTTTCAAAGCTTTCTCTGGCGACACTCTCCCGCGGAGCTAGAGCATCATCCGTTCGGCTCCGCCTGGGCTTCTCCGCCTTTGTCGTCTCTCTGGATTAAGGAAAGTTTTCCTTTTTTCCTTTGATTTTTTTGTACCTTTTGTTTTCAGCTTCATCCCTTTCGGTCATTCGTGGCCTGTATGGCAGCGAATCGGTTCTTGGATCCTGATTTTTTTTAATGGATCCAAGAAGTCGTGTTCTTTCTTGGATGCTTTACTGGTTCTGCCTCTGATGTTTGTTTTCCGGAGATCAAAACGACTACCTTTCGGGTTTACCATATGTGTGGATCTCAGAGGAGGAGATCATTTCGCTAGTGGCACCCTTATAGTATGTCTTAGTTGGTTTTTTTCCTTCTGGTCGCCCTAGCTTAAGGTTTTTTTTCAACCTTAAGCTCATGGTTGATTTATCGATAACCTTGCTTGATTTCTCCCATGTGCTGATTAAATTGATGAGTGATATGGATTATAGCAGGGTATTCTGCCATAAATCTTACCTTATTTATAATTGCTACATGAAATTAACCAAATGGTCTCCCTCCCTTGATATCAATGTTGAATCCTCTGTTATTCTCATTTGGATTTCATTCCCCAATTTACGGCCTCGTCCTCGAATTATTCACGCTTCAGGCTCGTTGTTTGGCCACCCGTTAAAAGTTGACAACGCCACCTCTGTTGGTTCTCGGCCTTCTCTTGCACGTGTCTTGGTAGAACTTGACATCACTAAAAAGTATCCGAAAAAAGTATGGCTCGGTCCTGATAAGTTTGGATACATCCAGAGTGTTGAGATGTAGGCTTTCCCTCCCTTTTGTGATGAATGTAAAGCTCTTAGGCATGTGAGGGGGAGAGTGTCGAACCCTGTCCTCTATCCTGGTAAATGGTCCTACTATTTCTGCTAATCCTCTTAAGACTGTTGGGAATGAAACTAGTGTTGTGGAAAATGTTGTTGTTGATGGAAATGTTGGTATTGTTTCTTCTAATCATTTGTGTCATATTACGTCTTCTAATGAGGTCCTCATTAGTGCGGGTAATGGAGTGGTTTTTAATCTTGGGGTGGAGGCAGCTGGGGCTGTTGTTCACTCCATTGATGTTGGTCTTGTGGAGCCTCCCTTGGTTATTTTTGATGGTGGGTCTCCCATTGTTCCAGTGGTTCTGGAGGCTGATGCACATGTTCCGGAGGATGTTTGTAATGTTAATTTTGATGATCATGAGGATGGTGAGGGTGTTGCTGCTGGTGTGAAGGATTATTTTGCTCCTGTTTCATTTCAAGACAATTTAGAAGTGGATAACATGGGTGTGTGTAATGTTAACACGGTGGTTTCGAATGATTCAACAGGTGATTTGGTTGTTTCCTCAGATGAACCATCTTTATCTACTCCTTATCCATCTTTGTTGGAAGGATTTGTGCTAATGGTTGAAGTTTCGGTTACTGTCATTTCTAATAAGGATATGAAAGCGCAATTAGTGGTGAATTTGAATGATAATATGATGAGGACATTGTCAGCAATTTCGACACGTGTACCATCGGAAACGCCGGAGATTGACGGCCACGATCAGGAATTTATATTTTGAGTCATTTTATGTAGTAGTTTATTTTATTTTTCAGTTTTTACTGTTTTACTCTTATGGGTGGTCATTTGATATTGTAGCCCCGAGGGCATTTATGTCTTTTAATTTTTGTTTCATTTTGGCCTCTTTATTGGAGGCCTCATGCATTGTACTAGGGGATGATTATTGATGAATGAAAATTTTTTCTTGTTGATCTCTTTGTGAGTTCTAAAATTTCCCTAGATCTCTTTGTGAGTACTTGAGGAGAGGGTATCGTGGATCTCTTTGTGAGTTTTAGTGGATGTGGTGTTAAGGTTAGTGGCTTTACAATTTCCTTTTCGCCTACGCCAATTTCTTTCTTCTTCCCTTTCGAGAAATCCTCACCCCACCAACTTCTTGGAGAACCCGAGCCCCTCCCTCCTTGCCGCCGGCCTCCTTGGGATACCCAAGACACCGGCCACCTTCCCACCCGCCGGCCGGTCATCTAGTCACCGGCCTTCCATCATCCACCCGTCGGCCCTCTTTTCCCCTAGCCTCCCTATTTGAAATTCAAATTTCAAATTCGTTCCATTTAGGGAAATCCAAATTATGAAAGTTTCTATATTGAATCCAATTATAAAATAAATCAAATTGGATTTATTTTCCTTCTTTCCTAATAATCACTACCTATTTGGAAACTTCTCTACCTCCTTCCCCACTCCCCTATCTCATGCATGATGTCGCCGACCCCTTATTGGGCTTCCCCCATTGAATGCTCAATTACTCCTCCACCTTATTTGAAATTCAAAATTGATTTCAAATATTCTCCCTCCAATTTCACTTGAGCCGAAATTAATTTCAGTTTTCCCCCTCTCTCTCTCTCTCTCTCCACTTTGCCACCTAAGCAACATTTAATCCCTCCTTAAATCCCCTAATAACCGCCGGCCCCATTAATCACTTAATTGGGTTGATTTGAATTTCAATCTGGCTCTCCCTCTCTAATAAAAATCTGAAATTTAGACTTCAGATTTTCCCTCTCACCTTCTCCCCCCAAACCACTTGGCTCAACCCAAAAGATACCTTAACCCTAGTCGCCCCTCACCCTCCCAAGTCTTCCCCATCATCCTCTCCCTTCCTCCTCACAAATCTCAAGCTTGTTCTTCTCCAACCGCCACCACCACTACGCATGGCCGATCTGAAAGCCGACCATGGCTTCTTATATGATGATCAAGGACGAACAAACATTGTCGAATCTCCTTCTTCGACGTGAACCTAGACGTGAATGCTTCCGTGGAGGATTACTGACATTGCATCCTGTTTACACTGGTACCTTCCATTGAGAAGCACATTCTTCCCGGACGTTGGATGCTCGCTAGTCATCCTGTGGATTCCCCGTTGTCGGCTACTTCCCCAACAGACTAAACTTTGGGCACCATTTGTCTCTTCGTGGCATTGCTCGGTTTGCTCTCAATCTTCCTCCATTAAAGCCCCACCATCAAGAGCGTGAGTGAGGGACCCAAGGTGAAGAGTTCTAATTGTTAGTCGTGGGTTATTGTTTTGCCATAACATTACTCTCTCTCTCTATTTTTATGTTGTTAAATTGATAGTATCCCATTAATCTAGTTGTAACCGCATGCCTTACAGAATTTCGACTTGATAATTATGAAAGTCTAACTTGGATAAGCATTAATTCTATAAATAGCAAAGTTTTAATAATCTTATATTAAAATCTCCATGTTTCCATGCATATGTTTCACATCATAATAGAGTGGATCATTCTGATTGGTTGGAGGAGTTGGAGGTGCACAATGAGTCTAATGCGATGTTTAATTTGAAGGCGAATCACATTGTTGAGAAGGCTTTTTCCATTGGGGGTGGCAAGCGACGTAGGCGTAAATCTAATTAGAAGTAATTGATGTTTTTGTACAGTGGTTTGGTCTTTTTTTTAATGGGTGTGGACCCTCTTTGGTGCGATGTTATGTGTTCTTCTTTTTGGGAGCTAATCTATTTGGCATGTTTTTATTTGTTTATATGGTCACCGATTGCTGCTGGGGTTTTGGATTTTGATTGGATGGGTGGTAAGGTTTTGTGGTCATACTATAATTTGGCTGGTTTCTTGCACGCCTGGCTTGTCTTGGCAACCTTGGTGGTTATCTGGTTGGTATTGGGACTTCTTGTTGTATTTTTTGCCTCCAATGGATGGTCCAAGCTTCGCAACTGAGTGGAGTTTATGAGTCCGATGGGCTTCTATCCTCCTTTTGCTATCTTCCATTTTGTATTTATTTTTATTTTCTGATTATTTGATAATCTGTAGCTTGTTGTAGTATTTTTAGCTTTGTGGTTGCGTGTCTTGGCCTTTTTGGCTTATGTTGTACTATCATTTTCATTGACGGAATAAAATAATATTCTCACAAATTCTGCAATTAACTTTATATCATTATATTATCTATCTTTAAATTAAAAAACGAAGGTTTTCAATGCACATCGTGCAAAGGACCATTTTAATTTCTAAGCACTTAAAATTTAAACTCAATTTTCACATATATGAAGGAGAGTTCCAAAAATAGGAACTCAAGCTGATGTAGGCAAGGGCCATCCCAAAAATCACATTATTACTTTTTGCTTGCAAAAATTTGGGGTCCTTCCCAAATTTTTGCTTGCATCAATTTGGTATCAGAGCTTAAGTTTGTGTCTTCCTAGGTTTGTGTCTTCTTAAGTCTTGTGTCTTTTTAAGTCAAGATGGATAAACAACAAGGGAAAAGCAAGCAAGAGAGTAAGACAAATGATCTTAAAGAAGCTATTCCTCAAAACCAATGGATCTCGCCACAAGAAAATTCTTCAGACACGATACAGTTCGAGCTTCTCAAGATTCAAGAACAAATGCAATTATGTGACAAGAGATTCGAGTCCAAGAAGCGTTCACTACAAGCAGAATTTGAACGAGAAATGAAATCCATCAAACGAAAGTATGATACTCTAATCCAAGAATCTGAAATGTCGGATCTCCAAAATTTTGAAGCTTCCTTATCAGGAGATGAGCCTTTTTAAGTGGGGGAGAATTTGATGTAGGCAAGGGGAGGGGGGGATGGAGGGGGTCAATTCTTCTTGTCCATGGGCTACTTGTTGTTCTCAATTTGGAGATATTTGCTGCTCACGGATTGGGCCTTGGTTGCTTGGTGTTGAGCTCAAAATTCTGGATTCTACTTGAAGTTAGCTCATTAATGATTGAGCTGAAGTTTAGCTCAATGATTGGGATAATAAATGCACTTCTTAGCTCATTACTTCAAAAAGGTATGCTATTATTTCAAGGAGTTTATTATGTAGTGGACTTGTGCCTCTTCCCCTCCCTTTACCTTCTCGATTTTCCCTTGCTGGCTGGTTTTCCGTGACCTGCTACCTTGTCTCCTATGCTGGCTCTTCAGGTCCCTTGCTGGCTAGTTTCCCGTGACCTGTTGCTTTGTCTCTTGTGCTGGCTTTTCGGTCCCTTGCTGGCTAGTTTCCTGTGGATGATTGGGGGGATTTCCGTGGGCTGTTTTTCTGTGCAGAAAATATGATGCTGCCTTGCTGTCGTTTGGCCTTCTAGTTCCTTCTTTTAATTAGGATATTTAACATATTTAAAGATAGATTTTAGGGGCTGTTTAGCTGCCTCTTTTATATATATATATATATATATATATATATATATATATATATATATATATATATATATATATATATATATATATATATATATATATATATATATATATATATATATATATATATATATTGTTTTGGACATAAAAAAGAGAGTTGCTTATGATGAGATTTTTAGAATAGAAACCCTACGGGTTTTGTTGGAAAAGCGTGCGAGCTTGTTCCACCTCTCCTCTTCTTCTCCTCTATGATAGCTTGCGAGCTATGCCTCTCTTCGTCTCAACTTCTAACCTCTTCTTCTCTACATGGTGATCACTCCAAATGTATCCTTCTTCTCGATGAATGCAAGCTTCTTTAGATGTGGTCTTTGTTCATGTTTGTAAGAGTCAGAAGTTGTAGGTGTCTTTCTACTATGATATAAAAGTGTCTTTTTGAAGTATTTTGTATCTTTTTTAGCAATTTATGTAATTTTCTATTATCTGGGAAGCATTAATTTTTGCTTGCATCACAAGCGCTTATAACTTAGTTCTAAAAAATGAGTGCCATTTACTTCCAATCACTTACTTCAAGACACACTAGCCCTGCCTGCAAGGTCTCTGGTTGTTATTCTTATTCATTCGAGGAGCTCCATCAAGGTGTATCATTTTCAATGACATGATGAACAAAACTGCTTCTCATGCAAAAAACTTAATATTCTGCGATATCACATATTTCACACCAGTTTGGATCACATATCAGAAACATCGGCAGCCAACGAATAAACAATAGATAGAAGAAAAGCCTAAGTTCAAATCCAGCATCCCTAATATGCTGGAAAAGAATAACTTCAGGAAACTAAGAAAATGCTTCGGAGAAGAGATTCAAGCGGGGGCCGAACATTACTACCTCACAGCTACGGATGGGCGAGTGGCCCAAGGAGCTGGCGTGCCAGTCGCAGGACGGTTGGGGATTGAAGGGGTCAAAAAAAAGCCGCTGGCCTGCTCCAAAGGAAGAGGCGTCGACGGAGACGAAACAGGTGGAGCCGAAGCTGCATGACCCCATTGATTACGATCTTTCTGCCGAAGTAGTGAAGATTTCCTCGTCGCCGGGGAGAACATGGGTAGACGAGGCGCGGCTTTCGATTGCGCTTATCGTCGGAGTCTCGAGGGTTTTAGGGTTTTAGGCTTTTAGCTTTAAGAGAATGGCAATAACAGGAAACGAACTAAAAAAACAGTTCGGAGATTTAAAGTTTTGACTTCTGACTTCATAATAATCATATTTGAATAAATATGTACGTTAATTTTAAAACTTTTGACATTGCATGTGATTATTAATCAAATATCATCACCATTTATTTTATAATAAATAATTAAAAAATATTTTAAAAAAATTATCTCTATTGTATTAAAATAAATTATAAGCCTAAATCTAAGCAAACAAGTTATGTAAATTTTTATCTTCTTAGCACCTTTTATTATCTCAAGCATAGCCAACAAAGCTTTATTATAGGGGGATTTACATACATACCATCCTATACTACTATATTTATATATTTAACATATAAAATTTTAATATTACATACATAACATCATAAAAATATTTGGTTAGAAAATATTAGAAATGATCTTTCTTTATTATATTTAATTGATAATTTGACTTTTAACAAGACACAATGGTGAAAAAAGATTCATGTAGCTGACCCCACGTAGTGGGACAAAGGTTTGATATTGTTGTTGTTGTTTATATACATACCACTATAGTTCATTTTCATATAAAATATGAGTGGTAGAAATGAAATATATGAGTAACAAAAAGGAAATATGAGTGACATATTTGATATTAAAATAATATAAGGTGGTATGTATATAATATTAAAATTTTGGTGTTAGATATGTAAATAGTATAATATAAAGTGGTGTGTATGTAAATTTTCCTTTATTATAATGCTCTCAATTTTTTAATCATAGTATGTTTAAGATTTGTATTATTATACTTTCGGTTATTTAGGTTCAAAGCATTCATTATCAAGAATTGTAGCCTTGCGAGATATATTTTAAACAATATGAGAAGTTTTAATATGTGTTTCAAGCTTTATTCTCATGCCAAATCCTAAACCATATACCTCTTTAGATATCATATTTATGGTTATAACTACATTCGAATCATGCTAAAAGCTTGTTCAAACTATGATCAAATCTCGCTCAAATTACATAGACTTTGCACTGCTCGAACTACAAAAAGAGCTAGGAAATGAATAAAAATTTTAAACAATTTTGGAGTATTTGATAATATAAGAAATCCCTGCCTTGATAAAATTTTCAAGCACCTAAACTATAGTTCTCTGGAGCCCTAATTCATCAACTACTAGGGTGTCCAACTATGAAGAGAATAGAGCGACTCACATTATGTTCAACATTAGGAAGATGAATTTGCACTGATAATTGGGTTGGAATTTGAAGAAATTTTATTTGAGGAGGAATTCATGGAAATGAGTAGAAGTACAAGGCTTATTATTAATTACTAACATAGATATGAAAACTTTAAGAATGTAATTTTAGAGAAATCATTCAAGTTGTGCACTAAGAGGTGTGATGTGTTGGAAGTTAAATTTATATCATCTTGTAAATAATGTCCAATCCAACTATGATAAGTGTAATACTATTTTTATTTAGATGATGCATAAGTTGAAGATCAAAAAGCATTCTCTTGATGCCCATGGGGTAGCTTAAAATGGTTGATTAAAGATATAATGCACTATGAGGTCACGGTCTTGAACTAAATGTCCTAACCTAGTACACAATCAATAAACATACCATAACCTTATAGCACTTAGCTTATTAAGTCACATTAGAATCGAGGGAAAAAAGTGCAAAATACCTTAAAGTGAGAGCACCAATAGTATTGAGCTAGATAAGCAACAAAGTGCTCACATGCACAATTATTTGTCGGTGTTAATGAATAAACATTATACTTTAATAGTTAATTTATATAAGTTATTATTGTAAAAAACTTTACTTTTTTGTAGGTGGTTATTAAATTAAAATTGGTGCATATAGATGATGAAAAAACTTATATCAATATATTATACATATGCTGTCTCAACATCTTCCAACTAGAGATATAAGGAAAAAAAGTGGTTGCCATATATTTTATGAGTAAGTGTAGTGTTTATATTTAGGAAAAAATAAAAGAAGGATTTGATGAACAACAAGCTACTAGTTAATCTTTGCCAACTCCAATAGTCAGATCAACAATTTCAGTTGTTAGGGAATTGAAGAACAACTAGCTCGTATTACAAAATAATCAACCGAGGTTGTTAAAAATGTTTGGTACTATATTAAATTTTATCATTAGTTTTTATATGGAGAGGTGAAGGAGAATATCCTCGCTACTGACTCACCCATTCATTATGATGTTAGGGATGAGCTGGGACAATAGAAGTAAGATGGCATGAAAATTCTTAACATTGCCTTTGTCATTTGTTTTGAGACTAAATGTGATGTGTTGTAAGATGCGAGATTAAACTATAAGATGACCATAGGACCCCATTGGACTTAATAAAACCAAAATGGACTTAATAAAGCCCACAACAGGAGATCTTTTTGTAATATCTAAGGACTCAATGGAGGAATTTAACCTGCAAATCCTATAGATTTCTCAACCCTCAATTACATTCTTCACTCTCAGAACCATCTAATTCTCAAAAAATAAAATGAAATACATAAATATACATAAACTCCTCTACGGATTTTCATTACATCTAGAATAAAAAAAAATTCAAAATACAACAATTTCAACAAAATACATATATAAATTATAAACTAGCAAAACAATGTGTACCTTGCATACCCAAAACTTATGCTCCCAATTAGAACCAACTTATTGAGCAAGATCATTCCCTTTTCATGAACTATTTTAAATAATAATATAAGTACAATACTCAATAGCCAACCTTCATCCATAATAGTATCCAATTCACAACTTCTAATTTAAATGAGCAAGAACATAGAATTTATAGTTTTATTCTAACTTCTAATAGAACAAGGTTTATACTATATAAAGCATGGAAACAAAATAATTTAAACTCATATGCTACTATGGATGCACAAAATGCAAATGATTCAATGCCTGCTTATAACTCCCTTTTTACTACTTTCCACCTACTTAAGCAAGTGCATAGCATAATTAGAACATAGCTAATTCAATGGTCATAACATAATAGAGTAATATAGAATAATTATATGTTTGCGTTGGGCCGAAGCAGAGAATTTACGGTTCACTTTCATTTTCATAGTAGAACTTTAAAATGCCATGAAATGCATAACAATGTATGTGTAGTGTATAACTAAAAATTTAAAATAAAGTGTTTGAATTGGCTAGTTTTACAAATTTTTTTACAAATTTTAGATACATACTCAAAATATTTCATAATAATACTAAATTTATAGGGACTATATAAAATATTGATTTAACATATTTTGTTAACTGCACAGAGGTTTAGAAGTGGCACACTTATCCAAAATCTTTAGAAATTCAAACATAGTAAATAAACCAGTGTAAATTTGTATTGTTATAGTCAACTTATTCATAGTAGAGTGTAAAGTGTTATGTTAAAAATTACATAGTCATGAAACTTTCCCAAAGCTTAAGAAAAATATTTTTTAAGTATATATTTTTATATACACTTTGGAATTGAAATAAAACATAGAGTGTAGGTTGTCTAAATCACGCCATAAAATTCTCTTAACTAGTTGAACATATGATTTTTATGTTTTTGTCTCCAAACCCTATCCACTTCTTTCTCTCTCCTATTTTTCTTCTTATCTTTTCTAGCAAGGATGGTTGGGATGACCGGTAGTTAGCAAATGAATTATGATGCTTATTATTTTAGAAGTATTCATTCAGACCCACTGCCATGGCGCACAACATTCCAACGTTGCACCGCCCTAAGAGAATCTTCCATAATCTCTCAAAATTTTATGAACAGTTAATTAGGGGTCGCGGCGATGGCTCAAAACGCTGAAACACCTCACCAAAACTGTCCCAAACAGAGAACTCAATGCCACAACGCCGGAATCCCTAGCATCGCAGTGCTCCCTTGAATGGTTTGGTGACTTGCATTCTCTATATCTCAGATTAAATTATGGACTTCTCTAAAGTTAATTTAATACCATTCGACTTAAAGTAAAGAATCACACTTATAGTAAATCAATTGACTAAATTCTAAGACGATGGATGTTGCACCTTTGATAACTCAATTTCCAACAAAATTATATCTATTTGATTGGATTTGATTATAGTTAGCCATATGTTTTACATAACACTAATTTAGCCCTTATTAGTTTATATGGATCTAATTGACGGCTTAAGAATTCAAAATTTTATCCAATGGTTTAACCACTTATATGTTTATTTTTATTATTTGTTGGACCACTTGAACATAAGTTATGGGTCCAAGTTTGACGAATAGTCAACCTAACCCTAAAAATCATAGATAATAGATATAATCAATGAGATTGAATCAATTGATTTGATTATTTGACAAAATATCTTTCATAGAATTTCCATCATAAAATCATTAATGAGTTGGCCCTAATTGATTATTAGACCAAGCTAGGATAGTTTAGCCCATTTAGACCCAATTTAGTCAACTAAGATCAAACTTTCATGATTGATCAAATTAATCTTGGACAACCATTCTAGTAGATCCTAATAGACTATAAATGTTTAATTGAGCTAAATAACCCTTTTAGTCTAGCTCAATTGAGAACTTTGACCTAAATTAGACCAAAATGATATATTTAGCCCATACTTACAAAATCATTACATTTGTCAAATTGATTGAACTCAATGCCTTAAATCAAGCTTAATAGGTCCTCCATGCATGACTTGGCCATAATTAGTCCTTAATTTAGCCAATTGTCTCACTTAGCCCAAGTTGGTACATTTGAAGCCTTCTAGTTACTTTGACCAAATTAAATAAATTGAGTCAAGCCAAACATTGGTATCTATAACAATTGACTAATCATTATAGGCTCAACCTCAATTAGTTTATTTATTGAGCCTAATTTTACTAATTAGTGTGATTGACCCCATTAAACATTTTAAGCCAAATTGATCAAATTGTTCAGATTAATTTTAACAAAACCTTCAACTTGCCCTAAGCCAACATATATAGCAAAATTAAACCTACTACTAATCGTTAACTAAGATAATAAGGGAAATTAGTGAAGGGATCAAACTATTTCAAGTTGATCAAGCACTTTCATTCATATGATATCCTATACTTGCATTTACAAACTTTAGCATGATCATATCCATCCATCTTGCTAACACTAGTTACCTCAAGCAATTAACTAAGTTTTAAGCCTCAATTAATGGCGGATTTAAGGAAGATACTACATGAGAACTCCTCATTTACTTCCCTTACCACTGCTCACTCCCTTGCAATCATTTAGCCAATAGTAGCTAAAAGTGGCCTAAAGTAATAAGGTGCTTGGGAATCTCAAACTTGAGCTCACACCTTGGTCTTTCCAACAATATGACTAACCTTTAGTCAATTTCGAAGAGGGCTTTCCTCTCGAGACATTGGTGAAGGTGTAGTATTAGTTTCAACTTAATTACTAAATTGATTATGTGAGAAATTAAAACCTTCAAATATCTTTTGAAACTTAAGACCTTGAGCTGAAGATATTGTAATTTTATCACTCCATTAAGCTCGAGAAGCTCCCATATTGAGTTTACTCTGTTTGGTTAATTTTAGAGAAATGATTTTGTCCTAATTTATTGAGCTAGAAGATAAATCAATGTTAGGATGAGAACCGATGCCTTCCATTCATATGTTAATGGTTGTGATCAAGTAGGACTATTTGTTTGTCCATTTAAAACCATATTAAGCAAATTTCTTATGATTTTGTCGTTTATTTTTTCTTAGTTTAAACCCTAAATTTGCATTGCATTGTTAAGAGCTTTTCTCAAATTTATTATATTTATTAAATATTTTTTTAATAACTGAAATGTGTTATTTAAATTATTAATTATAGGAAAATTCATTTTTATAAAATACAAGAAAATTTATAAAGTAACATATAGTTTCAGAAAATCATAACTTTTATTTCACTTTATATAAATCAATAATATTATAGTCAAAATATTCAATATATATATATATCTGTGTGTGCGCGCGCGCGCGTGTGTGTATTATAGATGTTGATTTCTTGAGAATAACATTTACTAGGACTAAAATTTTGGCAATGACTTTATAGAGGTCTCATTAATCCCCACTAAATGTTAAGTACTTTTATTATTTTATGTAACGATTTTGTATCTTCACTTTTGATGACTTTCTATTAATTTTTTTAGAAAATAAATAAAGAATATATTTTTAATAATGTCAAATTTAAATATTTATAATAAATTCAAAATTTGGATTGAGGGTGTCAATAAATAATCTGACCTCTCAACTCAACCTCTCAAGTCTCAGTCTTAAAAATTCAGATTTTTGTACTGCATTCAAACCACTTTATTAAAGGTCTATTTCAAGTTGGTCTGCCAACTCGATTTTAACAAAAAAAAATAAATTTAATTTTTTTCTTAAACTTTTTTATTGGTTGGTATAATCTTTCCATTTTTATCAACTAAATAAAAATTATGATTATAACTTAATAAAAGTATTTTGGTAATTAAAATGAATTATCGTCGGATTCGGCTTGCTAATGAATGAAAAAGTCACACAACTCCCCTTGGCCTATTGGTTGAGAGCTTAGGCTTCAAACTAAGAGGTTCAAGGTTCGAGTTCATATGTATGCGTTGTGTGTGTGAGAGTTTGCCTTAAATGGCCTAAATGTCCAAAAAAAAAAAAAAAAAAAAAGAAAAAGTCAAACGTCCATTTTATTTGCTTCCCCGCAACCCAATTTCCTCTCCACCCCGAAAAAGAGAGAAAGAAGACAAAGGAGAGAAGTTTACCGTGAAAAAATCTGAGTTCTCCAATTCGGCTGATTGGCCTGCTTATGGATGAAGAAGAGCACACTCACAAGCAAGTCGTACGCAATCCGAACGGCGGCTCGAAGGAAGGGGCAAGAATCGATTTGGAGGATGAGGAGGAACTCGAGGCCGTCGAACTGGTCCTCTTCCACGTCAAAGAGTGCTACGTCTATTTGGTACCACCTCAATTTCTAGCTCCGCGAGCTCGATCTTAGTCATATTGTCTATTGAAATCGAACAATGCTTTCAATTCCAAACGATAATTCTTTAAGTTATCTATTGTTCTTTGATTGACAGATACCACCGAGAAAGACCGCGGCTTCTTATAGGTTTGCTTTGTTAACCCCGTCTCTCGACTTGTTATTATGTTGACCTGATTGTTTTGTATTTAAGTAAGCGATGTTTCATGCGTTGGTTAACTAGATGGAGATGAACGCGGTGGAATAGGTGTTTTCGTTTGCTAATTGGTGAATTATGCTTTGCTTCATATGCGTGAACAAGGTTTATGTTTTGGTTGATTATTTTGTTTTGAAGTCATGAAGCTTAAACCGTGGGAAGACCTAATCTTAATCTTTTGACTTTAACCTCGGTGTTTGTTTTGTGTTTGTGAGAATGCTTCTAACTTTTACTGCTCCAATAGAATTTTGTTTGATTCTTCAAGCCATTTCGTGGAGAAATACATTACCAAGCTGTTGGAACTCGCTGCACTTGTTTCAAATATTTATGATAAATGCGTGTGGTTGATGGCATCCTTGATGCTTGGCTATACAAATGTGAGTTGGCTGTATTGGGGCTTTAATTTGGAGGTGACATTTTCACATGTAGATCTAACTTTCAAATCAAAGAGTGGTTTTTAGCACCTGAAGGTGATTTCTTTATAGCCTAGTTCAATGAGATAGATAAAGTTGTTAGCAAATCTTTCTGATTTGAAGTTGAAGCAATAGGAAAAGGCTATATTTCTTCAAGATTTTCTCAAAAGTTTGGTAAAAGAAAGAGATTAGAGGAGGCTCAATGTTCATCATTTAATGAAGGATTTTCTATCATGATAATGGGAGGAATGAAATCGTTTAAAGTAGGAGGATTTTGGAAAGGAAAGAATAACTATATAGTCTAATTTGGTTTAGGTTATTGGCCATTGGTTTTTGCGGGTAGAGATTTAGCTCCATTTTCTTCTATTTATTTGTCAACAAAGAATAATTGCCAGATCTATCAAGGTCATTTTTATTTGGAAAAAATATGAAGAAAGACATGAGCTTATTTGCATGTTATAATGATTTCATTTGAATATTGGAATTGCAGGTGCCAACTTTTGATAAATTCTAGACCACTAATGAAACTAACAGCTTTTATGAAAGCTAAGGAATATTTTCAAACATAACATTTTTGTTAAGACATGTATTAGAAAAAGATTTCGCTAGGGTATTGCCTCAAAATTATTTTTCTTAGATAAAATATCGTTAGTCCATTTTGTATACAGCGAGAACTAATCACACACTTTGACAAAGAGATTGTGATTATATATTTATGTATGGTATGTGATGAATTTTCCTCGCACTCGATTTGTTTGGCTTTTGCTATTTTTCACCCTAGTCGCTATAGCTTTATGAAAGGTTATTGAAATTTACAGTGATAGTAAACTTTTTTCAAGGAGGGGATGTTATTGTTTGCTCACTTCAAGGAGAGTGGAACTTTATGTGCCTTTTAAGGAATATTGGTCCTCTGATCTTGGGCATTATGTGAAAGTAAAAGGAAAGCATGGTAATCTAAAAAAGAAAAGTCTATTGCATGTAGAAACATTTGGCAGTAATTGTCAACAATGTATAAATAAAACATTATAGAAGGTCTGATACACTTACAACTGATAATCTCACTCAATTTCTCTTGTATAATGCATTACTGGTTATCTTGGCTCACAAAATTCAAGGTTGGTAGCATTTATAAATAATGCTACATATTATTAAAATTCTTTGACGGAGATACAAGCTTGTCTCTTTATGGAAGGTCTGATACTGACACAGAGCCTATTGGTACAATTTTGCATACTTAAAAATTGTGCACGTTAGAAGTAGCTTGGTGAGTTAGCGATGTTGTCAGGTATATCATAATCCACTCCTTTTTGATCCCATCATGTTTTGGCATGATACAAGTGTTAATGTAATCACGAAATTGTTTTTGGTAATCAAACAACTTCTTTGTTGAAATTGAAATTTATTTAGCATGTCCCTTTTTTTTCTTCTGTGAGAGAATAGTGGGAGGAGTTTGAGAGGTGGTAGAAAAGAAATTGATGGTCAAAGGCGGACATGATATTGGGGAAAAAGGATCCAGTGAGCACTATTGTCTAGTAAGTGTAACTTGAGGATCTGAGGTAGACATCAGATGGGATTAGCGACATTGAGTGAGCATGAGTGTAAAATGGAGAGATGTGAGAGAGTGAGAAAGGGAGCTATAGGGAGAATGTGAGAAGTTCTATATGAAATTTGGCATCGGCTATGCCACAAATAACATGAAATTCATTTTAGGAGAAATGTAAATAAAAAATAATAGTAAGTGCATGATGGTGCTAATGAAGTTGGTCTTGCTTGAATGACATTTATATTTTTTATTATGAATTCAGTAGAGGGCAATACAATGAGGATTGTTCATGAATATATAGGTGGTAGCGATAGAAGTAGAGAAACAAAATCTCATCATCCAAACTATTCTTTTTGGCTTCGCATTATAAGGGTTTCGAGTGACTATGAGCGAATGTTGGGTTGCATTTTTGTTTTTTGATTTGTTTTTGTTTTCAAAAGCAATTATGTTGTGTTTGGTCAGTTATTTTTTGTTCTTTTATGTTAATTTTCTGAATCAAATTAGTGGATGTCTATAAATTCTGAAAAAACCACGAGTTATTTTAATTTTTTTAAAACAACTGGTATGAAATAGGAAACAAACATACATCCAAACATGTTTCTATTTTATCTGTAATAAAAAACAAAATATAAACATAACAAAACCAAAAAAAAAGAAAACATGACAAAAACAAAACACAAACAAGCATGCCAGATGTTTCTGGGTTGTCTGAATACCCTCTTCTTCATGAAAAACCCACTTTCAATCCTTTGAAATTGAGGAACTTCACTTCTTTTCTTTGAAAATTGCTCATGAAATTGTCATTTCATATATTTAAATGAAAAAAAAAAGAGTTAAAGTTAAGTCCAAGGAAGATGAAAATCTTGATTTTGTGACAAAAAAATCTACTTATAACGCCAAAAAAAACAATAGCTAATTTAAGCTAAATATGTTGTGAGATAAATCAGAATTAGTGAACCCATTTATTTTTTGACTTTGCGTTGTTAAACAAATGTTACTAGGAAATGCAGCTCTTTTGGACCTTGTTTTTGTTTACTATGATCTTTCAAGCTGCAAATAAGTAAACCGGGGATGCTCTAGTATTATATGATGTTTACAGCGCTTGAGAGTGAGTTGCTTATAGTAACTTCCATCTCCATGCGTATGGAAGGCAACATGACCCCACTTTACGTTGAAATGCATTGTTTATTTTAGTTTAATAATTCATCTTCATAAGTCTTAGCCTTTCCTATATAGTCGATCATGTTCCTACAAGAATATTCATTACGTTTTGTTTCATGTAATTGTAATCCGGTAATGATATCTAGGGCTGATGAATGGAATGTCAATAAATGGCACTGGGAAGGTGCATTGAAAGTCGTAAGCAAGGGAGAGGAGTGCATTATTAGACTGGAAGACAGAACTACAGGTGAGACTATTCAATCGGCAATGTAAACAACCAAATGTGAAAATTTATTGAGAACCATCTTAAAAAGTTATAATCATGTTATATTGTGTATCAGGGGAACCTTTTGCCAGAGCATTTCTAAGAACAGGAGAGCCAAACCCAGTGGAGCCTGTTATCGATAGCAGCAGGCACGTTGCTTTTCTTCTCATAAACCTATATGGCTATTTCTCCAACTCAGCGATTATGCATGAATATCAGGATAATTGGTTTTTATCTCATCTTGTATATTTCAAATCCAGCTTTCAATATTTGATAATAGATTTTTCTAAGGTGCAATCCTTTATCCTTTTATCCTTTCCAGGTATTTTGTGCTTCGAGTTGAAGAGAAAATCGGTCAGTTTCTCATTCTTTGTTGTATGGGGACAATTTAGACTGTTTTAAGGTTTGAAATTGTTATTTCAAAATTTAGGCATGCCATAACCCTCTTGTTGAGTAATAATTTTTCATAAAGCTCCGCTTATGATCAGTTTATCATTATGTCATTAATTCTGAGCTTCTATTATTTTCTTGAAGATAGCTTGTTGATCTAAAAATATCTGAAACATGTTAGGATGCGTGTTACAAAGATTATATGCATACCTCATTTGTCTTCATGCTGACGTGTTTATACCCTATAAAAATTAAGGTAGGTACTGTCTAGAGTCTATATTTCTAGTAAGTTTATTTTCCAGCACTTTAATGTGAAAAAATACTTGAATGGCTCAGAAAAAGCTGGACAAACTGAGATAAATTGCCAAATATCCTTGTGAAGCAACAAGCTAGGGTGACTGAAATGCTATATTTGATGCCTAGTTTATTCATTTTGATGGGTCTTAATGTCTTTTGCTGTCAAGTGTCAACAAAACCTTTCGTGTAATAGAAATATTTCACCATCAACTCTACTCTGTACAACTCTTTTTGTAAAACTTTTAGCTATTATGGTCTAACAATTACATTCATCCTATCTATTTGGCTTACCGGTGTATGTTTCTTCTGCTTTCCATCTTCTACTCTCAATGATATAACATAAATCTTTCTTGTGAAAAAATGAACAAAAGTATCTTGAAGCCTTCGTTATATTGGACTGATGAGGACATCGATCCAAGGTTCAAACAGGTGTATCGCCGGAAGCATCGCAGATCGACGGCCATGATTCAGAGCTTATATTTTAGTTATTATGCATTTTATTTTATGTATTCCTTTTGTACCCTTATGTTGAGTTGAGTCATGTTGGGGCCCTGAGGGCAATTTAGTCTTTATTTCTTCTTGTATGCTTGAGACCTATATATATGGGTCTTTTTTCTTGTAATAGCTAATGAATATATGATGAATGAAAATTTGTGTTTTATCTTCTTCTTCTTCTTGCATGAAAGCTAGAGAAGGGTGAGAGCTCAAGAGGAGCAAATCGCAAGGCCCACCAGTCGTTGGAAGAGTCCTCGACTCGTGATTTTCTTCTTTTATTTTATTTGTACCCACCAGTCATTGAAAGAGTCCGTGGCTCGTGGTCTATCCCCGACATCCGATTCCCCCTTCCTTTTCCCCCAACCGCCGGCCTTAGCTTCCTCTTGGCCGCCGGCCACCCCACCACCACCATCCGTCCATGAACCTTTCAACCATCGACCTCATCTCCCATTCCCCTCGAATTCAAATTTTGAAAATTCAAAATTTGAATTTCAAAATCTTGCCAATTTTGGAATTTCCAAATTAGGAAAGTTTTGAAGACGCTTCATGACGAAATTCAAATTCAAATGGATTTCTTCATACTCTTTTCTAGATCTTGTGTGCTGATTTGGAAAGCTTTTCATTGTCCCCACATCAATTTCTCCCCCCTATAAGCTGCCGGCCACTCTTGGATGGAGCCCCATCAATGCCTCCCATTAATGCATTGATGACACATGAGTTTCAAATCAATTTCAAATATTTTTCCCTCCTAATTCCCATTAAACCTGAGAATAATTTCAGGTTTTTGAATAGAAACTCATCTCCCTCCTCTATGGAAACCGCCGGCCCCCCTTCTTTAATGGGCTCCATTAATGGCTCATCAATCTCCCTTAAATATATTTGAAATTTGAAAATAATTTCAAATAACTCTCTCCTAATTTACTAAAATCTGAATTTAATTTCAGATTTGAGTAAGTCTCTTGCCATCCTCATCTAACCTAAATTCCCACCCTCTCCCACCTTGGCCGAAACCTTCTCTTCCTCCTTGGAAATCCCACCGGCCTCTCCTCCCTCATCTTCCCCTCTTCCAACGCAAGGATTCTCTCTCACCCTCACTTAAATCTCTTCTCCTTTGAAGGATTCTCCAATATCAAGCATGCATGGCGGATTCGGAGTTTGAGTGGGGTCTCGAGTTCAATGCCGACGGAAGCTTGACTATCCTACGGTCACCATTCTTTGACGTAGGATCTGAAGACGACACCACCGTGGGAGATTACTTGAAACGAGTGGTTCATACCCTTGCAAGTGTCATCGACCGCCGACATCCAAACTACAATTAAAGCATCGACAGCCGATCATTTCCATCATCCTCGACACCGATAACCTTCCCGTGGATCAAGTTCGTTGTGGTTGCTACCGTTCTCGTGGCATCGTCGGGTTTGCTAAAATCCTTCTTCCGCTAAGCCTAGTGTAGTTGAGTGATACATTCCCCAAGGTAAAAACTCTCGTTATTAAGTTGTGGATTGTTGATTAATAGCTTTTGGTATTGTTACTATCTTTGGTTATCTTTGAGTTTAGCTATTCTACATGTACTTCCTCGCCTAAGCTAGTTGAAAACTAAGAATTCTTTGAGGAATTTTGCTTGTTATCTCAATAAGTTATTAATTGAAATTGCTTTATCAATCATTCGAAAATTTCTTAACAAGCTCCTTTGCATAATGTTTCACATCATCTTGGTATCAGAGCATGGTAGGCTTGCATGACATGTTAGAAAAACATCCTAGGGTCTAACCGTGTGTTATAGTTTAATTTTTGCATGCATATCATCGCATATCTAAGCTTATTTACTGTTTTTTCACTGCTGTATTTACAATGCCTGCACGCATTTAGTGGGTTTTAGGTTATCTTTTCATGTGCTTAAGTGCTGTCCACACTCTAGACACCGAACCCAACACTTAGCGCAATTGTTTCAGCATTGTAGTGTGCTGTCCAGAAGTTTCCTGCACCGTTTAGTGACATTTAGGTGACCTAAGACCATTGTTAAGTTGCTGTCCACTCCCTCGGAACCTTCCTAACACCTATACAACTTAAACAAACTGCTATAGTTTGCTGTCCACATCATTCCTGCACTGTTTAGTGACATTTAGGTGACTTTAAACTTGTGATAACTTGCTGTCCCCACCCTAGAGTCCATCTAAATTGCTTAGATAACTTCGTCCCTCATTTTAGTTTGTTGTCCAAACAAAATCTGCACCTTGTAGTGTCATTTTAGAAGAGTTTAACTTAGTGTTTAGGTGCTGCCCAAGCCTTAGCAACCTCCCTAAACACCGGGTGACTTAAAACCTTCTTGAAGCTTGTTGTCCAGTATTTTTCCTGCACCTTATAGCAAGTCGAAATGGTGTTTTCCCTTTGTAGAGTGTGGTACCGTGCACCCAATCTTCACTAGATTTCACTTGACACTTTTCAATGGACCCGATAAGACTCCAAAAGAGTTTAGATGACATCGTTAATCTAGTGGGAAATATGACTAGGATTATGACGGAGAAACCCGTTGACTATCCCCACTCTAATTACATGCCCCA
Source organism: Dendrobium huoshanense (assembly GCA_016618105.1). Taxonomy (NCBI): domain Eukaryota; kingdom Viridiplantae; phylum Streptophyta; class Magnoliopsida; order Asparagales; family Orchidaceae; genus Dendrobium; species Dendrobium huoshanense. The sequence goes on along the minus strand of CM028349.1, from coordinate 30,060,194 downwards.
CTCAGCTTATCACCCGAGACATGAGCCTAGGCCTCCACAACCTCACTTAGAGTCGCCTTATCGTTTGCCTACCTTTGATGGTTCCTCGGAGCCTTACTATTTTAGGGAATGGGCCAAACAACTAGATAACTATTTTGAATCATGTCATATCCCTGAATTCCATCAGGTTAGCATCGCTAGGTCTCACCTTAAAGGTCGAGCTCTTCAATTTTGGGCAAGATTGGAAGATCATAAAGAGTCTCGCGGTGAGTATCCTACCTCTAATTGGAAAGACATGAGGAGATAACTCAACTTAAAATATAGACCCTCTACTTGTGGACAACCTGCTGATTCTAAGTTTAGGTCCCCCTCTGTCCATCAAACCACTGGATATTACACTCTCAATACCCCTACCCCTTGTAGAACAAACCGTGGACCTTACTGTGGTCAAGACCCCCCATCCATTAGTAACGTCCGGGTTGCTGCCCCACCCTATAGGTCTTCACCTAACCTTGATGGCCGATCCTTTGCTGGGGCTTATGTTAGACCAATCTCTTATGACTCTCCACTTGGACCCACTTCTAGCCCTCCCAGTCAACCTTTAGCCTCCCTAGTCCTTGACCCTGCAAGTATAATTATAATAAAGGAAGACATTAAGATGATGAGGATCCCTGAACCTGAGACTGAGTGCATCCATTTCGTGGATGCTAGTGATATCATTAATGATGAAGAATTCTTTGAGGATGGAACAGAAGTGATTGAATCAAACTCCCAGAATGACTTAAACCCTAATCTAGGAAAGTTAGAACTGGTAAACGTCGACACCTTAACCCACCCCGATCCTAGTCTTTTCGAGGATAAGTCTTTGAACAAAGTATACCTTGAGGATATTAATTTGATCTCGAACGACACTGATCTGACCTTGAACCCTGTGGAATTAAATTTGGAAGATTCTAATTTAATTGACCCTGAACTTGATCCTACTAAAATTATTAACATGAATTTGAATGACAGTCAGTTGAATATGAACAATTCTGAGTCTATTTTGAAAATTGAGCATCCTCTTGTTTTATGGGAGCCTATGTTAGGAGTTGCCCCTTTAGATTTGTATTTGAAAGAGTGTGATTTTCTTGATTGGACTTATCTCACCACTCCTCATACTGACTTTAGTGTTAGAGAGAATGTTAGTCCTAACTTTCATGTCACCACTCTAATTGTTGTGCCCACTTCTGTTATGGATACCATACCCCATTTCTTAAGTCCCATACCTGCTGGTGACTCGTTTGGCTGTCCCATTATGGCTGTGAGTCAGGACCCATCATCTTACTTTGTTCCTGATTCATTTGTTTTGCCCACTATGTTCTTATCCTTCCATGTTAAAGACAATCTCTCTCCTAGTTGGATGAATTTGCTAGATGACACTGTCAACCCTAGGAGACTACCTGCGACTTTAACTCAGACTTCCCATAGAAGTACCCTGGTAGCTAAGATCGTCTTCATTGCTCCTCCTACACCAGTCCCCTTAGACCGAACACCTTAGACCTATCTTTTCGTGACTCGTCCACCTTTTTTCTAGCCGTGTTCGTATGAGTTAGTTTGTTGTGTGTGAGTGTTTGTGTAGCCCGTTGTCTTCCAAAGTTTTCTATTTAAAACTTTTGTGTGAGCCTTGATTCTTGTCATTTGTCATGCATACCGGTTTTTTTGCATATGCATTTGCATCTCATCTCCAGGAGCTTTATAAAGAAATTAAAAGAAGAATTGAACAATGTAACTCCAATTGTAAGCTTATTTCAGATCACAAGAAAAGATTTAAAGAATTCGAGGTTAGAAACTTTGTGATGGTACGGATCCGTCCGGGCTCCGTGAAGAAGTTACATGCTATAAGCGCCGGACCTTTTTGGGTAATTTAAAAGGTAATTAGTAATGCTTATGTGCTGGACCTTCTTAAAGGTTTTAACATCAATCCTATATTTAATATAGAAGATCTAGTAACCTTTGAGGGACCAGAGCTGAACCCTAATAATCAACTTCAAATTGAGCCTTTTGAGAACCCACCCAGTGAGATCCTCAGCCTACCCCACTCCCCGATTTACCCCACTTACCTATTGCGGAGAAGGTTGAAGCTATACTTAACGATGAAATCATTTCCATGAAGGAAGGCGAGCGCCACAGGTACTTGGTTCATTGGAAAGGGAAGCCGGTGACCGAGGATACATGGACTGATCGAGAGGAGTTACAGAGATTGGATCCAGATCTTTTAGAGATGTACTAGAGCTCCAGAGATTTTCACTCGACGGGGTCGAACTTTCTCCCACCTGGGGAGAATGATGAGGACATCGATCCAAGGTTCAAACAGGTGTATCGCCGGAAGCATCGCAGATCGACGGCCATGATTCAGAGCTTATATTTTAGTTATTATGCATTTTATTTTATGTATTCCTTTTGTACCCTTATGTTGAGTTGAGTCATGTTGGGGCCCTGAGGGCAATTTAGTCTTTATTTCTTCTTGTATGCTTGAGACCTATATATATGGGTCTTTTCTCTTGTAATAGCTAATGAATATATGATGAATGAAAATTTGTGTTTTATCTTCTTCTTCTTCTTGCATGAAAGCTAGAGAAGGGTGAGAGCTCAAGAGGAGCAAATCGCAAGGCCCACCAGTCGTTGGAAGAGTCCTCGACTCGTGATTTTCTTCTTTTATTTTATTTGTACCCACCAGTCATTGAAAGAGTCCGTGGCTCGTGGTCTATCCCCGACATCCGATTCCCCCTTCCTTTTCCCCCAACCGCCGGCCTTAGCTTCCTCTTGGCCGCCGGCCACCCCACCACCACCATCCGTCCATGAACCTTTCAACCATCGACCTCATCTCCCATTCCCCTCGAATTCAAATTTTGAAAATTCAAAATTTGAATTTCAAAATCTTGCCAATTTTGGAATTTCCAAATTAGGAAAGTTTTGAAGACGCTTCATGACGAAATTCAAATTCAAATGGATTTCTTCATACTCTTTTCTAGATCTTGTGTGCTGATTTGGAAAGCTTTTCATTGTCCCCACATCAATTTCTCCCCCCTATAAGCTGCCGGCCACTCTTGGATGGAGCCCCATCAATGCCTCCCATTAATGCATTGATGACACATGAGTTTCAAATCAATTTCAAATATTTTTCCCTCCTAATTCCCATTAAACCTGAGAATAATTTCAGGTTTTTGAATAGAAACTCATCTCCCTCCTCTATGGAAACCGCCGGCCCCCCTTCTTTAATGGGCTCCATTAATGGCTCATCAATCTCCCTTAAATATATTTGAAATTTGAAAATAATTTCAAATAACTCTCTCCTAATTTACTAAAATCTGAATTTAATTTCAGATTTGAGTAAGTCTCTTGCCATCCTCATCTAACCTAAATTCCCACCCTCTCCCACCTTGGCCGAAACCTTCTCTTCCTCCTTGGAAATCCCACCGGCCTCTCCTCCCTCATCTTCCCCTCTTCCAACGCAAGGATTCTCTCTCACCCTCACTTAAATCTCTTCTCCTTTGAAGGATTCTCCAATATCAAGCATGCATGGCGGATTCGGAGTTTGAGTGGGGTCTCGAGTTCAATGCCGACGGAAGCTTGACTATCCTACGGTCACCATTCTTTGACGTAGGATCTGAAGACGACACCACCGTGGGAGATTACTTGAAACGAGTGGTTCATACCCTTGCAAGTGTCATCGACCGCCGACATCCAAACTACAATTAAAGCATCGACAGCCGATCATTTCCATCATCCTCGACACCGATAACCTTCCCGTGGATCAAGTTCGTTGTGGTTGCTACCGTTCTCGTGGCATCGTCGGGTTTGCTAAAATCCTTCTTCCGCTAAGCCTAGTGTAGTTGAGTGATACATTCCCCAAGGTAAAAACTCTCGTTATTAAGTTGTGGATTGTTGATTAATAGCTTTTGGTATTGTTACTATCTTTGGTTATCTTTGAGTTTAGCTATTCTACATGTACTTCCTCGCCTAAGCTAGTTGAAAACTAAGAATTCTTTGAGGAATTTTGCTTGTTATCTCAATAAGTTATTAATTGAAATTGCTTTATCAATCATTCGAAAATTTCTTAACAAGCTCCTTTGCATAATGTTTCACATCATCTTGGTATCAGAGCATGGTAGGCTTGCATGACATGTTAGAAAAACATCCTAGGGTCTAACCGTGTGTTATAGTTTAATTTTTGCATGCATATCATCGCATATCTAAGCTTATTTACTGTTTTTTCACTGCTGTATTTACAATGCCTGCACGCATTTAGTGGGTTTTAGGTTATCTTTTCATGTGCTTAAGTGCTGTCCACACTCTAGACACCGAACCCAACACTTAGCGCAATTGTTTCAGCATTGTAGTGTGCTGTCCAGAAGTTTCCTGCACCGTTTAGTGACATTTAGGTGACCTAAGACCATTGTTAAGTTGCTGTCCACTCCCTCGGAACCTTCCTAACACCTATACAACTTAAACAAACTGCTATAGTTTGCTGTCCACATCATTCCTGCACTGTTTAGTGACATTTAGGTGACTTTAAACTTGTGATAACTTGCTGTCCCCACCCTAGAGTCCATCTAAATTGCTTAGATAACTTCGTCCCTCATTTTAGTTTGTTGTCCAAACAAAATCTGCACCTTGTAGTGTCATTTTAGAAGAGTTTAACTTAGTGTTTAGGTGCTGCCCAAGCCTTAGCAACCTCCCTAAACACCGGGTGACTTAAAACCTTCTTGAAGCTTGTTGTCCAGTATTTTTTCTGCACCTTATAGCAAGTCGAAATGGTGTTTTCCCTTTGTAGAGTGTGGTACCGTGCACCCAATCTTCACTAGATTTCACTTGACACTTTTCAATGGACCCGATAAGACTCCAAAAGAGTTTAGATGACATCGTTAATCTAGTGGGAAATATGACTAGGATTATGACGGAGAAACCCGTTGACTATCCCCACTCTAATTACATGCCCCACTCAGCTTATCACCCGAGACATGAGCCTAGACCTCCACAACCTCACTTAGAGTCGCCTTATCGTTTGCCTACCTTTGATGGTTCCTCGGAGCCTTACTATTTTAGGGAATGGGCCAAACAACTAGATAACTATTTTGAATCATGTCATATCCCTGAATTCCATCAGGTTAGCATCGCTAGGTCTCACCTTAAAGGTCGAGCTCTTCAATTTTGGGCAAGATTGGAAGATCATAAAGAGTCTCGCGGTGAGTATCCTACCTCTAATTGGAAAGACATGAGGAGATAACTCAACTTAAAATATAGACCCTCTACTTGTGGACAACCTGCTGATTCTAAGTTTAGGTCCCCCTCTGTCCATCAAACCACTGGATATTACACTCTCAATACCCCTACCCCTTGTAGAACAAACCGTGGACCTTACTGTGGTCAAGACCCCCCATCCATTAGTAACGTCCGGGTTGCTGCCCCACCCTATAGGTCTTCACCTAACCTTGATGGCCGATCCTTTGCTGGGGCTTATGTTAGACCAATCTCTTATGACTCTCCACTTGGACCCACTTCTAGCCCTCCCAGTCAACCTTTAGCCTCCCTAGTCCTTGACCCTGCAAGTATAATTATAATAAAGGAAGACATTAAGATGATGAGGATCCCTGAACCTGAGACTGAGTGCATCCATTTCGTGGATGCTAGTGATATCATTAATGATGAAGAATTCTTTGAGGATGGAACAGAAGTGATTGAATCAAACTCCCAGAATGACTTAAACCCTAATCTAGGAAAGTTAGAACTGGTAAACGTCGACACCTTAACCCACCCCGATCCTAGTCTTTTCGAGGATAAGTCTTTGAACAAAGTATACCTTGAGGATATTAATTTGATCTCGAACGACACTGATCTGACCTTGAACCCTGTGGAATTAAATTTGGAAGATTCTAATTTAATTGACCCTGAACTTGATCCTACTAAAATTATTAACATGAATTTGAATGACAGTCAGTTGAATATGAACAATTCTGAGTCTATTTTGAAAATTGAGCATCCTCTTGTTTTATGGGAGCCTATGTTAGGAGTTGCCCCTTTAGATTTGTATTTGAAAGAGTGTGATTTTCTTGATTGGACTTATCTCACCACTCCTCATACTGACTTTAGTGTTAGAGAGAATGTTAGTCCTAACTTTCATGTCACCACTCTAATTGTTGTGCCCACTTCTGTTATGGATACCATACCCCATTTCTTAAGTCCCATACCTGCTGGTGACTCGTTTGGCTGTCCCATTATGGCTGTGAGTCAGGACCCATCATCTTACTTTGTTCCTGATTCATTTGTTTTGCCCACTATGTTCTTATCCTTCCATGTTAAAGACAATCTCTCTCCTAGTTGGATGAATTTGCTAGATGACACTGTCAACCCTAGGAGACTACCTGCGACTTTAACTCAGACTTCCCATAGAAGTACCCTGGTAGCTAAGATCGTCTTCATTGCTCCTCCTACACCAGTCCCCTTAGACCGAACACCTTAGACCTATCTTTTCGTGACTCGTCCACCTTTTTTCTAGCCGTGTTCGTATGAGTTAGTTTGTTGTGTGTGAGTGTTTGTGTAGCCCGTTGTCTTCCAAAGTTTTCTATTTAAAACTTTTGTGTGAGCCTTGATTCTTGTCATTTGTCATGCATACCGGTTTTTTTGCATATGCATTTGCATCTCATCTCCAGGAGCTTTATAAAGAAATTAAAAGAAGAATTGAACAATGTAACTCCAATTGTAAGCTTATTTCAGATCACAAGAAAAGATTTAAAGAATTCGAGGTTAGAAACTTTGTGATGGTACGGATCCGTCCGGGCTCCGTGAAGAAGTTACATGCTATAAGCGCCGGACCTTTTTGGGTAATTTAAAAGGTAATTAGTAATGCTTATGTGCTGGACCTTCTTAAAGGTTTTAACATCAATCCTATATTTAATATAGAAGATCTAGTAACCTTTGAGGGACCAGAGCTGAACCCTAATAATCAACTTCAAATTGAGCCTTTTGAGAACCCACCCAGTGAGATCCTCAGCCTACCCCACTCCCCGATTTACCCCACTTACCTATTGCGGAGAAGGTTGAAGCTATACTTAACGATGAAATCATTTCCATGAAGGAAGGCGAGCGCCACAGGTACTTGGTTCATTGGAAAGGGAAGCCGGTGACCGAGGATACATGGACTGATCGAGAGGAGTTACAGAGATTGGATCCAGATCTTTTAGAGATGTACTAGAGCTCCAGAGATTTTCACTCGACGGGGTCGAACTTTCTCCCACCTGGGGAGAATGATGAGGACATCGATCCAAGGTTCAAACAGGTGTATCGCCGGAAGCATCGCAGATCGACGGCCATGATTCAGAGCTTATATTTTAGTTATTATGCATTTTATTTTATGTATTCCTTTTGTACCCTTATGTTGAGTTGAGTCATGTTGGGGCCCTGAGGGCAATTTAGTCTTTATTTCTTCTTGTATGCTTGAGACCTATATATATGGGTCTTTTCTCTTGTAATAGCTAATGAATATATGATGAATGAAAATTTGTGTTTTATCTTCTTCTTCTTCTTGCATGAAAGCTAGAGAAGGGTGAGAGCTCAAGAGGAGCAAATCGCAAGGCCCACCAGTCGTTGGAAGAGTCCTCGACTCGTGATTTTCTTCTTTTATTTTATTTGTACCCACCAGTCATTGAAAGAGTCCGTGGCTCGTGGTCTATCCCCGACATCCGATTCCCCCTTCCTTTTCCCCCAACCGCCGGCCTTAGCTTCCTCTTGGCCGCCGGCCACCCCACCACCACCATCCGTCCATGAACCTTTCAACCATCGACCTCATCTCCCATTCCCCTCGAATTCAAATTTTGAAAATTCAAAATTTGAATTTCAAAATCTTGCCAATTTTGGAATTTCCAAATTAGGAAAGTTTTGAAGACGCTTCATGACAAAATTCAAATTCAAATGGATTTCTTCATACTCTTTTCTAGATCTTGTGTGCTGATTTGGAAAGCTTTTCATTGTCCCCACATCAATTTCTCCCCCCTATAAGCTGCCGGCCACTCTTGGATGGAGCCCCATCAATGCCTCCCATTAATGCATTGATGACACATGAGTTTCAAATCAATTTCAAATATTTTTCCCTCCTAATTCCCATTAAACCTGAGAATAATTTCAGGTTTTTGAATAGAAACTCATCTCCCTCCTCTATGGAAACCGCCGGCCCCCCTTCTTTAATGGGCTCCATTAATGGCTCATCAATCTCCCTTAAATATATTTGAAATTTGAAAATAATTTCAAATAACTCTCTCCTAATTTACTAAAATCTGAATTTAATTTCAGATTTGAGTAAGTCTCTTGCCATCCTCATCTAACCTAGATTCCCACCCTCTCCCACCTTGGCCGAAACCTTCTCTTCCTCCTTGGAAATCCCACCGGCCTCTCCTCCCTCATCTTCCCCTCTTCCAACGCAAGGATTCTCTCTCACCCTCACTTAAATCTCTTCTCCTTTGAAGGATTCTCCAATATCAAGCATGCATGGCGGATTCGGAGTTTGAGTGGGGTCTCGAGTTCAATGCCGACGGAAGCTTGACTATCCTACGGTCACCATTCTTTGACGTAGGATCTGAAGACGACACCACCGTGGGAGATTACTTGAAACGAGTGGTTCATACCCTTGCAAGTGTCATCGACCGCCGACATCCAAACTACAATTAAAGCATCGACAGCCGATCATTTCCATCATCCTCGACACCGATAACCTTCCCGTGGATCAAGTTCGTTGTGGTTGCTACCGTTCTCGTGGCATCGTCGGGTTTGCTAAAATCCTTCTTCCGCTAAGCCTAGTGTAGTTGAGTGATACATTCCCCAAGGTAAAAACTCTCGTTATTAAGTTGTGGATTGTTGATTAATAGCTTTTGGTATTGCTACTATCTTTGGTTATCTTTGAGTTTAGCTATTCTACATGTACTTCCTCGCCTAAGCTAGTTGAAAACTAAGAATTCTTTGAGGAATTTTGCTTGTTATCTCAATAAGTTATTAATTGAAATTGCTTTATCAATCATTCGAAAATTTCTTAACAAGCTCCTTTGCATAATGTTTCACATCATGGACATTCTAATTTCTAGGATTTTTAATGAAAATATTGTATGCAAAGCAAATCTAGCATGCAATCAACTTATGCAACTGATGCAGACATCAATACGAAGATTTGGCGCATCTATCACAGGCGGCGTCGTAAATCGACGGCCATTATTTAAATTTTCATTTATGTATTATTTTCTGAATTTTAGCTCTTGTTTTATGTATTTCCTATTTTACCCTTAGGATAGTTTATGTGAGTGTTTTGGCCCAAGGGGCATTTTTGTAATTTTCTATTTTCTCATGTTATGGCCTATAAATAAGGGCCTTTAGCTATTGTAATGGATGATGGTTGATTGATATGAAAAAATTATTTTTTCACACTTGTGTTCTTCTTGTGAGAGAGCGTTAGTGGGATTCCTATGGAGAGGAATCAGAGTTGTCACCAGCCGCAGGATGGGTCCGGGCTCGTGATTTGAAGTCCCTTGGAGAAGGGCAAAGCATCACCCGTCAGTCTTCGGAAGAGTCCGAGACTCGCGGTTCTTGTCTTCTACCTTTTCGTTTTATCTTTGTTTTTTTTTTGTTCCTTCTTGTTGCGTCATCCTCTACCTCCGTCCACCATCGTCGTCTCCATTTCCACCATAAGCCGCCGACTACCTCACCCGAATGACCACCACAAAACCGCCGGCCATGGCCCCCTAGCCGCCGGCCTCATCTTTGCCCCTCTCTCCTTGGATTTCCTAATTAGGAGTGCATGATATTAGGAATTAATTTGAAATTCAAATTGTTCAAAATTTGAAATTTGAAACTCAAATTTCTTTCCTAATTTAGCTCACCTATTTTTGGAAAGTGCTCAATTGAAATCATAAACCCATGGCAAATTTTGGATTTCAAATTTCAAATTTGAAATTTTTCTTAATTGGGTTTGATCCACATTTGGAAGGTTTTAACTCTCCAATTCAAAATTAAAATTTGAATTAGAAGTTAAATGCCCCTTCAATTTCCTCCCATTAATTCCCCAATTAAAGCAATTAATGGCCTCTTATTTGAAATCAAATTTCAAATTAAGTTCCCCCCAATTTCATTCAAACCTGAAATTAATTTCAGGTTTTGAAATAACCCCATCCCTCTCTCTCATTAATTCTAGCCATTATTACTCCCTTATTAACTCTCCAAATTACGCCCCTTTCAATCCAAAGTTCATGACATTTGAATTTTGAATTCTTTCCAAATGACATGTTCTTAAATTAGCTAGGAAACTTTCCTAATCTTTTAAATCTGAAATCAATTTTCAGATTTAATGAAATAGTTATTTGAACCAAGGAAATGAATTCCCTCTTGCTCCACCGCCATCTTCCTCTCTCCCTCTTGCCCGAGAAAGCTCCCCAAGGCAAGAGTTTCTGAGTTGGAATATTTTCTCTCAGGTTTTGACTAAAGAAACCTGAAGGTATTTTGCTTCTCCCTTTCCCTCTCACACAACAGATGGGAATTTCAATCTGCTGCTAGCCGAGTTGTCCAAAGCCCAGAATTCTGAGATTTCTCTCAGATTTTAGCTAAAAAACCTGAATTTATTCTTAGGCTTTTTTTCTCCCCTGCTGGCCGAACTCTTCCCCAAGGCTACTGTGCTGTTTTTCCTCTACAAACTCCTCCCAAACCCTATCCCACGTTGGATTTCCTGCTCTCCAAAGCTGCTGCCAGATAATTCCTGCAGTGGTTTTTGGATTTTCATCAACTTGAAGCTTCAAAACTGCTGCTGCCCTGAAAATTCCTGCAAAGAGTCCCTCTCCCTAGTAAACCCTCCTACCCGTTCTACATCAGCAACAAATATATAAATTTTATAGAAAAGCATGATATTAATTTCAAACAAACAGTGCTATAGATGAAAAAAAAGGGTAAATTCTATTCAAACGATAAGGTTTTGGTCTTATAATAACTAGAAATTAACAGTAGGAATCAAAGATCACGAAAGCCATAAGCAATAAAGATTAGTGTGAAGAAATAAATCAAATTATAACAAATTTATAAGAACGCAATCTCACTTTCAAGCGGTCATTTAAAAAAGGAAAAAAAAAAAAAAGAGAGAAAAGCCACAGGAGAGAAAGACAAAGGTGAACAGTAGTAAATAGCTGATAGGCAAGTGATATGATATTTAAAGTATTAAGAAGATGAACACCTTTTAAGTGGATGCAAACTCCTTAAAAACAAATCGAGAAAAGAGAAGAAGCAGAAATTTTATTTGTTAGTCTTTAATTTCAGCAATTTTGGGTATTTAAATCTTGCGGGTGTTCGCTGGGCCGGTATGCATGTTATTTGGACCGTTTGTGTTATTCAAAAGCTGCAGGCAATTAAAATAAAATAATTTATTAAAAGGAGAACTGGACCAAAGGTTTAACTGGCTGAAGTTGGTCGGAGTTGTGGCTTCACTTGCTGAACTTGCGTTGACCAGCTGAGAGTGATCGCACCGGAGGTGGTCGTTTTGAAGTCTGCGGCTAGCAGTGTGTTGGAGATGTTTGTATTTCGTAGTTGCTTGGTTTTGGTTCATTCTTCTACTTTGATAGACCTTGATGTTTGTATTGTGTTTGTACTTTGTTCTTCAAGATTTCTGGACCAAATTTCTTACTGTTTTTGTACAGTCTTTGGATCCAATAGAATGTGTTGATGCTTAATACTCTCATCATCATGAAAAACAAACTTGTCTTCGAGGTTGAGAGATGAAAATGAAGAAAAAAGAGCTAAAAAATTCTCCCATGTGGCATATTCAGGATTAGTGAGTGTCCATTGTAGAGTGCCTGTATGTGAGGCTGACCACAAAGTTGATTAAGACAAAAAGCAATAATTGCATAAGGTAAATTGATGGACTAATTATGATGTGTAAAAGTTTGTGGTGGAGTGATTGTGATCAGTGGATTGCCTTTAAAGGGTTTGAGAATTGAAATATGGAAAGTGGATAAATCTTGCTTACTAGTGCCACTTCACTAATAATAGATTGATCAGGAAAATGTCCAAAATAACGTTTTTCCAGCTTAGAATGTGTATGATTAACTACCGAAGATTATCAAAAAGGTTGGAGCTTTACCATCGCCAAGTTACCTATGGATAAATGTAAATCCCTATGATGACGAATTGCCATAACTTCTATTGTGTTAAGCTTGGTGCATATTCTGTCGAAGATTCTGTAAGTGTGTCATCTATCAATAAAGTGTCAACGGCGTCAATATGGGATGTTCCACAAATATATGATGGGATGGAGGGTGGTAATTTGCCTAATATGGAGTCATCTAATTAGTTGCAACCTACAAGAAATGAGGTATTATAACATTATTTTGCCCAAGAGAGAAAGGTGGACCACAATTTTGGAGTGGAAGAGGTATAAGCATGGTGATATTGTTCTAAACAATGATTGATATAAAAAATTGATGATAATTTTCAGGGGAAACTTTTGTGCTAGTATAAGGCTAGAATTTCCTATTTGATAATTTATTTCCTCTTCGTTTTCATCTATATACTGTTTGATTAGTTTTGTGTGTGATTGAGAATTGGTGAAGAGCAGCTACAATTTAGTTTTTCCTTTGTGATGCAAAGCCTACTCATTGTGTAATTATATTTGTTTTCTAGATTTCACAGGTATATTCAGAATCCCCTTTTCCATGTCATCAAAAGATTCTTTTGCTATTTAGGGGTTATTTGGCTGGCTAAAAAAGGAATGCAGTGTAAACTTTGGAGTTGTTTTAATGAATGTAAAGTAAATGCAAGTGAATGATTTTTTTTGTTGGGTTTGAAGCAGGGGTGTAATTGAGCCAAGTCCGCTCGTGAGCCAACTTTAACTCGACTCGTTAACGAGCTCGCAAGCCGAGCTTATAGCCGTGCTTGCGTAGTGCACGAGCTCGAGTTTGAGCACAACAATTTGAGGCTCGAGAGCTTGTTGAGCCGGCTTGATAAAAATTAATATAAAATAATCCCTCCTATATAATTCGCAAAGCCCAACAGCCATAGCCCTAATTTCATTTAGGATTAGCGGACGGCAAACATCCATCTTCTTGCCCTCTTCTTGTGTGACCTAGCGAGTACAAGACGAGGTAGTTTCAACACCAATACACGGTTCACACTCTATTTTGAATCTTCTTCTTTGATTTTCAACACATGTAGAGGTTCGTACTTCATTTTGAACTTCATATTCGATGAACTGAGCAGTTTTTCTATGTTCCATATTCTACAAATTTTCTTCTTTAGTCCTCTTACTTATGTTATTTCCTTGTGAATGAAATCGTTTATATATTTCTTGGCTGGTTTTTGAGGCGTATTAATATTCCAGGTGAGTGCTTATTCGGTTATTTTCCAGGCAAGTGAATGAAATCGTTCATGACTTAATCTATTTTTCTTCTTTCTGTTTTTTTCTTCTGGGTTGATTCTTCCGAAGGGTAATGACTAATGACGTAGCATGAAGATGATTTTGCTATTACAGTTGGTAAAACTTTCTATTATAGCCGATGTTCGTGATGTAGCTGAAATTCATCTATTACAGTTGTTAAAACTTTCTGACATTTGAAATTTTCTGACTTACATGAAGATGATTTTGCTATGAATTATAAAATATCCATATTTTTCCTATGGTAATGATGTAGCATGTTTGGATGGTCTGAAGCTTCTCAGGCAACCACAACATCCATTACCAAGAGGATTCATGAACATTGTTGTTTGTTAACAGCTGCTAGCTTGGTATAATTGTTCTATTTTATATTTTTGAAATGTAATTTGTGGTTATTTACTTCTTTATGCATTTCAAATATGTTTATAAGAAGAAGTTGATGATATTATAAGAAGAAGGAAAAGAAAAAAAAACTTCCAAAGTTTGGAATGAGTTTAAGTTATTCTTCCTGATGGATAAAGAAAGAGAGAGTGTATATATTATAAAAAATAATTAGCTATAGGAGGTACTGGTGTAACCACCCAATTTAAAAGACATTTGGACCATTGTGCTGTTAGGATTCATGCTTTAAAAAAAATCTTACATTTTCAACCAATAGATATGGAGAACTCATTTGGTCAGAGTAGTCAAGATGATAGAATATTGATTGTCTTTAAATATGATCTTTAAAAAATTAGAGAGATGATAGTACATTGCATATCAAATTAATGTGAAACCATTTTCGATTGTTAAAGAAATTTCGATTCAATTTAATTTTGAAGTTTATGTCACATTTTTTTTGTGAAGTACTCAAGAGCAACAACACACAATGATGTGATACAAGCATATGAATGAGAGAAAAAATATTGAAAAATATTTTAAAGATTATTAACAAAATTAGTTTTATTGCAAATTTATGGAAGTAAAAAAAATAGAGAATATCGTTTATGTTAGTTACAACTCATTACATTGATTCATAATGGAGGTTACAGAAACGAGTTTTAAGTTTATTGCATTTGCCAGCACCACCACATACATCTACTAAAATTATTGATATCTTTTACAAGTCTATTTGTGAATGAGGTGTTAAGGACAAAGTATTTAATATATAAGTTAATAATGCATCGAACAATGATAGAGCAATGAAGTTTTTAAAAGATAGTTTTAGAGTGAAAAAAAGTATTCTTTGGAGAAAAGTTATTTCAAGTTCGTTATTATGCTCACATACTTAACCTAATGGTGAAGGATGGTATAAAAGTGTTGAGTATATTATTGATAAAATTAGAGACGCCGTGAGTTTTGTTAACATATCTGAAGCTATATTAGTTAGATTTTTTGAGGTTGTATAACAATTATAATTACCAACTAGAAATATATAAATGAATTGCCCAACACGTTAGAACTCAACATACTCAATATGACAGTGACATTGCGATTAAGGGAAGCTTTTTTTATATAATGAAAGAGAAGTAACATTTGTTGCATGTCAAATAGAGGAATAGTGGGAAAAATTAAAAAAGTTTGTGATATTTTGGGAGTCTTTAACGAAGTTACTGAGATCATTTCAAGAACAGATTACCCTACAACCAATTCATTTCTTTCACAAATATGTACTATAAAGGTTTTGGATGAGGGATTAATTTTAACTGATCATTTTATTGTAGAAATGATTAAGAAGATTAAAGAAAAATTTGATAAATATTGGGGTGAATGTAATATTCTCATGGCATTTGGTGCAGTGATGAATCCAAGAATGAAATTTGTTGTTATTGAGTTTGCTCACCCTATGATATATCCTGGAGATGAAAGCATCAGGAATGTGCAGCATGTAAGAAATCTACTCTATGAAATGTATGAGGAATATATTACAAGTTCTAAAGCAAAAAGTGATGGTGTTAGCAGTTTTGCAGGAGGGAGTTCAAGGAGCACGAATACTTCATTCCCTCACGCCATACGGAGGAATGTTTGTGGATCCATCACTGTACTAAATGACATAAGGAGATTACATTCACCCTAATATTTATCAAAATTTTCTTTCATCTTCTTAGTCATTTCTACAATAAAATGATCAGTTGAAATTGCCCCCTCTTCTAACATCTCTTTATAATACAGATTTATAAAAGAAATAAATTGGCTGTAGGATAATCTGTTCCTGAAATGATATCAATTGCTTCGTTAAAGAATATCAAAATATAACAAATTTTTTCAATTTTATCACTCTTATTTTATTGGACATGCAACATATTACATATGTCACTTCTATTTCATTATATGAAAAAAAGTTTTTCTTAACCAAAGTGCCGCTGTTAACATTGAGCATGTTGAGTTCCAATGTATTAAGAAATCATTACTAGCCTCAGAAAATTGTAATTGTAATTGTTATACAATCTCAGAAAATCTATCTAACCTAGCTTCAGATGTATTAACAAAACTCACAGTGTCTCTAATATTATCAATAATATATTCTACACTTTTTACATTATTTTTCACCATTAGGTTTAGCGTGAGCATAATAACTGATATGAAATAACATTTCTCTATAAAATAATTTTTTTTTCACTCTAAAATTATCTTTTAAAAAGTTTCATTGCCCTATCATTGTTCAATACATTATCAACTGATATAATAAATACTTTGTTCCCAATATCCCATTCACAAAGAGTCTTATAGAAGATATCAACAATTTCAGTAGTTGTATGTGGTAGTGACAAATGAAAAAAAATTAAAACTCATTTCTATAACCTCTATTATGAATTAATGTAATGAGATGTCACTGTCATATATGATATTATATTATTTTCTTACTTCCATAAATCTGTTGTAGAACTAATTTTTTAATACTTTTTAAATCATTTTCCATCTTTTTCTTCTTTTTTTCATACACTTCTATCACATCATTGCTTATTGTTGTCCTTGAGTATTTTACAAAAAAGGTGACATCGGCTTCAAAATTAAATTGAATCCAAATTCTTCAACATCTGAAAATGATTTATCATTAATTTGTATGTAATGTGCTATAATTTCTCTAATTTTTTGATGATCATATTTAAAGGTGATTAATATTCCAACATCTTAACTGTTCTGGCCAAATGAGTTTT
The DNA here is from genome assembly GCA_016618105.1 of Dendrobium huoshanense. Classification (NCBI taxonomy): domain Eukaryota; kingdom Viridiplantae; phylum Streptophyta; class Magnoliopsida; order Asparagales; family Orchidaceae; genus Dendrobium; species Dendrobium huoshanense. Next base: position 30,043,646 of record CM028349.1, on the reverse strand, counting down.
TTATATCTGTTGCTTGAAAAAGTAAATTTTTTTAATTTTTCAAGGCACGAATCCTAGTAGTACAACGGTCCAAATGTCTTTTAAAATGGGTGATTGCACCAATACCTGCTATAGCTAGTTGCTTTTTACAATGCACACACTCTCGTTTGCCCATCAGGAAAAATAACTTCCGTAAACTCATCTCAAACTTTAAGTTTTTTTTTTTTTCATTTTTCTTCTTCCTATAACATCATCAGCTTCTTCAACATCATTCACTTGATTCTCATTAGTCCATCTTTCAACCTCTTTATAAATATCATGATTATCATTATGTGAATCATTCTCATTCTAGGATTATTACGAACATAAGAGTGAAGATGATCATCAAATTTCTAATTTCAGTATTTAAAAGCTCAATGTTATCCCCTTCCATACTTATTGGTATTGACATTCTAAAAAAAATTATAATAGCATTGCCAACATTATAATAGATATCATCAAATTCAAACACTAATTATATAGAAATATATGAAATCCATAAAAAAACTCAAAAATTACATTCAAAAAATATAAAATAGAACAATTATAACAGGCTAGCTGCTGTCTACAAACATCAATTTTTATGAATTCTCTTGATAATGGATGTTGTGGTTGTTTGAGAAGTTTCAGACCATCCAAACATACTACATCATTATCATAGAAAGATATAGATATTCCATAATTCATAGTAAAAATATCTTAATGTAAATGTCAGAAAATTTTATTTGTTAGAAAGTTTTAATAGCTGTAATAGACGAACTTCAGCAGTTATATCACAAACTTCAGCTGTAATAGAAGGTTTTACCATATGTAATAGTAAAATCATCTTCATTCTACATCATTACCCTTCGGAAGAATCAATCCAGAAGAAAAAAAATAGAAAGAAGGAAAATAGATGAAATCATGAACGATTTCATTCACTCACCTATAAAATAACCAAATAATCACTCGCCTAGTATATTCAGACGTCTCAAAAACTAGCCAAGAAACATATAAATGATTTTATTCATAAGGAAATAACATCAACTAGTAAGAGGACTGAAGTAAAAAATCTGTAGTACATTGAACACAAAAAACTGCTCAGTTCATCGAATACGAAGTTCAAAACGAAGTGCGAACCTCCATAGGTGTTGAAGATCGAAAAAGAAGATTCGAAACGGAGTGCAAATCGTGTATTGGCATCGAAACTACATCGCCTTGCACTCGCTAGGTCACACGAGATGGGGGGAAAGAGATGGATGTCCGTTGTTCGCTGCTCCTGAATAAAATTAGGGCTAGGGCCGCTGGGCTTTGTGAATTATATAGGAGGGATCATATTATAATAATTTTTATCACCTTTGTACAAATCTAATGAATTTATTCTGCATTTGTCTCCTGGCTGATATGGGTACATACCAGTCTTGGAACACTTTTAAAAACTTTATCTAGGAAACTTGACAGCTGGATTGCCCTCCAAAAGTCTCTTGTAGATGGCTTAAAGCTATCTCATTAATCTTGAAAGAGTCACTAAACTTCAAATATATAAACTGATATATATATATATATATACCTTGCTTCTTGTGCCTTACGTCTACGGTAGACATTTCTGCCTCTTCTATTCATTTGATTATCTTAAACTTTTCTTAAATAAAAGTTAGAGCAACAACAATAAGCCAACGCTTAGCGAGTATTATATACCTCTAAACTACAGTAATTCAAAGAAGTAGAAGTAATATGTTAGATGTCACTTTTATTTAAACATATCATAAATTTATTTTCTCTAAACATATCATTTAAACATATGCATAAATCTTAAATCCAATCATTTCATATTCAGTTTACATTCATCATATCAGTATTCATAACTTTTTCATTTCATATATAGTACAATTGTCACATGAGCCACCATCTAGTACTAATGAAGGTACTCATTTATTTTATCCTTTTCCAAACCTTTATCTTTTTAATGTACATGGGTACAACGTCATCAGCTAGTACTATAAGAGGGTGAGTTCCATCATTTCAATATGCATATGCAATCATTCAATATATTAATCATATCATATTCATATTTCATAATATTAAGCTCTATCCTCTGTTTAAAATTGCGCAATTAGAGGCGCGCCTCAAGACACGCCTTTGCGCACTTTGACCAAAAAACGCCTCGAGGCTTACGCAATTCTTCACCTGGCTGAGGCGTACGCCTCACCTGGACTGAGGCGCGCCTCAGAGGCGCAATTGCGCAATTCTGGGTAAGGCGTACGCCTCACAGAATAGGCCCCACCCACTGAAAATGAACCCTCTTCCTCCCTTCATCCCGCACGGTCTCCCTCATTTCCGAAAAAATTCCCTTCCAGCTCTGTTCGCGAAACTGAAGGCGTCCCGCACGGTCGGCCATCCTTCCCGCCGCCTCTCCTGCTGGCGCCGCCTCTCTCCGGCGAAGTTGAAGTGTCCGGCCGCCTCGTTGGAGAAGTCCACAAACGATTTTAGGTATTTTTTTTTTGACTTTTTGGTTAGATTTTTGAAGTGAAAGAAATTCTAGGGTTTTAGATTTTTTGAAATTTTTTGTGTGATTTTTGATTCTTTCATTAGGGATTATGGTAAGAGGCAAGAAAAAGGGGTCTTCGTCATTGCGGAGGGACCCTTCTTGGAAGTATAGTGTACAAGTTGACATTGGCGGCGGAGAGAAGAGCTATGTTTATTTGAAATGTAATTTTTGCGATAAAGTGGTGAAGGGAGGTGTTACCCGCATGAAGGAACATCTATCATGCTCGCACAAAAATGTAGCACCCTGTGCAAAAGTGCCGGACAATGTGAAGGAAGAAATAAGTGCTTACATGAAGAAAACTACAACTGCTAAACACTTACAACATGAGCAATTTGATGAAAGGGTCGAGCATGGTGCTTATTTTGGGAGCGAGAGTGGAAAGGACTCTTCCTCCACTATACATAGTAGAGGTGCACGGGGTCCTATGGATCAGTATATAACTACTCCATGAGTGGATAGAGGAGAAGCAGAGATTATGCCTGCAGCTGGTACTAGAGAGGGTCGACGACAGCTTTGCATGGACATTGGGAGGTTTTTTTTTTAGAATGCAATACCATTTAATGTTGCTACATCGCCTGCCTACTTCAGTATGTTGCGGTCTGTAGGATTGTATGGAAGAGGGTTGAAGGCACCTTCCATGTATGAGTTGCGAACATGAATTTTAAAAGAGGAGCTGCAGAACACAGAGCGGAGCATTCAGGAGATTAAAAGGACATGGATTGAGACTGGTGTGACTATTATGTCAGATGAATGGTCTGACATGAAGAGCATGAGCTTGATTAACATCCTTGTTAACAATCCCTACGGCACGGTGTTCTTACGATCAGTTGATGCTTCAGAAGAGGTGAAAAATGCTACATTCATTTTCAATTTACTTGATGGTGTTATTGAGGAGATTGGGGAGCAATTGGTTGTCCAGGTAGTGACTGATAAAGCCAGTGCATACAAAGCAGCTGGTCAGATGTTGATGGAGAAGAGGACACACCTATATTGGACACCCTGCGCAGCACATTGTATCGATCTCATTTTGGAGGATCTTGATGACTTACCTCAGCACAAGAGTGCTCTTTCTAGGGCGAAGAAGATTACAAAGTTCATCTATAATCACTCTTGGGTCTTAAGCTTGATGAGAAAGTTTTCAAAGAAAGAAATCATTCGTCCTGCAACCACTAGGTATGTTCCTAATTTTGTACATTGCAAATCATTCCTACTGTATGTTCATAGTTCTTACATTTGTGCACCGTGAATCTATAGGTTTGTCACCTCCTATTTGACACTGCAGAGCTTGATGGAGGTGAGGCAACCTTTGGAAGCCATGTTTACATCAACTGAATGGCTTAACTCTGCTTGGGGGAAGAAAAATGAGGGGAAGAAAATAAGAAAGATAATTCTAAATGATAAATTTTGGGCTACTGTAACCTATGCCATTTTGAGCACGAGACCCTTAGTGCAAGTTCTACGCTTAGTCGATGCAGAGAAGAAACCAGTTATGAGTTTTATTTATAATGCTATGGATGAGGCCAAGGAGATGATTGCACACAACTTGGGAGGAGAGGATGCAAGTTATGGGGAGATTTGGGATATCGTTGATGCTCGGTGGGAGGTGCAGTTACACCGACATCTACATGCAGCGACATATTATCTCAACCCTCAATTTCAATATTCAGAGAAGAAATCTTCAAATCCTGAGGTGAAGCTTGGTCTATATCATTGTATGGAAAGATTAATACCGGAGCAGGCAGATAGGGAGCTTGCAGATTTACAGCTTGTTCTGTTTCAGAATAAAGAGGATTTTTTTTTGGTTTGAATGCAACAAAAGCAACCATTTCTAAACGATCTCCAGGTATAATTATTTTTGTAAATGCAAAACACTTTATTCAGTTCTGATTATATTTTTTCTTGAAAACAGTTGAATGGTGGATTCAATTTGGTGATTCCACCCCTGAGTTACAGAATTTTGCTGTAAGAGTATTGGGCCTCACTTGTTCTTCTTCTGGGTGTGAGCGAAACTGGAGTACATATAGCCAAGTGCAAACAAAGAGAAGAAATCGGCTATCAACACTCAGAATGAACTTTCTCGTATATATTATGCATAACAAGAGGTTGAGAGAGATGAGGTTGAGGAATAAGGGGTTGAAGGATGATGAGGACCCATTAGTGTGTGATAATGTGTCGTCTGATAATGAGTGGTTCATAGATGATGAGACAGATTTTCCATTATCAGACTTACAGTTAGAAGATCTAAGTGTGGATGTCTTGAGAGGCGAAGCAGATCAAGTTGGCACATCCACTAGTACTACACCACACACATCCACTAGCTCTGTAGCACAACAATCAAGTAAAGGTATTCCACAACTTCTTATATGCTATTACATTACATTTATGTCAAGTGAGCAATGAACATGAATACATGATAATGATCTTTTCTCTTAATGAACAGGAAAGAGAAAAGTGAGTCATGTTGAAGATGATGATGACATGGCATTCATAGATACAATTAGAGAAGAAGACTCACTTGAAGACCCATTTAGTGATGGGATATGATTTCTTTTTATATGTTTTTTGTATTCTGGGAGTTTTGTTAAACTAATATTTTGTGATTTTGTACTTTGGGACATGATTTTATTGCATCTAGTTTCTTATTTTCCACTATTTTCATATATCATTTAGATGCTTTTATTGTAAGGTACAATATTGCTATTATTTTTCTGCTAAAACCTTTGATTTTTCATTTACGCAATTCTGTGTCCGTGAGGCTTACGCCTCAGACCGCCTCGAGGCTTACGCCTCGCCTCACGGACGAAAACCGCCTCGAGGCTTAATTACACAATTTTAAACCTGGGGCCTCTATCACATGCTTTATGCAGTAATATAGTGAATCAATTAATATACGAGAGATGAAACATTGAATTATTTCAAATGCAGTAAAATGAATAATTTGCAATAACAATTAAATGAAAATATGAAACAATATAATTATCATAACTTAGAAATATGTTTACTCTCCTCGGTGTGTGATTTGCCGATTTCCCTATCAAATTCTTCTCTCTACCACGTCCAATATCTAAAAAAAATATAACACAATGCTTAAATGTCACATTCTTCCACAAAAGCTTTCTTAATCCCTAAATCAAGAGAATAAAGAACCTACCCATATATATATTTTTAAACTTCCTAATTTAATCATTTCCCATTTCTAAATAATCTTACTTCTAATTTATCTAAATTTCGGATTTCATCAAAACACTAACTTTTGAGAATCCTCTTTTTGTCTATTTCATAACATACACATAAGAAAACTTCCCATACACCTAATAATTAATTAAAATATAATTAATTTTCAGATTAATCTAAATTAAAATTACAAAATAGCATTTTGTATAAAAACTCTAAATTTCACCTTTGAAATCTTTCCTAAGTCTATTTAGAACCATAACACTTAAGGGTTTTCATGATTAGGGAAAAGCCCAAATTTGTGAAACTTGAAATTTCTCATAAAAATCACATTAACTTCTAATTGAGGATTTCTAGTGTCATTAGGAAGCATTCTTCCAAAAACATTTGAAAGAAAATAAAAATCAGAAGAAATCCTAATTTCACAATCCAAAATTTTTAGGGAAAAATCTCATTTCCAGGTTTAAAATTATTCCTCCTACATCCTTTAACAATTTCCTAAAGAAATGTTAAGTTTTTTGCAAAACCCTAGATTTTTTCCTTAAAAAAAACTTTAGCAAAAATTGAGAAATCTCTTAATTACAACTTACCTTAACCTTCTTTTAGTCTTCTCTACAGTTTCCCTCAAAGAAAGACGTTGGAAACTGCCGCCAAGGACGCCGCCGAAGCCTCCCTGTCGGCCTCTCTCCGTCCGCTCATTGGGTTTCGGCTGAACGGAAACGTGCGGAAGCAAAAATGAAGGGACCGAATAGAATTCAATCCCTTAAAGCTTGAGTGGTTATGGAATTTCCAATTTACTATCTTGTCCTCACATGCTTTATTTTCATTTTAATATCATTAAGGGTATTTAAGTCATAATTGAAAGTTTTAAAAACTTCGCCAATTTTTAATTCCCAAACTAATCAAAATTTCATATAGGTCCTTTATATCGATTTGTTCGAAATTTTATGTACAATTTTATAAAATTAATTTCGTCGAAAACCGATGACTTTAAAATCCACTTAAATTTCGTCACGGCGCATCGAAAAGCGTACGATATCTAAAATTGATATTTTCGAGTTTCACATGCTAGCCTGCTACACTTGTTTTATTTTATATTTTTGGAATGTAGTTTTGGGTTATTTATGCATTTTAGACATTTTTATATTATTATTATTTGAATTTGATGATATCTATTATAATCTTGACAATGCTATCATAATTTTCTTTTTAAAATTTCAACACCAATAAATATGGAAGGGGATAACATTGAGCCTGTAATTACTGAGACTGGAAGACTTGATGATCATCTTCATTCTTATATTGATAGTTATTCTAGGAGTGAAATGATTCACATAATGATAACAATGATATTGATGAAGAGGTTAAAATGTGGACTTATAAGAATCAAGTGAATGATGTTGAAGAAGCTGGTGATATTATAGAAAGAAGGAAAAGGAAAAAAACAATTCAAAATTTGGGATGAGTTTAAGGAAGTTATTGTTCCTGATGGACAAAGAAAAGGAGATTGTGTGTATTATAAAAATAACTAACTATAGGTGGTACTAATGCAATTATATTTTCAACCAATAGATATAAAAAACTCATTTGTCTAGAGCAGTTAAGATGGTGGAATGTTGATCACTTTTAAATATGATCATTAAAAAATTAGAGAGATGATAACCTATACATACTAATTAATGAGAAATCATTTTTAATTGTTGAAGAATTTGGATTCAATTTAATTTTGAAGTCCATGTCACATTTTTTGTGTTATACTCGAGAGCAACAATACATAATGATGTGATACAAAAGTATGAAAGAGAAGAAAAAATTGAAAAATATTTTAAAGAGCATTAACAAAAAATAGTTTTACTATAGATTTATGAAAGTAAAAAAATCAGAGAATATCGTATATGGCAGTCACAACTCATACATTGATTCACAATGGAGGTTACAAAAACGAGTTTTAAGTTTCTTGTATTTTTTACCACCACATGCAACTATTAAAATTGTTGATATTTTTTACAATGCTATTGGTGAAGGGGTGTTGATGACAAATTATTTACTATATCGATTGATAATGTATCGAACAATGATAAGATAATGAAACTTTTAAAATATAGCTTTAGAGTAAAAAAAAAATTATTCTTTAGAGGAAGGTTGTTTGTTGTCCGTTTTTGTGCTCACATACTAAACCTGATGGTGAAGGATAGTGTAAAAAGTGTTGAGTATAAGATTTGAGACCCCGTAAGTTTTGTTATGTATCTGAAGCTAGGTTAATCAGATTTTCTGAGGTTGTACAACAATTACAATTACCAACTAGAAAGATAGTAATGGATTGCCCAAAAAGTTGTTGATAGTGGTATTACGGTTAAGGGAATTCTTTTTTCATATAATGAAAGAGAAGTGTCATATATTGTATGTCCAACAAAGAAAGAGAGATAAAATTGAAAAAGTTTGTGATATTTTGAGATTTTTTAACGAAGCTACTAATATTATTTTAGGCATGGTTTAAAATTGCGCAATATGAGGCTCGCCTTGAGGTCCGCCTTTGTGCAATTCCAGTAAAAAATGCTTCAATGCTTATGCCTCGAGTTTTTTTTATGAGACTTGCGCCTCAACTTGGTTAAGACCCGCCATGAGGCTCACCTTGCCTCACTGGCATGAGGCTTACGCCTCACACTATACATATTAAAACTTACATAAATCTTGTAGTAAATGCCCGACATTGGACTCTATAGGAGAGAGGAAGGGGAGAGAGCAGTTCATCATAATGATGATTCAAATGAAGAACCCCTTAGTGATGACAATGTTGATGACTTATGAGTTCTTATGTGATATGTCATTGCTATTTATTTTTGGAAATTGAAATTATATGTTAATGAAAAAATATTGGGATTTGGGAAAGATAGAATTTTGAGTTGAACTATATTTCATGTTGTCGTATTATTGGGATATTTTTATTTCACTTTATATCTTATACTTTTTTATGTTTTATATTATTCACTAATTAGTATATAAAAAATTTATCATTTTATGTTTACGCAATCTTTTGATTTTGAGGCTTACGCCTCAAAACGCCTTGAGGTTTACGCCTCGCCTCACGAATGAAAAACGCCTCAATATCCGAATACGCAATTTTAAACATTGATTTTAGGAACATATTACATTGCAACCAATTTATTTCTTTCATAAATCTATATAATAAAGGTTTTGGATGAGGGGGCAATTTTAACTGATCATTTTATTGTAGAGATGACTAAGAAGGTGAAAGAAAAATTTGATAAATATTATGGTGAATGTAATCTCATCATGACATTTGGTGTAGTGATGAATCCAAGAATGAAGTTTATTGTTATTGAGTTTGCCTACCCTATGATATATGTTGGAGATGAAAGCATCAGGAATGTGCAACATGTAAGAAATCTACTCTACGAAATGTATGAGGAATATATTACAAGTTCTGAAGCAGAAAGTGATGATGCTAGCAGTTTTGCAGGAGAAAGTTCAAGGAGCACGAACACTTCATTCCCCCACACCATCCGGAGGAATGTGTTCGTGGATCCATCACTACTCCAAATGCTATGAGGAGATTACATTCACCCCAATATTTATAATTTTTTTTTCTTAGTAATCTCTACAATAAAATGATTAGTTGAAATTGCTCTATCATCCAACACATTTTTTATAGTATAGATTTATGAAAGAAATAAATTGGCTCATTGGATGTATGATAATCTGTTCCTGAAATGATATCAGTTGCTTCATTAAAGAATTCCAAAATATCACAAAATTTTTTAATTTTATCTCACTCATCCTCTGTTAGGCATGCAACATATGTCACTTCTATTTTATTATATGAAAAAAAAGTTTCCCTCAATGTCACTGTCAACATTGAGTATGTTCATTAATAGCTTATAGTTGGTAATTATAATTGTTGTATAACCTCAAAAAATTTGACTAACTTAGCTTCAGATGCATTAACAAAACTTACGGTGTCTCTTATCTTATCAATAGTATACCAAACACTTTTTATGCCATCTTTCACCATTAGCTTTAGTATGTGAGCATAACAATGGATATGAAACAACCTTCCTTCAAAGAATAATTTTTCCTTCACTATAAAATTATCTTTTAAAAGCTTCATTGTTATATTATTGTTTGATGCATTATTAATTGATATAGTAAATACTTTGTCCTCAACACCCTATTCAGAAAGAGCTTAGTAGAAGGTATCAATATTTTTAGTAGCTGTATGTGGTAGTGGTAAATGCATGAAACTTAAAACTTATTTCTGTAACCTCTATTGTGAATCAATGTAATGTGATGTGACTGTCATATATGATATTTTCTGATTTTTTAACTTATATAAATCTGTAGTAAAACTAATTTTGTTAATGCTCTTTAAAACATTTTTCAGTTTTTTCTTCTCTTTTTCATGCAGTTGTATCATATCATTGTGTATTATTGCCCTTGAGTACTTCACAAAAAAGGTGACATAGATTTCAAAATTAAATTGAATCCAAATTCTTTAACAACAAAAATAATTCTCATTAATATGTAATGTGCTATGATCTCTCTAACTTTTTAATGATCATATTTAAATGTGATCAATATTCCACCATCTTAACTATTCTGGTCAAATGAATTCTCTATATCTGTTGGTTGAAAATGTAAGATTTTTTTATTTTTTAAGGCACGAATCCTAGTAGCACAACGGTTCAAATGTCTTTTAAAATAGGTGGTTGCACCAGTACATCCTATAGCTAGTTGTTTTTTCAATGCATGTATTCTCCCTTTCTTTGTCCATCAGGAAGAATAACTTAAACTCATCTTAAACTTTGGATATTTTTTTTCCTTTTCCTTCTTCCTATAATATCATCAGCATCTTCATCATCATTCATTTGATTCTCACTAGTGCACCTTTCAACATCTTCATCAATATTATTATTATTATTATTATGTGAATCATTCTCATTTTCAGGATGACTACTAACATAAGAGTGAAGATGATCAATAAGTGTTCTAGTCTCAGTATTTATTGCTCAATATATCCCTTTCCATACTTATTGGTGTTGACATTCTAAAAAAAATTATAATTGCATTGTCAAGATTATAATAGATATCATCAAATTTAAATACTAATTATATAAAAATGTCTGAAATGCATAAAGAACCCAAAAACTGTATTCCAAAAATATAAAATAGAACAAATGTAGCAAGTTAGCAGCTGTCTACAAACAACAATTTTCATGAATCCTCTTAGTAATGGATGTTGTGATTCCCTAAGAATCTTCTTAGCATCCAAACATGCTACATCATTACCATAGAAAAAATATAGATATTCTATAATCCATAGCAAAATCATCTTTATGTAAATGTCAGAAAGTTTTGACAGGTGTAATAGGCGAACTTCAGCTACATCACAAACTTCAGTTGTAATAGAAAGTTTTACCAGCTGTGATAGCGAAATATCTTCATTCTACATCATTACCCTTCAGAAGAATCAACCAAGAATAAAAAAACAGAAAGAAATAAAATAGATGAAATCATGAACGATTTCATTCTCTCGCCTGTAAAATAATCGAATAATCACCCATCTGGAATATTCAGACGCCTAAAAAACCAGTCAAGAAACATATAAACGATTTCATTCACGAGGAAATAACATCAATCAGTAAGAGGACTGAAGTAGAAAATTTGTAGAACATTGAACAAAGAAAAACTGCTCAGTTCACCGAATACGAAGTTCAAAACGGAGTGTGAACCCCCGTAGGTGTTGAAGATTGAAGAAGAAGATTCGAAACGGAGTGCAAACCGTGTATTGGCGTCGAAACTATATCGTCTTGCACTCGGTAGGTCACACGAGACGGAGGGAAAGAGATGGATGTCCGTCGCTCGATGCTCTTGAATGAAATTAGGGCTAGGGTCGCTAGGCTTCGCGAATTATATAGGAGGGATTATATTATAATAATTTTTATCGAGTCGACTCGATGAGCTCTTGAGCCGCAAACTGTTGTGCTCGAACTCGAGCTCATATACTACGTGACTAGACTATAAGTTCGAACTCGAACTCAAAGCTCGACAAGCTCGGCTCTTGAGCTCGTTAACGAGTCGAGTTTTAGCTGCCTCACGAGTTGGCTCGGCTCAGTTACACCCCTAATTGCAACCAAACAAACCTTTTATGGTTTGTGACTTGCGATTCGTAAGTTCTCTTGCATGATTTACATACATTGTATATTTCTATTCATCTTAGGAAACCTTAAACTTGAATTGTCACAAAGATAAAGAGTATCTTTCATTTTAAAGCTTATGGTTAATGAGTGATCTGATATATTTTTTCAATTTATTGAAATAATATTGAAGTTCTGATGTGATATTTTAACAGAGCTAATATTCCTAGGAATTTATTTATCTCTATATACTTATTTTAACTGTATTAAGTTTTTAACTTCTAATAGGATTCTGGCAAGGTTATTTTTTGGGCCCAATTTCAATCCATCATAATTTATCAGTCAACTCTTTAACGACCATAATTATTATTAATTTTTTTTCTAATTTTTTATAGAAACTAATAAATTGTGAATACAAAAATAATTAGTATATTTATCAAGTAAATATGATCCTCTTATAGTATTATTAAGTGTAATATCTAAAACATATTGCTAAAACTTTCAAAACAACTTAATGATAACAATTTCAGCAAAACAACACGGTTCATGAAGAGTAGAACATAGTGTTTTAATAAAGCCATGACAGCCAAAATTAATTTCTTGCAAAATAATTCAATAAAATAGTTATTCTTTATAAAAGTATATGTATACACTTATTTTAAAACCCTGCATCGAGGGTGTCATTTTTGTGCTAAAGATAATGGTATTATATTATATTGGTTGGGGAATCAGTGAAATAAGGGCTTATTCATTGACAGTGATTTAGTTGCAGCAAGTGATTTTTTCAAGTACTTGCTGGAAACAAGATCTTTATTATTTAAAATTGAAGTTGAATGAGATTCCTACTTAACCTTCTCATTAATCTGGTCAGGCGCTACGTCTAGAAATTTAAGATGTTAAAAGGTAACTCTGACTGCAAGGTTCTATTTTTCCTAAATTCCAGATTTACAGGTTTGTAATTTGTTCTGATGCTTTTGGGTTACATTCTTTTGTTATGCTGCATGAAGATCAGCCATCCTTCATGATTGTTATCCATCCCAATACTAGAATTTATATTGTTATAGTTTAGTTCCCTTGAAAAATGATTTCTTGTGATTTGGACTATGGTATGATTTACTTCAGACTTCTCTGTGATGTAATGTAATTGCATTACTGGAGTCAGTTTACAAGGTTAAAATACTTAGGTGCACGCATAAGATTCTAAAATCTTCTCTGAATTTGTTTGAGGTTACTTCAGATTTAGGCAAATAGATTGCGGTGTGAAAGGCACACTAGAACTTTAATATAATTTGGAGCTGTTCTGAAGGAAAGTTGAGAGAATTTCAGTACATGAATATGAGTAAAAATTTATGATAAGGAGATGCTCTAGAGAACGTACTCAAGTGGTTCATAAGGAAACGCTCAAGAGATTTCTACTGCTTTTAGTTTGTGCATATTTCCATCAACAGCTTATCTGTAAATTTTTAATTTTGAATGTTTATATTTCTGCAATATGCTTAAAACAATAGGCTGTTAGATGACTATTATTTGCAGCGAAAGAAGTTTATTCTTTATTCCTTCAGCATTTTGATCTTTGGGATCATGTAATTACCCATGAAAGGAACATAAACTAACTGCAGGTGGGAGACATCGACATGCTTTTATTGGTATAGGCTTTCGAGAAAGGCCACAGGCTTATGACTTTCAAGCTTCACTCCATGATCATATGAAGTATCCTTCCCTTCTCTTCTCTATAATTAGAGCATTATTTGGAATATCCATGTATTGGATCTTTAGAGCATAATCTCTTCAAGCAGCACAACCCATAGTACTGCTTATCCTTAACAAAATGAAAGATATCTAAATAAAAAGCAAACTGCTGAGGAGATGGAGCAACTCTACCAATCAAAATCCTCGGTTGATTATAGTCTAAAAGAAGGACAAACTCTCGTTCTTCAGATCAAGAATGTAAGTTCTCTTTGTTTTCTCAGCTTTAATCTCAATAGAACAGATTCATGTTGAAGTTCTTTGAGCGATTTAAAGTTTTTATTGCTACTTCATGCGATAAAAAATATATCAAATCTTCATTCGTTTAGACTAAAGTTGTTAATGAAGTAGGTTTGGAGAAGCTGGCCTCACTTTGGTGGTGTATGGATGTTAATATTAATGAATATTTTTAAAAATTTGTGGTGACTCTTCCAATGATGACACGAGAATTATTTTACTATGAAAGAAGCTTTGTCCATTGGCAACTGAAAACCAAAGAACGATCAGAACATCTTTCATCATAATTGGGAAGCTAATTGGTGTATGATGCTTTAATATAGGAGTAAATCTGATCGTATTAAATTTCCATTTGAGAAAATGGAAAGATTCAAATAGTTATTTTCCTATTTTTTTTCTTACACATGTTGATAGATTAGAATACAGTTTACAGCAAGAAAAATAATTTCTCTTTAACAAAATAGCTTTCTTTAATTAAGTTTTAATATCTTGGATTTAATTAATTCATTAGCGCTAGCATTTTTTTGTTTATTTCAAATGGTCTTTTTCTACACTAACGGAAAATGACTTCCAAAATGTAATGGCAAACTAAAAAAAATATTGGTATTTTCCGCATAAAAGTTCTCGATTTTATCTAGAAGCTGCTCAACAGTCTATTAAGGTTTCATTATTTCTGTTCCTATCATTTTTGTTCATTCCCGGTTCGCAGCAAGATGCTCTGTCAGAAGGCCTTCAGCTAACTTCTAAACATTTGTAAACATAGCAGAATGAATAACTTCTTTCTCTTGCCAGCTGAGATTGTCTCAGCTGTTGTTATTTGTTTTGAAGTCTTTGATATTGTTATGTCCTCAATCCTATTTTTTATTAATATTCCCTTTAGTTCTGCAAAGAAAATTTTGTTTTAGTGGAGTAGTTCTGTCTATGATCCCATTTGGCAATAAAAAGATGCATCTCGGTTGATCCTCTCATTCTAGTGCTGTTAAATTAGGTTTCGTTGGGTACAATTTTCTTACTGTTTTTTAAAGTAATTTTTTAGTTAGCAAATTCCTTGAATTAGAAATATTTGTACTAGAAAATTGTTTTAGAAAGTAATAAGAAAATTGCCCCAAACAAAATCTTAGAATATGAAGTTACACACGTTCTATGCTGTAACAACGTTCCATGGCATCCTTCCACCCATATATCTTTGTATGCTTCTCTTGTTTTGTCTCTACATGCACAAATCAGCAATTATTAAAAATGCGGTCTTAGGCTTCGTTTGGGACGGCTTGCTTATTGCTTCTTAAAGCAGTTTTTTAGTACAAAAATTTTAGCTTTAAGAAACAATAAGAAAACTGTCCCAAACGAAGCCTTAATATATCCACACATCGTTGCATTAGATCCTTTAATTTTTCATAGATATGTTTTCCCCTTGGTTTCCATGAAATATTCATTGGGTCTTTGCCTCAAACATTTCTCAGGCAGTCCTATTCGTCATCCACTCATCCTTTATGAAGTTGACTGGTTTAGCTATAATGCACTATACTTCGTTTGTTTTTTTAACATATATCACTGGCCATTTGGGGCCATCGCGGTCGTTTGTAAAGGAGCAGAGAGATGCTGTATAGAGCTGCAACGGGAAAATTAATTTTTTGAAAAGTTGTTATAAATATTATTGATGTTTTCTCCGTAGTAGCCAAATAGTAGTAGCCAAATAATAGTATGATAGCGGAATGAAAAACAAAACTGTGAAAAGATATCACAAATATGAGAGATTATTACGTGTGGTGTTAGGACAGAGAGAACTGTTCGGTTTTATGACTGTGAATAGTAAAATCATATTAAAAGCACATGGGTGAACAATAAAAGCACAGTGATAAAAAGTAACTGTGCTTTTACTATTCACAGTTACAAAACCGAACAGTTCTTTGTGTCTGGACTCCACACGTAATAATCTCTCCACAAACAGGCCTTTAAATAAGCTCTGAACACGTTGAGGAGAAACTATGAAGTTTTTTTTAGCAGATTTTGTCTACAAGCTAGAATTAACTTGCTTTCATTCTCTTGCGTGAAACAGAAAGGAAGTGGTGGTGTGAAGTCGGCATTATTTGAACGCCTCAACAAGGTTTCACTGGAAGATAAACCAACCGTGAAAGAGGGAGGCTTGGTATTCCTTAAGCCGCCACCAGCTCCGCCGGCGCCTCCCTCTCCTATCAGTTCGATCGAGAGATCATCACTGAGCTCTCCAGCATCTAATTCCAGTCCTAGAAGCAGCAGCAACGGCAGTGGAAAAATCCAAGATTCGGAGACAGAGAATCACCCCAAGGATCCATCTATTGCCACAGAAGAAGGTGCTCAAGGTACAGCTGAAGATGATTTTGGCGATTTTCAGGCAGCTGGGTAACATAACTTTTTTTATGTTTTCTCCAACGCATGAACGTTTTCCATTCTTCTAATGTTCGTTATTGTGGATCAGCTATAGGTGTTTTATTCTTTGTTAATAGGTTGATGTGCTGCTTATTGTATATTTGAATTATAAATGCTTTATTACCAGTGTTATACCAGGAGTACACTTAGGAAACCTTTGGCTTTTTCAGGCAGCTTTGTAACATAATTTTTTATGTTTTCTACTTCTTTGCTGCTTCATTTTTCATCTAGGAGTTTTCTTCCTTTTCATATCTTTGATTTACTTCCACTTTTCCCTCTCTAGGAGGAGAAATTATTCCGTGCGGAGTCTGGACGGGAAGAATCGTTCGGATATGTGAGTGTGCACACTGTGTATAAATTTGTACACAATATATCAACTTTTTGTACACATTGTATGTACAATCAAAGTTCGGATTATTCTTTCCGTCCAAACTCCGCATGAAATAATTTCTCCTCTATGAGATCCCTATGTGGAAAGCCCTTCAAAAAAGGAACAATTATTACGTCCTCTGATCGGACGTAGAGCTACGTTCGGTCGGCAATAACATGTCGACACGTACTCTTACTCTTTACCGTGCTGCCCGACGACTTGATCCGGACCGGAACTCGGGAATGCTATGTTCGTGTATTGCGAGGTATTACTCGGTATTTGCTCGGTATTGCTCGATATTACTCGGTATTGGTTATTACAGAGCAAAATCGATCAATACCTAGCAAAATCTAGAAATACCGAGCCATCATGGGTCCGTTCCGGGTCGGGTTGTCGGGATGCGCGGTAAATAGTGAGAACGCTTGATGCGATTCTACTGATGGCCGAACGTAGAGCTACGTCCTGTGACAGGACCAAATAAAAGTTCTCAAAAAAGGGCTAAAGCAAGGCATCTCTTCAAAGAACAATAATATGAAGAATGCATAAATATTATTTTCATGGAAGACAGATCAAAGGATAAAATCACTTAGTTTTCATCTTTCATTTGTCACAAGCATTATTAACATATAACTCAATTCAACTTAATTTTAGAATATAATTCACTTTACATTTATTAGTATTAAAACACATATTATTAAATAATTTTTTGAAGGACAAAGCAAAATATAAAATATTTATATTTGACTGTATGATTGATTGTTATTTTTTTTTTCTTAATTGAAGGGATCATTAATTATAAAGTATGCATATCCTCCCTCACTAACTTCCATGTGTACCATTTATATTACAAAGCTATCAAGATTCCATCCGGACACAACTCTCTTTGGCCTATTGGTTGAGAGCTTAGGCTTCCAATTAAGAGGTCCAGGTTCGAGTCTATGTGTATGCGTTGTGTGTGTGAGTTTGCCTTAAATGGCCTAAATGTCAAAAAAAAAAAAAAAAGAAAAAAAAAGAAAGATTCCATCCGGCTATAAGGATGCAAAGGTAAAATGCCTTTTTTCACAATTTACTCCTAAAAAGTAGCTCATTTGCTAGGGTTAGCTATGTGATGTGTGAAATCTAATGATTGGGATTACATATTTTAAAGCAATGAAAGTATGCAAAAATTATCTTTAGTGTTTTTAAAAATAACTTTGTTCATTTTTAAAAATTAAAAAATATACCCTCACAAAATACAAATCAAATATGTATTATTCAAATTAATATAAAAATGATTTTAAATATGCCACTAGCTTCACTGGTTCAACAATAAGAGATGGGTAATTTATGGGTTGTTTGATTGGAGGAAAAAAAAAATGCACTGTAAAAGGAATGAATTAATTTTTTTTTTGACAGAATGTAAAGTAAAATCATAATATATTAGGAATTATTGTTGTAGCTCACTTTACTCGTAAACGAAACTTGCTCAAATCAAGTGAAAAAAGAATTAGTGGGCACGAGAGAGAAGTTCACGGTAACCCTTATTCGTTTCTTCCTCCATTGTCTCAGGAACCATCGTCTTTCTTCCTCCATCTTTGTTGCAAAAGCTTTTCATCTTCACTATTTTGATGATGTTCCATTCCTCTTGGATTTGAAGTCACAACATTTGGAAGAGCTCACTCACAGTGAAAGTAACTATCTTTCTCTCTTTGTGTGCTTCTTTATTCTCCTTTCACTCCTCACTTATCTCAAAGCCACCTTTATTACCTGTTTTGCACGAACAAATCGACAATTGCCTCTCATTCAGTCAATCACTCGACACCTGCTTGATCTCCCACGTCGTCGCTTCCCAGCCCAACTCCATTAGCCGTACTCAGGTATCTTTGATCATTTTTTCATCAAATCGGTTTCTTAAGAAATATGATCATGAAAGAAACTAGAATTTCGTGTTCCTGTTTCTTTTAAAATTCATTCATAAGAAACTGGAATTTCGTGTTTCTGTTTCTTTTAAAATCATGAGCAAAATAGAAAACTGGATAATAAAGTCCCGATTTTTAAGGATAAATGAGTTTATTATTTGCATTTTTTTAACCCTTTTGTTAATCTGCTCATTAAATTAATTCAAAATTAAAACATGCTAATTTTTATAAAATGCCCCGGAGTATATAAGAAATTTACAACATGCCTCCCTCCACTATATGTCTATATGTCAAAATCCATTCCCTCGCCGAATGAATGGTGAGCCCACCCATTCTCGTTCTGCTGCGACGCATAACAATGTAGCAAGCTGTAATGCAGCGCGACGTTCTCCACAGTCGGGGTCCGAACTCCACGAAGTACAACTCTTACATTCGGAAATCCCGCAGACCATTTTACCGAAAGCCGCGCGCTCAAATTCGAATTTGTTCAGATATCAAAGGCCAAAAAAAAAAAAAAGTCCCTTTTCACTCTTCTAAATTCACGATTCTACAGCTGAAGTGATGCTCAAACCCTAGTAGGATTTCCTAAAAATTTCCGATTCTGATCCCAACATCAACAGTCCACCAAAAATGGCCGCTTGCAAGGCTCCCTCTCGCTACGCCCCCGTGGAACCCTGCTCCTCTTCCTCATCTCGCGGTCCCTCCCCTGCCTCTGGCCTCAAAAGCAATTCGAAGAAACTCCCTTCCTTGAAGAATCTGTCTTCCAATTCCGGCAGCCGCCGCAATCCCTCCGATCCCACCGTTGCCACTGTCACAGCTGATGATTCCTCCCGCATGATCGTGAAGAACCAACCACCGACATTCGGCACCATCGTCAAGAAGTTCATGGAGAAGCGCTCCATTTTGAAGACTGGATCGGCGAGGAGGATGGAACTCGCCATACCGGCGGATGCTATTGCGGAGGATTTGAAGAAGGCAGCGGGTAAGGGATCCGGCGGTGGCTTTTCGAGCCTCCATCTTAAGCTGTTCAACAGGTCAGGATCCGGGGATCGAATGCCGAAGAAGGCATTGACGGAGGTGAGTAACAATACTCGTACGCTGGGGATGGTGCTCCGCAGCGAGAGGGAGCTTATGAGCCAGAACAAGGAGTATGAGGAGGTAATTGCAGAGCTGCGGCTTCTTGTTGAAGAGAAGAATCTAGAGGTAAGTTATGAGGTTAATCAGTTACGTTATTCTAGCTCCAAAAGCTTTGGTTTCTCTTATACTGGTGTCATTCGATAAGGTGGATAAACTAAAGGATCTATGCCTGAAGCAAAGGGAGGAGATAAAGGCGTTGAAGGATGCGATACTTTTTCCAGATCTTATAACTCCTCAGCTTCATGAGCTGTTTGAGAGGCAAGGATCCGAGTTAAAGGAGGCCAGAAAAATAATACCCTGTCTACAGAAGCAGGTTTCGTCACTCACGGGGAAGATCCAATGCCTTGCAGTGGATCTTGCAGAGGTATTCATTTATCAGTCTTCTTTATTTTATCGAATTAATCGTTCTGTTTGGCCCTTAAAGTATTTCTGGAATTTTAATGTTTCATAATAATTTGTTGTTTAGTAAATTTGCAAGAAAAACTTCTAATAAATTTCCTTTGTGAAAAACATGACTAAACGAACTCTTCTTAGCAAGAACAACAATTATTATTTTCATTATTTTATAAATCTGGACAACTACGACAGATAAAATCAAGAAAAAGAATTGTGGGTTCTCTTTACAACCTAGCATTCATGATTGATTTTGTGGCAACTCACTCGAGTATTGCCACTTGGCATCGATTGGATAAGCATTCCCAAGACTTGGGTGAATGGAGCTTCTTGGAATGATCTTCATGTTCTCATTTGGATGGAGTGTTCATGAATTGCTTATGATAAGGCATCATTTAAAACTTGCAATTTCAGATGTAGAAGCTTTTGTTAAGTTGGGCGATGGATCCGCACGACCCACCTATTTTCTTACCCCACGCTTATCCTTCGTCTTTCTCTTTACCATCTCATGAATCAAAATTATGATTGTTGCAGCCGTATCTCTCTCCTCCTGTCTGCTCTCCATCTCGCTTGTTGCATGGTTAGCCAACATATATGGGAAGATGGAGATCTGAGCCAGCAACCAACTCATGGCTTCCCTTGCTACTAGCTTCAATGTCCTCAACTCACCAAGTGATTACATCTAAAGAGATCTTGGCACTGGCTTCGGCCTCTCTGTCGCCAATTTAGCTAGCTTCTTGTCGTTTTCCTCATTTGGTTAGATCTTTGAGAGCTTCTCGCTCAAATTGATCCTAACAAGCCTTCTTCGACCTGAGATTCATGAGTTTCTTGCCTCCTCCCTTGACGGCAGACCATCTCTGGGTTAAAACTCAATAGTTTCAAGGGAGTTTTCTTCTTGCTGCTTTTTTCCATTAATTAGAAGAACGTATATAAACCTCTACAGTCAAACAAGTAAAAATACCTTTGGAGTGGAAACATCAGTTCAACTGCAGGTCTTTCAAATAGAAATCAATTGCTTCTCATCACAGTTTTTACAACTTTTCGCCGGACTTTTAAACAGCAGTAGACTTACCAAACAAAGCCTTCATACTTTATATATATATATATATATATATATATATATATATATATATATATATATATATATATATATATATATATATATATATATATAACCATCACAAAGGTAAAAAATTCTAAACAAATCCTTCCTTCTTACATTTTATTTTTTCGGGAAAACCTTACATTTTCACTACTATATCCGTTCTTGATGAAAATGCTCGTACACTGTACAGGTGAAGGCTGATAAGTATGCTGGAAAGAATTGCTTTGATGGGCATGTCTGTTCTCCAACAACTCCTAAATATGACAAGGAATTTCCTGATGCCTTGGTATGTTTTCCTTTCCATGCTAGTAACAGCAAAAATACTCGGGGAAAATCTCAGTAAGGGGAGAAATTATTCTGTGTAGAGGCCGGACGTAGCTCTAAGTTCGGAGGCGAATCAAGTGCAGTCATGTCAACGGTACCGAGCCACGGTACTGAGCGAAAGGATGACATGACGCATTCTGATTAGTCTCCGGACTGCATTCAGCGTCCGCGCAAAATAATTTTTCCGGTAAGCGACCATGTATTGATGCTTGATATTTTTAGTTTCTTTTCATTTTGTTTATTCTAGAACTGTTTTACAGGAATATAATTCTGTTGATCCTCTTAGAATAGATGACATAAATCCCTGCCTGACTCCATGCTTTTCCAAAGTAAAATCCAAGGTTAGAGAACCCAAGTTAACTTTTGTACGGCAACCCAGTTTATGAATCCGGTTGTGAAATATTCCTTGGTTGCAATTTATTTCTCTAATGTATAATGTTTCAATTTGTTAGGACCATAGAGTGGGCTACAGTTCTCCAAGCAGAAATAGAAACTTTGAAGATTGTAGTGATTTGAGCCCCACCGTGCTCACAGATTCTTATGGTGGGAAGCTGTCAAGGAGCTCGGAGCACCACCAAAAGCAAAGCATAGGTATTATACCATCAAGAAAAATATGCAAATCAGAGGAAAGCAAATGGCGCTTTGGAAAGCAAAGAAAGCCTCAAAATCTGTTCTAAAACCTGCGAGTAATATTAGCTTTCTTGTTCTATGAATTTCCTTTTTTGTCTTCTATTGTTTCTCCTCGTGGGGGAGAAGCGCGCATGTTATGAAACAGATATACGCTACAGGTTATGTTCTTATAAATTTTTTTTTTGTATGGTTGATTTCTGTGCATTACTTTTTATAATTGTTTTTGGTTTTAGTAATACTACAGTATTTTTGGCAAATATAGAAGACAAAATTGTGTTAATTTCACGTACTAAATAATTCATCCAATATAAATATTCTAATCATGAAACAGCTTTCGTGTGAGTAATTTTGATGCTCAAATGATTTATTGGGTTTGGATGAGCTTTTTCAATGGAGCTTTATAAATACCTTCCTGAGAAAGTAAATCATTTAGAGAGGTTTGTGAAATAAGCTAAGCCGTATTCCTTTTGTGTAATAAAGCAACCAATCTAGAAGTTTATTTCTCAAACTTTTATTTCATAAAGCAAATTAAATTGTTTATTCTTTGAATGATGGTCACCAAATTTATCCTTGTTAAAGAAGATTTTTATAGAAATTCCTACATGGATTAAATTTCTCAATCATCTACTTTGCTGTGGGTCTCAAGCTAGAATCTAAAATAACCAACAAAATTGTGGCACCTCTCACTGTTGACCCTCTCACAACAAATTATTCTGGCCTTACCTTCGCTCGCATGAGTATATAAATCTTTACCTCCTTTGTCCTTCGTGATGAGACTAGCATTAATATTAAAGGCAAGCATATCAAGGTTCTCTTTCTTCCTCTTCCATGGTGAGAATAGAAGCTAAGCTCTCATACATCATGGTGAGAGTACAAGTTAAGCTCTCATACATCAAATGGCTGCCTTCAACCATCTTGTTTCCTTTGAAAAGCAAAGCCTTACATAGGATCCTGATTGGGTACCCATTGGGTATCCATGCTTTACTTGGACGGGCGTCGCCCACCCAAGCCCACCTATGGTGACTTTTAAGATGTCATATCCACCTATACCCACCCACTTTCCATGCTTTTTGAATGCAGTCTGTCACGGATTGATGACATTGTGGTTTGTTGCCATTTGCTATGATTTCAAACTTTCGAGTCACATATTAGAATTTACTATAGTCGCAATATAGTTAAGTGTTGCACACTATAGAGTGAGGATCGCAATAATATAAGATATACGGTGATTAATAATATAAATTGATTTATCCCTCATTTTTGAGTGCCTCACCCATACTCATTGGGTATGGGTGGGTGTCGGTATTGGTACCCAATGAAAGGCTATGTTGAAAAGCCTCCGCATGTTCCATCAAATATCCTTGAAACATCTCTAACATATTTCCTTACACCACTTATTACTCAAGATTTTAATGCCTCAAGCTTTTCAATCATCACCTTCTAGTTCAACTCACATTGATCCTTTTGCTGACCCTGAAAAACCCAATTCCCCATAACCCTTTCCACCTAACAGTGGAGCCTCCCCCCTTTTGCCCAAGACTCCACTAGCTCACAAACTTGCATTAATGCCCTAAGTGAATCTTTTATCTCCCTTGCTTCTCATGCTGACAGCTCTTCAATCTCTTTTATTCTTTCAATTTCCAAAGCCAAGAAGTCATGCAAAAAAGGTATCCACCTAGGGGTGTAAGTGAGCCGAGCTGGCTCGGAAGACGGCTCGAACTCGACTTGTTAACGAGCTCACGAGCTGAGCTTATCGAGCTTCGAGCTCGAGCCTATAATCGAGCTCAAATGGTTAACGAGCTCAAGTTTAAGCTTGAGCCAGATCGGCTTGTGAGCTCACGAGCCGGCTTGTTAATTATTTATTAATTAAAATAATATATAATATGTACTATAATATATTAAAATATATGTTAATGAATACATGTTATTTAAAATAATATATTAAAATGTATTATAATATATGTTGGGAAAATACTAGTTGATTTTGTTAAAATAATATATAAATTATATTATAATATATATTAATCTGCTGCTCATTAATGAATTGCTATGATGCTTGCTATGAGTTCATGTGACAGCTGCTCACAGGGAAAGTGGACGGGCGGGAAAAAAAAGGGCGGGCGGGAGAAATGAAAATATTTTTTTTATGGTTGATTTTTCTGTATTACTTTTTATAATTGTTTTTTGTTTTAGTAATAATAAAGTTTTTTTTGGCAAACAGAAGACAAAATTGTGTTAATTTCACGTACTAAATAATTCATCCAATATAAATATTCTAAGCATGAAACAGCTTTCGTGTGAGTTATTTTGATGCTCAAATGACTTTTTGGGTTTGGATGAGCTTTTAATTGGTCAAAGGGATGAGTTTGTTTCACAAAACTCTCATAAATAATTACTGTGTTCTATTCCTTATTTAGTCTTCCTTTTCTGTTATAAAGCAACCATTACCAATCTAGGAGCTTATTTCTCAAAACTTTTATTCCACCAAAAAAAAAAGTTGTTTATTCTTTGAATGATGGTTACCAAATTTATGATTGTTAAAGAAGATGACACCTATTCAATCTCTTTTATTATTTCAATTTCCAAAGCCAAGAAGTCATGCCAAAAGAGTATCCACCTCTATTGCCTAACAATTTCTTATGACTTGTCCCAATATCCTATATTGGAATGTTAGGGCTTTAAATGGTGATGGTGTATCATTGATTACAAAAATATTGTGAAGTATCATAACATTGATATGCTCTATCACCTAAAAACAAAAATCACTATTGAAAACTAGAGTGAGTTTCATAACATGAAATGCCTTCCCTTATAAAGAAGGCAGTAACAATGCATGGCCACATTTGGATCAAATGGAACTCTACATGTATTGCCCTGACATCTTTGATGATTGATCCTCAATTTAATCATGAGGAATGACTCTTTGTTACTCATAAAGTTATGATTACTTTTATTGATGCTGCTAATAATACTCAAGGAAAGTCCTTTGGCAAGCCCTTTGTTATGGCCTAAAATTAAATTTAGAAGAATTGTTTATTTGCCATTTTAATAATATATCAGAGTTTTTATAAATTATTAACATAATCAAATATCCAACAAAAGTAATTAAAATTATATACATCAAAATATTTCACCCTATTTACCAAAATTAGCAAAGAGCTTATTACATTTACAAATCTATCACAAACTCCTAACAAAAGCATGAAAGAAAATATAAAACAAAATCTAAAAAATGACCTGAAAATTTTTGTCAATCTCACTTCACTTGTCTTAACTTATTACATCATTAAAATCCATATGATGAGTTTTGTCAAAACTTTCAACACCAAGACTAGAAGAATCATTATGCATGCTCAATTATGTCAATAAAATTAATTTCATCAATGATTAATTATCATCCATAAACCTCAAGATGATTAATAAAAAAAAATAAAAAAAAATCATTACAATGAAACTAGAAATCAATAACAAGCATGAGAATCATTAAATCAATAAAATAACGGTATTATAATCATTCAAGTGTTAGTAAAAAGAATCACACACACATTTGTCAATATAATCAATCTCTTCATGTTCTCCACTCATTTAGCAAAGCCAAGCTTATTTGATTTTGAATTAAATTACTATTAATTAAAATATAAATTCAAATATTTATTATTTCATATATGTTGCAGGGATTTGATCTGCTTCACCTATTAATGTAGCATATCATTATCATTATCAAGTTATACAATTCCATGGAAATTTCTTTCATTTTGCATAGGGAGTGAGGATGCTCTTAACAAATCTAGAGCACATAACATAACTGGTACAATTGCTGGTAGGACAGCCAAAAAATCAATCAAATTTATTTGTTACATAAAATAGCAGCTTTCAAATAACCTGATTAGAAAAGTAGATGTATTAGATTTTATTTATGTTAAGAAAGATAGAGGAAGAAGTAAAAAAACTTTCAGAAAATTTTAAAAATAATCTTTCTTTAATTAAATAAGAATTTAACTCTTAATAAGACAAAAAAAAAATTATGTATCTAACCCATATAGCAAGATAAAGCTTGCTATTTTTATTGTTGTAGGATCTCTAAATTTGAAATATTTTAAACACACTTAAACCTATGTGAAAAAAAGAACTTTAAACTTGCTTAACTTCACTCTCCACCTTGTAGGTGAAAATTCACCAATAAATTATCATCATCAAGTCATCATTATCTTTAAAACATTTCTCTATTTTTGATTGATTCAAGGAACTGCAAGATATCTTTATCAAATAAAAGAAGGTTCATCATTACATCATAGAGTTTGGACCTTAAGGTGTTATGTGGCTTGTAAATTTCTACCTTTGCATGCTTCAAATTTCAGGGCATAAAGTTTTTTCTAATACTCATACATGTTTGTTATGAGATCCAATACCCTTTTCATTAATTCATCAACTTGCATAAAGTTTTTTCTAATACTCATACATGTTTGTTATAAGATCCAATACCCTTTTCATTAGCTGAACTAGATAGTGCATTAGAAACAATATTAAACTTTTCAACAACATAACATTCTTCCAATCAAATTGTCTACACTTTCCATGTAACAATATAAAACTTTTCAACATAGCATTCTCCCAATAGAAACTAACATGTCTACTTTCCAAATCACAAGCAAAATCAAAATCTTCATGTTCTTAGCTTCTAAAAGCCTTCTGATACCTAATTGCAGTTTGGAACATTTTTTTTTTAGATGAAACCCACAACGGGGCCTACGCGTTTATAACAAAAAAAGATTACATAGTCCTTAGAAGGTTCCTCCAGCTCTCTATCACTCGAAAGAGCTACAAAAGAAAATAAAACCAAAAATCCTACGAGCCGGTGGATCATTTTCCTACTGATACAAAAATAACTTAAAATAAACGCCGGGTTGTGAGTCAACAGCACCCAAAAAAGAAGAAGCTAACTAGTTTTTAAACCTTTAAGCACAGCTTTCCTGCAAAATTTGACAAAATATGGAAAAAAGGAAAGCCAAAAAACACAAAAACATACCTTGCAAACATGATTGTTCCACTTGTTGAAATACCTGCAAGACATCCTCAACAAAAAATTCAGCATCACATAATTCAAAAAACACAAAAACATACCTTGCAAACATGATTGTTCCACTTGTTGAAATACCTGCAAGACATCCTCAACAAAAATTTCAGCATCACATAATTACCAAATACATAAATTTGATATTTAACACCCTTCAGCCAACACGACTTCCCTTGCATAGAAAATAATAGATTATGATAAAACATCCATTGGCAATAAATCCAAAGCCTCAAATTGCCAAAAATAGTCACACCAGCACCACCAGCACCAAGCAAAACCATAACAGAAAGAAGGAAAATCCCCCCGAACCACCCAGACAGACCCAACATCATCTCCCAATGATAATAACCCCAGCCCCACATACCCCCAACCATCCAGCACCGAAGATACAACCTAAAACAAAACCAAAAACAAGTGGATCTGCAGCAAAAGAACACCAACACATAACAGAACCAAAAAACGCAAAAGACAGAAAAAACCCAACAAATCACCCATGTCTAATATAAGGCAAAGAAGCCTTATCCATTAACAACATACCTCTAAAGGATTGGTCTAAATTCAAAATATCAAGTTCCTCATAACCAATAAGGAAAGAACCCTTATTAGCTAAGCAATCATCACAGACATTACCTTCCCTAAATATATGAGAAATATTAAAATTCATCAAGCTCAGTAAGTTCCTAATATTTCTCATAATATAAAAGTTCTGGGCATTACCAGTAACATTCTCTCTAATACTTTGGACAAGAAGCAAAGAATCCACTTCAATCCAAACCCAATTAAAACCCCACTTTAAACAAAGCTCCAGACCTAACAACAGAGCATTTAATTCAGCCATAAGAACATCCACCTGCTTCAAAGGCGCAGCAAAAGCAGTCAAAATGTCCCCAAGAGAGTCACGGATGAGCCCAACCGCACCAGCTCTCGACAAGCCCACCGACCCATCAGCGTTTAACTTAACATAAGGGGGTTTCAGCTTAATCCAGTACACAAAGGAGTCAACAGAAATAGAAGTATCCAAATCCACCTGTATGCCCAAATTCACAGCTAAATCTTTACACCTAGTAAAAGTTTTAAAAGTAATAACCTTACGGGTATAAAGCTACAAAATCTTTCTTTTAACATTATTAATAATACAAGTCGCATCCATCTTGATATTGTCATATTTTGCCTCATTACGAGCTTTCCAAATATACCATAAAATAAGAATCGAAATTAAATTAAAAATGTGGCCTTTCGTAGGCATAAACCAACTATCCACCATAGATATCAAGTTATCAGGAGTAGAAATAACATTCTTACCAGTCATATTATTAAAATAATACCAAACCTTCTGCGCAACCAGGCCATTAACAAGAATATGATCAATATCTTCAACATTCGAACAACATAAGCATTTAGAAGCTAAAAAGATACCTTTCTTTTGCATCAGATTGTCAACTGGTAAAAAACCTTTTAAGGCATCTCCAAATAAAAGTAGAGTATGTAAGAGGAAAAGAACTATGCCAAATGGCCGCAAATCTTAGGGATTTCTCCACAGGACAACGAAACTTCTCCCAAAGCTTACGCAATTGAAATTTACCATTAGAAGAAGCCGAACAAAGAATTTTATCACTACAGTTTAATTTCAGGGGAATACTCATGATGATATCAACTAAACAGTTAGGCAAAAGTTCTTTTAAATTGTCCAAATTCCAACTATTATTAAGAATGAAATCAGAAACTTTAACAGGTTCAATAGTATGAGTATTTAAAAAAGAATCTATAGAGAAATCACCCTACCAGTTATCCTGCCAAAAATAAATGTCACCCCTACCCATCCCCCATTGAATAAATTTTTTAGCTTCCCACTTAATGTTGCACAACCTTTTCCAAGTAGAAGAATCAGTATTTTTGAAGGAGCACAAAGACGGATGCCTATTATAACAATATTTAACATTCATAAAGCGAGCCCATAAACTAATGTTAGATATGAAGGAAAATCAAAGTTTATGCGAAAAAGCAATAGCAGTATCATACAAATTCTTACAACTCAGCCCCCCCTTCATCAAGAACCCCACAATTTTTATGCCAAGCCGCCCAATGAATAGCTTTGGAATTAAGTTTAGAACCCCAAAAAAATTTGTTAATCATTCTCTCAAGTCTATTACACAGAGCTACAGAAGGCATTAAAGTGTGAAACAAGTATATAAGAATCGAATTGAGCACAGCTTTTACCAGCACCAACCGACCACCAAAAGAAAGGAAACAAGTGGACCAATTAGCCAACTTCTTTTGAATTATAGTGAAAATATTTTCAAAGAGAAAATTCTTCTTTTTACCTTTGTAAATAGGCATACCCAAATATTTTATAGGAAAATTTTTAGATTGAAAGCCACAAACCCTTTGAATAGCCAGGATCCTATTGTGGTTGATGGACTTGCCCACAATAAAATTACTCTTCTCTTTACTAAAATCAAGACCACTATATCTATGAAATTTAGAAAGAAATTTCATCAAAATCTTGATATTCTTAATGGAACCATTAGCAAATAAAATGAAATCGTCAGCAAAACTCAAATGAGATATATGAAAACCTCTTATAGTACGAAAATTAAGGCTAATATTCTTAGCAAAAAGGTCATTTAAACCTCTGGATAAATATTCCATGGCAATAATAAAAAGAGCGGGAGAAATAGTATCACCTTGTCTAAGACCTTTAAAAGATTTGAAGAATCCATGATTTCTATCATTTATAATAACAGAAAAGAAACAGTTATCCACACAGTTTGGAACATGAAATAAGTAGAGTTTCATTAAATTAACACATCCAAACAAATAGAAAATTTTCATACATGTGCCTATCTTCTAACACTTTTGGAATTGTTGCACCCTCAATGTAGAATTTTCACTTCTCTTATGTCAGTCTTACACTTTCATTCTTCAAATTTGGCATATTAGTTACAACTAATATAAAAATTATCATTCAAAGATAAAATACCTTTTCATTCAATCTTCTTTTCAAGTCAATGTAAATAAAAGTCAAATCTATTTCCCAATATGCATGACTCCATAAGTTTTCAATAACATTACCCATGTTACTAATGATCATAAGTTGAAGAACCTCTATTAAAACTTATAATATAATATTTGTGATACAAATAAGAAACATTTGGGGCTGTTTCGTAGCAGCCAAGATTTGATCTAATTAGACATTTGTAAATCCGCTAAATCCGGATTTTAGAAATCCAGATAAGCCTAAATCCTGAAAATTGTTTGGTAACATTCATGATAAATCCTATTAAATCCCGTATGACTATTTAACTATTGAGTGGATTTAACAAGCGGACTCTTCCTCTTGAGCCAATGAACCACATAAATCCGACAAAAACCAGGATTTAGCGCAAAAAGGTTAAATTTTCCGTCTGTGACAACTTTCATATGCCGTGAGATTTGGTTTTGCATTTTAGGCCGTTTGGTTGTATTTAGCTCAAATCCGCCCTAAATCCTGCTACCTAACACTCCCTTTGTATGTCCAAGTCCAACAATCAATGTTAAATTAATCTCCTAGCTATGTTCACAAAATATTTGAAATTTCTCCTATTGTTAAAGTAATGCAGGACAACTCCATCAATTCTACATTTTTTACTATCCTTATATCGACCCTCCCTCACAAAATAGTTATTATATATACCAAGAAAATATTCTAAAACCATTGGAACGAAATCACGAAACAAAATCAAATGTTAAAGAGATCAACCTCAATCAGAAAGGTTAAATAGAAGAAACCTTGAGAATATTGGTAGGACCATTTGACTCAGTACCAAAGAAGAGATGTACTGAGCTGGTAAGCCAACCATGTCCCTCTTTGCACCTTCATATCTACTCAAATAAAACAAAAAATTATTAAAGTGAGGGTAATTGGTGCAAAGAAACTTGTGCAGAGAGAGCGAGATAACGCTTTCCTGCATCAACAAAACATTAAAGATCTATAGATAAAACAGAGGGAAATGAGTATAGGTGAAATGTGAATCAATCAACAATGTATAAAAAATAGCTCAGAAGAAGCTTGTGTTGCAATCATGGAATGATCTCAGTAGTCCAGACATAGAAATTTCAAGCATCTTCATCATAGCAATTGCTGCGGCGTGTATAGCATAAAATTAACCAGTGACGTGAATAAAATGATGTTGACCCGTAAAAGCTGAAACAAAAACAAAAAAAATCAATCAAATCTTACCTACTCCCTGCAGCCCCACGTCGCACGATCCAGCGCCGCTCGTCGCACGTCGAGACCACACGACCCGTCATTTCTCCCCACGACTGTCGCACGGCTCGTTTCGAGTCGTTAAAAGGCTCGAGGCAACGAGGCCTTCGGCCTCCGCTCTTCTCCAGGCGATTCTCCCGAGCTCTCCCCTCTCGATTCCCTCTCGACCAAGCTCGCACTGGCTCTCTCCTGCGATCCCTCTCCGTCTCCTTCGTCGGCGTCCGACTTTGCTCCTCCGACTCCTTCCAGTCGGATCGGAGGTTACGACGATTTGATCGGAAGCAACTTGGGAGCTCGCTCGATCCCTCCTGGCTGCTCGACTTCGCTCTTCGACGACTCTCCCTGCCCGTCGGATCGAAGTTACGACATTTTGTTCGGAAGCAACTACGGGCGCTCGCTGGTTGCGAGATAACTTTCTCCCTACCGCGTGCTTCTTTGACTCCCCGTGGTTGTGCGGCTTTGCTTCCATCGACGACCTCCCCTTCCGTTTGGATCGGAAGCTACTACATTCTGATCGGAAGCATCAACAGGAGCTCGAGGGCAGTGAAGGTAACTTTCTCCCATTCGCGCACTTCTTCGGCCAAATCCCGTAATCCGCCGAGCCGAGAGTAAGGGAGGGAGAGAGGGATTAGTTTTTTTTTATTATTATTATTGTTATTATTATTATTATTATAATTCTTATTAGTTATATTTAATAATTAATTAATTATTATAATAATTAATTATCTGATTACAATTAATTTATAATTATTAATTAATTATTAATTATAATTAATCGTTGATTAATTATAATTGTGATTAGTTTATTAATTATAGTTAATTGTTAATTGTTAATTAATTATAAATAATAATTATTTAATTATTATTATTATAATTAATATAAATTATAATAAAGAATGATAACGATGAACTATATGCTTGCCCTCCTACCTCGGTCCACGAGTCTCCCGCCTCGATCCCCGAGCCTTCATCGCCGACCCGCCGGTCCACCGGCCCCGAAGGTATAACCCTCTAAACTCAGGCTTTCGTCCTCGACGTTACGACGGACTGGAAAACCGCCTATACACGCCTTTATTGCGCGTGGTGGGATGGAACCCCGGTCCGACGCCTACGACGAGGCGGACAGTCGCCTCCCCTCTCGCTCTCTTACCTCGTCATGCGTGGCGAGTCAGTGGTCTACCCATACACGCCTTTATTGAGCGTGGTGGGAGGGGCAACTGGCGCGACACCTACGACAAGGTAAACGAGCAACTTTCGCCCTCTTATCTCGACTAACGTGTCGGGCCGGCGGTCTACCTATACACGCCTTTATTGAGCGTGGTAGGAGGGGCAACCGGCACGACACCTATGTTGAGGTAAGCGAGCGACCCACGCCTTCCTGTCTCGACATGCGTATCGGACCGGCAAACCACCTAAGCACGCCTTTAGTGGCCGTGGTAGGAGGAAAACCGGTTCGACGCACACGGCGAGGTCAGGCGAGCCTGGTGTACCCTTTTCTTTACGCGGCCGGAATGATTCATAAGTACCCCCGGGCGGGGGGAAAGCAACTGCTCTTCTTCTTGTAACAGGTACCGTCAAAGACCCCATACACGCCTTTATTGCGCGTGGTGGGAAGAAAAGTCACGGCCGCGGTGTTCTCGAAAAAGGACACCTACCATACACGCCTTTATTGCGCGTGGTGGGAAGGCCCAGTTTTCTCGTAGTTTTCCCCTAAACGGGGGAGACGCCGGGAGGCTGCCGAAATTTCGGGTGAAATATTACTACACTCGGACCTGTTTTGAACTCAAAAGAACCAAATATTTGGACCAAACAAGAAAGAGCATTGAACTTTGAACATGAACAAGAGCAGTGGACCGTTGAACTTGATTGAACATGTGCAGAGGACCTGAACAGAATTTAAATGATTCATAAAGTTCAAATCTAAATAAAAATGTGAAATCAAAATTGAAATCAAATTCAGATCAAAATTGAACTCAAAGCCAATTCAGTATGAATTTGAAATATAATTTGCAAGAACTTCAGAAGATTCTGAACAAGCACTTCAGAACATGCACTTCGAACTCATGTTTGAACTCGGACTATACGACATCAAGTGAAGACTTGTAAATTTGATGAATTCAAGTCAGAATGCAACTAAATTCGGATCCAAACACATACAAGAACAAAGTTTGTAACACGCATGAGGAAATTCAAATTACAAGACCTCGATGCACGAATCTCCTACGACAATCCCTATAAACGCCTGTTGATTGAGATGGCGATACGGGAGACCAATGATGAATGACCCGCCTTCCTACAAACAAGTACAATCATCAAACCACCTGAGATTGGTGAAAAAGGTGGTTTCAATACAAA
The DNA here is from genome assembly GCA_016618105.1 of Dendrobium huoshanense. Taxonomy (NCBI): domain Eukaryota; kingdom Viridiplantae; phylum Streptophyta; class Magnoliopsida; order Asparagales; family Orchidaceae; genus Dendrobium; species Dendrobium huoshanense. The sequence goes on along the minus strand of CM028349.1, from coordinate 30,009,851 downwards.
AGCAAGGGTTCTCCTACGAATACTACTAGGAGGTCGTAGCAGATACGACTGATCTCCAGCAAATGAATACTTGTGGATAACAACAGTGTGTATGCCGTAAACACAACGAGCCACTGTGGACACAAGTACAACCCCTATGTCGATCCCTATGAGGTCAAGCAAATACATCAAAATGCCCACCCGAGATTGGTAAAAGGGTGGATATGATGCAGAAAGAATGGGTCTCCTACAAATATCTTCAGGAGGTCGTAGTGAGTACAACAGTCCCCTGTAGATGACTACAAATAACTTGTGGATAACAACAGTGCGTACATCGTAAGCATGACGAATCGCTGTGGACACAAGTACATATATCACCTACGACAGCGGTGATCAAAATCTATAAATATACTGAGTACAACGACAACCCGATGTACGAAAAAGTCTACTACACTAAAGATCTTGAAAGGAGATATTCTCAAAGCAAAATGACAATCAGTGGACTTCAAGGTCCAAAAGAATCCTTCCCCGGTGAATGAGAAAGGGGGAGTCAACATCAAGACCAAACGCCACCGGATCTGCAACACTTATGCAAGCAGACAGAAGGCGTCTACAACCTACAATCCATCGCCACCGGATCTGCAACACATATACAAGCAGACAGAAGGCGTCTACAATCTACAATGCATCGCCACCGGATCTGCAACATTCGTACAAGCAGACAGAAGGCGTCCACAACCTACAATCCATCGCCACCGGATCTGCAACACATATACAAGCAGACAGAAGGCGTCTACAATCTACAATGCATCGCCACCGGATCTGCAACATTCGTACAAGCAGACAGAAGGCGTCTATAATCATTTCAAAGTACCCCTGCACGTGCACCTTAGTTTGTATACACATAGGTACACTAAGGGGGAAAATACAACCTCAACCCGCATGGGCCCCGGCGAGCGTGCTATTGGTACACACGTGACGCTTAGGGATGCTGCGCGGGTTAACAAGTGAATTCAAGTTCGAATCCGATCCTTCTATACGGATCAATAGAAGTCGACAAGATTCGAACTACCTAACAAAATACACGGTTGTAGCGACCGGTGTATTTGTCTAAATACATTCTTTTTAGGCCTTCAAAGCCTAAAATCAAGAGAATTCACTAAACAAAAGGCACAAAGCCTACGAGAAACCCGATCCCCTATCGATAAGTTGATAGGGTCGACAAGGTTCAATCAAATGGAAATGACCCCAAAACACCCCGATGATGGCCGTGTTGAATGATGATCTCAACCGGAGGGGTTAATTTCAGGCATTCTCAAATGCCTCCCAAAAAGTCCAATCAAAATCCAAAACTCCACCAAAATCTAAAAAAGCCCAAATTTCAAGATATTTAAATCTGAAATCTAACCATCAATCGCTCAAAGCAAAATCCATCCACCCTCCGCAATAGTTTGCCGAGGCGGGCAAATTCAAATAAACTCTAGCTCACAAAGAGCCAAATGCCTAGTCGAAAATATCACTAGGATCCATTCTCAAACAATCTCCCGCCAGTAAAGACGTGGTACGTGTCCTCTAACCGGCGGTCTGCCGCTAAATGGCCACCACAGGATAAACGGTTACGACGACCCGGGGCCCTCTGAACCGCGTGGTTTCGCCGCCAAATGGCACCACGATATCTCGGTTATGGCCAGAGCTAATACGCTCCTTACTGACATCAAATCCTTGAGATATGAATCAATAGGATATAATTGACAGGGCACGAAGCCCTCTGTTAGCTAAGGTGGATTCAAATTTGTCCCCTTAGACAAACATTCAACCCCGGTCTACAAGGTCCCCTTGGACGAAGCAACCCATGGCTGCCGACAAGGATCCTTCTGTCAGGTTGGGTCGACTACCTCCTCTGACTAAGTAGACCAGTGACCATGATGGCCCGGGACGACGGAACCATGGGATCTTGATCGGGTCCATCATCCATTCCCCCACCATCCGCTTTAAGTGCACGATGGTGAAATTTCCTTTTTAAATATTAAACATCCAAACTTTTCAAATATTTCCCAAATTCCCAAATCCAAACCCAATTTTCAAATCCAAATTCTACCAATATCCAATCTTTCCAATCTCAAATCCATTGCTGCTACTATATGCCAGATAACACGTACACTTTACGTATCTGATTGACGACTAGCCTTAATCGAAAGTTCTCTCTCGTGATCGAGAGGGGTAATTAACTATAGGGGCTTGCGCCTATAGGAAACCAGAACTCAGATCATAAAGTCCTCACAAAATGAGGGCGAAATCTCTGGGTAGTGTCTTATCTACAAACCCATCTGCCTTCCAAAATTTACCCCGGAACTTAGTTCGTTAAAACTCCCTCGCTCGAAAAGAAAAGAGAAAGCGCGCGATGCGGAGGCCGGGGCCGAATTTTCGGAGCCCACAGATTTCTGGCGACTCCGCTGGGGATTGGTTTCTCTTTCCATCTTTGGCTAGTCGTTTAAAGTGCTATAGTAGCAGTAAAAAAAAATTTATGGTGATATTGGGCTCTTTACGGTGAACATCAGGATGTGACATTTGGTTCTTATGTCCAAAGATCCATTACTGAAAGGTCCCGAAATTGAATCTTTTAAATAAGATCAATGGAAATTTGTTTAGCAGGGTTTTCAATTCCATGCTATTTTTCCTGCTATCATTCGTTCTGCATTATTCCTATTTTATGAAAATGTGGGGTGATGATATATTAATTCTGATCACTAACCCCTGCCTTTCATTTCTGTAGAATGGAAATGCAGGACACCCCAATGACCGTCCAATTGGGACGAGGAGCCAGAATTCAACTGGCGAATGCTGTCATTGAAACTGGAAATACTGGAGCCACCATCCACTTTGGTGGGCTCGAATTCTCAGCAGCTACTGCAAAGGCTGCAGCCGTTCCTGTGTACGGCGTAAACTCTGAAGAACCTTCTGGAAGGTCCCACTCTGAAAGGACTACTATCAGAGGTACTGCTCAAGGAAGAACTTCTGTGTTTGAAAGACTATCCCAACCTGAGGCCCTTACTGCAAAGAGGGTTGTCACTGGAAGAAAGATCTCTGTGGTGACTGCAAACACCACCGTCCTGCCCAGAGAGACTGTTGCACCTGGGAGGTATGATAATGAAGTTTCTTCATCTGGAGGAAGGCTTACTAGAAGGCATAGGAGGAAGAGAAATGCAGAGCTGCGAGCTCAGCAGTTACCTGTACCAGTCCATCCCTCCAATCTGTCAGCACAAGAATCAGAAGTCAATATTCCCACTCAGAACAGGTTTTCTAACCTAAAGTGGATTAAAAGAAATAGCTCTTCTGGTGAGCTCAAGAAATCTTTCTGGGAGCGTCAACCTGAAGCTCCAACCCCTCAGAAGATAAGAGAGCCCGAACGTCTATCTGCCCGGGTATACCGAGTTTTGAAGGCAGTCAAAGAGAAGGGCTTAATGAAAAAGAAGTTCCAGAGGCCACTGATTGTTGAGGCCCGAAGAACTCCTCCCAGAGATAGACTATCATCTGCTGTGATAGTTGAAAGAAGAGATTCCCAACAACAAGCTCCACGCGGTGAGCATCGGGGCGTGACACCTGAACCTTATGTTCGGGGATCCGTCGCCGAAAGGTCCCGGTGGAAGGGCAAGCAAGTTTGGAGGCCGAAGCCTCGAAAAGAAAATATCTTTGAAGAAAAAGATAAATCAGGCGTGACATCCGGAGCTGTTTCCCGGAGATCCGCCCCTACTAACAAAACTCGTCAGAAATGGGTCCAAAAGAAGGCCCATAATGACGACAATTATAACGACGGTCGACATCCTGGAGAGTCTTCCAGGAGATCCCGTCATTCTCCTACTTCAGCCAAAGAGGAAGTTCACTTCGATCGTAGTCCACGGGTTGAAGAAATACTCATTCCAAGTCAAGAACCTGAAATTCAGTGGCGCCGCCGCTCAGAAATTCAGGTGCAAAAAGATGAAGAAGACTATGGTGATGAAGATACTATGGAAATTGAGGTGGTTCGTATGGTCAGTCACGCCGATGTTGAAGAGGAAGATGATGGTGATGAAGAAGACCAGCAATCACAGCCGCGCGTACGTGCTTATCGACGTCGCCACAGGGCTAGATCTATTGCCAGCCGAAGTGCTCGCTCCTCAGAAGAAGGCGATGAAGAAGAAGAAGTCGGAGAAAACCCCTTCGCTGACGAAGACATCACACTCGCTGAAATTAAAAATCAAATGAGGCGACAGATGCGAAGGAAAGACAGAGAAATTTTTCAGTTAAATGATAAAATGACTGAGATGATGACTCAGATGACGGCTATGATGGAGATGATGCAGAAGACCACTTCCGTGGGCCCTGCACCGGTTCAGCCTGTCAACCAAGCCGTAAATCCTCAAAATCCTCAAGCGCCCCAAGCCTCAGGAGTGAAAGGTGTACCTGAAGGTGGCGATAAAAATGATGATCCAACCCGCCAGCGCACTCCCCAAAATGTGGCGAGTGTCTCTGAACCTGTAACTGCATCACAGCTGGAAGGCTTAATCAGTGAAAAGATTAAGGCCATTATAGCGGCTGAACAGGCAGAGAAGTTGGTAGGAAAAGGTCGCCCGTACCCAGCAGAGTACGATCAGGTGCCGTATCCAAAGGGATATTCTGTGCCGAAGTTCAATATCTTCGATGGCAATAAAAATCCCAGACAACACCTGGCGCAGTTCAAAGCAACCTGTGGAAATACAGGAGGTAATGATGCTCTACTATTCAGGCAATTCGTGAGCAGCTTGAGTGGAACTGCTTTTGAATGGTATGCCGAACTGCCAAATGATTCACTGAAGACCTTTGCGGAGCTGGAGGCCTTGTTCGTGAAAAGATTTGCCAGTGCAATAGAGAAGACTACTATTGCTGATCTTGCCCTTGATAAAAGGAGAAAGGATGAATCAGTGACGAGATACATAACACGCTGGCGCAATCTCAGCATGAAGTGCGAGCAGCAATTAGAAGAAGAACATGCAGTTCAACTGTTGATGGGGAACATTGATGATAAAATGCAACCCTTCTTATGCATGGCTTCAATCACCACCTTTCAAGATCTATTGGATAGGGTGGCTAAGTTTGAAAAGTTAAACTTATCAAAGTCTGAAAGCCTCCCTGACAAACCTAAAAAGGCTAAAGCTCTTGATGCCAGAAAGAATGAGGTCTACTCTGCATTCCCTCCTAGACCTGATAAAGGTAAACGGGCAGTGTATAATGTGGATAAAGGAAAACAGCCTATGCAATACGAAGAAAAGCCAAAGCAGTCTTATAATTCAAATCCTCAGCCAAAACTGGTACTTGGAGGAAACGACAAACCTCGAGCCTTTCCTAGTGGAGGAGAGCGCCAGAGGCAGACTGTAGGAACTGGTGATAGAACGTTCCCCTCCCTCAAGGAGAAAATGAATAAAGAATATTCGTTCAAGAGGGAAAGTGTTGCCAAATTATTCCGACAAGCACTCAAGAATGGTCTGGAGTTGCCAGAATGCAAAAGACCTGAAGAGTCCAAACACAGTGGCGACTCAAACTACTGCCCATATCATCGGGTAGTTAGCCATCCAATTGAAGATTGTTATGTCTTTAAAGATTGGTTGGAAAAGATGTACAAGAGGGGAGAACTGACATTATCTGATAATGTATTAGTTCGTCCCAGAAAAGAATCCACCCGGGTAGTCACGTCCTCTTCCGTACTCCCGCCTGAAGAAACAACAATAAAAGAATCTGTCCAAAAGGAACAATGGGAAACGATGGTTTCCAAGAAGACAACAAAAATGCTGAAACAGCTAGAAGGAGTTCCTGGTGTCAGGTGGAAGTCCCCTACTGAGCTAGTATTGAACTTAAAATGGTTGCCTGTGTCACAAGCATCCACCTCTAAACAGCAACCTGGCCAAGCTAGCTCGTCAAAATCCGGCAGAGCAAAGCCAAAGTCTTCTAAGAAGAAAGCCAAGTTGAAGAAGCCTATGGCGAAGAAGACTGCAACTCAAAAGGCTATTGATAGCTTGGGTGAATATTACCAGACTGTCAGGAGGCCTATTAAGCTCGGTGATTTTATGAAAGAGCTTAAAATAGATGAAAAGGAAGAAGCTGAGGATGAATCCCTTCCTACGGAGATATGCCGAGTCGTCTCAGCAACATTAAAAATAGCAGAAAGGGAGAAATATGCTGAAGAAGCGGCCCCTGAATTCTGCCTAATGGTATCATCAATGGAATTCAGTTCAGAAGATCTATGTTTTCCAGATGATGAAGATTCAGATCCAAGCGTAGCATCGCAAATGAAGCAAGTGAAGTTGGGAGACGATTCCGAGTCTACAGATGAATCCGCAGACACAATAATGGCTGACTCTGAAGATAATGCTTCATCAAACAAGTCTGAATCAGATGAGGTGGCCCAAGTGCAGTTGAGGAGTGGCAAGGTACTGCCGCCTCCACCAAAGAAGGGGATTCCTAACAAAGATAAGGGAAAAGAGATAATTATCAATGAAGATATTATCCCCGAAGATCCCAAGAAAAATAATACTTTATCCAAGGGGATAGATTACAATATCTTATCCCACTTGAGGAAGATCCCAGCACAACTCAGCATATATGATGCCCTCTTGATGTCTAAAGACCTTCGAGAAACTTTGATCCAAGCTCTTAAGGACCCCGAAAGGTATGAGGCATATTTTGCTGAGCGCAACTTGACTGAGGTTTTGCAAGCTCGAAATGAGCCCCTCATCACCTTTGCCGAGGATGATATGCTGCTTGGAACAGCAGACCACAACCGCCCTCTGTATGTTACGGCAGAGAGCGACGGTATGGTGATCAGTCGAATTTTGATCGATCCCGGATCTTCCGTAAATCTTATGAGCCTTAAGGCATTAAGATCCCTCTGCCTCGATGTGGAACATCTTGGGCAAGACAAGTTGATGGTGCATGGTTTTAACGAGAAAGGGCAGAAAACTCTTGGTTCGTTTATGCTTCCTCTTGTATTCGAGGAACTCCATACGGAAGCCAAATTCCATGTAATTGATGCGGACACTTCGTTCAAGGCGTTATTGGGTCGCCCCTGGCTACATGAATATGGTGTTGTCCCTTCAACATTGCACCAGTGCATGAAGTATCTCAGAGAAGGAGAAGAATTCAGGATTTCTGGTGATATTCAGCCCTTTGCAGTACATGAAGTAACAGTTTATGAAGATGCTAAGTACTTCATGCCAAAGAAGCAAAAGTCGTCAAGTTCTCTTGAGGCTAGAGCATCAAATTCTAAGGCTGCAAAGAAACCCAAGCAAGGAGATGAGAAAAAGCAGGTGGGGAGAAAGAAGGCACCGCCAACTCTTCCTAAAGCATCAATCATTCCTAAAGAAAAGAAACATGTACCTCATCTTGGGAGTGACACAGATGAAGATGACATTACTCCTGTCAAATCTCAAAAAATATGCCAGTCCACGGATGAATGGAGTAGGCAGATTGAATTTTCAAATGATGATTATGACTACGACTCAATCTATATGAACTCAGTGCAGAGTGTGTTCTCCAGAAGAATAAACAGTCTGTTAATTTCAGACAGCGTACTCGTAGTCACACGTGTTCCCTTGCAACATTTCAAGGAAATCATTTCGCGCGAGGTTCATAAAATTGAAGAACTCTCCACTCTTTATCTGCCTCCCCGTAAAAATGGGACTGTGCCAAAGAATGTACTATATTCTACGGGAGTTCATGAAGAGGAGAATCATGACTGGGATTGCATGCTCATCGACTCCGAGGAATTATTTCCTACGAGGCTACCCAAATTCAATACCAAGAATATTCAAAAAATGCTACGAAAGCAAATCAATATTCCTACTACCAAACGACAGCTCCGTACAAGCTTAGGCCTCTGGTATGGGAGGAGTCCGCGTCCGTTACGGCAGAAGGATACAGACGCATATAAAGGTATTGGATTCATCAAAAGAAAATTCCTCCGGAAGGAGATTTGTCGGGCGATCACATGTGGAGAAATCAAATCCGATGATGATGGTGCTGAAGAAACATACGAAACCAATGCTTATGATGATCAACCCGTAGAAGCTGAGCCCGCACCAGAAGAACTGGAAGATGGTGGACAAGCTGCTACGATGGACGAGCTCAAAGAAGTCAACTTGGGAACTGAGGAGGACCCTCGCCCAACCTTCATTAGCTCTCTTCTACCAACAGATCAAGTAGAAGAAATAAAAGAGTTACTATGTGAATTCAGGGACTGCTTTGCCTGGACATATGCTGAGATGCCTGGCTTATCCCCTGATGTGGCAGTTCACAGATTAGCAATCAAGCCTGATGCAGTACCTGTCAAGCAAGCTCCAAGGAGAATGAGATTGGAGATTGAAGAGCAGGTGATTGCAGAAACGAAAAAGCTCATAGAAGCAGGCTTCATTCGAGAAGAAAAATATGCCGACTGGATTGCCAATATCGTCCCTGTAAAGAAGAAGAATGGTCAGATTCGTATCTGCATCGACTTCAGGGACCTCAATAAGGCATGCCCGAAAGATGACTTTCCGCTCCCAGTATCAGAGCTTCTAGTTGACAATACATCCAACTACGATATGTTCTCCTTCATGGACGGATCGTCAGGCTACAATCAGATTAAAATGGCGCATGAAGACGAAAGACATACATCATTCAGAACGCCTATAGGCATATTCTGCTACACAGTCATGCCCTTTGGCCTGAAGAACGCTGGTGCCACCTACCAACGGGCTATGACTCGTATATTTGATGATTTAATTCATCAAAAGGTCGAATGCTATGTAGATGACTTGGTCATTAAGAGCATGGACCGAAAAGACCACATTGATGATTTGAGAATTGTGTTCGAAAGGATCAGAAAGTACGATCTGAAGATGAACCCTCTCAAGTGTGCATTTGGGGTATCCTCAGGGAAATTTCTGGGATATGTTGTTCGACATCGAGGAATCGAAGTCGACCCCAACAAGATCAAAGCAATCATGGAGATGCCACCTCCAAAGAACCTCTGTCAACTCCGTTCTTTACAAGGACAACTGGCTTTCATTCGGAGATTCATATCGAATCTGTTGGGTAGGTGCCAGCCATTTTCAAAGCTAATGAAGAAAGATGTCCGTTTCAAATGGGACGAAGAGTGTCAAGAAGCGTTTGACAGCATTAAAAGATATCTGTTGAATCCTCCTATTCTAGCAGCGCCAATTCCCGGGAAGCCTCTTATACTGTATACGGCAGCACTAGAAGAGTCCCTCGGAGCACTATTGGCCCAGCATAACGAAAAAGGCAAAGAGAATGCACTATACTACATCAGTCGTAGGTTGATAGGAGCAGAAATCCGCTACTCTCCAATTGAGAAGCATTGCTTGGCTCTGATTTTCGCAGTTCAGAAGCTCCGCCATTATATGCTGTCTCACAAAATCACCTTGATATCAAAGATCGATCCGTTGAAGTTCTTGATGACAAGACCAGCGTTGACAGGTCGTTTGGCAAGGTGGGCAGTGATACTCCTGCAGTTTGATATCACATATGTCCCTCAAAAGGCAGTGAAAGGGCAAGTGTTGGCAGATTTTCTCGCTGCACATCCTATCCCTGCAGATTCTCCGCTCAACGACGATCTACCTGACGAGCAGATCATGAATGTTGAAAAAGAGGAGATGCTACGAGTATGGAAAATGTATTTTGATGGAGCATCGTCAATCGAACGTGCTCGGCCTCCAAATCTCGAGAAAGCTCAAGCCGGAATTGGAATCATTTTCGTAGCACCCGAGGGAGGCATAATGAGATTTTCGTTCAGTTTGACTGAACCTCGGACCAATAATGAGGCTGAATATGAAGCCCTAATAGCTGGATTGGAGATTGCAATCGATGTCCGAATTCAAAATCTCCAAATTTTTGGTGATTCTCAACTTGTTGTAAATCAAGTGTTGGGAGTTTATAAAATCACCAAGTTTGAGTTGGCCTGTTATCATCGGCGAGTTCTTGAGCTTATGAAACAAATTCCAGTTGTCAAACTAACTCAAGTTCCCCGAGGTCAAAATGCCAAAGCCGATTCTCTTGCCAAATTGGCTAAAGAAATGGCGAATATGGACGACGAATGGCCTATAATAATTATGGTGCACAATCGACGGATCTTAGAGCCAGCATTACTACAATTCCCGCAGGCAGAGGGAATATCAAGTTCAAGCCAGCAGGATGCAACTCCGGTTGATCCTCAACCTCCCCAACTAGTTGATCTCGAAGATCAACTTGAAGAACATCAAGTTCCTAAGAAAAGGCGCAAGGCCAGCCAAGCTTCAGAATCATGGTGGCATTGTCTAGATGTCGAGGAAGAAGATGACTGGAGACTGCCTTTCATTGATTACTTTAAAGAAAGTAAATTGCCAACAGACAAATCACTAGCTGCTCAAATCAAGAAGAAAGCGCTACGATATGCATTTGTCAACAACACATTGTATCGACATGCTTTCGATCAAATGTGGCTAAGGTGCATAGGGACCAAAGAAGCTGATAAAGTTGTGGCAGAAGTTCACGAAGGACTTTGTGGAGCACACCAATCAGGTCCCAAGATGGCAATCAAAATTAAAAGAATGGGCTACTATTGGCTGACCATGGTCAGAGATTGTATCAATCATGCTAAGAGGTGTCATGAATGCCAGATCCACGGTGATGTTATACATCAATCGCCAAATCCGCTGCACCCTACAATAGCATCATGGCCATTTGAATGTTGGGGTACTGATATTATTGGGCCGATAGATCCGCCGTCATCAGCAGGACACCGCTTCATCTTGGCAGCGACCGACTATTTCTCCAAGTGGGCAGAAGCGGCTCCATTCAAAGAAGTTACGTCCGAGCATGTGATCAACTTTTTCACCCATAATGTCGTCTACAGATTTGGTGTGCCGCGTCGCATAATCTCAGACAATGGAACATCTTTCAAAAGTACAAAAATCTACAAGTTCGTTGATCGGCATAAAATCGATTGGCGATATTCATCCATATACTATCCAAGAGCAAATGGTATGGCAGAAGCCTTCAACAAGACATTGGTGAAATTATTGAAGAAAATTCTTACCAAGAACAAAAGAGAGTGGCATACGAAGATGGCAGAAGCGCTATGGGCGTATCGTACAACTTACAAAACGCCAACCAAAGCCACTCCTTACTCTCTAGTATTTGGAGTTGAGGCCGTACTGCCACTAGAAGTTGAACTTCCATCTCTTCGAGTTGCTGTCCAGAATGAGCTGACTCAAGAACAAAATGCTCGTCTAACAATGGAGGAGCTCGATGCACTCGATGAAATCAGGTTACAAGCTCAGCAGAACCTGGAGATCTATCGAGCAAGAATGACAAAATCCTTTGATCGAATGGTGCGTCCTCGATCATTTCAAGAAGGAGAATTGGTCCTGGTGCAGAGAAGACCAATCATCCCACACAGAAAAATCGGTGGCAAATTCATATCCAACTGGGAAGGACCTTTCGTCATCGAGAAGGTGTACCAGGGAGGAGCTTATCAACTGATCGATCTGAATGGTCAAAGGCTCATGCCGCCGATCAACGGTCGATACTTGAAGAAATACTACGCATGAATTGCTCAAGCAGATGTCATGTTTAATACGCTATGTTTTCATTCATGTTTATTAGCGTATATATTCTACATTTTGAAATTCTCCTGTGTTACGAGAACGAATTTCAAAATCCCCCGTTAGACTGAGGGCATTTTAAATATTTGTTCGGGTCGACATCGCGCTGCGTGCCGAGATCCCCAAACAAATATTTAAAACCTCGAAATTCCAATCCTATTCTGCTCTAAAATGTCCCTGTGAGACAGGGGGCATTTTAAATATTTATTCGGGTCGACATCGCGCTGCATACCGAGATCCCCGAATAAATATTTAAAATTATCAATTCAAATGCTATTTTGTGCTAAAAAATACAAAGATTTCTCTTTCAAAGTATATGCAGGTGATCTTTCAAAAGTTAGAGACACCTTCTTCAACAAACCAAGACTCAAAAGTCAAGAAAGAGACTTTTGTGGCTACACACTTCTACAAAATTGAGCCGGAAAAGCTTGAAGTCTTTCAACAGCCTGAAGCTTAAGGTCCGAATGGGTGTAAAAGGTCGGATCCAACACGCCCAAATATGGCCGGATCGCTGGCAGCTCTGTCTACTCAACAAGCCATAAGAACGGCCGTAGTAGCGGAACCCCCACTTCGTCAACCCGTCAGTAGAGACTGAAGAAAGTACGAAGGCTAATTTGACTCAACCAGTTCAAGTGATCGTGGTCCGCAAAGTTCTCCAAAATGACCGGAGAATCAAAGTTCTAAAGGAAGATGAGTCTCGAGCAGCTATTGAATGTTCGTAGGCTCCAAAATCCAAAATCATGAAGGATGACTCCAAATCTGTCAACTTCAGCAAAATCAGCATTAGGAAGCGCAATTCCCATAGCTCAAGTCTGAAGACTGAATGGGTGTAAAAGGTCGGATCCAACAAGCCCAAATATGGCCGGATCGCTGGCAGCTCCATCTACTCAACAAGCCATAAGAAAGGCCGCAGTAGAGGAACCCCCATCTCAGCAACCAGAGGACGAAGAGCTGTCAAATCCCAGCTCTCCTGATCTGATGAACTCAAGTAACTCAGATTAAAGTCTTCTCAAGTGGTTAAGGATCAAGATACTACCTACATTCGGTACTTTCAACTGAATCCAAAACCTGCAAATCCTTCAACAAATCCGTAAAGCACAAAGCGAGGATCGAATGAACTTTTCTTCAACAAGTCCGTCAAAGCACAAAGCAAAGGACCGAAGAAAATTATCCCAAAGTTCACAAAAGCTCAAGGCTGAACTAAGTGGATCCGTCATCAACAAGTCCGCTATGCACAAAGCTCTGGACCGATGACTTTTCGCCATCGACCTAATACAAACCTAAGGGTTTAGGTCACCGGCATCTACTCCTTCATCAAGCCCGCCAAAGCTAGAAGCAAAGGGCAGAAGGAATACAAAATTCTGACAAGTCATCAAAGACAAATCAGACAACCCTTCACCAAGTCCGCAGCACAAAGCACAGGACAGAAGGATCAAAAACTCGGGGCTCTAGCGAAAGTTGAGGAATGAGAACCCTGATGACATCTACAAATGTCCCTAGACTGGGGGCATTTTAAATATTTATTTGGGTCGACATCGCGCTGCGTGCCGAGATCCCCAAATAAATATTTAAAATTTCATCAAGATATCAACCATCTATGGATACATCCAAAAGAGCGGTGAAGAAAGAAGAGTAGTGTGACATCCAAACAACTTTTGGAGATCCACTAAATGAGACCCTAGTGTGACATCTAGAACAAATATCTATAGATCCACAGGGTCAATTAGCATGCAACAAACGTGGCCCGCTCCAGACGCCTACCACATTTGTTGGGGGGCATTTGTTGACCCGTAAAAGCTGAAACAAAAACAAAAAAAATCAATCAAATCTTACCTACTCCCTGCAGCCCCACGTCGCACGATCCAGCGCCGCTCGTCGCACGTCGAGACCACACGACCCGTCATTTCTCCCCACGACTGTCGCACGGCTCGTTTCGAGTCGTTAAAAGGCTCGAGGCAACGAGGCCTTCGGCCTCCGCTCTTCTCCAGGCGATTCTCCCGAGCTCTCCCCTCTCGATTCCCTCTCGACCAAGCTCGCACTGGCTCTCTCCTGCGATCCCTCTCCGTCTCCTTCGTCGGCGTCCGACTTTGCTCCTCCGACTCCTTCCAGTCGGATCGGAGGTTACGACGATTTGATCGGAAGCAACTTGGGAGCTCGCTCGATCCCTCCTGGCTGCTCGACTTCGCTCTTCGACGACTCTCCCTGCCCGTCGGATCGAAGTTACGACATTTTGTTCGGAAGCAACTACGGGCGCTCGCTGGTTGCGAGATAACTTTCTCCCTACCGCGTGCTTCTTTGACTCCCCGTGGTTGTGCGGCTTTGCTTCCATCGACGACCTCCCCTTCCGTTTGGATCGGAAGCTACTACATTCTGATCGGAAGCATCAACAGGAGCTCGAGGGCAGTGAAGGTAACTTTCTCCCATTCGCGCACTTCTTCGGCCAAATCCCGTAATCCGCCGAGCCGAGAGTAAGGGAGGGAGAGAGGGATTAGTTTTTTTTTATTATTATTATTGTTATTATTATTATTATTATAATTCTTATTAGTTATATTTAATAATTAATTAATTATTATAATAATTAATTATCTGATTACAATTAATTTATAATTATTAATTAATTATTAATTATAATTAATCGTTGATTAATTATAATTGTGATTAGTTTATTAATTATAGTTAATTGTTAATTGTTAATTAATTATAAATAATAATTATTTAATTATTATTATTATAATTAATATAAATTATAATAAAGAATGATAACGATGAACTATATGCTTGCCCTCCTACCTCGGTCCACGAGTCTCCCGCCTCGATCCCCGAGCCTTCATCGCCGACCCGCCGGTCCACCGGCCCCGAAGGTATAACCCTCTAAACTCAGGCTTTCGTCCTCGACGTTACGACGGACTGGAAAACCGCCTATACACGCCTTTATTGCGCGTGGTGGGATGGAACCCCGGTCCGACGCCTACGACGAGGCGGACAGTCGCCTCCCCTCTCGCTCTCTTACCTCGTCATGCGTGGCGAGTCAGTGGTCTACCCATACACGCCTTTATTGAGCGTGGTGGGAGGGGCAACTGGCGCGACACCTACGACAAGGTAAACGAGCAACTTTCGCCCTCTTATCTCGACTAACGTGTCGGGCCGGCGGTCTACCTATACACGCCTTTATTGAGCGTGGTAGGAGGGGCAACCGGCACGACACCTATGTTGAGGTAAGCGAGCGACCCACGCCTTCCTGTCTCGACATGCGTATCGGACCGGCAAACCACCTAAGCACGCCTTTAGTGGCCGTGGTAGGAGGAAAACCGGTTCGACGCACACGGCGAGGTCAGGCGAGCCTGGTGTACCCTTTTCTTTACGCGGCCGGAATGATTCATAAGTACCCCCGGGCGGGGGGAAAGCAACTGCTCTTCTTCTTGTAACAGGTACCGTCAAAGACCCCATACACGCCTTTATTGCGCGTGGTGGGAAGAAAAGTCACGGCCGCGGTGTTCTCGAAAAAGGACACCTACCATACACGCCTTTATTGCGCGTGGTGGGAAGGCCCAGTTTTCTCGTAGTTTTCCCCTAAACGGGGGAGACGCCGGGAGGCTGCCGAAATTTCGGGTGAAATATTACTACACTCGGACCTGTTTTGAACTCAAAAGAACCAAATATTTGGACCAAACAAGAAAGAGCATTGAACTTTGAACATGAACAAGAGCAGTGGACCGTTGAACTTGATTGAACATGTGCAGAGGACCTGAACAGAATTTAAATGATTCATAAAGTTCAAATCTAAATAAAAATGTGAAATCAAAATTGAAATCAAATTCAGATCAAAATTGAACTCAAAGCCAATTCAGTATGAATTTGAAATATAATTTGCAAGAACTTCAGAAGATTCTGAACAAGCACTTCAGAACATGCACTTCGAACTCATGTTTGAACTCGGACTATACGACATCAAGTGAAGACTTGTAAATTTGATGAATTCAAGTCAGAATGCAACTAAATTCGGATCCAAACACATACAAGAACAAAGTTTGTAACACGCATGAGGAAATTCAAATTACAAGACCTCGATGCACGAATCTCCTACGACAATCCCTATAAACGCCTGTTGATTGAGATGGCGATATGGGAGACCAATGATGAATGACCCGCCTTCCTACAAACAAGTACAATCATCAAACCACCTGAGATTGGTGAAAAAGGTGGTTTCAATACAAAAGCAAGGGTTCTCCTACGAATACTACTAGGAGGTCGTAGCAGATACGACTGATCTCCAGCAAATGAATACTTGTGGATAACAACAGTGTGTATGCCGTAAACACAACGAGCCACTGTGGACACAAGTACAACCCCTATGTCGATCCCTATGAGGTCAAGCAAATACATCAAAATGCCCACCCGAGATTGGTAAAAGGGTGGATATGATGCAGAAAGAATGGGTCTCCTACAAATATCTTCAGGAGGTCGTAGTGAGTACAACAGTCCCCTGTAGATGACTACAAATAACTTGTGGATAACAACAGTGCGTACATCGTAAGCATGACGAATCGCTGTGGACACAAGTACATATATCACCTACGACAGCGGTGATCAAAATCTATAAATATACTGAGTACAACGACAACCCGATGTACGAAAAAGTCTACTACACTAAAGATCTTGAAAGGAGATATTCTCAAAGCAAAATGACAATCAGTGGACTTCAAGGTCCAAAAGAATCCTTCCCCGGTGAATGAGAAAGGGGGAGTCAACATCAAGACCAAACGCCACCGGATCTGCAACACTTATGCAAGCAGACAGAAGGCGTCTACAACCTACAATCCATCGCCACCGGATCTGCAACACATATACAAGCAGACAGAAGGCGTCTACAATCTACAATGCATCGCCACCGGATCTGCAACATTCGTACAAGCAGACAGAAGGCGTCCACAACCTACAATCCATCGCCACCGGATCTGCAACACATATACAAGCAGACAGAAGGCGTCTACAATCTACAATGCATCGCCACCGGATCTGCAACATTCGTACAAGCAGACAGAAGGCGTCTATAATCATTTCAAAGTACCCCTGCACGTGCACCTTAGTTTGTATACACATAGGTACACTAAGGGGGAAAATACAACCTCAACCCGCATGGGCCCCGGCGAGCGTGCTATTGGTACACACGTGACGCTTAGGGATGCTGCGCGGGTTAACAAGTGAATTCAAGTTCGAATCCGATCCTTCTATACGGATCAATAGAAGTCGACAAGATTCGAACTACCTAACAAAATACACGGTTGTAGCGACCGGTGTATTTGTCTAAATACATTCTTTTTAGGCCTTCAAAGCCTAAAATCAAGAGAATTCACTAAACAAAAGGCACAAAGCCTACGAGAAACCCGATCCCCTATCGATAAGTTGATAGGGTCGACAAGGTTCAATCAAATGGAAATGACCCCAAAACACCCCGATGATGGCCGTGTTGAATGATGATCTCAACCGGAGGGGTTAATTTCAGGCATTCTCAAATGCCTCCCAAAAAGTCCAATCAAAATCCAAAACTCCACCAAAATCTAAAAAAGCCCAAATTTCAAGATATTTAAATCTGAAATCTAACCATCAATCGCTCAAAGCAAAATCCATCCACCCTCCGCAATAGTTTGCCGAGGCGGGCAAATTCAAATAAACTCTAGCTCACAAAGAGCCAAATGCCTAGTCGAAAATATCACTAGGATCCATTCTCAAACAATCTCCCGCCAGTAAAGACGTGGTACGTGTCCTCTAACCGGCGGTCTGCCGCTAAATGGCCACCGCAGGATAAACGGTTACGACGACCCGGGGCCCTCTGAACCGCGTGGTTTCGCCGCCAAATGGCACCACGATATCTCGGTTATGGCCAGAGCTAATACGCTCCTTACTGACATCAAATCCTTGAGATATGAATCAATAGGATATAATTGACAGGGCACGAAGCCCTCTGTTAGCTAAGGTGGATTCAAATTTGTCCCCTTAGACAAACATTCAACCCCGGTCTACAAGGTCCCCTTGGACGAAGCAACCCATGGCTGCCGACAAGGATCCTTCTGTCAGGTTGGGTCGACTACCTCCTCTGACTAAGTAGACCAGGGACCATGATGGCCCGGGACGACGGAACCATGGGATCTTGATCGGGTCCATCATCCATTCCCCCACCATCCGCTTTAAGTGCACGATGGTGAAATTTCCTTTTTAAATATTAAACATCCAAACTTTTCAAATATTTCCCAAATTCTCAAATCCAAACCCAATTTTCAAATCCTAATTCTACCAATATCCAATCTTTCCAATCTCAAATCCATTGCTGCTACTATATGCCAGATAACACGTACACTTTACGTATCTGATTGACGACTAGCCTTAATCGAAAGTTCTCTCTCGTGATCGAGAGGGGTAATTAACTATAGGGGCTTGCGCCTATAGGAAACCAGAACTCAGATCATAAAGTCCTCACAAAATGAGGGCGAAATCTCTGGGTAGTGTCTTATCTACAAACCCATCTGCCTTCCAAAATTTACCCCGGAACTTAGTTCGTTAAAACTCCCTCGCTCGAAAAGAAAAGAGAAAGCGCGCGATGCGGAGGCCGGGGCCGAATTTTCGGAGCCCACAAATGATTAATATGAGAGGTAGCAGGGGGAGGAGGAAGATTACAAGTTTAGACTTTGCAAGAAGAAAAATAAAAACAGAGATCCGGTGAAGCAAGACTCGTAGAAGAAAGCCGCCGCCGCTCGCTCGTGCGGTTGGCAAGAAAACGGGACCGTTTGCTGCGAAAACGGGAATTTATAAGATGCCGTGGACCCTCTTTTTTTATTTATTTATTTATTTATTTTTTTTTTAAAGTTTTTTTTTTCTTCTCATTTGAGAAATTTGATTTTCTCAGATAACATTTTAATTTGGAGTTTTGATTATAAAATTGGCAAAATTTTAGGAAGAAGCATGTTTGTTGCCGAAATTAGGGAAAAAAGCGTAATAGTGGAAAAATTTTAAAAGCAGCAATAACGCCATTTGGTTAAGCGCATTGATAGAATGCGCCAGCAATAATCGCGTAATTTGACAATGCGCCAATTCTTAAAGCGCATTCTTAAGAATGCGCCACACCGTAGAGCGCATTCTTAGGAATGCGGTTGAATGGTAGGCATATTCTGTGGTTCTCTCAAATCCCCACTCACGAAATATTATCTTTTTGGTGTTATCGCCGACCAGATCCGTTATTTAGGGGCAGATAACGCTGGGTGGTTGGCATTCAGTGCAGCCACTTAATTAGTAGTTGGGGGAGCGTTGGGAGTTATCCGGGAAGCGCCTTTAAAAGGAGGAGTATCTGAAGAATGATAGTGCAGAAGTTTTCTTTCCTTGAATTCAGAGAGAGACAGGTTAGTAGTGTAGTTTTATTTTCAGTTTTTTTTTTGTTTTAATAATATTATGTGTTTTTCGTTTATAAAGACTTTATATGAAATATGTTGAAAGATTTGTATGATTAATTTTGGCCCATGAATGTGTATTGAACGTTAGATATTTGCTTAAATTTGTACTGTGTGTGTTATTTTTTTAGTTACGATGTTTATTCTTATTAGTTAGTGGTGTTAATCTTTGTTTGGAGAACTTGTATTAGAGCTAGTACTATTAATTTTACAGTATCCTTAAATAAGAGTTTCATTTTTAATTACATATATTTTACCGGATAGCTTACATGATAAATTGCACATCCATGTCACTGTCTTGCTCGAGTCTATTAAGATAATTTTTTGGGGCTTCCAATGTCTTTTTAAAAAAAATTATCTAATGAGTATAAGATAACTTTTATTTCGTAGGATTAGTTATTTTAAAAATAAAAGATTAATTAGATTTAAATTTGCAAAATATAATATTAGCATGTATAAGAGAGATAAATTTTCAGCAAATAAAACATGATCTTTATTCCATTTTTAAGAGAAAATTATTTGAAGTATAATTAATTTTATAGTGTACTTATCCGTTAATGATACTTACTTGAAATGAAGAACCAAAATGTTACTTCCACCCTTTATAAATTTTTCCATAAATTAAAAAAAGAAAACTTTGCCTGACTGTTAAGGATATTCTAAATAAATATATTTCATTATTATTTTTGTTTAGAAAAAAAAAACAATAAATATTGTTCCTTAGCTAAAAACTTTATGTTTCAAAGAAAAGCGTTGAGAAGAAAAGAGTTCTCAAAGAAACTTCTCAAACAGTTATTTGATATCTCATGATAGAAAGTTTTGACCGAAGCTCATTTGTGCAATAGTGGCAACAAGTGTTAGTATACAATGTGCCTTACCTAAATAGTACGAAGTAATGCTGGTAATGCAAGATGACTTTTTAAATTTCCAAAAATTTGGAAATTTTTTAAATACAATATACGCGAGAGTTGGAGTTTTATATTTAATATTTTCTTTGTTAAAAGCAAAACAAAATAAAATAATTTGCAGATTTAAGTAAGAAACAGATAGTTGATGTAATGTCAGCATCAAACGAATTTGGTGGCTATTAATTGAAGTTCTAAATATTACACTGAGTGATTGGAAAGTTGATCTAAGAACGCACATTAACGACATAAGCTACGGCCATGAACTCAGGACTTGTATTCGATAAATTTTTTCCCAATAGTTAGCGTTTCTAATTATAAAAACAACACAAGTATAATGTAAAATACCCAAATTTAGATTGTTTTACCTTTAATATTTTTTAGACATTATTGTTGAGTGAGTATTTTAGTATTTTAATTTTTCTTATTTTTTCAAATAAATAGAGTTGATTGAGAAATAATCAAAATAACTTTTAAGTATTTCGAATAATTTTTTAAAATCAACTATCACCATTGGCTATAACCATCGTTCTTCCCACAAATCCAAAGAGGTCGCCACCCGCCCAAGAGATACCTTACTTAAAAGTTTTGATTTTTAAAAATTTTAATTTTATTAATAATTCTAATTAAGAAATATTAATTTATATAATTCTTATAAAATTAAAATTTACCTTTTGTTGTTCTTGTGAAATATAATACCACCAAAGCAATATTAATTTGAAGAGAATGTATATGATTCAGTATTGAATTTAATGAAAACTCAAATATAGAATAAAAAACTACAATTATAGAAAGTATAAATGTAGAGCACTTTTTATTTTTAAAAATTAATATCGCAGAAATGGATTTGGATATTTCATTAGAATTTCGAAAATTAAATTTTAAAGAATAGAAAAATGTATTAAGGAACAATATGATTAGAGAGGTGTCGAGAAGAAATCATGATATATTTAGGAGAGATTTTATTTGATATCTGGAAGAGATCAATCTTTTGAATCAAAGTTAAGACACTTTTATTATTTGTTTGTCAAAGTAAGAATGTTGCACTAGAGGCTTAATAATCAAGATGAACATATGAAAAAAAATGAAGACCAACAATTTGATTACGTTCATTTATTCGGCAGTGAGATAAAAGTGTATTATGAATAGTTAAAACGTTTTTCATTACGTACATTATGCGCACATTGTTTAGTGAAGATGTGAAAAAGAATATGAAATTCTGTTAATTGACCCTCCTCTATCTTTAATTTAGGATAGCATGTCACGCTTGCTATTATTTTTTGGTGGAGAGCTGCGTATCGGGGATGAGTTCACAGCCACATATATTGGTGGGCAAAATCGGCCAATCATTGTTGATTATGACATATCACTTACTATGCTAAAATAAAGTATAATGCGTGCACTTATGATCAATCCTACTACAAATACTGTAAGCCTAACATGTCGCCTTCGTAGTAATGGTGGCCACTGTGCTACACAAGTCACTGATGATGAAGTTTGTGAGTTCATATTATTGAAGGCTAGAATTGATCCTGTCATCGTGTACGTCGAGGCCGAACAAATAAATTATGGTGATGTTGTTGGTCCGTCTACGGAGGTACAAATGTAAGTATATTGAACTTTATTCTGTAACTATTTGTGTTTTTTAATTCACTTTAAGCAAAATTGAAGCATAACTAAATATTTTCTTTTACCAGTCAGAACCTATGGTACGACAGAGAAGTAAATTCATTAGATATGCAAAATAATTTTGAAGGACAACTCAGTTTGTCGGACCAACCTAATTTCATGCCAAAACAGTTTCGTCCACATCGTAGTGTAACCGAACGTCCAATTATGGTTAGACAAAGTAATAGTACATTTCAAGAAACCCTGGTAACTTCATCGTACGTGCCTCAGTCAGAACAAAATGAAAATATTTGGTTAGACAGAGGTATGATGGATAATGATGACGTAGGTTCATACGAAACTATGGATAGTGGTAGTAGTGATTCAGGGGATGGTTATACTGAACCAGC
Source organism: Dendrobium huoshanense (assembly GCA_016618105.1). Taxonomy (NCBI): domain Eukaryota; kingdom Viridiplantae; phylum Streptophyta; class Magnoliopsida; order Asparagales; family Orchidaceae; genus Dendrobium; species Dendrobium huoshanense. Next base: position 29,987,862 of record CM028349.1, on the reverse strand, counting down.
ATCAAATTTATATGGATCAATCAATAATAATTCAAATGATGAAAATATTGGTGTTGAGCTCATTGAAGATTATGCAAGACGAAATGTTGCTGGAGTAGAATCAATGGAGGCAGACAACAACTACAAGGAAACAATTGAAACATCCGAACAATGGGATCGTAATGATCAGTGTGATCCTCCTGTCCCTAATATTGTCAGCTCAAATGAAGCAGGCATTCCTTCTGAAATTTATGAAGGTCAAATATTTCATAACAAAGAAGATTTACAGGCTACAATTAATGGTTAGTCCATTTCACAAAATGTTGAGTACATAAATTCGACTTCCAACAAAAGTCGTCTCACTATTTTATGTAGTCAACATAACAATATGCATAGGGCTTGTTCTTGGCGTTTACATGCATCACGAAGTAAAAGACTTGGTGGCCTTTAGAAAGTTTCATCTATGGGTCCGCCACATTGTTGCACGCAACCTATTATGCTTGGTGGACATCATAATTGCACATCAAAATTTATATGTAGGCATATCATGCCTATTATAAAACAACAGCTCGATATGAAGTCGAAGGAGGTAATTGCAAGAATAAAGTCAAAGTTTGAAATGAAGATTTCATACATGAAGGCATGGGATGCACGTAGAAAAGCTATCGAATCAATATTTGGTTCGTACGAGGAATCATATCGTTCCCTTCTACGTTTTATGGAAGCTATACGGTTGACACAACCAGGAACTGTATCCAATATTGAAATGGTGGGAGGATCACGATTTAAGGCTTTATTTTGGGCATTTGGCCCCTGCATTTCTGGGTGGCAACATTGTCGGCCCGTCCTAAGTCTTGATGGAACTTTCCTACTAGGAAAGTATCGTGGCACACTTCTTGTGGCTGTGGGAATTGATGCAAACGGTGGATTATTTCTGTTGGCCTTTGCAGTTGTTGAATCCGAGAGCAATGAATCATGGGTTTGGTTCCTTAAGAACTTACATGACTTGGTTGAAGTAGTTAAACTCCGTCAAAATTTATGTATAATATCTGATAAGCATCCTGGTTTGGTGAGAGGGTGCCGTGAAATTTTTCCTAACGCCGTTCATAGACACTGCCTCCGTCATCTGCGTGAGAACTACAAAAAATTTTTACGGCGTAAAGCAATTCCTGATGTTGAAGGCCTTTGCATTAACATGTACTTAGCTGGTAGTACTGATGATATCGTGAACTTCACTCGCATGATGAACCACATTAAAAATGTGAAGCAAGAGGCATATGACTGGTTAATAGAACGTGATGTTAGTAAGTGTTCATTACTATTTGACAATGAATGTCGATACAGCATCATGATAACCAATGCATCATAGTGTTTTAATGGAGTTCTTAAACGTGCTCGTGGACTTCCAATTCAAGGTTTGGTAATGTCTATATACTATAACCTTGTATCTTTATTTGTTAGGCGTTCTACAGACGTTTAGAAGTGGCTTATGTCTGGGGAATATGAATTTGTTCCACGTACGATGGCCACGTTACAGCGAACGGAACGTGAGGCTAGAAGATGCCCACAACCCATAACTATTAATAGGTGAATTTGAAGTTTTGGATTCTTCATGTCGCCCACATAGAGTTGAGATTCCATCACATCAAAATTGTACCTGCACATGTAAGAGACCACAACTCTATCATGTGCCGTGCGTTCATGTCATAGCGGTCGCCGGATATAGGCGATGGAATCATAATCCGTTCGTATCACAGTACTTCACACTCAACTCCTATAGGGAAACATACTCCGGCCTTTTTATGTTCTTCCCCCGAAGGAAGTTTGGCCGAACTTCTGCGAAGTTCAGGGAATCATACCTTTACTTGCACCAGCTTTCAGAAGGCGTGCAGGTAGACCGAGGACTAATAGATTTCGTAACACAATAGATGAGCCTAATTCAACAGCGAATAAGAGGTGCGGACATTACAAGCAAAACGGTCATAATAGAGCAACATGCCTAAATAATCCAGGATCATCGAGGTATAAAACATATTTAAATAATAATTATTTTACTACAATGTGTTAAATGGTTGGTTTGATTTTGAGATTGATTCTAATGATTGATTTTTTCTTAATGATTTAAAGATATCGTCGGTAAATCGAGGGATGCAATCTCAAAGCTACGTCTACGGATTGTGTTCCGCATCAAGAAGAGTATAGATTGTCTTGAGGCACCTATGTGTTGTGTATTAGAATAATCATTGTAACATGTATGCTAGTTTATTTGAAGAACAATGATGTATGATGTCTTAATTTATGGAAAGCTAGTAACAGATGTTCATGTTATGACCTGTTTACCTTTGAAGCCCTAATAAAAATATGTTTTCTGCATTGAATCTTTCCACGACTCCATATGATGTTGCATTAAAAATATATTGGTTATGCAAATATAGTTAATGGCTGATAGATCAAGGCAACGACGTGGTGGGCGTCGTAGCAGACATGAAGAGCGTGGGGAGGAGTCAATTCAAGAAATTAGCATTGCTTCAATAGGCGCATCACATAGGGCTCATGATCCTGATCAGGTGACCTAGCAGTTGCATTACATTTCTTATCTAGTTACATATTAAGTTCTTTTTAAAACTGACTCTTATTTTTTCATTGAAAATAGGCGTCTCCGCTGGTTCCTTCAACCCATTTACGGACCGCACGTGAGTGGCCTGTGGAGTGCCCCCGAATGATTTATGTCCTAAGAAATCTTGGGCTGCATAACATTCGACACCTACAATTCATTCGTTTGGATCATAACCTCATAACAGCACTTGTGGAGCGATGGTGTCCACTTACGAACAGCTTTCATTTTACGGTGGGGGAGATGACAATAATGCTCCAAGATGTCCAGGTTATACTTGGCTTGAGAATTGATGGCCCAACTGTTGTGGGCCCGAATGTGGTGGGTGTTGGTCGTCGTTGGGAAACCTGGCTAGAATGCTGTGATGAACTGCTAGGAACACATCCAGGCAGGGATACTGTGTACCATGTACCAGGTGATGAAGAAGACACAGCCACCTTTAGGATGGGTAGTGCACAGGTAGATTCAATGCTTCCTTTGCGTTGGCTCCGTTGGACATTCTATCGAGAATCATACGACGACTTAGATCATGGTCCATTTCTTCAACATGTTCGGGCGTATATTCTGTTCATGATTGGATGCTTCTTGTTACCCGACACATCACGATCACATGTGTCATTGCAGTGGTTACCCTTACTGTTGGATGTTGAAAGCTTTGCCCGAATGTCTATTGGTAGCGCTGTACTTGTGCATCTATACAGAGAGTTGTACCATGCTACTAGGCCAACACGCACTTATATTGCTGGATGTGTGGCATTACTACAAGTTTGGTCTTGGGAGCGATTATATATAGGGAGACCCACACTACGTGTACCACAAATACACGATTTCGGTGGAAGACCATTGGCGTGCAGGTATGCATTAAAAATTAGTATATTTAATTACACTTAAATGCTTGATTTCAATTATCTGTTATGTTAACTATAGATGGGCTGAAGATCGGATACGAGAACTACCTACCGGAAACACGATGACATATCGTAACAAATTCGACGGTTTACGTCTTAGTCAGGTAAAACGAATTTTTACACTAACTACAACAGTTATTCTTTACATATCAATAATAATTTATTATCTATAACTTATTTTATACTAGGTGGCCATGACTCCTTTCACGGATGAGATCCTTGTAGCTTTGCCTAGCCAATGTTTGGAAGGGAGAGACATATGGCGAGCTTGAGTACCACTTATTAGCTGGAAGCGCATTGAGTGACATCTACCAAACCGTGTTTTAGGCAATTTGGGGGAATTCAATTAACGGATATTCCACCGATGGAACCAAATTTTAGAAGGATTGATGGAAGAGGTCGAGCAGATTTAGATTGGACAATTCAGTATAGGGATTACCTTGAGATATGGGAAGCAAGGCGAGCATATGTTGTACCAATAACTCCACCAGAAGGCACAGGTAACAGGGAGTTAGGCACTTACCTACGGTGGTATAGATCATGGGCATCGATTTATCTGTTGCAGCCACAGACGGATCCACCAGAGACTTTCTTCCCTCGATTTCCAGGAGAATGATTAGTGGTATGTAAGTTAATTTAATAAAAAATTTTAAAATTTCCTTTCAAGAGGATAATTTAACAAACATATGGCATCTTGTAGGCTGACTACTACATCCGTTCAACTGCTATTCTAGAGCCATTGGTTGGAGGTCAAGTACAAAATGCAAGTTCATTGCAATTAGCAGTTGACAAGGTTGCTGAATTATCGTCAAGAGTGCAACGTTCAGTTTATATCGATTATACAACTTTTGACACCACAATAGAAGAACGGAGTCAAGGTAGGGCTGAGGGAGCAAGATGTTCAACCTCTGATGCTCCTTCTAGATCCATGAGAAGTCGTCGACGCCAAAATACAGAGCGTGAACCATCTAGACATTCAATGCATATTCCGTCGTCCTCCTATGACATGACTGGGGCAGGGCCATCAACACAACATTGGAGCACATTTCCTATGCAAGAAAGTGCTGCACATGAAATATATTACGGTACACCATCTCAGCATCCCACAACGCAATCATTTTTTCCAGTTACAGTCCCATAGTGGATGTCAAATGTAGGGTTACCGTCCTCCCCCATATAGCAAGATATACTATTAATGGGAGGAGATACATCACAACAATACCCTGTTGCAGCACAACGTTAACCAGAATTGCAAGAACAAGAAGAAGATTTTATTGAGGAAGAGCAACAGCTACAAAGACGAAGAAGAATGGCCCCAGATAAGTATACTTCTGGTAGTAGGGCTCTCCGGCGTCATCGTTAGATAATCTGTAATAATAATTTCTCTTATTTATGCTGCCTTCTTTATTTGTGTGTGAATGTATATGTTAATGTTTGGTGACAACTAAGGTTAAATTGCACCCGTAGTTTAATATCTATCATTGTATGCACTCTTCTTTATGGTTATTAATAAAGGTAAATTTCTTTTTTGACTACAAATATTTTTTATTTCACTAAGTCATATTTACTACAATTCAATTGCCAAAATGTATTTTTAAACATAGCTCCTCAAATAGGGTTCCACATTTTCTTAACTAATTTCACCTCATTTTTACCTCCATGCAACATAGGACAACTCTTGTTTACATGAAAGAAGAAGGAAGTACCCGTTCACATGAAAGTTTGACTAATATTACAAATGATTTCGTAGAAGCAAAAGTAACAAGAAATGAAAGTTTGGATGGTAGCAGCAGTGTCGAAAGAAAACTATGGATTACAGAGGGTACTATCCGGGTGCGTAAAAGCTTATCATATCCTACCAATGAGGACCTTGAAGCCAGGGTATCATCAAATGAACTATTTAGGTGTGTTATACATACTTGGGATGAAGATGAAGATTTCTTACTGTGGCACTTACACGATGATACGATGAAAGAGAAGGAATATAGAGATAATACTGCACGTCGAGAGTTAGGATGGAAATGTATACAAGAAGGCTTTACGGATTTTAAGCACCACCTTGTGGCAATAGATTTCCTGAAAGGTCGAATTCTAAAACTTTGTCGTGCTAAAAACGGTGACATTGGATTGGGTTTGGGAAGGTCCATGACGGATACAGATAATTGTATTTTATACTCCAACTGGACGGCTGAACATGATAAACACATGTTAGATTCTTATAAACAGTTGTTGCGAAGTTCTAAACATGCTAAAACACATGAATATCTTAATGGAGAAGATTTGCAACAAATACAACATTAATTTCAGATCAACTTCTACTGTTGTCCTACACAAACACAGATCCAAAATCGTCTACGATATCCACTTAACAATATGAATCAGTAACTTCGAAAAAGTACTTTCTGTTGTTCTTTCGCCAGAAAATTAAAATGTAATTCCTCTTGTAATGTTGATGCTTACTATTTTTGTTTCTAATTGCTACTCAAATTTAAATTTGCTTTATTAATGTGAGCCTACTTCTCAAATCATTTCTTTTAAATGGTATGTATTATTATTTTAATAATGATAACTCATATTGCATTTGCTAAAAATTCAGCACTTAATGTCTTCATTATCAAGTACCTCATCAATAAAGCACTCGCCATCAAGAGATTTTCTACATATTATTCCAAGAAAGAAGTTGATCTATGATAATACTATTCGATTGACAGAATCTATGTCGTATCTCATGGATGAATACTTGGAGGAGAAATCAAGATCAAATGAAATTTTTCGATGTTGTCTACATGAGTGGTCTTGGTATGAAGATGACAGTTTATGGGATGCGTATCATGAAGTTATTAAAAGTCATTACCCCATGTATGTGGATGGAGAAATAATTACTGATATGGGTTGGAAATTTGTATAACAAAGGTTTAGGGATCATAATAGTCATTTTGCTCCCATAAATATTCTTAGGACAAGAATTGGTGAAATCGCACGGAAAAAAGATGGTTCTGTTGTGGTCAATGTTGAGAATCCAATAACTGATGTGCAACATTGTATTCTTTATAAAAGGTGGCATACTTATTAAGATGCATTTCTATCAGAAAAATATCAAGAGCTGAATATTATAGATGGTAAAAAGAAGAAGGAGTTCTTAAATAAAGAAGATTGGCACCACATCCAAAAGCAGTTCACAGAAAAATTCTTATGATGTCCAACTTTAACCCAACTCCAAACGCGTATGCGCATAGTACTCAGTCACATGTAATAATAGTTTTTTTTATTGTTGCTTTCAATCATTAGCGTATGTATTAACATGAACTTGTGTTGATTACTTTCCGCACTATTTCTATTCCAAATTTTAAGTTTCTTTGCTTCTACAGGTATTTAATTATTTTGCTAATTACTGCACAATCTGAAACAACAACTTCAAAAAAGAATAGAGAATATGCTCAGCTTTAATCCAAAATATACATTAAGTTATTATTCAATTCTTATTTTTAAAAAATCTAATACTTTTCATAAAATTTATTTATTTTATTAATTAGCATTTTTCATAAAAAAAATATTTTTTCCTTTAAATTTATTTTAAGCTTTTAAATATATTTATAAACTACAATTAAAATGTCTGACTACATTAAAAATTATTCAAATTTTGCTTTTTAATCATATACAATATATATAATTCATTAACAAATACTACTCAACTTTTTTAATTCAATACAAAAAATTTGGGTTTTAAAAATTGTATATTTATTTTACATTCCCTAAACTTAATAAAACTACTCTAATCCAACAATATTATCATTCCCAACCTCAAAACCTCAAACGTAAAAATTGGTGGGGATACGGCTACCATCTCAAACAAAAATAAAACTTCTTACTCATTCAATATTCCTGATTCCGAGAACACTGAATCCAACAAAAACGCATCGAATTTGAGGCAATATTTCCGCCTGCCATTGCACTGAATCCGTAAAATCGTGTATGGCTGGAATACGCCAAAACATTAGGCGCAATCTTCGGAAATTAAAAAATGCGCTAACCTATACTGTGCATTCTTAAGAATGCGCCAAGCAATAAGGCGTATTCTGAGAATGCGCCAATTATTTGAGCGCATTCTATCAATACGCGAACTATTACAGCGCATACGCTGCTCCTTAAATTCTTTTCCAATCAAGCTTCTTCTCCTAAATTACAATTGTTACAAGCTCCTTCCAAAAATTTGGCCTATAAAATTTGTGTATATCTATTTGACTTAGATTTTATTTGAGATGATTTTTTTACTGCTCTTGAAATAGTTTTTTATAAAAAATTTTAATTTTTATATTAAAAAATTATTTTATGAAACACGTATAAAGTTGTTCTAAATAAAGTCCTAATTACTTGAAAAGTCATTTATTTTATTTTATATTATAATTGATCAAATTTTTTTGTATAAAAAATTATTTTAGATAAAAGAAAATTTATCTTAGATTAAAAATATTTTTGATACACTTATTTTTTTTTGTTAAATTATGATTTCGTTTGAGACAACTTTTTCATTTATTTTAAAAATAATTTTTAAATATAAATTTTTTAATTAAAGAGATTTTTAATTAAAATATTATTTTAAAAAGTATTAAGAAAACTGCCCAAATGAATCCCTATATCAAACTTAAAAAATATTAATTATTCATTGATATTTTACGAACTTTGAGGCATTTTCATTCAATAATTACTGGAAAATTCTTCCTTATTTTGATTGAGATAAAAAAAGGATGAAATAATTTAACTCAGCTTTGACAATCATGAATAAATTTTTAATATTTGAATATTATTGCAGGCATTTTTTTTTTTAAAAAAAGCACCTTTTTAGTACATAAATTTTTTTAATTAAAATTTTTCTGCACTAAAATTTTATTTTTAAAAACATTAAAAAAATTATTCCAAATAAAATCTAAGAAATCATTTTTTTGTATTCACTAAGCTCCTACTTAGTTCTTAACTTATTGTAACCTCTATTAAGTATCTGTACTCTTAGTTATTAATTGCATGTGGTGATTGACTTAAAAACAATCACTTAAATAAAGATATAATTTATTATTATATGAAAATCATAATATTGTCGATAATCACAAAGAAAGAAAAGATATCAAATTTATTTTTGTGCATTTCATAATATCACAATCAGAAATTAATTATTTTTGTAAGTGATATTATATATATATATATATATATATATATATATATATATATATATATATATATATATATATATATATATATATATATATATATATATATATATATATATATACCTCTCATTTGTAATTTTGTTTACACCTAAAACTTTACCACAAGAATATCTCTCAAGTTTTCCATAGATCATTATGTGGGGACGCCGAACACACCTCTACATCCGGATACTAGCCAAAATGAGTCATGTCAGCGATACGAGCCTCGGTACTGAGTGGTAACGACACTCGGTACCGCGGTACTGAGGGATACTGAGACGCGGGCTTAATTATTCGGACGGATTCCGCTTCCGCACAGAATAATTTTTCCACGTTCCATCCGTAGTACAGCTGAAGAAAATTGCTATTTCTACAAAGATTTGATCAAAAAAAGTTTGAATCATATGGCATAAAATATTCTCAAATCAGGTGAAAATGCAAAAAAACTTGATTATTATATTATATTTTATGAAGCAAAATGATCATTTCTCATGCTGAAATACAATATTCCTCATGGCAAAGACAAGCCGGTTTAATTCACCTAATAGGCACCTTAATCCAGCCATTAGCAAAGGCAATTGCTAATATGACAAATGGAGTAGACATGCCAAAGATAATGATATAAGGCAATGGAGTCTTCATAGGGTTCTCTCCTTCCTTCTCTCCTGCTGTCTGCCAATATCTACAATTCAAAACTTCTTAGTAAATTCTTTCTTCTATAAACACAACTACATTCATTTTCTAATGTAAAATGATATTTCTGGACTTGTTACAAATTTTCGAAGGTTTAAGGACTTTCAAGAGAGAAGAAGGAAGAACTTACTGATCTGGTTCTTCTTCTCTGGTTATGAACTTCTTCTCCGGACGCTTTGTTTCTCCATCTCCATCGAGATTACCTAATTTTGCGTAAATTCTGAATTTTGATTTGCTGTTTGTAGTCGGAATGACAAAGGAAGAAGATAACAGGAAGGAAGTTTTGGGTTGCGGAGAAAATCCTACACCGCAGGGGAATGAGAGAGCTGCCTGAGCCATTTGAGCTGATTACGGGAGAGAGAGAGAGAGAGAGAGAGAGAGAGAGAGAGAGAGAGAGATAGAGAGAGAGAGAACCTTATGAGAACCACATGTATCTAATCTTTATACCAGGGAAATGGATAAGATGGGGCAATTTTGATTGGGCCTTATTGTTCAGACTAGTCCAGCTCAGCACAATTTGGTGGAGCTAATTCAAGAGTCATCTTCATTTTTTGTTGTTTGGTTGAGAGTAGAATTTAACTCAAGTAGGCGTTTTAGTAAGCTCTATAAATTTGAATTTTTAATTTTCAGGTAGTTAAATTGATTAAGGTTCGTTTGGGATAGTTTTGGCTACTGCTTTTTCCCTGCTTTCAACTAATTTTTGTATTTAGAAAGCTATTTTAGAAAGTATTAAGAAAGCTGTCTCAAATAAAATCTAAATCTTGATAAATCTTTGAATTCTCTCACCTATTTTTGCGTATCATTAGCTACGTCCTCACCCAACCAACAATCATGTTACATCTTAGGGTTCGTTTGAGGCGGCTTTTTTATTGCTTTTTAAAACGGAGTTTTAGTACAAATTTTTTTTATTTTTGTACTAAAACTCCGTTTTAGAAAGCAATAAAAAACCGTCCCAAACGAAGCCTTAATTTGAAACAAGTACGGGTTACGTTTATGACAGCATTCAAAAAATTGTACAACACTACAAAAAGCAAGCACAATATCAATATGTAAACTTAGGAGAAATAATGACATGTGAGTTAGCATTTGAAACATCTCTTTCTAAAGATCAAAAGGTCTCTCCACTATTTAACATAATTAAACATGTTAATGGTTATACAACTCCTATGCCACTAACAATCCACAAAATGTGTTGGGATGAAGACAAGTAAATCACGCGACGAAACAAACAAGAAAGTAAAGCAGTGAAAAGTAAAGAACGCTAGGATTTAACTTGGAAAAAAAATAAAAAATAAAAAAAACATGGAAACGCATCACATTAAGAAATTCACAATGAAAATTGGAAGAAATAAATACAGATATTTCTTCTCTCTCACTCTCTCCTTTATTCTCTTATTTCTCACACCATTCTCACACTAAAAAAAAGAGAAAGATTAGTTAATAACACTAATGGGATGAACCCTCAAGAAAAACAATCCAATCTGTCTCGTAGCACTGCGGCGCCAATTTGGAGTTGTTAACGGGACGTCACACTAACGGGACACTTGAGTACACAACGTTGGGGAGTTGTATGGGAACAAAAAAATTTCAGGTGCAAAACACCCAAACCCTAATAGGGGGAAGCACGCCACCCACCAAGGTTTGAGGCAATTGTATAACTTGATTGATCGGCACAATCAGATTCTACATAGAATTAATAAAAAACACGTTAACAACTCTCACTCAAATGATATTGATATTTTTTGTAGAGCTCCATAGGCTTATTGATGTTACATAGCCCAAGTAAGCAAACTTCCTTGTGGTACACTTAACATACCCTCCTCCATTGAAAAAATTATTACGTGCGGAATCCGGATGTAACTCTATGTCCAGCCTCCAAAAAAATGCTGACACGTAGATATTTATTATTTATATTACTTTTCTTACAATCCAATCCAAACACTCATTTTTACCTTTTCAAAAAACGAAACCTACGAAAGTGCCCAAGTATTTAGGGTTGTGGCGGGCGGAATATCACCTTTTATCTGTTAAGAAAGAAAAATGAGAAACAAACAAAGAAAATGGAAACTATTTGGAGGATGTTGCATTGACTGAGGAGATGAAAGGCGGTATACATAACATTCAAGAAGATTTACTGCAGCCAACCATGGAGAAAAATTAGGATTATTGTATGTAAATTTTAAACTCATCGTAAGTTTTACTATGTTTCCTATAAATATATAATTTTTTAGGGTTTAGAGTACATTCTTTAATTATTTATATGTTGAATGCCGAGAAGAAGCATTATTTTGTTATGTAAGGATTAGGGGGGTCAAAATCGGTCCGCGGGTTAGGTTCAAGTCGAACTCGAACTGACCCGGGTTTAAACAAGTTGACCCTAATCCGATCCATTTTTCCAAACGAGTTAGGAAATCCAACTCGGGCCCGACCCGTGTGGATTACCGGGTTAACCCGATCCGAACCGAGAACTCGAGGATGACCTGTGCGAATCGTGGATGTAGGAGGAGTTGTGACGGCGAAGTTTAGGGTGTGCGGGCAAACTGCACATGTTGAGACCCGCTCGCTAGATGCCGTAGCAGACAGACCGATAGATGCAAATACGCTTGCAAGCAGCTTGCGCTTTGGCCTAGCAGACGACGGAAGTTGTGGAACCTACATGGTCGGACGAGCTGTGCAGGCAGATTGAGAGGACAGACGTGGCCGTGCCAGGTGGAAACCGAGTCTTGTGGGCTGTGCAGACTCACGAACAAGCGATCACCTCTCATGCAAAGCTCGAAATATAAAAAATAGGTGCTTAAATGATAGATCTAACCCGGAATCCACCACTGAAATGATCCGGCACAAATCTACACTCCTCCAGCAAATACCAACCAAAATGTGGTAGCAAACACCACGAAGCTCATAGGAGAAGAATGATATAAATGGCGTGGGAACCGTGGATAGAGAAGAAGAGGTAGAAGACCGAGACGAAGTAATAGAGGGGAAGGAGAAATGAGGCTAGCTCGCAAGCTAAAAAAACTGCACGTTTGTATGCAAATTCTTTACCAAAAACTCCTCTAACTGCAAGAAAACAACCACTATATAAGGGGGAAAGGGAAAAAAACATTTAATGCAAGGTAATTAAAGCACCACCCAAACAACCACTAGAATTTCTTTGAAAACCGCAGCAAACAGGGACCAAAGAGACAACAGCTAGGGGGAAAATGAGGCATTAATACAACAGTTAATGGGCACAAAAATCGAAGGGACAACTACCCAAACCGGACAACTACCCAAACCGAACGGACATTAGCTAGGGGGAAACGAGACATTAATACAACAACTATTGGGCACAAAAATTGAAGGGATAGCTGCCCAAACTGTAGGGTCAACAGCTAGGGAGAAAACGAGGCATTAATACAATAGCTAATGGTCACAGAATTGAAGGGATAGCTGCCCAAACCGAAGGGACAATAACTTGGGAGAAAATGAGGCATTACTATAGTAGCTAATGGTCACAAAACCGAAAGAACAACAGCCAAGAGGAAAAACCAAGGAAAATAAGGCCCATGAGGGAACAAACAAGCAACACACCAAGAGAAAAGCTAAAGAAACAAGGTGAAGGATAGGGAGAGACATAGCTAAGAGCACCAGCCTAGCATGATCATCAGTTGCTTTCCATCATAGGGTAACAAAAAAAAAAAAAAAACATAAGAGTCCAAAAAATAGAAAAAAAAAACATAGAATGGTAATCCTTGATTGCATCAATATGTGTTATCATTCGCTTTTGTTGAACAATAAAATTGATCTTTTCAGATGCAAATCTTAAATGCACAATCCTACTGTGTATATCATCAAAAATTGGAGGATATACTAAGAACCCTCAAATATTATTTATCAGAATATAAACAATTTTTCTCATGGAAAGAAACAAAAAGAAGATTTAGATAATGAACTTATCCAGAAATAATTCATTCCAATTAGATCGAATACCCACCGCAGATATTTCAAGAACCACTCTCAATAATGAACGTATTGAAAATTGCTCTAGTGGAATAAATTAAATGGCATTTGTATACAAGATGATTGAATGATCAATTAAATAAAACGAGTAAAATAACGTAATTAATCCCCACAGATCTCATGTTAGGAAAACTTAAATCATCACACATTCACAAATCAGGACCATAGAACACCAAACCAGGGGATTGTAGAGATACCTCGTGAGAGTGTGCCGCTTGAAGGAAAAATCTGGCGAGGAAAACGTTGGTACTCGAGGAGGACCATCTGAGTCCTACGACCAATGAAGAGGTGCATCAGGGTGAGGTTGAAAGTGAGAAGAAAGAATTCTGAGGTTAGCAGAGGGTTTTATATGGCTTACCTGCGCCGAAGAAACATTCCTAGAAGTGGTGATGTACGAAGCAGAAGAGGACAGGGAGGAATGTGATATTGGTTGTATGCGAAGGAGAAGATGAAAAGGTCGAGATCGCCGGTATGGAACGGCAGAGAAAGAAAGCTACGTCCGGTTTTGTAGTGATCTCATACGGCGCGAGGGAAGAAGGCAAAACGCGACCACCAGGTTTCTGCTTTCGCTGTTCGGACCTCGCTTAAATCCTACGAGGGGAGAGAAATTATTCTGTGCGGTCATCTTTGTAAATTTATGTCATGCTATCATCTTTGTAAATTTCATTATTATTTTATCATAATGAAAATATAATTTTAATTTCTCAAATATAATAATGATAATTTCTTATATTTATAAACAAAAATATGTAGCATTTGGTATATAATGAACATTCGCAAAGTGCCTTGAATGAAATAAACGTAGCGATCATATATGTTTTAGGAGTTCTACTCGGAAACCCTAAGACGAAAGCAATCTACTTTTCTTACAATTAGGGTGATAAAATTACCGCTAAGGTCGAACATAATTAAATTTCCATAGAATATTTTCTTTGCTAAAGTGCCCTAATAAACATAAATATAAAGTACCTTTTAGGAGTTCCACCCACAAACCCTAGGAGGGAAGCATTATGCTTTTCTTTCAACCATTGTGAATTTATTGCTAAGGTCGAACATTATTAAATTTAATTGACATGTTTTATTTGTTAAAGAAGGATAGAAATTGGGCTCTCTAATTTAACAAACAGTACTATATCTTTGAGGGTCACTTTTGTTGGGGATGAGGAGTAAACAATACAATGTCGAAACAAGCAAGAAAATAAAAGCAGCAGTAAATAAAGGATAACAAAATTTATTGTTGAAAAATCTAAAATAAGAAAAAAATCACTGAGCCACACCACACCAAGAAATCCACTATAAAAATTGCGATAAATTAGTACATATAAATATTCTGTCTCACTCTCTCCTTACTTCTCTTCTCACATGCATTGTTCTTAATATGTAATTCACTCAAAATATAAGAGAAAACCAAGTAAATAACTCCAAGGGACGCATCCCTTTAGAAAAAACGAGAAAGAAAATTGTCCAGTCTATCTTGCAGCCCTGCTGCGCCCAGTTTGGGGAGTTGCGGCACTCAAACCTCTTTCTTGATCTATTGCGGCGCTGTATCAAGACTGCTGCAGTGATCCACTCTCCGTAGTTCAGCGCTTGGGTGCTCGGGTACACTCGTACCTAAGTATGAGGTAAACCCCCCCACACCCTAAACAAGCACGACAAACTTGAGGTCCGAGGCAACGTGAAAACCCGATTGATTAATATAATCAGATTCCACAGATAACAACTTTGAACTTCAAAATATTTGCAACCAATGAAAGATCCATGAGAGGGAAGGAGGTGGGGGTGGTCCTTAAATTTGAGAAAAGGAGGTGGAGGCAGTCCTTAAATTTGAGAAAAATCATATATAAATTTATATATAATAAAAATTTATTTTAAAAATGATTCAATTAATATGTATATTAAAGAAAATTTACCCTCTTAATTTTGAGGTTAGCCTTTTTCACTTCCTCTTATTTGAAATCTTAATTTTGCTATCATGCACAAATTTGCCAACATATATTGATTACATTTGATGGTTCATAACATATTTGAAGAGATTATGCAGTGTATTTAGATTCACATGAAAATCACATGAAATAATTCATATATTAGATTTTGACTTCAAAATCAAAATTCATGAGAAAATTATCTCCACATGTCAACACTATAATTCCTTATACACTCATTAAGTGGACATGAAATTTAAAATATAGTACATTTTGATTTTACAATCAAAATTTATGAGAACCCTATCTCCACATCTCAAGAATATAAATCTCCATACATCTATATATAGGCATGAAAATACAACGTTCTCCAAGCTTACAGGTCTGCATTTACACTTTTTACATGCACAAAATTCCATATTTACAAGTTAGAAGTTCACAGAGATGAACTGATAGCAGAATCTTAGGACCAATTCAATTGAAATTGCTGCATATTCAAGATTCTTCTCATTTCTGTAATGAAATAATATTGCCAGCAGTAAAATTGAGGACGGCTTTTTTTCTAGCTCAAAATTGAAAATTCACATTAAAATTTTGATTTCTCATCCATTGATTTAACCAACCCTGGTACTTTCTCTCTATTTATTGCTTCCTTTCTTGCCTTCTGCAGCTTTCTTTCAATTGATTTTGTCAGTGCAGCAACCTTTCTATGTAGCACCTGCAAGGAGATGTTGAAGTATCGAATATGAAAGAAGAATGGAATGAAGTTATTTGAATAGAAACGGGTTATTTCTACCTTGATTTCTTCTTCTTTAGCACTCAATAATCCATCTCTTTCTGCTAATGATTTTCTCAAGTTGATGACCTCTTTTTGCAGTATATCATATAGAAAACCAGAAACCATATCTTTTTCACCATTAATTAAAAAGCTGTTTTCAAGCTCTTCACAAGCATTTTGTTTATCGCTAATTTTGCTGTCTACTTTATGCTCACTGGGAATTTCCTCTTCTTCAGAATTCTGCTTTCCACTGTCATAGTTTTTGCATTTCAGATCTGAATTCTTTCTTACTGAACTTTCTCCGATAATATATTTTGTTTCCATGCCATTTTCTGTATCAAAGTTTCCAGCAGTATTTGTATGTCCAGTTGAAGAATTAGCCTGTTGCATTATAGAAGCAGTAATAGAAGACTTGGACTTGCTTGAATTCAATAAAGTCTTCTTTGTTGGGCGACCATGCTGAGAGGAAAATTTCAAACCTTCTTCCAGCGTCCTTAGCCTGAGTTTCATTTTTTCCTGAAGGTAGTTCAATTTTTCTAATATTAGTGCATGCAAGCATTAACAACTAAATTTCATAAAATTATAACTATAAGGATTCAAATGTTGAGTGATAAAGAAGTCAGTGACATTCAATTTGAGTATGGTGGAATGAGAATATTAGGATGTATGTGTGATAAAATTAGAAAGGGCATATTAAAAAAATGATTATATTAGAGAGAGAGTAAGGCTTCATTTGGGACAACTTTAGACCACAATTTTTTCCTTGCTTTCAAGAAAGTTTTATACTAAAAGCAGCTTTACAAAGCAATAAGAAAGCTTTCCCAAGCATCTATTGATTAGAATAATAGTAAATAAAATTGGGTAGTTTGTGCTTGTAGAATGAAAGGTAAAACCCATGGCAATCAGATGGATAGAAAAAATTAATGCCGAGTAGTTAGGAAGAAAGCGGGATAGAAAAGAGGTCATATCTATAGAAACTGTAAGAAAAAGTTTGTGAAAAGTAAATTTAAGAGCCCTTGCATAACTCCACAAATGTAAATGGAGAATGAGGATTCATAGAAAATTATGACAGTACTTCAGATAACACTAATGATGATGACGATGAGCCATGAAATTGCAAGTTACCGGTTAAGTTCATACATTGAATTGGGCTTCTGCTTTGGCTGTTCTCTCTGATAATAAGAGCTTATCCCGCAGTCGTTGGATCTCCCCCTATAAATCAATAGCTGGTACGATAGTATTTAGTTGAAATAAGCTGAAAGCTGCACTTTCCCTACAGCAAATCTAGTATGCTAACTCAGTTAAATGTTTAAATAATAGTTAGATATATAAAAAAAAAAAACTTGGATAAGGACATCGTGAACTATTTAATTCAGGATGTAAGATACTGCTTAAACATCAAGACATTTCAATCAAATTTCAATAAATTCATAACAACATGCCGAGCGCTATAGAGCACAGCCCTGCATTGAGTACCCATATCTACACCTACCCATGTACCCACTCATACATTGTGGGTGGGTATAAGTGGGTACTCAATATCGGGAGATAAATCGATTTACATTGCTAATCATTGTATATCTTATATTGTTGCAATCCTCACTACGTAGTGTGCAACACTAAACCACACTGCGACTACGGTAAATTCTAATATGTGGCTTGAAAGTTTACAATCAAAGCAAAGAGCAACAAGCCTCAAGGTCATCAATTTGTGGCAGAATGCGTTCAAAAAGCATGGAAAGCGGATGGGTATAGGTGGGTACGGCATCCCGAAAGTCACCATGGGTGGGCGTGGGTGGGCGAAGCCTGCTCAAGTAAAGCATGAGTACCCAATGGGTACAAAGCCAGTACCCCATATAGGGCTTTGCTGCATAGTATTCTTCTGTTATACCTGAAAAAACCTTCTTTCTTCAAGCCATTTCTTTATAGGCATGACTTTCTCATTGTCATCCTTCCACTGATTTGCCACTGTTGATGCCACACGGTTCATTGAAACCTTAGCTCTCGCTAGCTCTCTCTCAAGAACCTTCTTCTCTTCCTATGTTCAAAAAGAAAAAAAAAATGTTATATTATATTGGTTATTGTTCTTAGGTTTTTCCTTACAATTACTTCTGTTACATCAAAAAGTTTGTTGGAATATTACACTCAAATCAGAAATTTGGTGTCTGTACTCTTGTAGGGTGTTAGCAGCCATGCCACTGGCTAGAAGAGATTCTTCAAGTTCATGGATAGTTTGTGCAAGCTTTTCCACCTCAAGAACCTTTTGGCGATAAATTTTGTTCAGGAATTTGTTCTCATCCTGCAAGATTAAATTTTGCAGTTAGATTGGTCGTGTAGATACCATGTTCAAGATGTTAAGATACGAAAATAGAATTATAGTTACCTAATACAAGATTCTACCTATTATCCTCTATCTAACTCCTAGAAATTCATTACCTAATATCTACATTATGATAACTACCACCACTTGCATAATAAATTCAAGCTTATTACCTAATACATCTAAGCATAACCGCAAGCCAATAGAAGAAGAGCAAGAGAAAATTGAGAGGGGCTTAAGCTTTAAAACATAATAAGGATAAGCTATTGCAAGAGAAGAGAGAAGAGAGGAAGAATTTGTCATAGTAGAGAAGGAAGATAGTATTAACACTAACAACGTCTTATTCTCTACATTTGATTCTCATTTTCAAAACAAATAATCACCCCATTAGTCTTAGGCTTCGTTTGAGATGGCTTTCTTATTGTTTCTTAAAACAGTTTTTTAGTACAAAAGCTGCTTTATCAAGCAGTAAGAAAGCCGTCTCAAACGAAGCTTTAATGAGCTCAAATCGAGCTGAATACAAGCTAAGAAAAGGAGAGTCAGAGCATTATCAAACATTAACAAACTGAGCCTGAACATGAGCTAATTCTCTCATATTCAGCACATTTACACCTTTACCTGGCATATCTCTACTTGCCTCCTTAAGTCACAGTTCTCACTCTGCACATTCTCTACTATAAGAACTCTTTCAAGAGCAATCTGCAATATCTTCTGTGCTTCAAGGAGAGCTGCCTCTTTCGACTTAGTGAGGCGCTCCAAGGCCTTCTTATCCTTTCCAAGTTTCAAAATCTATGCTGCCAATTTCAGACTTAACAAGCAGGATCAAGAAAAAAAATTGAGAAATTTATATAAATCTTCCAGTAGTGTGGCTTTTTGTGAAAAAGAACTACAATTTTCAAGTTATGTTAATGAATCATAGTTTATACTATTTTGTAAATAATCTCAAGTAATCTAACTAAATTGAAGCCCACATATTTCTACTAGAGTTTATTCTAAAACTTTAATAATACAAAATTTTTTAGAGAATTATATGCATAATACAAAAATCACATGTATTTATATGTCTAATACTTAATTTTTTATATTTTACTTGTAGAATACTCAATTCTAAATTAAATAAAAATGTTATTAATATTAAAATAGGACAAGCTATTTATCATTGTTTACAAAATCTTGCAACTATTGTCTATGATTTTGTTTGGGACGGCTTTCTTTCAGCTGCTTTAAGAAGAAAAAAAAAGCCGCCCCAAGCGAAGCTTATATGTGAAAATTAAGAGTTTTACACAAATCTCTCTAAATTATTTTCTAAGAGCATTTATTTTTCACCTCCTTTTTGTACTTCCTGATGTCAGATTCAAGTGGTGATATAATAGCTTCAACTGGGAAATATTCCTCCTCTTCCTCTTTTGATGAATGAATTCTTCTCAAAGCTGCTTCAGCAGCATATTGTGAAGCCAGCGCCTCTTTTCTTCCATCATTGAGCTTCTTTGCTTCAAGATTCTGTAGTTTCTCAAATCATAAAATTATTGATTAATCAAATCACCCTTTAATTCTATGCTTAAACTGTTTTTTAAATTTAAATATAAGGATTTATGAAGAAAGGCAACACCTTCTGTTCAATATGTTCCTCTGCTGTACTCAACTTCTCTTCCAATTTATTTATTTTGGTGCTTAGCTGCAAAAAAAAAAGATTAGAAAATGAAAAAAAAAAAAAAAACAGTTATATTTTTCATTTTATTTTCTTTTTCTTCATGAGCTTGTTTAGATTGTTTAACCTCAATAACAGCCTTGTCTTTTAATTCTTCAGACGCTTTCAAGGCCTTGATCTCTGAGTAGGCTTCTCCCAGCTCCCTTTCCTTGCCTGCATGATAAATAAAATGAGTACAAAAATCATAATTTCTTAGTAAAGAATATAGGGTACATTGCGTCCTCTTGCAGCCCTTTCACCTCGTTAATTTATGACTCGGCAAGTCTCAATTGGAATACTCTCTTCCTTTTCTGACTCGGAGTCAAGAAATGAATCAGTCATATGTTCTTCTAATTTGACAGGATGTCTTAGAAGTTGCTGATATTCATAGATTGAATCGATGTATTTTTGAATCATAATTTTCTGCCTTGTTAATTTAAAAAAAAAAAAGAGAATATAATGGGAAATTTACCTCGAAGCTGGTCCTCCAATCTATTTAGCTCTATAATGAGAGGGTGAGCTGAGCCATAGAAGAGCTTCTTTCCACCCTTCTCTTGAACACTACCCATCTTCCTTAAAAGCTTACCACTATGAATTCTTTTACTGCAGAAGAAAGATTGGGGATTCTGAGGAGAAATTTATGTACGATTTTCTCTACTGAGCTTTCTATTTTTTTTAAGGAACTGAGCAAAGAGAGATGTTTCTTTCATAAAAAGAGTGGAGAAAAAGACGCAATGGCTATGTTTAATGGCTACTTCTTTCGTGAAAGTTACAGCTGAAGTAGAAGCATTTTAAGGCTATTAATTTGATTCGAAGATGGAAGGATTGTGAGGGAATTTTGCTAAAATTTCTTGCTTTTGAATCTTTTTGGTAGGTTAGAATAGATAGCTTTTGAATGCAATCCACTCAGAATCTTCACCAACTTCACGGTACAGAAGCAATTTGGTGTTTTTTGCTAACCTCGATTTTCCTCTTTATTTCTTCTTCCATATTATAATCCGATTATTGTTAGAATTGAGTTACAATATTAGTTCAAGCATCATCTGAGTTTTTTTACTTAAGATTGGTAGCTACTAAGCTTAATGTTCACTTGCACTTGATTTTTACAATTAGAACGATTTTCGTTAGTTGGTCATGTTGAGAGATTTGGTAGTCTCGCTATAAGAAATAATTATTCAATTTTTTATTTCAATGATTTATTACTTTTGATGTTTTTTCGGTCAAATTTGTTTTCCATTATCGAAAAATGAGGATAATTTTATATTGATAAAATTTTCACTCTGTAATTTTTTTTCTTCACTTCTTTTTAACTAAAATTTTCACTCTATAAACTTTTTATATATCATAGAGATTGTATTTATAGATGTTTTGAGTTTTTATTTGAATTTTTTTTTTAAAAAAAATTGATTTTTACCTATTCAAAATTTTATTTTAACATCTAAAAATAATGTTTTAGCTCAATTAAAGCTTCAGAATATTATAGTGGTTTTTAACTAGTGGTTTGAGATACTAAAAAGCTTCGATTAATATGCATGATTGATGAAAGAAGAATTCAAATAGAGAATTGATGAGACACTATCACTACTATGTAATAGTCTATATTTTGATCCAATCAAATAATATTATAGTAGCCATTATAGGTTTAAATTGCAAATCATCTTCACCGTAATATATATACTATTGTGCTTTAGTTATAGTAATTTTCTCCTAATTTTATAGGTAGTATAAAAAATTAATATAAATCTGTACATGTGAGTCTTTTTTGAGACTGTTAGGTATCCATTTTGTAAATTTATTTCATATGAGCATTCTAGACAAGTTGGGCTATTTTATGAATATTTTCTTATAATTTTAACAGCCCTATATTTGATGATATAAAAAGATTTATTATAATTTTTTTCTTAAAACTAAAAAGTTTACCTTTATGTCCTTAATATATTTTATTATAAAAAAAATCTTTATTTGCTAAAGAAATTCATAAATGGCGGTTTTATTTTTATTAGTCATAAATAATTAATTGATTAGTGCTGGCTGAAAATTTGTTACCATATACAGGAGGGTGGGCCGACGACTTTCCTTTAAAAGAAGGTTTGTCAGGTAATTCTAAATGATATGAAAAGGGAGACATAATGAGATATATTGATATAATATGATACGCATGCCGATGACTAGGAAGTAATGACTTATGATACAAAAGACATCTTACTTAAATGACTTGTGATATAATTGATTCTTGGAAGTAATACTGATATGACTGAGATTAATTCTTATATGGTTGACATACATGACTAGATACAGGAAAAATACTACAGATAATTGGATATATTTTATTCTTTATAATGCTTGCATATGTATGTGACATGAATATGCATGTATATATATATATATATATATATATATATATATATATATATATATATATATATATATATATATATATATATATATATATATATATATATATATATAAGATTAAAATATGATTGATAAAGTATTTGATAAGGCTAATAAAACTGATACAAATGCATTTGATATATAAAAATTATATAATTTACATAATATACATGCATAGCATAGACACTATACGACATACATATGATAATAATAGCTGTACTGATGTAATAAGATGTTATATAAACCATTTTGTAACTGCTAGGTATAGAATTTACAAAATTTGTTGTTATTATTTACTTAGTTACTGATCATTACTCTTAAGATATACATTTATACTGATGTTTATTGATCATATGACATATTATTATTTAATTGATTGTTATATATTTTTATAATTATATGTTCATACTAATATTAATTGAATAATTACATGCATAATATTTCTAGTGCATTGCTTTGCTTTCAGTTGTAGGCTTTGGTAACCTACTAAGTTGTTAACTCACTATATGATTTTACATATTTTCATGAATAGGTCGAAATCCAATGGAGTGAAGATAGATCATGAATTTAGGTTTTATTTTGTTTATGTATTTTTTTAGTTTTATTCTTTTGTAGTTAAAAGCTAAAAGATGGACTGATTAAAATATAAATTGAATCATAAGCTTTTTGTATATTAATTTTGAGAAATGAATGCAGTCGTTATATTGATGAATTCATAAAAAATTTGGTTGGTTAATTAAGAGATTAGTATAAGCAATTCTTTCAAAATTTGATCTTAGGATGTTACATACAAGGGTATATAAAAAATTTTGATTTTAAGTGAGAGATTATTAGTATGAAGTATAAATTCCCTTAATTATCAGGATAAGTTTTAATTTTAATTCTCAATATTGATAGCCACCAAACTAATGCTTTATTCACATTTAATTTTTATGATTGATTGCTATTAAATTCAAGATTTATTCACATTTATTATTATTATTTTAAATTAGTGCCTACCAAATTCTAGATCTATTCAAAAATAATTTTAATTCATACCTACCACCTCAAGTTGCTTTATGGAAGGGAAAGAGATCAATATATGGTTATAATGCAATTCACAATAAGAATTAAATAGAGAAAAGATGTGAAGAGAGAAATAACCTAGAGAGAATGAAAGAGATTTTCATGTGCTTGTAGGAGGGAGACCTACTCTATAAGAAGAGAGATGTGCTGCTATTTTTGGTTTTATCAAAATAAAAAGTTTTAATTGGACTTCTAAAATTTTTATTAGGCTTTTACAATCGAGAATGTGAGATATTCCGTCTAACTTTTGAAAAATTATTCTGTGCAGACATCATACGGAATGAACTGTCTGATTTCTTCTTGGTGAACAATAAAAGCGCAGCATGAACTATAAAAGCACAGTGAGTTGCACTTTTATTGTTCACAGAGACAAAACCGGATGATTCTTCCGTCTTGATGTCCGCACAGAATAATTTATCCTAACCTTCACGTTCATAACAAGCAGTTGCATTCTCTCGTAGAGTCGTAGTTAGTGTTATTGATAAAATGACATTCTTATCCTTATTTATATTAAGTGTAATCTCTTTATATATCTTTTTTGAGGCTTAACAAATTATTCGATCTTTGTGCCGCTTTAGATGTATATCTTACTTAATCATATTCTCGATCTTTGGTATGTTTGTTCTTTATATTTCTTTGGTCTTGCTCTAAGTTTTATTATTAGCCTAATGTAATATACTAGTGGTTAAATCTTTTTTCAACCCAAAAGCAAAAGCCAACAATGGATGCATAGCTTGCATAAAATACTACTATTTAAAATTTTAAATAAAAAAGTATAAGGTTTTGTTTGTTTGGATTGAAGTGTAGTAAATGAAATTCATTTGTTAACAATTGCAGGTATTGAATATTAGCACTTTTAAACCTTTTTTTTATCTCACTTAAATTCCAATCATTCAAAAATATTTAAATTAAAAATTTCATATATCAGATAACAACTTCATTTTGGACAGCTTTTTTACTGCTTTATGAAGTAGCTTTTTAATACAAATATTTCAAATTGATAAAAAATTGTACTACGAAATTGCTTCAACTATAGGAAAATATCTTATTACCGGCGGACAAAATTTGCCGATAACAAGGGAAATCCTCCTGAAATCTTGCTTTACCAGCGAATTTCTGCCATTTCCGACGGATATTCATATGACGATAATTCGCACATCGAAAAATCCGACGGTAATAGAAGATTTTCCTGTAGTGTTCATAAAGCAATAAAAAAGACAAAACTTACATATCATATATATGATCAATTATGTTAATTTAATAGGTGCAGTAAGGAATGCTCATCATAGAAAAATTTCTTTCAATACTAACAAACTTCTATGTGCAAACATAAATTACTCATGCTAAAAATTGGTTGTTTAAGATTTAAGTAGCTTTGAAGAAATACTTCAGAGAGTTGATAAATATAAACAAGAAAACTATGTTTCCATGGGAACTTCTAAACCCTATAGCCATTCTTGGCTTGCAAGATTGTTCTATAATTATTTCATTAGTGTTAAGACTTGTGATTTAGGTTTTGTTCAGACCAGCTTTTCAACTTTTTTTGTGATAAGTTATGCTTTTGTAAGTGTTGCATATAATAATTTGTCATTCTCTTTTATAAAATCATAAGTTGCTCTATAATTAAATTTGTATGAAGATGAAATTATACATAATACACAAGTGCAAAATTCAGGACAAATATCTAAATTTATTTTTTCATATAAACTAAAATCACTAGTTAAAAATTAAGCATGACCTATGTTGCACCGATACGGATACGGCGACACGTTACGGATACGGGACACGTCAATTCTTAAAAATATAGGATACGGGTACGGCGCGGACACGGCATTATAATTTATAAATCATACATAAAAATTAAGAAAACAATCAAAGCATAATATTTGAAATTACAAAAAAAAAAACAACAACAACATCATTTGTAGCTTTGTAGCTTATAATATCAAAATATAAGAAAGCATTAAATGTCTAGTACAACAACAAAAGCATAAACATAAATTATCTAGCACATGAAGTTTCAACTATTCAATAGAGTGATTGCTATGATTAGCTTCTTCATTGGTTTGTCTTTGAACTTTTATATCATATTCAATAATTATCATAGCTTCTAATTCAGGCTCATCAAGTGAAAGATTAGTAATTTATAATATTCTCATATCATCAAGAGACTCAAATTCATCTCGAAAATGAGAGAACCTTGCTCACAGCCCCGGAAGTAAATACGATGCATCTTTTTTTTGAATTTCTTTTTGTTTTTCAACTGACACGCGTATCGGATACGTGTGTCCTTTTGAAATTAAATAGTATTTTAATTGGATACGGCTTTGGTGTATCTGACACGTATCGGTGGCGTATCGGAGGCGTATCCGTGTATCGGATACAGCACGCCTTCATAAATAGGAGTATCGGTGCAACATAGAGCATGACATGGTGAATTGAAGTAAGCCTAAGTTTTCATTATATTTTGCAATTGATTTCTATTTTTTCAATTATTTTGCTTTTTAAAATAAATCAAACTATTTTTAAAATACACAAAATAATTTTTAAATATTTTCATTTTTTAAATGAAAAATACACCAATCACCTCCCACCACCACTGCCAACAAATTTATATACAAAACAATTTTTTTCACTACAGAGCTTGCATGAAGATCTAATTATTTTAAGGCTTCTCAAAGTTTACAATAACTTGGTAGATGACAACAATAATCAACTACATGTATTGAACTTCTTTGAACACTAATTTTTTGCAAAACAGAAATAATAAACAACTAAACAAGACTTCCATTCCTAAAGTAAGACCGCCATTGAAACGCCAAGCAAAAACAAATCACTCTTTAAACAATTCTGCTCGGCTCTTCACCTTGATTCATACAATGAAGACCATCAACAAAACCAAAAAGAACAATAAACAAATAGCAGGAAGAAGATTATATCTGTATGAAGTTAGAAGCACTGCACATTATGTGAAGCTGTGGAAGAAAGAAATCTTCGGCTCGGCTCAGCTCACCTATTCGACTGATTGAGCGAGAAGCAAATCTGAATTTGATATGGTGCCAGATTGATCTACGTCAAGATTCTCAAACTCCTCCATAACTAAAGCAACATCTTCTTGGTTGATCTTCCCCATCTCCTTTAGCTTGTATATCACAAACTCAGCAGCACTGTAAACAACCATTTGAGTCAATTTGAGGTGTAAACAACTCGGGCTTGAGAGAGCTCAAGGGTTGTTCGGCTCAACTTGGCTTGTTAAGCAAACAAGTAAAAAATTTTCTTTGTTGGCTTTGTTAAATTATCAAGCCGAACATGTACTGTTAACAAACATATAGTCAACTTGAAAAATTCATATATAAATTGTATAATATAAGGGGTCTTTGGTTGTTTGAAAAAAGAATGCGGTGTAAAAGGAATGCAGTGTAAATGGAATGTAGTGTAAAATGAATATTTAGAGTTATTTGAATGATTGTAAAATGAAAGCATGCAATTACTTTTTCTTGTTTGTTTGAAATAAAATGAGTGCAATGTCAAGTCCAAAAAGGACGGTTGGCGGTGGTTGGTGGTGGCATCCAACAGTGGCAGACGGTAGTGGATGGTGGCAACCAGTGGTGGGCGGTGGCTAATGAAGGCAGTGGGTGGCGATAGAGATGGTGATAGCGGTGACGGCTAGTCGATCGCCGGTGGTAACGATCATGGTTTCTGGTCGATGACAGTAGTGGCGGCAGGCCTGAGGTGGTAGTTTACAGCAGCGGACAACGACCAACGGTGGTTGGTGGTGGCAGCAGGCGGCAACAAAGACGATAAATTTATGGTGTATTTGAAACTTGCCCAAATTTGAGGATTCCAAATACAACAAATATAACTAGAGAGTGAATTCCAAATGCATCAAAATTTTACACTATTTATTTTACTTCAAATCAAATATCAATATTCTTAAAACCCATACATTTGAAATGCTTTACACCCCATTTACTTCAAACCAAACTGCCCCTACATACATATCCATAGAAACATAAATGTATGAATATACTCGTGTGTGTAAGCACAATAAAGTTTATATAAAGCCGAATACGATAGAGCAAGGTCTTGTTCGTGATTGCCTCATTAAAAACTAACCATAACCGAGCTACTTATTGAGACTAACACAATCAAATGAGAACAACGAGCTTTTTTTGATAACTCAGGAAGCAATGCTAAACTCATTCACAAGCAATAAGATCAATGTATCAAAATTTAAGAAACTTCTGGTTCAAAAACTTACCTCACAACACCATCATCATCTAAATCAGCCGCTTCAAGATCCACTACAGTCATCCTTCTCGTAAGCACCCACTTGACCAGGGTTTGTTGCCTGTGTTCCATCTGTATTTCCGCGAGATACAGAAAGAACTGAGCTAAACAAATGGTACTGGTCAGAATCCAGAAAACAGCAAAAACCCGACCAAATGTCGTTGAGAAGCTCTTATCGCCATAACCGAGAGTTGTGATGGTGGCACAAACACAGTAAAAAGCATCAATGATGTTTAGTTTCTCAACCTTCACAAGAATTATAGTTCCCAAAGATACTAGCACCAGAAGAGCCACAACAATGGTGAAGAATTTGTATTCAATTCTTTTTGCCTCGATCTCCTTCATCATTTGCCGCGTGCCGACCTTTCGTCGAAGGTGTACTGCTTTGACTAATAGCACCTCTTGCTTCTCCACAAGGTAATCGGCTGCTTTGCCAAGGAAGAGAGCAACAAAGGCCATTCCACTAAACACAAATGCACAAGCAAGAAGCTTTGCTGGAACACTCTCTGGCACTAGATCTCCATAACCAACAGTGGTCATTGTCACAATGCAGAAGTATAAAGCATCAAGAATTCCATTTGTTTTTTTACCAACAATTTGATCCCTCACAAGATAGAAGCAAGTACAGCCAACTATCAAGTAGATGATTAAAAGGAGAGAAGCTTGCCTGAAGCTGGGACGGAAATTTCTTAAGATGAAGTTAGAACCGGGAAGCAACTCACGACCTTTATATGAGCCAAAGAAATCAGCATCAGAAGCAGGTGTGGTTTTACAGCGGCGAAATCTTCTTTTCTTGACAGTTCCTATGTTTTGATCGGCTAAGCCAGAGAGCAAGGGTTGTTTTTTATTTGCAGAATCATCAGCCATGAATGTAGAGTTTCAAATCTGCTTGATGTGGGCAAATATGTGCATAGGTAAGCTTATTAGATAATGTGTATATAGTAAAAGATAATCAGAAAAAACATAAACATACACTATCAAACAGGATAATGTTGTGAGCAGATCCGAAAAGACAAGTATTTCATCAATACTGGTCTAGCTAAGTCATATATATATTTTAATATTTATCTATCTAGAAAAGGATTAAAATATCTCTTGACTCTTTATGAAGGATCAAAACGGTCCCAACTATATTAAATAATCATTTTTGTTCCTCAAATCTTTAAAAAAGAACCAAAATAGTCTCAGTATGAGACTTTTTTAGTTCCTCTTTAAGGAGTTAGGACCAAAATTATCCTGTAATATAGTTTAAGATTATTTTGATCCTTCATAAAGAGTCAAAGGATTATTTTGATCCATTTTTCTTTATCTATAATAAAAAAGATGTATGTGCATACTGAATAGAAAATAGGAGGTTAAAATTGGCTCGTTTTTTTAAGAAAACATAGGCCAGAGAACATTATAGTCTTGAGGACAAGTTTATTAATATATTATTGGATCTAATGTTGTCTGTGAAATGATATCAAGCCTTCTCCAGCTCTCCACATAAATAAATCAAGCCTAAAAAGTATGGATGTATATATATGTTATGCTCAACAAGTCTCTTAGAAAATGAAAGCAAAAAGCCGCCCCTCACTCCTAGCCTATTTCAAATGCCTAGAGGAAGAAAAATAGCGTAAAGACTATTCACCCCCCACATGGCTTCAGATGAACGGCCTAGAAACATTCCCCTCTGCCCTTGAATATCCCCAGCAACTAAAACTATAAAAATCGTCGGAAAAGGGTTTGGAAGGCTGCTGATGCAGCAGCCAATTCAAATTCAACCATCAGATCTAATTATGTGTTAGCATTTTCCTCTGATCGGCCATCGGTTAACATATTGTCTCAGTGCTCAAGAACTCGTCTTGGTTGGTTTCCTTCCTCCTTTATGTAAGATGAATTTTTTCAAGGAAAGTCGCATTGAATTCTTGACAGTTCATCAACTCTAAAAGGAATATGTCCCGTCATGCAAAGGTTTTAGCTTGATAGATATCAACACGATAGATACGAGATGTTAACATACAGACTCCCAAAATAGTTCAAGAATAACATGGAGTCTTCCGCAACCCTCTTGGGACCATTTGTTTCAAACAAAAAGGAAATATCATTGCTAGCAAGTTAATCAAGCCCAAATGCTTATTTTGTCTTCTTCCACACCCTTTAAAAGCAACAAGAGGACTCCCTCGCATGTGAGAAGACGCAAAATTGAGCTTTGACTTTCCAAAGCTCACAACCCTCCACTTCTCATCCAAGACATGCATTTCACTCAGAGACTTGAGCTTTCTCCTATGCATATTCTCCCAGCTTTGTTCTCCCAACAGAAGACTCAAAAGCAATGTTCGAGAAGCTCTTAGCGCATGTCATCGAAGCCATGTCAAAGATATAGCCGCATTGCCACATCTCCTCTTTCCTCTCAGGTAACCGAGGAACATCAAAGGTGGCTATCAAAGTTATTGGGGTATGTTTTGAGATTAAGTATAGACCGGGGCTAGAGAACAGGGCGGGTGATGCCTTGTCCAGATGCATGGGGGAGCTCCAGGAGTCGTTCATTTCGATACCACTGATGTTGGATTGGTGGGTTGTTAAGGAGAGTGTGCAGGACGAGGAGCTGACGAGGATTATGACATATCTACTAAGGGATAAGAGTAACACTCAACCTAGCTATTCCCTAGAAGGGGACATACTATTGTACCATGGGAGGTTTATATTGCCTCGAATCTCGATTCATATTCCACACCTACTGTAGGAGTTTCACGGGAGCGCTTTTGGGGTCATTCAAGGGTGCAGAAGACATACATGAGATTGGTAGCAGAGTTGTATTGGAAGGGGACGTGGAGGAGATTGTGGCTAGATGTGAGATATGCTAGAGGAGCAAATACATGGTCATGACTCTAGGAGTATTAATACAACCCTTGACCCTTCCAGACAGTGTGTGGGAGAATATCACCATGAATTTTATAGATGTGTTACCCGATTTAAGGGGTTTATAGTGATTTTGGTGGTGGTGGATAGATTGAGCAAGTATGCTCATTTTATTCTCCGACGACATCCTTACACGATAGTGATAGTGGCAACAACATTCATCAGAGATGTGGTCAGACTGCATGTGATACTAGAATCTATAGTGTCTGGTCGAGATAAGATGTTCTTCAGCCATTTTTGGAGGGAGCTATTCAGGCTACAAGGGACAATGTTGAAGAGGAGTATTGCTTACATGTGAAACCCCTTAAGTAAAAAGAAGCTAAATTCTTAAACATGAAAATTCTGAAGTAGAACGCTGTGGTGTTAAGCCAATAATATTGTTTTTATTATAAATAACAACTGTTTCTCTCACTTGGTTGCTTGGCCAGAAAGAAATTAAAGGAAGAGAAGAAGAGAAAATAGAAAGAAAGGTCTTTGGGTCATATTTGCCGTCTTTTATGTTACAGAATTTTATGCAATTCATTGTAATTAACTATCTTCTTATTTCTGTTTTTGATGATTTTGATTTATACGAATTTATCTCTCTTAAATCTATCAAAAATACATTATATCATGATTTTATAAGTTTTTATCGTATAATTTTTGATTGTTATAGATTTGATCAGTCTGAACAATATGATATGATTTATAATAAGTTGGAGATTGATTATGAGTTATAAGGAGTCGTGGCGATTGATTTACATGATTCGAGGGGAGTTATAAGAAGCATACTGATTAAGAGTCATAAAGGATAATTAATTGAGAATTATAAGTGCATGAGCAAGATACCCTCTTCTGAATATCTGAATATTATGTATATTAATATTATGAACACTAATCATTATTACTGATTATTATTATTAACTATTGTTATTGTTAATGTGACTGAAACTAAGAATACTTATACAATTCTGTTATTGATACCCAATATTGTTATTGATATTGTAACTATAACTAATAGATTGATGTGAGATAAATGGATGATAAGATTGAATGTAATTGATTGAATGATAAAGATCGACTGACTAACTGATTGACTATGGAAGAATGAAACAAAATTGGCTGAGATATGATATGTTATAGACTTATTATTGATACAAATAACTGGTATATATACATTGATGCACATATTTCTTTATATGATTTACAACATACTATTATCTTTTATCTTGCATTGATTTTAATAATAAGATTTAGGTTACTTACAAGATATGTGCTCATTACAATATTTTACCTGATTTCAGGTAAAGGTAAGGATCCTATGATATGAGACTCTGGATAGCATGCATAATTCTTTCCGCTATTCATAAGAAATTGATAAGTTCTTGCTAAATGCTAAAATAAAAGACAAATATAGATCCTGCAGTGTGAAATTATCATCCCAAACAAATTGAGGTGATAAATAGAAGCTTGGATACATGCTTGCGATGTTTTGCTTTAGAGACACCTCGGTTGTGGGCCAAATGGCTAGGATGGGCAGAGTACTGATACAACACTTCATATCATTTGGCTTCTCACATGACTCTCTTCAAAGTGTTGTACGAAAGGGGTCCACCTCACTTGGTGCACTTTAGGCAGAGTAGCACACTAGTCTCTTCAGTAGAGCAGTACTTGGAGATGGATAGGGTGTTGAATGAATTAAAAAGACATTTATTGAGGGCTCAACATATCATGAAGAAGCAGGCAGATGGGCGGAGGAAGGACATCCAATTCGAGATAAGGGATATGGTATATGTGAAGCTCCGTCCCTACATACAAAGGAATGTAGCTAACAAGAGGAATGAGAAGCTGACCAAGAGGTACTTAGGCCCTTATAAGATATTGGAGAGGATTGGAGTAATGGCTTATCGATTGAGATTACCCCTGACTGTTATCATACACCCAGTGTTCCACATGTCTCAATTGGGAAGAGTTATTAGGGATCATGCATCCAATTCAAAGTTACCAGTAATACTGACAACATTTTGAAGTTGTGTTAGAACCACTGGAGTTGAAAGGGTTACAACAGAAAGAAGAAGGGATCAATGAAGTGCTGATAAAATGGAAGAACCTACATGAATATGATGCCACATGAGGGTCGTAGGAGAGTGAAACATCAGTTTCTATCCTTTCATCTTGAGGACAAAGTGGGTCTTTAGGAGTGGGGGTATTGTTAGACCAGTCTAGCCGGTTCAAAAGGGACCAACCCTTGTTTACTCCAGGCGGAAGCCTAGTCCACCTCAGCAAGCTCCCCCCAGGGTGGGGCCCAAGGTTTAATGCAAAGGAGGGGGCGGCTAAGAGGGAATTCAAATTGGGAGGGTTGTTTTGATATTTGCTTTTTATTGTATGCTTTTAAGTAGTTTTGTTTACCCTAGGGTTAGGGTTATGTCTTATTTTGCTGAATTTAGATTATTCTTAAGAGTGATTGGGCTCTAGCTGGCGGCTAGGGATTTAGGAGAGCCAGATCTTCCTCTCCAATTGAAGATCCATTGCATCTTGTTTGTTTAGCTTCTTTATATCACCAATTAAAAAGGTTTTTCTCTTGTTATTCCCCATAGTTCTTCTTGTGATTTGTATTTGGGATTGCTTAAATTAGAATTCAGCCAAGGATTTTTTATTTCTACAAGCACTTCCTATTAGAGTACTCACCACTGAAGCTACCCAAATATTGAACCATCCAGTGCAGTTGCAGATGATAACTCTATAGATCTTGGAACAAGGTCTCACTTGTGCCCACATGCAAGGTAACTTACCACTCATCAATGCAAAAGCTGTCGAGTTTCATCCAATATACCACCTCGTGTGTGGTTTGAGGTGGTTAGCCAATCCACACCTCATGGTGTTGTTTTGGTCCCACCCTTTGATCAATCAAATGGATAGATCTCCTTCCTATATGTTATTCTCTTTGTAGATTTTATCCCTTGAATCTACATTGTATTGCAAAAATTAATTCTCTAGGCACTTTGTGATTTCTTTGAAAGCTTTGCGATGAAATTTTGTAATAACAAGTTAATGAAGTAACCCATTAATTTGATGTAATAAATATTTTTTCCTAACAGTGACTTATGACAAAATGTGTAATGTGTTGTGGGTAAAGTAACTAGAAGTGATAGGTAGAGGATTGGGTGGATGAAGCCAGCGATGTTTTTTTGTTTTCCTTCCTCAACCCCTTTGCATGTTCGCCTTTACTACTTTCGTATAATTAACTGAAGATTTATCACTTTTCATATAAAATTGACCAAAGTGATATGTTATATTATGGATATTTTTAGGTAGGTTCTTAGAGTGAATTTTCTAGAAAAGCAGAAAAAGAACAAATATTTAATCCAAAGATAACTTGTCTCAAAATTCTTGCTCTACTTTTGAAGGTTAAAGTATACTTAGTATAAATGAGGTCAATGAAGCTCTTTCTTCAACACTTATTTAATTTGATGACAAAATAATTTCGATTGCTAGGTTCTTATCTTGTCAAAGCTATATGCCAGTATTGATTAATAAATACGTCACCAATGACCAAGTTGAATGCCGTAGAAATAAGAATCTTAAGATGAACACGTTATAAAATACAAATAATATAATAAGATATGATCATAGTAAAGAGATGATGGAAGTACTCCAAATGAATATAAGATAGTAAAAAAGGATTTATGTGATTTGGCCAATTATAAAAAGAGGAAAAAAACTTTATTGAAGAAAAGGTCAGAAAGAAAGAATGTGAAAGAACTTGGAAGGGAAAGAGAGACAACATGTAATGGACAGATAGAAATAATGTAAAAAAACTAGGAGGGGAAAGAGAGGAAACATAAAATGTTACTTGAATTTGCACAAAAAAGTTTTACATAAAATAGAGTTATCGCCCATATGATACTCAAAGTAAATGAATGGAGAAGAATTCTTAAAACTGATCAAATAGTTGGGATAAGTTTGACGATGAAGAAAAATAAGAAGTGAGATTTCAAAATATATTACATGCAAATCAATAAATGCATTTCTCAGGCTTCACGTGTTTGAATAGTCAATGCAAAATCACACCACACAATCAACTGGATTGTAAGATAATAGAGAGAGGGCTATATCTAACTAAGGTAGTTAGAGCTCTGCAGAATGATATCAACCACATATTGGAAATTTGTTAAACACAACAAATAATCAAGACCTTATCTTCAAAGTTAAGGATCCAAACTGTAATACATTTATTGTGCTTGATTTGACAACTCAAAGAGGTTTTAAAGTG
Source organism: Dendrobium huoshanense (assembly GCA_016618105.1). Lineage (NCBI taxonomy): Eukaryota > Viridiplantae > Streptophyta > Magnoliopsida > Asparagales > Orchidaceae > Dendrobium > Dendrobium huoshanense. Next base: position 29,952,856 of record CM028349.1, on the reverse strand, counting down.
TTATTGATTTACTCGTGTAGCAACTTAAATATAGATGTATGTTTACAATCTCAAATAAATATTTGAGAAAAAAAATCTAGAAACGTGTAAAGAAATGGAATCCCATGACATTGCAAAAAAGAATTTTTGTATCAGGAAAATGTAACCATAATACAAGAATAGATCCTGATAGTGCTAAGATGGTCCTTGACTTGAATTACCGCAATGCCTAATGTAGCACTGACAAGAACATTTCGAAATCCTTACAGCACTAGGCCTTCTCCTCAAATAACAAATCAATCTCTAAAATATGTTTTTTTATCAGGAGATTCAATATGTTTCCTCAAGGCAATTTTAAGTAGTTTGTCTGCAGTGTTGTTCCACAAGTAGTAGGCTCCTCAAGGAGGAAATATAAAATTATTGTTGAGAGATATAACAACAGGCAAGGCAAAAATAAAAGATGTAATCAATCAATCATGCAATCATGCAAATGAATTTGAACAAAATAAATGAAAAAAAATTGAATGATGATCCCAAAAGACTAATAAAATGAGGAAGAACAACCTTTGAAACAAAGCATACAGGGTAAAGTAAAAACAAAGAAAAACAAGTAAACAATTAGATAATCATTCTTTTTGCAAGCACTACAAGAGAAAGATGTTTGTATATAGGCAAAAAATTGGATTAGGATGTTCTAACTCAAATTTAGTCAAGATGAGTCTCAAAATTGTTGGTTTTGTTGTGTGATTATTGCAATGAATGATTAACAAATCAAAATTTATGTTGCACTCATCTCAAAACAAATTCGATGCCTTTAGGAACTATCTTGATCAATCATGACACAAAATAAACCAAACCTTTTTCCCACGAGTAAAAATTTCATCCTAGAACAATGATCTGAAAAACAAATAAACAAGGCACCTAAAAAGCTTAAACCTTGGACATAAATTGCCCTGCTCTATATCTCAATCCCACAAAAAGTTTAAAGATGATAACAAATAATCACCCTAGATTTTTCCTTTTCATTTGGTAACCATATGCTGGTTCGTCAACAAATCCTAACTCATATAATTCGGTGATGATGGGATAAAAGATTGTGCTTATCAATTCAGAAAATTTGAAAAGGAGTAATCTTTGAATAAAAAAATTTCCGCTTTGTTTGGAGTGAAAGAAAATGGTAGAAATTAAATGAAATCACATAAATCGATGGCTTCATTATGAATCTGCGATCATTTATTCAAGCTTTTCAACCCCGTTATGTTCATTTCCTTTCACTCAAATTCCAGGAATCTAAACACAGCTGCCTATTTCAGGAGGTAAAGAAAATCTTAACTAAATGCACTAAATGGCATATAAAGTTATGAATTTTTCCATGGAAATTGGACAAGTAAACGGGAACATGGTATCTGCTACCAGAGGACAGCGATGGATAAATGCCAACAGCGGCCAAATTCAAACAAACATAGAGGGCATAATTTAAAAGAACCGTGCGTTTAGAAAAAGACGATAGAGGAAAGAACCAACATCCAAATCCATAAATAAGATGACATTATTAAAAGAAATAATTGGTTTCCATGAACAGCACCTCAGATATTTCCAATTGCTTCGGCTTCAAACAATCCCTCCTCCTCCTGCTTTTTTGTCCCTGTTCTCATCTGACTTGATATGGATCGGGGCCGATGTGTGCAGAACTGCGCCTCTCCATCACTCGGGAAGACGAATAAACAAATAATATCTAGTTGCAGCTGGAGTTGATCGCTTCGAGACAAAAGAAAATTATATATATATATATATATATATATATATATATATATATATATATATATATATATATATATATATATATATATATATATTAAAGTCAATAAAAACAGAAGAATATTAAAAAAAAACTTTACTATATATTTTACTGTCAATTTATTTTCTTAAAAATAATATATTTGGAAGTTCATCCAAATCAAAATATTTTTGATTTTAACAAATAAAATAAAAACCCTCATTGAATAGCATGGCCTCTCATCTTGCAAAGCATGAGTGTTTAGGCTTGATGAAATTTTACAACAACGTTATTCTTCGTTCATTAATTGTGAATGTTAGTTATGCCACTTATTTGATTATTAATGATTGAATGTGGTATTCACACTATAAATCATAAATCCAAAATGTGGGTAAACATCAAATAATATGATATGAACTTATCGGAACTATCTTTCTTCAAACCATAATTACCATATTCGAACAATCTTCAAATCATATTCAAAAGATATCGTGAATGATCGAACCATCTTCAATCGTATTCAAACAATCTCCGAGCTATGATCGGACTATGATTTAGTTATCTTTGAATCATGATTGAATGTAATCAAAGATGGTTTGATCAATCATGATTTAATGATAGTTCAAATATGGTTTGAAGGTGTTTTCGATCTTGATATAAAAATGGTACGAAGATAGTTCGATTGTGGCTTGAGGATTATTTGAAGGAAGATCAACTTTATTTCATCACGAGCTAGGTGGCATTAAGGATGGTTCAAAGATGATTCAATCATGTTCAGAATATAGTTTAATCGTGGTTCAACCACGATTCAATCATTGTTAAACCATGATTCAACAATGGTTCAAAGATATTTTGATTATTTTATTTATTTGAGTTATTTTGCCATATATCCATATGTTTATGACAATCATATTAGAAGATAAGCATTGCAAGGGTGGAATGGAATGTAATAAACCAAAATCTTAAAATGAATTTATTTGAAATATGAAAATTTGGATCCAGCATGCAGCATTGTGGCGACAAGGAACTATCATCGTGGCATTGAAGGCTCTATTCTATAATAACTCTTTGATTGTCATGCAACGCAACAACGCTAGAAAGTTGGGCACCAAGACATTGGGCATTGAATTAGGTTCTTAATATATGCAATATAAATATCTCTCACCACCACCATAACCCTTCCCTCATTCATTTTGCTTGCCTAGGAAGAAAAGGAAGGTGAAGGAGAAGAAAAGGGAGAAAAGAGAGAGAAAAATCTATGGGACTTCTTCTTTCGTTACTCCTATTATGAAAATTATTTCGATCATTAGAAATGATCTTTACTCCGCTTTTATTTTTAATGATATTGAGTTTAGTATATTTCTCCCCCTTGAAAGTGATAAAAATGTGCTATCATACATTTTAGTAAATTTTCACCTCATAACTTTTGATATGTGATATATATCATTATTTTGAATATTTTGATTGATTTATATGAAAATTTCATGAGATAAATTGACATGTATGATTTTTTATTAAAAAAAAATAGTATATAGATTGACATGCAAGTCATAGATTGTAACAACTTATTATATTTCATATATGATATTGACACATAGAGAAAATGATACAACTGATATATAATGCATTTGCATTTAAGCAAGAACGACTGCTGTCAATAATATAATTAATACGATTTGACTCTTAAAATGATAATACCCAGTACAGGAGGGTACACTACAGGAAAACAAGCCATTATCGGCGGACAGTATCCGCCGGTAACCGTTTAAATCCGACGGAAATCCTCAGTTTCCGACACATTTCCATCGGATTTCCATGCGCCGGTTTGGCTGCGTCGCTAAATCTTTACCGACGTCTCTAATGCGTCATCCTTCAATTCCAAAGCTTTCTTCCTACAAATTTTCTTTAAGTCCATCCTTAATTTTATATTATCTTTAGATTTATCTTTGATGTTCATAACTGTATTGAAAATATTATCAAAAACATTGTTCTCTATATGTATAACATCTAAATTATGTTTAATCAGGTTTGTTCTCCAATATGACAACGACAAAAAAATACTTTTCTTGGTCCAATTATGGTTGACACCATATCCGGCAATCTGAACTCAGCTAATGTTGCAGAATCCATTATGGTGGGCATGAGCCTGACACTTTCAAAAATTTCTTCACTACTTAATCTTGGAGGAGGTTGAAACATCACCATTTTATTTTTAGTAAATGCTTCTTTATTTCACCTGAAAGGATGACTTGGAGGTAAAAATATTCGATGACAATCAAACCAAGTGTTCTTCCTACCATACTTTAAAGTGAATAATTTTGTATGTTCCATACAATATGGACAAGCTAACTTGCCTGAAGTGTTCCAACCTAAGAGTATACCATATGCAGGAAAGTCCCCAATTGTCCAAAGTAATGCTGCTTTCAATGTAAAGTTTTATTTGGTGGAGATATCATATGTATTTACTCACTCTTCCCATAATGAATTTAAATCATTAATTAACGGTTGTAAGAATACATCAATCTTCACTTTTAAATTATGTGGCCATGAAATGATAAGTGACATAAACATATAAGGAGTAGTCATATACAACTCTGGAGGAAGATTGTAAGGAGTGAGTATCACGGGCCAACATGAGTACGGTGTAGTAGACTGACTGAATGGAGTAAAACCATCTGCGCATAAACCTAATCTGACATTTCTTGGTTCTGCCGCAAATGTGGGATGTGTACGATCAAAGTGTCTCCGAGCCTATGCTTCTGATGGATGTGTTGTAAGACCTCGTTCCTTTGCTGTAGCTGCTGGAAAATGATTTTCCTCCCAGGATCGGCCAGGACGAAGTTGGGATCGTCCAGGCCGATCAGTGCATTGAAAACAGCTGATTTCTGGAGCTATTTCTGGACTGAATCGTCCAGGACGATATTGAGATCGTCCAGGACGATCTGCACTGTTCCTAAAATCGTCCTGATCATCGCCCTGGAGTATCGGCCAGGACGACCAGAATTGGTCTGATCGTCCAGGACGATCGAGACGATCGGCCAGGCCGATCTGTGTATGGTATAAGGAAATGAGCTCATTTTGAGGAGAGAGAAAAACATTTATAAAAACGAAAATATCTGAGGAGAGAGAAAGAGCGAAAAAGCAAAGGAAGAAGTCCGATTTCGGGGCCCGCGGAGCGATTTTCGTCGTTCGTTGCTGTTGGATATTGTGTTTGTCTCGCTGTAAGGACTCCGAACCCTACTTCTGTTTTCGAAGATTTTGAGGTTTTGTAAAATGGTGCTCAGATTTGTGTTTTTGTAAGTGATTTTCGTACCTGGTTTGGTACTGGCGAAGATTTCACCGCATAACTTTTGGTATGCTGTAGATATGATTATTCTGCACGTTTTGATTATTTTCTGGTAGATTTCGTCCGGTCCGTTTTGGTTTTGCGGGGTTTTATTTTGACTGCAAATTATTATGATGTCCGAATTGGTTTGAGCAGTAGAAGAATAGTCTTATAATGTTACTGTGCACGTTCTGTATGAATTTGGTGAATTTCAGAGTTATGTCTTTTTGCAGGATTTTTGTGTAAATTCGATAGACTACTGTTACTCTGCCCGATTTTCGTACGATTTCTGATTTTCCCGGAATTGATAGATTGAATTGATCTGCCTATGATTATTGATATGATCGTCTTAGATTTCTTTATTTTTGATTATTGCATCGATTATTGCATTGATTGATTGTTACTGAAAGACAAGTGGGAACCTGGTTGAACGTTGGTTGGAGATGATACCTGTACAGGATGGTGGGCCGACGGGCTTTCCTTTAAATCATAGATCATGGATCATGGATATAACGATGGGAGTCATAAGGAGATTATATGCCGACGGGCGGCCGACGGGCAATAGAGTGACGACTCTTTCTTTTTATAGAACCAACGTGCGGATAACTACAACAGCATCATTGAATGAACTACAACAGCATCATTGATCATTGATAATAGCTAGTGTTTGTGCTTGTCGAGTAAGACCATTGTATGGATTTCCTGATATGCATTGATTTATCGATTTCCGACTGATTCATTGATATTGATGGATTTATCGAATTGATTTACTATCGTACGGATTCATTGATTTCATTGAATGATCATTGAGCATTGATACTACTTGACTATTGATCATTGATATTGATATGGATATGGACGACATAGATTCATAGATTCATTGATACTATTGATCTTGCATTGATTCGACCTGTTACTGTGTAAATTTATCGTATTGTCCTTCTGATTGATTGGATCGACTTGATAGTATAGACTGGATTCGATTGATTGATTGATTTGACGGATTTAAATGATTTTATTGATTTATCGTATTGCTCTCCCGATTTGAGTTATCGTATTGCTCTTCCGATTGATTTTGATTTTCTCGACTTGATTGATTCATAGATACCGGCACCGATATTGATATGGATATGGACGACATAGATTCATAGATTCATTGATACTATTGATCTTGCATTGATTCGACCTGTTACTGTGTAAATTTATCGTATTGTCCTTCTGATTGATTGGATCGACTTGATAGTATAGACTGGATTCGATTGATTGATTGATTTGACGGATTTAAATGATTTTATTGATTTATCGTATTGCTCTCCCGATTTGAGTTATCGTATTGCTCTTCCGATTGATTTTGATTTTCTCGACTTGATTGATTCATAGATACCGGCACCGATATTGATATGGATTATACGTATTGATTCATAGAGATTAACACTGATATTGATATAGATTGTACCGATTGATAGATACCGACATCGACATTGATATGTATATGATATGGACATATGGATACTATTGATACGACAGATCCTGACATGCTATTGATTCATTGATGCATTGGTTCGTCGTGCTGATTATTGATTGATTGATTGAATGGATTGTTGCCGTATAGATATTGCCTTGATAGTATGGACATCGTATAGATTCATTGTACTACTGCCTATAGATTTTATAGATTCACTGTTGCTACTGTTCTACACCGTATGGACTGTTTTATAGATTCATTGTCTCGTATCGCTTTTCTTGATTGACTTCATTGATTAGATCGTACTGATTTGACCGTAACGATTTGATTGACGACATTGACTCATTGATCATGTTCGACTGATTGATTTGAATTGATTTGATTAACCTGCATATTGTTTTCAGTGTCGTGCTTTGATTTCAGTTGTAGGCTTTGGTGACCTGCTGGGCTTTGTAAGCTCATTATATGTGGTTAATATTTCAGGTGCAGGGCCTCCAGTGTCACGACCCGACCCGACGGGGATGGATCCCGCCCGAGCCGGATCGCGACGAGAGACTTACTAAACTTGCTTATCCAGGATCTGGCTTTGGATTAGGTTACTGAACTGATCTTCCAAATTCTTAACTCAACAGAAACACACAGAACAACAGAGCTACTAAAAACATCAAATGCAGCGGAACAAAACATCTATCTTTTCATTTCCTCAAAATAATCATCTACAGAACAGTGCATGGCTTTCAACAGAAAGAAATACAGAACAGAAAAGCCATGACTGTACAAAAATCAAAAGTACAAAAGTACCTAATCGGATCAGACTCTGAAACTAATCCTGGACCTCCTTGCCCTTCCCAGAACCTGAAAACCACCAGAAAGCAAGGGTGAGCTCAACAGCTCAGCAAAGCAACAAACCACCAATCTGAATTCTCAGAAACCAAAACCAAACTCATCAGACAGAAATCAGATCAGAAATCGGAACAGAATCGGAAATCAGAACTTATACGGACAGATATCAAATCAGAATCGGAATCGTACAGATCATATCAGAACAAATCAACAGAGTCAGAATCAGAATTCAGAATCGTACGGAGCATATCATATCAGAATCACAATTTCGTACAGAACAGAACAGATACAGAAAACAGATCAGATACATATAGCTAAATGCCCTGACACTAACGGAATCTCTACGGATTCCGGCCCCTTATGCCTCCCTTCCCAGACACTAACTGAATCTCACAGGATCCAGGCCCCTTATGTCTCCCTTTGTGCTCACGGCACCAAAACAGATGTGCTTATAGCACCAAAACAGAATTCATCGGATCCGGAACAGAACAGATATCAGATTTCAGATTTGAGCTCATTTCAGATTTCCCGTTTCACTAACTGAATCTCATAGGATTCAGGCCCCTTATAACTCCCTTTTTATAGCTTATACACATAGCATTTCAATTCAGAAGAAATCCGGACAATTCAGAATTTACCCAAAAATCGGGCAGCACAACGGCAGTATACAGAATTTACACAAAATTCCTGCAAAGAAAATTTACCGAATTCGCACAGAACATAGATAATCACATTCCAGAACATTTATTCTACTGCACAGAGAATTTACAATTTCACAGAAAATTGTAGTCTACGAAAAACATCGCCGAATCAAAAATACCCGGACAAAAATCTTCAAAATATAGTCAAAACGTGCACACCCGGCACGACAACGATATACAGAAACTTACGCGGTAAAAACTGAACCAATCAAAAGATACGGACGAAAAACCGTAACAAAAACGAAATCCGGACAGAAAAATACCGCCAACCGCGACGGAACTGAAAATTGAGAAAGACGGAATGTGCCTTACCTCGAGCACAGCAAATTCCTCAACAGTCACTTCGATCGAAAACGGCTCCGCGTCTTCCCGAAATCAACTTTTCCAAATTTCTCTTTTTCTCTCTCCTCAGAGCTGAAAATCAGATATTTTATAAAATTTTTCTCTCTCCTCAAAATGACTCATTTCCCTTAAGTAATGCTCATATCGGCCCGGCCGATCGTCCAGATCGTCCTGGACGATCAGACCAAATCACATAGTCCTGGGACGATTTTTCAGGACGATAATTACTGTTCATAGGCGATAAAAACCCCTATTCTCTGACTTGTGCCATCCACTGATCGTCCCGGGACGATACCTCGATCGGCCTGGACGATCCCTACAGGAAATCACCTGGAGCAATTCTGGGCAGAATCTGGAGCTGAATTCCACTGATCGTCCCAGGACGATCCCAGATCGTCCTGGACGATACTGGAGCAGATTGTGATATTACAATCTCCCCAACTCAGAAAAATGTCGTCCTCGATATTATCCAATCCAAACTCAGTCAAAACAAGTACGGGTACGACTGTCTCATATCAGACTCCTTTTCCCACGTTGCTTCCCGTGCAGTCCGGTGCTTCCACTGGACTTTAACCATAGGAATCTCTTTATTTCTTAACTTGCGGACGTCGTACGCCAAAATCAACTCTGGCTCTTCCTTGTACGCCAGATTCTCCTGAATCTCAACCTCGTCAGCTGATATCTTCTTCCCAGAGTCGGATACCCACTTCCTCAGAGTGGATACATGAAACACATTATGCACATCAGGCATAGAATCAGAAAGCAATAGGCGATAAGCAGCTTTTCCAATTCTTTCCAAAATCTCAAATGGTCCAACATACCTTGGACTAAGCTTGCTCACCTGACCAAATCTGCTCACACCCTTCATCGGGCTGACTTTGACATACACAAAGTCACCAACCTGAAACTCAACAAATCTGTGCTTCTGATTGTAATATTTCTGCTGACGATCTTGAGCGGCTTTCAATCTTTCTCTTATCAAATGAATCTTCTGAGCAGTTTCATCAGCAAAAGTGGCCCCCAAAGTCTGTCTATCTCCGACCTCCGTCAGAGTCAAAGGAGTACGACACTTCCTGCCATACAAAGCCTCGTACGGTGCCATACCGATACTGGACTGAAAACTGTTGTTATAAGCAAACTCAATCAGCGGAATATGATCTTCCCAGCTTCCGCTAAAGTCTAGAACACAAAGCCTCAACAGATCTTCCAATACCTGAATAGTCCTCTCAGACTGTCCGTCGGTCTGAGGATGAAAGGCTGTACTGAAATGCAGTTTCGTACCCAAGCCTTGCTGAATGCCCTTCCAAAGTCTGGAAGTAAAACGTCCATCTCGATCAGAAACAATCACACGAGGCACACCGTGCAATCTGACTATCTCTTTCACATATATCTGTGCCAAGCGTTCAACTGAATCCGTCTGTCTGATCGGAAGAAAATGGGCTGACTTCGTCAATCGATCCACAACTACCCAAATGGCATCATGTCCTTGTCGTGATCGAGGAAAACCCATCGCGAAATCCATCGTTACCTCCTCCCATTTCCACTCAGGGATAGGCAACGACTGCAACAGTCCACCTGGTCGCTGATGCTCTGCCTTCACCAACTGACAGGCTTCGCATCTCGACACAAACTCCGCCACATCCTTCTTCATTCCAGGCCACCAGAACAAAAGCTTCATATCAGCGTACATTTTACCACTGCCTGGATGAACAGTGTAGCCTGAATGATGAGATTCATACAGAATCTCCCGCCTCAGATCTCCAAACACAGGTACCCACAACCTGTTCTTACAGAAAATAGCACCAGAATCAGAAATTCGAAGTTCAGGAGTCTTACCAGATCCAATCTGAGCTATCAACTTCGAATAATCAGAATCTGACTTCTGGGCTTCTTGAATCCTTGCTTCCAAAGAAGACTGAATACTCATCTGAGCCAACTCCAAATCACTGGAGGAAATCACCTCCAATTGCAATCTTTCCAAATCACGAATCAGAAAGTCATCACAAGTAAGCTGCAAACCTGATAATCCAGAAGACTTCCTGCTCAAAGCATCTGCTACCACATTCGCCTTCCCAGGCTGATACTGAATAGTCAGGTCATAGTCCTTGATCAACTCGAGCCACCGCCTCTGTCTCAGATTCAAATCCTTCTGAGTAAAAATGTACTTCAGGCTCTTATGATCAGTAAACATCTCACATGTGACGCCATACAGGTAATGACGCCAAATCTTCAAAGCAAACACAACTACAGCTAACTCCAAATCATGTGTCGGGTAATTCTTCTCATGTGGTTTTAACTGTCTCGAAGCATAAGCAATTACCTGACCATGCTGCATCAGGACACATCCTAGTCCTTTCAGTGAAGCATCACTGAACACCTGAAAACCTTCCGTACCTGACGGAAGTGCCAACACTGGAGCTGAAGTCAAACAATCCTTCAATCTCTGAAAACTAGCTTCACACTCCGGTGTCCAAACAAAAGGAACTGACTTCTGAGTCAGTCTCGTCAAAGGAGTCGAAATCTGTGAAAATCCTTTCACAAACTTCCTGTAATACCCGGCCATGCCCAAGAAACTACGTACCTCAAATACCGTAGTCGGCCTTGGCCAATCAGCAACCGCCTGAATCTTCTGGGGATCTACAGAAATACCTTCTCCGCTAACCACATGCCCCAGAAATGAAATGCTCTTCAGCCAGAATTCGCACTTGGAGAACTTGGCATACAGCTGATGCCTCCTCAGAGTCTCCAATACAATCCTCAAATGTCTGGCATGATCATCCTCAGAAGCAGAATATACCAGAATATCGTCGATGAAGACGATCACAAACTGATCCAAAAACTCCCTGAATACTCGGTTCATCAGATCCATGAAAATAGCGGGCGCATTGGTTACCCCAAAAGGCATAACCAAAAACTCGTAGTGCCCGTACCGAGTACTAAAAGCAGTCTTCACCACATCAGATTCCTTCACCTTCACCTGATAATATCCGGATCTCAAATCAATCTTCGAAAACACCGAAGATCCGGAAAGCTGATCAAACAAGTCGTCTATCCGAGGCAAAGGATACTTGTTCTTGATCGTGGCCTTGTTCAAATCTCTGTAATCAATACACATACGGAGTGTACCGTCCTTCTTCTTCACAAACAGAACAGGTGCTCCCCAAGGAGAAACACTAGGACGTACAAACCCTCTGTCAACCAACTCCTGAAGCTGAACTTTCAACTCAGAAAGTTCTTTCGGTGCCATCCTGTACGGAGCTTTCGATATCGGAGCGGTACCCGGAAAAACATCGATAGAGAACTCCACATCTCTATCCGGAGGCAAACCAACTAACTCCTCAGGAAAAACATCTACAAACTCCCGTACCACAGGGATCTCAGAAACAGAACCAACCTCCAGGTTCAGATCCCGCACCGAAGCCAAAAATACTGGATATCCTTTCTTCCACATTCTGCTCACCTCCAACGCAGAAATCAGACTGGAGAGAACACCTCGTAATCCCTGAAATACAACTCTCTCTCCAGCCACAAGCAAACTCACTTGCTTCTTCAAACAGTCAATCTGAGCCTCATACAGACTCAGCCAATCCATTCCCAGAATCACATCATACGAAGAAATCGGCAATCGAATCAAACTCGATTTCCACTTCTTGCCAGAAATCTCGATCTCACACAAACAAAACTGTCGAGCAATCAATGGATTCCCAGCCGGCAAAATCACAGACAAAGAAACCGGTAAAACCATCAAATCCAAATGTAAAAGCTCAAAACAATGCTCGGACAGAAAAGAATGACTCGCTCCAGAGTCAAACAAAACACGACAGGGCTGATCAGAAATGTAAACCGTACCTGTCACCACATCCGGAGCATCTCGAGCCTCCTGCTGACTCAAGCTGTAAACTCGTGGCTGAACTGGAACAGGAGCTGAAGCAACAGAACTACTCTGCTCCCTCTGAATCGTAGGTGGTCTCCGTGATGCAGAACTAGAACCACCACCTCTACCAGCAAATCCCTCAGGGCGTGGAGGAACAGTCCTCGGTCTTCCTGCTGCTGAACCAACAGGTCTGACGAAGCCCTCAGATCGCTGCTCAAATCCCATCTGTGGACATTCTGCAATCCTATGTCCCGGCTGACCACATCTGAAACAAAGACCAGCTATCCTGTAGCACTGGCCATGGTGTCGCCGTCCATAACTCTGGCACACAGGTGCCGAACTGACAGATCCAGAACTAGTCGTACTGGTAGCAGTACCAGACGATCCTCCGCTCCTTCTGGAATCTCCAGATCCAGAACCAGGAACAAATCTCCTCTTCCCAGAGGAACCACTGCTAGAAGTCTCTCCTCCAAACCTCTTCCTACTCACAGTCCACCGCTGCTGAGTAGTCGTCATGTCGTTCTCAATCAGACGAGCTCGCTCCACAAGCTCAGAGAAATCAGTAATCCGGAACGGTATCAAAGGCTGCCTCAAAGTGTCTCGTAAGCCTCTCAGAAATCTGTAGCACCTCTCAGCAGACGTGCTAACCAGCTGCGGGGCGTACCTGGCTAATGCAGTAAACTCAGCCTCGTACTGCATCACCGTCTTGCTCCCCTGAACCAGCCTCAGAAAACTCTCCTGCATCTGCTGTCGTGCAGAAGGGGGAACAAACCAGTCTCTGAATACCTCAGTGAACTCTTCCCAAGTGATCAAAGAGTTCAATCTACCCTGAAATCTGGCTGCCTGCTGGCCATCCCACCAGTGCTCAGCCTCTCCGTCCAACAGAAAAACAGCTAACGGAACCTTCCTGTCTGCAGGACACTGCATCCCGTCAAAAGTCTTTTCCAATCTCCTCAGCCACTCCTCGGCTGCTCTGGGCTCAACAGCGCCCTCAAACCTCGAAGGCTTCAACCTCAAAAATAACTGCAGGTGTCGATCAATGTCCTCAGATCTAACAGTAGAAGCTCTGCTCTGAGTCTCGCTCATCATCTGAGCAACCAGCGAAGCAAACTGAGAAAGCGTATCAGCACCGACCACTGGGGCTGTACTCCCCACTGGTGCTGCCTGATCTGCACTCTGACCGTCTGTCATGTCTGGGTCTGGCTGATCCATACAGAAAAATCCAGAAAATCCGGAAAACTATCACAAAAACAACACAAAAACAACACAATAAAAAGCCAAACGACCCAAAACTACCTCCCAGACAGACTCACTGATCACTTCCTAGAGCTCTGTTTTACAATCCAACCTGTTTCCAAAACCAGTGCTCTGATACCACAAAAGCTTGTCACGACCCGACCCGACGGGGACGGATCCCGCCCGAGCCGGATCGCGACGAGAGACTTACTAAACTTGCTTATCCAGGATCTGGCTTTGGATTAGGTTACTGAACTGATCTTCCAAATTCTTAACTCAACAGAAACACACAGAACAACAGAGCTACTAAAAACATCAAATACAGCGGAACAAAACATCTATCTTTTCATTTCCTCAAAATAATCATCTACAGAACAGTGCATGGCTTTCAACAGAAAGAAAGACAGAACAGAAAAGCCATGACTGTACAAAAATCAAAAGTACAAAAGTACCTAATCGGATCAGACTCTGAAACTAATCCTGGACCTCCTTGCCCTTCCCAGAACCTGAAAACCACCAGAAAGCAAGGGTGAGCTCAACAGCTCAGCAAAGCAACAAACCACCAATCTGAATTCTCAGAAACCAAAACCAAACTCATCAGACAGAAATCAGATCAGAAATCGGAACAAAATCGGAAATCAGAACTTATACGGACAGATATCAAATCAGAATCGGAATCGTACAGATCATATCAGAACAAATCAACAGAGTCAGAATCAGAATTCAGAATCGTACGGAGCATATCATATCAGAATCACAATTTCGTACAGAACAAAACAGATACAGAAAACAGATCAGATACATATAGCTAAATGCCCTGACACTAACGGAATCTCTACGGATTCCGGCCCCTTATGCCTCCCTTCCCAGACACTAACTGAATCTCACAGGATCCAGGCCTCTTATGTCTCCCTTTGTGCTCACGGCACCAAAACAGATGTGCTTATAGCACCAAAACAGAATTCATCGGATCCGGAACAGAACAGATATCAGATTTCAGATTTGAGCTCATTTCAGATTTCCCGTTTCACTAACTGAATCTCATAGGATTCAGGCCCCTTATAACTCCCTTTTTATAGCTTATACACATAGCATTTCAATTCAGAAGAAATCCGGACAATTCAGAATTTACCCAAAAATCGGGCAGCACAACGGCAGTATATAGAATTTACACAAAATTCCTGCAAAGAAAATTTACCGAATTCGCACAGAACATAGATAATCACATTCCAGAACATTTATTCTACTGCACAGAGAATTTACAATTTCACAGAAAATTGTAGTCTACGAAAAACATCGCCGAATCAAAAATACCCGGATAAAAATCTTCAAAATATAGTCAAAACGTGCACACCCGGCACGACAACGATATACAGAAACTTACGCGGTAAAAACTGAACCAATCAAAAGATACGGACGAAAAACCGTAACAAAAACGAAATCCGGACAGAAAAATACCGCCAACCACGACGGAACTGAAAATTGAGAAAGACGGAATGTGCCTTACCTCGAGCACAGCAAATTCCTCAACAGTCACTTCGATCGAAAACGGCTCCGCGTCTTCCCGAAATCAACTTTTCCAAATTTCTCTTTTTCTCTCTCCTCAGAGCTGAAAATCAGATATTTTATAAAATTTTTCTCTCTCCTCAAAATGACTCATTTCCCTTAAGTAATGCTCATATCGGCCCGGCCGATCGTCCAGATCGTCCTGGACGATCAGACCAAATCACATAGTCCTGGGACGATTTTTCAGGACGATAATTACTGTTCATAGGCGATAAAAACCCCTATTCTCTGACTTGTGCCATCCACTGATCGTCCCGGGACGATACCTCGATCGGCCTGGACGATCCCTACATGAAATCACCTGGAGCAATTCTGGGCAGAATCTGGAGCTGAATTCCACTGATCGTCCCAGGACGATCCCAGATCGTCTTGGACGATACTGGAGCAGATTGTGATATTACATCCAGTCTGAAGATCTTTCTGTCGAGTTCAGCCTTTTGTTTTGTAGCCTTTGGTAGGCTTTCTTTTGTAGCCGGTGTGGCTAGTGTAGATATTTCTTTTGGACTCTTTTGTCTCTTCTCTGATTGTACTATATGTGAATTATAGTATCTGCTGTAGTTTCTTTTTGTAATGTAATTATCTCTGGCTCTGGATATATGTTTGTATGTATTGATATGAAAAACAGATGAGGAACCCGACAGAAAAGAAAAAAAAAAAAAAAGAACGATCAGATGAATCCTTTCGCTACACGGATCTTGGGGTCGTTACAATTGGTATCAGAGCAAGTGTAGTGAAAAGGATTTGATTATATCCAGAGTTGATGATTGCATTATTTGATTTGTTTTGTTTTACGTATTTGATTTCCGCGGTTTTGATTTGAATGATTTGTATTGATCAGGCAAATGGATCCGAAAGGCAAAAAGATTGAGTCTGAGCCTGCTGCTAACCTCCCTCTCACATCTGAAAATATGAATAAATTTGCTGATATGATTGCTCAGATGGTGAGTGACAAGCTAGCGAAACGCTCTGGGCGTAGCAAGAAAAGTGGGGAAGGTAGCAAAGCAAGAATTAATGTTTGTACGTTTTGTGGAAAGAGACACTCGGGACAGTGTTATCGAAGAACAGGGCAATGCTTCCGATGTGGTGCACATGGACACAGAATGACTGATTGCCCGAGTTCTGAACTTAGGCAAGGACCTGTTCCGACTGTTCAGACTGGAAATGTACAAGCTATGATGGAAGATGTTCCTTCCGTGCCTGCTGGTGAGACTGGTACGAGTTTAGTTTATTGTTTGTTTTGATGTGTTTTGTTCGATTTTTCGATAGATTGGATTTGTTTTGCTTTGTTTTATTTTGTTCTGGACACGTTAGGGAAATGTCGGGACGACATTTTTCTAAGGTGGGGAGATTGTAAGACCTCGTTCCTTTGCTGTAGCTGCTGGAAAATGATTTTCCTCCCAGGATCGGCCAGGACGAAGTTGGGATCGTCCAGGCCGATCAGTGCATTGAAAACAGCTGATTTCTGGAGCTATTTCTGGACTGAATCGTCCAGGACGATATTGAGATCGTCCAGGACGATCTGCACTGTTCCTAAAATCGTCCTGATCATCGCCCTGGAGTATCGGCCAGGACGACCAGAATTGGTCTGATCGTCCAGGACGATCGAGACGATCGGCCAGGCCGATCTGTGTATGATATAAGGAAATGAGCTCGTTTTGAGGAGAGAGAAAAACATTTATAAAAACGAAAATATCTGAGGAGAGAGAAAGAGCGAAAAAGCAAAGGAAGAAGTCCGATTTCGGGGCCCGCGGAGCGATTTTCGTCGTTCGTTGCTGTTGGATATTGTGTTTGTCTCGCTGTAAGGACTCCGAACCCTACTTCTGTTTTCGAAGATTTCGAGGTTTTGTAAAATGGTGCTCAGATTTGTGTTTTTGTAAGTGATTTTCGTACCTTGTTTGGTACTGGCGAAGATTTCACCGCATAACTTTTGGTATGCTGTAGATATGATTATTCTGCACGTTTTGATTATTTTCTGGTAGATTTCGTCCGGTCCGTTTTGGTTTTGCGGGGTTTTATTTTGACTGCGAATTATTATGATGTCCGAATTGGTTTGAGCAGTAGAAGAATAGTCTTATAATGTTACTGTGCACGTTCTGTATGAATTTGGTGAATTTCAGAGTTATGTCTTTTTGCAGGATTTTTGTGTAAATTCGATAGACTACTGTTACTCTGCCCGATTTTCGTACGATTTCTGATTTTCCCGGAATTGATAGATTGAATTGATCTGCCTATGATTATTGATATGATCGTCTTAGATTTCTTTATTTTTGATTATTGCATCGATTATTGCATTGATTGATTGTTACTAAAAGACAAGTGGGAACCTGGTTGAACGTTGGTTGGAGATGATACCTGTACAGGATGGTGGGCCGACGGGCTTTCCTTTAAATCATAGATCATGGATCATGGATATAACGATGGGAGTCATAAGGAGATTATATGCCGACGGGCGGCCGACGGGCAATAGAGTGACGACTCTTTCTTTTTATAGAACCAACGTGCGGATAACTACAACAGCATCATTGAATGAACTACAACAGCATCATTGATCATTGATAATAGCTAGTGTTTGTGCTTGTCGAGTAAGACCATTGTATGGATTTCCTGATATGCATTGATTTATCGATTTCCGACTGATTCATTGATATTGATGGATTTATCGAATTGATTTACTATCGTACGGATTCATTGATTTCATTGAATGATCATTGAGCATTGATACTACTTGACTATTGATCATTGATATTGATATGGATATGGACGACATAGATTCATAGATTCATTGATACTATTGATCTTGCATTGATTCGACCTGTTACTGTGTAAATTTATCGTATTGTCCTTCTGATTGATTGGATCGACTTGATAGTATAGACTGGATTCGATTGATTGATTGATTTGGCGGATTTAAATGATTTTATTGATTTATCGTATTGCTCTCCCGATTTGAGTTATCGTATTGCTCTTCCGATTGATTTTGATTTTCTCGACTTGATTGATTCATAGATACCGGCACCGATATTGATATGGATATGGACGACATAGATTCATAGATTCATTGATACTATTGATCTTGCATTGATTCGACCTGTTACTGTGTAAATTTATCGTATTGTCCTTCTGATTGATTGGATCGACTTGATAGTATAGACTGGATTCGATTGATTGATTGATTTGACGGATTTAAATGATTTTATTGATTTATCGTATTGCTCTCCCGATTTGAGTTATCGTATTGCTCTTCCGATTGATTTTGATTTTCTCGACTTGATTGATTCATAGATACCGGCACCGATATTGATATGGATTCTACGTATTGATTCATAGAGATTAACACTGATATTGATATAGATTGTACCGATTGATAGATACCGACATCGACATTGATATGGATATGATATGGACATATGGATACTATTGATACGACAGATCCTGACATGCTATTGATTCATTGATGCATTGGTTCGTCGTGCTGATTATTGATTGATTGATTGAATGGATTGTTGCCGTATAGATATTGCCTTGATAGTATGGACATCGTATAGATTCATTGTACTACTGCCTATAGATTTTATAGATTCACTGTTGCTACTGTTCTACACCGTATGGACTGTTTTATAGATTCATTGTCTCGTATCGCTTTTCTCGATTGACTTCATTGATTAGATCGTACTGATTTGACCGTAACGATTTGATTGACGACATTGACTCATTGATCATGTTCGACTGATTGATTTGAATTGATTTGATTAACCTGCATATTGTTTTCAGTGTCGTACTTTGATTTCAGTTGTAGGCTTTGGTGACCTGCTGGGCTTTGTAAGCTCATTATATGTGGTTAATATTTCAGGTGCAGGGCCTCCAGTCTGAAGATCTTTCTGTCGAGTTCAGCCTTTTGTTTTGTAGCCTTTGGTAGGCTTTCTTTTGTAGCCGGTGTGGCTAGTGTAGATATTTCTTTTGGACTCTTTTGTCTCTTCTCTGATTGTACTATATGTGAATTATAGTATCTGCTGTAGTTTCTTTTTGTAATGTAATTATCTCTGGCTCTGGATATATGTTTGTATGTATTGATATGAAAAACAGATGAGGAACCCGACAGAAAAGAAAAAAAAAAAAAAGAACGATCAGATGAATCCTTTCGCTACACGGATCTTGGGGTCGTTACATGTGTAATAACACCTTCTTGTGGAATGTGATCATTATGCCATCTCATATGTGCAGCAGATCTCATGGATGCATATAGCCGTTGTAGTCTTGGAATTATTGGAAAGTATAACATCCTACTAACAGGCACGTACTGTCACGCCCCAAGATCAAACTTGGAAAGAATGTCAATCAATTATTCCAACAATTTACCAGAGTTATCTAAAAACCTTCAGTAAGCAATCTATCAAACATCTATAAAATTTAAACATCAATATAACAGTCGATTCATATCTCAAAACATCATGTACAATACTCAGGAACTATACTATCAATACAAGTAAAAAAACTATCCTGTCCTGAGTACAAAAGAATCATCAATCGACCAAAAGACAAAAACCTGAAGATCTGGATCAATTCCTATCTCCTGCTCCCAAGCCCTGACCTGAAAATATCAACAACATATAATGAGCTTTACAAAGCCCAACAGGTCACCTAATACCTATAACTGAAATCAAAGCACGGCAATGCTATCAATATGCATGTCAATCTATCAATTCGAATCAGTCAATGGTCAATGAGTCTATGCAGCGAAAATCAAATCAGTAGTCGATGTAATCCGGAAATCAATAGTCAATAAAACCAGTCAATGCAGCGGCAGGCAAATCGATAAATCAACTTAATCAATCTATATCCGTCAATCAAATCGATGCTGTCGAATCAATACAATCTAATCAATGAAATCAATAGAATCCGTACGATACAGTAAATCCGATCAAATCAATAAAGCAGAAATCTATAAAGCAATAAATCCGTAAGTCAATACAGTAAACATGCAATTCAATACTATATATATAGAACAAGTACAATCTACTGGCTATGTTGCTGTTGTAGAATCCATATTACTGTTGTAGATATCATTTACATTGGTTCAATCAATAAGAGTCGTCACTCTTTTCGCCCGTCGGCATATCAATAAACTCCTTATGACTCCCATCAATATATCAATAATCAATATTTAAAGGAAAGCCCGTCGGCCCACCATCCTGTACAGGTATCAATCTTCAACCAATGTTCAACCAGGTTCCACTTGTGATCAGTATCAATAATCAATCAATAATCAATATTAAAGCAATCATATCAATAATCATATGCATATCGATTCAATCTATCAATTTCAGAAAAATCAGAAATCGTACGAAAATCGGGCAGAGTAACGGTAGTCTATCGAATTTACACAAAAATCCTGCAAAAAGATACAAATTCCGAATTTCTCCAAATTACCAACGAATATCAACGGCATCAATACAAGACTATCAATGTAAAGAATCCAAATCAAATCAAGTCCTGATAATTTTCTATTCAAGTAAAATCACGTAGAATCAATTCCGACCGATAAAATCTTCGTAGAATACAGTCAAATCGTGTACAATAGTCATATCTATAACATACTAAAAGTTGTGCGGTGAAAGTCGTGTCAATATGAAATCAGGTCTAAAAGTAGACTACGAAAACACAAAGCAGTGCACAACTCGATCAAAACACAATATCTTCGAAAACAGAAACAGGGTTTGGAGTCCTTACCACGAGATCTACACTTTCTCCAACAGCAGCGTCGGACGAAAAGCGCTCTGCGGTCTCCGAAAATCAGCTTTTCTCCTTTTTCCCTTTCTCTTTCTCTCTCCTCAAAATATCTGAAATAAAAATCTGATTTTCTCTCTCCTCAAAACGAGCTCATTTCCTTATATCAAACACAGATCGGCCTGGCCGATCGCCAGATCGTCCCGGGACGATCAGACCAAATTCTGATCGTCCTGGATCGTTCCCAGGGCTGTTGTCTGGCCGATAAATTCTACAGTACAGATCGGCCTGGACGATCTCAACATCGTCCCGGACGATCCTGTCCAGAAATCATCTAGAAAACACTCCAGAAATCAGCTGTTTTCAATGCACTGTTCGGCCTGGACGATCTCAACTTCGTCCTGGCCGATTCTTGGAGGAAAATCCAATTCAGAGAGGAACAGTAAGGGAACGAGATCTTACAATCTCCCCACCTTTGAAAAATGTCGTCCCGACATTTCCCTACAGGTACGAAGCAAAACAAACAACGCAAAACAAACCGATCGAAATCCAAATCCAAAACAAAACTCGTCGAAATCCATACAGAACACACAATGCAATCAATCAAATGTCAATATGCAATGTTCATATGTCAATATCAATCGGTTAGTCAAATCAATCTTACCAGTAGAACTTTTCGGTCGTTGCTGATATTCACGATGCTGTAAACTCTGTAGACTGTAGATGCGTGGCACCACTGGAGGTCGTGGTGCAACTGTCTCCCTCTGATCTCTGACAGCCCTATCATCTATCATGTTCCCTGATCTCTCACTGTAGGCCCTCGAGCCAACAGTCCTTTGCTGTCCTGTACCGGTGCCAGAATCAGTCCTTCCACCCAGTCCTTTCTGAGGACAATCTGCTGCTCTGTGTCCTTGCTGTCCACAGTGAAAACACTGTCCCGTCAATAGGTAGCACTGACCTGCATGTCGTCTACCACAGTGAATGCACGTGCCAGAACCACCAGATGATACTATCGATGCTGATCGTGACGCAGATCCCGATGCAGATCCCTTCGAATCCTCATACCTGCTTCTCTTCTCTCTATCTCTGTCTCTACCAGAATCATCTCGTCGTACCTCATCTCTCCTCCTCCTGGTATCCTCGTACCTCGATATCGGTGTCGCCAAATCAATCTCTATCAATCGGGCTCGCTCCATTAGCTCAGAAAACTCATGGATCCGGAAAGGTACTAGTGGATGCCTCAGCTCTCTGTTCAATCCGTGTAGAAATCTATAACACTTTTCCTCGGCAGTAGGAATCAGATGAGCAGCGTACCTCGCAAGTGCAGTAAACTCGGCCTCGTACTGCATCACTGACTTGCGGCCTTGCTCCAATCTCATGAAAGCTTCCTGCATCTGTCGCTGAGCTGACGGTGGTACAAACCACATCCTGAACACTGCAGTGAACTCATCCCAGGAGATCTCAGCATTGGTCTTCCCCTGAAACTTCTCTCTCTGTTGTCCAATCCACCATCTCTCCGCTTCTCCTTCGAACAGGAACATAGCTAAAGGTACTTTTCTATTCCCCGGACACTGCATACTGTCGAAAATCTTTTCTACTCTCAGGATCCAATCCTCAGCAGCTTGTGGTCCCACAGCCCCTTTGAACAACGGAGGCTTCAGCTTGTGGAACATCTGCAAGTGTCTGTCTACCTCTTCTTCCTTGCTCCCACTCATCTTGCTCTGGGCATCCCCCATAACATGTGCAATCGCAGTAGCCAACTGCATCATACTCTCTCAAGGTACTGGAGCTGCGCTGTGTTGCTCATTCGGTACACTGGATTCTGCTGGAGGATCCATATCTTTTCACCTGCACAATTCAAAACAATAATACACACATGCAATGATGTATGCAATTGAAGCTCTTAAAGCTACCCAATCTACCCAATTCTCAATCCAATCCTACAACTCTGGTAACAATCCATTCTTCCAATAACACTGCTCTGATACCAAAACTTTGTCACGCCCCAAGATCAAACTTGAAAAGAATGTCAATCAATTACTCCAACAATTTACCAGAGTTATCTAAAAACCTTCAGTAAACAATCTATCAAACATCTATAAAATTTAAACATCAATATAACAGTCGATTCATATCTCAAAACATCATGTACAATACTCAGAAACTATACTATCAATACAAGTAAAGAAACTATCCTATCCTGAGTACAAAAGAATCATCAATCGACCAAAAGACAAAAACCTGAAGATCTGGATCAATTCCTATCTCCTGCTCCCAAGCCCTGACCTGAAAATATCAACAACATATAATGAGCTTTACAAAGCCCAGCAGTTCACCTAATACCTATAACTGAAATCAAAGCACGGCAATGCTATCAATATGCATGTCAATCTATCAATCCGAATCAGTCAATGGTCAATGAGTCTATGCAGCGGAAATCAAATCAGTAGTCGATGCAATCCGGAAATCAATAGTCAATAAAACCAGTCAATGCAGTGGCAGGCAAATCGATAAATCAACTCAATCAATCTATATCCGTCAATCAAATCGATGCTGTCGAATCAATACAATCTAATCAATGAAATCAATAGAATCCGTACGATACAGTAAATCCGATCAAATCAATAAAGCAGAAATCTATAAAGCAATAAATCCGTAAGTCAATACAGTAAACATGCAATTCAATACTATATACTGAACAAGTACAATCTACTGGCTATGTTGCTGTTGTAGAATCCATATTGCTGTTGTAGATATCATTTACAATGGTTCAATCAATAAGAGTCGTCACTCTTTTCGCCCGTCAGCATATCAATAAACTCCTTATGACTCCCATCAATATATCAATAATCAATGTTTAAAGGAAAGCCCGTCGGCCCACCATCCTGTACAGGTATCAATCTTCAACCAATGTTCAACCAGGTTCCACTTGTGATCAGTATCAATAATCAATCAATAATCAATATTAAAGCAATCATATCAATAATCATATGCATATCGATTCAATCTATCAATTTCAGGAAAATCAGAAATCGTACGAAAATCGGGCAGAGTAACGGTAGTCTATCGAATTTACACAAAAATCCTGCAAAAAGATACAAATTCCGAATTTCTTCAAATTACCAACGAATATCCACGGCATCAATACAAGACTATCAATGTAAAGAATCCAAATCAAATCAAGTCCTGATAATTTTCTATTCAAGTAAAATCGCGTAGAATCAATTCTGACCGATAAAATCTTCGTAGAATACAGTCAAATCGTGTACAATAGTCATATCTATAACATATTAAAAGTTGTGCGGTGAAAGTCGTGTCAATACGAAATCAGGTCTAAAAGTAGACTATGAAAACACAAAGCAGTGCACAACTCGATCAAAACACAATATCTTCGAAAACAGAAACAGGGTTCGGAGTCCTTACCACGAGATCTACACTTTCTCCAACAGCAGCGTCGGACGAAAAGCGCTCTGTGGTCTCCGAAAACCAGCTTTTCTCCTTTTTCCCTTTCTCTTTCTCTCTCCTCAAAATATCTGAAATAAAAATCTGATTTTCTCTCTCCTCAAAACGAGCTCATTTCCTTATATCAAACACAGATCGGCCTGGCCGATCGTCAGATCATCCCGGGACGATCAGACCAAATTCTGATCGTCCTGGATCGTTCCCAGGGCTGTTGTCTAGCCGATAATTTCTACAGTACAGATCGGCCTGGACGATCTCAACATCGTCCCGGACGATCCTGTCCAGAAATCATCCAGAAAACACTCCAGAAATCAGCTGTTTTCAATGCACTGATCGGCCTGGACGATCTCAACTTCGTCCTGGCCGATTCTAGGAGGAAAATCCAATTCAGAGAGGAACAGTAAGGGAATGAGATCTTACACGTACATCCTTCAGCTTCCTTCTACTACCAAATTTTGGTTTAAACCTTAGTGCATTACAATGACGACATGCAATCTCTGAGAAATCTTCTTTAAAGTATAACATGCAACCATTGACATAACAATCTATCTTTGTGTATGTCAAACCAAGTTTGGAAACTAATTTTTTTGTCTGATATAAATCTGTAGGAATTAAATTATCTGTTGGATTGGTTTCCTTAAACAGCCAAACGAATTGATTAAAACATTCACGAGTAACATTATATTCTGCCTTAATGTTTAACATCTTCACAGCAACAGATAACTCTGAGTGAGTGGTGCACCCTCTCCAGATTGGTTGTTGGGCAGCATGCAACAAATCATAAAAATTATGTGCCTCCTTATTCGATAACTCTTCTGTATTTTATTCAAATTGTATTCCAGTTGCATTATGAACTAATTCCTCAAGATTTGGTCGGATATTTTTAGCCTCAACTATATTAGTGCTTATAGAAGGACCGTATTGATAATCAAATTGTAGCTCTTACTCATCATGAGAAGTCCAATATCAATAACGTGGCATAAATCCTCTGCGATACAGATCAACAGTTACATCATCTGGTTCTAGGTGCACTAGATTTTTATGTTTAGAATATGGACATCAAAACTTTCCTTCTGATATGAAGCTTGGTAGTTGATTCGCTTGCTGAATGAAAATGTTCAGCCCATTAATGAATTCATTTGTTAATGTCTTTCGTCCTTGAGATAATCGGTTATAAATCCAACTTCTTTGATTTTTAATATCCATCACCTATATATAAGAGCAAATAAGTAATGGATTTTTGCTCAGGTAGAAGTAAAACTGAATATATAGAGATATTAACATTAGAATTCTTCTAATCTAATTGTAAGAAAGGGGAATAAAAATTCTGATGTTGTTCCCATTAAGGGAGTAGAGGAAGATAATTATGAATATGGTTTGTGGATTCTTGTTAATCATGGCATGAAAAGATTCTTTTATCTTAACAGAACAAAGTCTGTTATAGCTCCATCAGTAGTTAAACATGTTGAGGAAATAAGTGCTAATACTAAAAGTGTGTTGGAGGATAACCCACCTACCGTCTTGAAGAGTTTGGTGGAAAATAATGAGCTAAATGTTCCTGGCTTTTATAGTTTCAAACAAACAAATGAAGCAATCTGCCACTATAGGAGTAGCACCAGAGCCCGACCTATAAATTAGAAATTTTCTTAACCCTAGATAGTCTTCAGGTTAGTGCCAACCAAACCCCTATCCTTCCTTAGTCCTTCTTCCTTCCCTTTGCAAGAAGCTGACCCTTCACCCTTCTCACCCTACTTCAAGTAATCTGAATCAGCCATCCGATCTGATTTCCAAACACTCGATGTATCAGAAATATTTAAATTATCATTTCTCGCCAAAATCATTGTGAATTTTTCTTCTTTCTTCCATCTTTAGATCATTATGATCCCTTTGATACTCCAAGATCTCCCTTGCACCCATAAAACCTTTACCTTTCTCCATATCTGACCACTCAGATTACTTCATAAAGTTGTTCTCCATTAGCACATAATCAATCACCTTAACAACTCTACCTACATGCTTTTAACCACAATCTTCAACATCCATAGCCATAAAACCTTTACATTTCTCATATGTTTTCTCTAAATAAACAAAAATCATATGTAGATCCTCCTTACTCTCTCTATATTTCTCCATCAAACCTCTCAAAAAAGTATGGCTTCCATAATAGAAATACCCGGCATGAATCCAAATTGATTTTGCAAAATTTTTCAACAAAAAACATCTACAATATGAACCCTAAATCTAATGTTTAAAAAGAAATTACAAAAAAAAAAAAAACCTAAGGCGATGGGAGGGAGGAGGAAACTCACGGTCAAAAAACGTGCTTTCCCCGGCGACAAATGCGGTGATCGTCGGTGACGCCCGGTGATCAGTCGGCAACGTCGATCTACGGCGAATGGAGGGCGACGAGGGAGAGAAAAATTGGTGAGAGAAATGAACGAAAGAAATGAGCAGCCGTCAGGCTCGGGTTTAGAAATAGGGTTTACGCCGGCGGATTTTCCGGCGTCCCGGACGCCAGAAACATTTCCGATGCAAAATGCGTTGGTCCTAAGTCGTTGAGTTTAAATACGCCGACGTTTTATCCGCCGGTAACTGCGCCGGTACTTATTCCGCCGCAAAGTGCGCTGCAAAAATAAATTGCTGTTATTAACCGGCGTATTTTCCGGCGCAATGTCCGTCTGTATGTTACAGGCGTAATATGCGTCGGAAAATACGCCGTAGATATTCCTTCGTATTATACGCTGCTGCAGGCGCCGTGTGTTCCGACGCAATTGTATCCGCCAGTAAACTCGTGTTTTCCTGTAGTGGTAGGCCAATGTGCTTAGCTTAAAATAAAAAAAAATTATGGTGTAATCCTTTATATTAGCCTATGACTGGTTGATTGATTGCACTGATGAGTAGAAAGCGATCACTCTTTATTGATCTATTGAAAGCCATATATAGAAATAAATGATTAATTAATATAAAGAGTTGAAAGATAGATAGATAGATATATATATATATATATATATATATATATATATATATATATATATATATATATATATATATATATATATATATATATATATACTTATGACATGATTGATTGAGTGACATGATAGATATAGCTATATTGAAAGGGTATTGATATGAACATATGTTACATGATCAGGATATGACTTGTATCAATATGATAAGACCATATGCGAATTACTAATATAATATATAGACGGTTATATGTTATTATAGTTATATATTTACTATTTCTGCTTAATGCATTGGCTTTTGTTGTAGATATTGATTATTTGTTGGGCTATATGCTCATTATATGGTTTTCACATTATTTCATGCCAAGGTAAGGAATATGTGGATTAGGGTTGATCTATGCTATAGGCTTAAGTTTCTTCCTACATCTGTCGAACTTCCTCTTTTGTACTTTTCTAGTCATGAATAGGAGTGTTAAAATAGGTTTTCTTGTCAGGTTCATGTACAACTCTATATTGACCTATGTTCAACTAATCCAACTTGAATCCAACCCAATTAGGCAAACATGTCAGAAATTAAAAGCCAGATCGATTCGTCAGGTTACTAGGTTAACCTAACCTGACTCACTAACCCGAGTTTCGAGTAGGGCAGCAAGCCAGTGAGGGCAAGGGTGACTGAGGGAGCTAGGGTGCTAGGTACATGACGTGCGCACGCGGGCGAGGCGCAAGCTGTTGATAAGTGTATATAAATTACATATTTTTTAATTTATTTTATTTTCAATGAAGATGTGTTATTTTTGTGAAAGAAAAACTAACTAAAAATTAGTAAAAATTCTAATGAGCCTTCATCGCCGCAGCATCCGACGAAGCAATGCCACAGTGGTACCTTTAATATCATTGAGACAACCCAATTTTGACTTTGCGCATCGAGTTCTCTATTTGCAAGTACTACGGCGGCAACACAAATAGCACCACAATATTATCAGCGTCGCGACGTTAGAAAGTTATCTTGGCTCGTATCACCAGATTCTCTGTTTTTAAATGTTGCAGCTAATTTCTCACGCCTTGATGTTGCGGCAAGTAAATATAGTGTTAGAGCTAATTAGGGTCATTTTAAGGTCATCTAATATAAATGAGTTCAAACTAAACCGGATCCAATCTACATGTAATCAATTTTAGCTATTTAAGCATTGATCCATAGTGGGATGACTAATCTACCAAATATCTTAGAGCATGATTGGGTCCATTTTAGGGTCATTAATTAGCCTTAATTTGACCCAATTAGATGCAAAGTGCTTAATTGGGTCAAAAGGTCAACTAATCTAAGGCTAAGCCAATGTTTATGTTTTGACTCATCGAATTAAGGTCTATGGGTTCCGTGACTTAATTGGACCATGAGAAGTTGTCTCAACATCAGTTGAACCAAATGTGTTCATATTTGATGATCTACTTTGCGCTAAGGTAATCTAAGTAGATTTCTTAGGGATCAATTGTGATTCAAATGGGCTATCTTGAATCTAATAAAGCATTTAGTTGACTCTAAGTTTAAATAAGCTCAATTGACTTGACTTGAGTCACCTAGGTCAAGTTGGCTTGAATTATCTAGGCTAAGGCTAAACTAAGTTAACTCGGTTAATTGGGCCATGAACTCGATCATTAATCATGGTTTAAAGTCTGGATTGGTTCACACTAAATTAAGGTTATTCAAGAGTCAAATTCTAGGAAAAAAAGGGTTAAGACAAGTTCTATCAAAATATTAATTTGCAGAATGAATTCTTGTTCCACCACTATGTGAGCATTGGTGAACATGTGATACTTTTTCACACACATTTTTACTTAGACCTATGTCATGAAATATAGTCTTGATGTTGCTACTTAAGCATGTTATCTTAAAATCATGAGTGATGCATCCTTGTAGAGCATTTCATTGAAGGAATATTTTAATATTTCTACAATGCTTATTTGTTTTCTATCAACCTTGAATTTTATTAAAACTAATACTTCGTATGGGATAACTTTTGGCCACTATTTTTTCGTTACTTTCGAGAAAATTTTGTATTAGAAAATTGCTTTAGAAAATAGTCCAAAACAAAACCTAAGTTAATTAGATACTAAGAGATGTTTGGGATTTTTTTTTTAAATATTTGGTTTGTGTTTTTTATTTTTTAAAGTTATTTATGAAAATACTCAAAATAATTTTAATTATTTTTAGGTGCTTTCATTTTTTAAAATGAAAACAACCGCCATCAACATCTTATGTGATATTTAATAAAAATAAAAATATTATTTATTTCAGATACTAAATCTAGTTTTATCATATTAATATATAAACAAAATGAAACAAAAATTAAAAACCAAAAAATAAAATACAAACGACCCCTAATAATTTCCTCTCAAGATAAGACTAACCTAGCTTTATCTTGGAATTAAATTCTTCCAACATCAAATTTACATTATTTCATCACTTAAATTTTCTCAAAAAAGAAAAAGAAAAAAAAAGAAAAAAAAAGCCATGCTTTATTTTTTAATGACTACACATGCATGTTGCCAACTTGCTCTTGCTGAGGGCTTACAATACAAAGTAAAATATCATCATTATGAGCTAATGTGAACGTATTATGGCCAACTTGTTCACTAACATAAAAATTAAAACATGCATAGAATACTATCTGATCAGTGCAAAGAGCTTATGATGCTCTGATTAAGTCCACTTTGGCTGCTATTAAATATATAGGATGCATATATACAAGACAATTAATCGCTAACACTATCATAATTATATGATTAATGATGAAGATAAGACAATCTTAGCTCTCATTAATTAACAAAGTAATTAACTGTTCATGCCTGTTAATAACTTAATATTGGGTGGAGTAATCATCTAATAAGTAAGGAGAAGCAAATGCATGTTGGTTTTGAAAATTTGGGTGATTAAGTATTGTATTAACACATGAAGATGGAGCAAGGCTAGTGAGAGGAAGTTGAATTTGCTAGGTGAGAGTATTGGCCTATCTCATGGAAAGTATTTAAATATTAAGAAAAATAGTAAGTCATTAGCAATAGTTAACTCCGATGTTTCAAAATTTTAGTAGAAAATATGATTCATCATTTGTGCATTTTAAATAAAATTCGGGTCTCTTTTGGTAATATTTCGCTCCTTGAGTGACCTTAAAACTGATGGTTTGGCTGAGAATGAGTGACTCGATCGTCATAGTTGTGGCTCTTATGGTTCTAAGAGGATTTATATTATGGTTGAGCAAGATTCACGCGTGAAGGACTCCAAACATAATAGAGTGAGTCTTTTCTGCACGATGTTTGATTATGCGAAAACTTGGCTTCTATTAGAGGAAGAGTGGTGGATAATATGGATAGCTCTTATGGTTTATGGTGATTATTGTTAAGAGAAGAGAGAATCATGTATATATATATATATATATAACATGCATGCTATGATGAAATCTAAAATATCATTTGTTTTGATCAAATAGGTCTCATAATTATCACATTTGTGTACTTTTTGAGGTTATCTATCATAAGAGTGCTTAGAGATGAATACACTTATTTTAGAGTTTCCAATGAAACTTTAATGGCTACACAAAAAATATCACATAATTTAAGAGTTTTATTTCACAGTCCTTAAGAGTTCTCATAATATCACCTACATAAGTAATTGATGTTATTGTCATAAATCTTATAATATGTAGATCATAATCATCCATCTAACATATAAGATTCTAGAGGTGTCCCTTTTAGGTTCCAGAGATAGTTCCCACATCATAATACATCATCCCAAATTAATTCAAGGGTTGACTCCCATGGGATAGAAATTTATCTTAAATGCCTTTTAGTTGTGATCATTCAACTTGTGTATTACCCTAATATTATTTATAATAATATAGTCTCTCATCTATCAAAATCTTATCCACTTGGTATAACAAGTCTCAAGTTTAATTTTATCCCATTTGCATAAATTTTCAAGAGGTCTCAAATCTTAGGGATGTTCTATTATGGGTACACTTAAATTTAAATCAAATTACTAATAAAATCTCAATTAATACCAAAAGGTTTTAAAAATATATCATACTTCACTAGATTTAAGGATCTCACAAAATTCTATAATACTTAAAATATAATAGCTAATTGCCATATAGGTTAAAGTTCTAATTTTAAAGGAGCTTACTTAGCTTATTTTGTTGTTTAGGACAAAGCACTATATGATGGGATCTACCTCAAAAATTGTAGGGATACCTCTAGAGTCCTACTTGAGCGATGGATGATTCAAGGTTATATGTAAGATCACTAATGTGAATATCACTTAATTTAAGGAGATTGTGAGAATCATTAAGTACTATGAAATAAACATATTAAATAGTAATGTCTCATTTATGATAATAATTGAGGTTTATCGTCAAATATAAAATTAAGAACATAATGTTCATGCTAAAGTACTCTAAGGATGAATGACTTCCTGATCGAGCAGTTATACCGAAAGGATAAAACTATAAGATCTAATTGATCAAGCTGAATAATGTCTTATTCACTATTACAATAGAGCACTTTCATGTATATTATTTTATAACCCAATGCATGCATGGGAAGGTAGAATAGAGAGATTAATAAACTCAACTTGTTCATTAATTAATTTTGCTTCATAAAAACATAAAGTTCGTACGTATAAACATTTCATGTGAGCCCTTCAACTACTCACCACATGTCGACAAGAATAAAGAACATTTTCACAAACAGCCCTAAGCATTCAGTGCTGAAGCTTGCCTTATGTG
This sequence comes from Dendrobium huoshanense, assembly GCA_016618105.1. Lineage (NCBI taxonomy): Eukaryota > Viridiplantae > Streptophyta > Magnoliopsida > Asparagales > Orchidaceae > Dendrobium > Dendrobium huoshanense. The sequence goes on along the minus strand of CM028349.1, from coordinate 29,920,815 downwards.
ATATATATATATATAGAGAGAGAGAGAGAGAGAGAGAGAGAGAGAGAGAGAGAGAGAGAGAGAGAGTTAATATAGATAACTAATAGTTTCTTTATGTACAAAACATTTGTAATTATCATGATTATTATCTTACATAATATGATGAAAATATCTCACAGTTCAAAGAAGAAAAAAAAACATCTCATATCACCTCATATAAATTTGTTTCATTATATGGATAATTCCCAACCTTCATGGCTTCCATCTTCCATTTGCTCTTCTCCTTCCTTATGAAGTCCTCAAACCTTTCATTCAGTTCATCTATACTTAAAAGCGCAAGTTCTTCATCTCCCTCTTCATTCAAAACCACCACATTGACTTCTATTTCTTCCACTTCTTCCACAACAACTACACATTTCTTATCCTCAACACACTCTTCTCTTTCAAGCATACAGGAGATGGAATAAGCAGAAGCTTCATCAATGGCTAGTTTCCTCTTCATAAGAAGGTCGGTGTGGAGCTCCACAATCTCAAAACTGGTTGAAATAGCTGGCTCGTGTGGTAACTCCATGGAGCCTCTGGTGCTGGAGCTCTTGGAGAGGAGGAGAAGGAAGAGCAAGATGATGTTTAAAGAGATGAAGGGGGAAGACCTCTTGCTCATGCGGTTAGGAAGTGATTGGAATGAGAAGTAGGAATAGTAGGCGAAGAGTGAGAAAGAGAAGATGGATAAAGAGATGATAAGAAAAAGGATAGTTTTTGACTTAAAAAGCTGCGTGCTTGCTCTCTCATTCTTATCTGGAGCTTGTTTATGTTCTTTCTCCATGGCAGATATCTCGCTCTCGTTCTCTCTCTCTCTCTCTCTCTCTCTCTCTCTCTCTCTCTCTCTCTCTCTCTCTCTCTCTCTCTCTGTGGATATTTCTATGGGTTTGTAGCTGTTTCGTTTGCAGATGTGAAGCAAAGACTAGTGGCGTCGTTATTTATAAGGCTCTGGTTGGGAGAAGAAATATACATACGTAGGATGAGTAAATGCATGGAAGGCGCAGTTTATGCTAGTTAATTGCAAGTCAGAGTAGATAATTGTTTGGGATCATATTGGAAATGAAAATTGCGAAGTCTGCACGAGACTTCCTCGCTCTTAAAAAGTTAATAAAAAATCTCCCCTCTTATTGCCCAATAAGTATAATTTGTCAAAAAAAAAAAAAAAAAAAAAAAGAATTCAGATCTCCATACAAAATGTATTTAAGAAAAAAAATCAATTAATTAAGAAGTAATTACAAGAGGTTCTTAGGAAGAAATCTAGATAAATAATAAAGACACCTGAAGAGCAACATGAGAGAAAGAGAGCCGAATAGATAACAAAAATAAGATACATAACCCAGTGGAAGTAGAGAATGACCAGTTCAACATACACTACAGGAAAAATGTCCTAAACCGCCAGAAACCGCCGGCATTAAATCCGGTTGAAACTGACGGTCGTAGCCGCCGGAAAACCGCCGGCTACATAAACCGCCGGAAAAAAACCGCCGGTAATAGTTTCCTACGCGATTTTTTCCGGCGGCGCAAAAACCGTCGTAAAGCCGCCGGTAGACAAAAAAACCGCCGGTTAATATAGGCTAACCGCCGGAAAAAACCGCCGGATTTCGGCGTTTTTCCTGTAGTGATAGAAGGAAAAAAGAAAGAAAGATAGCAAAGATAAAGACTTCTTTGGTCCTTCTCTTCCAAGTAATTAAAATGAATGACAAGAAGAAAGAACAAAAAGCCTATGGTCCAGATTGTCTTGTTGTTTGGAGAACTGTGTTAAATTTCTTAATTTATGTGTACTGGAAAAATTAGTTTATAAAATATTAAACAAATACAATCATCATATAAGATGATAAATGATAGTTTAATAAGATAAAAATGAGTTAAAAAAAATATTAAAATAGATCATTAACCTCATTAAACATTTACTCTGCTAACCACAAATAAATAATTATAATTAATCAAAAGTTCTAGAATTTTAAGGGGATGAAAAGAAACTAAACTATTCAACATATACTAATAGAGAGAAAAATGTGACAAATAGGAATATAAAGAGAAAGATAAACACAATAAAAAATACATCCATAATTTAGTGGTTCGATAAAGATGGCTTCTTCTACAGTGAGATCACTCTCAAATGATTACATTGTTGCGAATATCCCTTTTTGAAAACAAGAATGATAGAAATAATAAAACAGTGCAATGGTATCGAAGTATAGATTATTCTTTGAGTGTCATATAATTAAGAACAAATTAATGCTTCAAGATCTTGATAATAGACTTTGAAGAGGTTCTTATGTGGTTGGTAGACCTGCTCAAATAGGAAAGACCCTCATAAAATCAAGACCTGCGCGCATTGGGAGGAGTTTGAGTTCCAAATGTTGTTGACACCGGACCGGAGGGGGCTCGACGAATCCACATCGACGATCCGGTGGTGGTCGCCGGATAACTCCAAGAACTTCTCGGAGGAGAGGGATCACCACCTGAAATCCTTCAGGATACAGAAACCCAAAACAAGAGTAAAACTACTCAATTCTTATTCATCTCAAAAATCTATCTTATTACAAGCATTGACTACCTATTTATAGCCAAAAGAGAAGCATCATACTAGGCTACATTCAATAAAAGAAAGCAACATTCCAATCTAGCCATATAAACTACTAGAATTAATATAGCCTGAAGTTTAACAGGTTTTAACAGCTCGGCTCCTGCATCATACTACCGGGGTAGGAGAAACTTCAGGCTCATGCATGGAAAAGATGTCCGGTTGGCCGCCATAAGGATGCGGGTTTGGTTGGCTAAATCAGTCTGGATATTTCCACCCGGTGTCAAATTTCCTACCAATCTTCAATTTCTTAAAGGTAGCATAATCAGAAGAAATACCCTTGCTTTGTACTCCAATTCTTGCACCTCCTGTCGCCCCAAGACCAACAACTGCCAGACCAATACAAAGCACATTTTCCTTGCATTCTCCTATGAAGATAGGAAGAACATGGTCTCCTTCCTTGAGTTCAATAACATCCCATCCATCATGAACACTTTCAAATGCAGAAATCATGGTATCAACATTTCCACTGCATTCGACACTTCGGTCGACTCCACCATTATTCTTTTCAGCAATAACCTCTTGAATTGACTTGATCTTTTCATCTTTATCATCTATGGGTTGCTCCAGATCAAGAACTACATCGAACATGTCATCATCATACATGTCGTACACAGGCTCATCATAGAGAGGTAAAGACAACGATTTTGACAACGCATCTTTAAATTCTTTGAAGCTGAACTCGATCGAGGGTGGAGTGGAAGAGAGCTGATCATCTGAAATGTCCTCGTCGTCATCATCCGTTCATAATGATTTAGTTGGAACGAAGGATTTTGAATATGTCGTGGCAGCATACTTGTCTCGGACACCATTAAAGTAGAGGCCAAGGGAGCTCAAGTTTTCCTTTTGTTCAATCCTTGACAGTCGTAGTTTGAGTCGTGCCACTTCTTGTAGAAGATCTTTGATTTCTTCTTCTTGACATGGTGGCTGTCGAGTCCGACGAGACCACATCTTGCTCTGTTTTTCTTTGGATGAACAAAATAAGTATGAGTGGAGAAATTTTGCTCATTCTTGCTACTTCATTGTCATTTCTTCCATTACAAAGTGCACAACATAACTTTCTCAAAGTTTCAGGTGGTGAAGATTCAAGAAGGGAGGAAAGAATTCTTGTCGCTTCTTGGAGGAGAAATTCACTGGAATCTCTCTGGATGCATACTTCCTAGAGGGTGGATGTCTTGCACGGCAACAATGAAATGGTCGACTGTTGTGACGCAGGGATCTGGTGGCTGTAGAGGAAGAATCCGGCAGAAGAATTCTTGCACTTTTTTTTTTAACTCCAACTAACTTCACCTGAATGAGCCGGGGTAAGAAGAAAAATGAAAGACTTGAAGATCCGCTAAGGAGAAATCAGCCAACTCTTGGATTTTTGTCCAAGATACAGAAAAAAAAACAAGAAGAGACTGCTGGCTTCGCCGCCGAGGCCACTCCGCCACCGAAGCGGATTCGCCACCAAAGATCAGGACGGGATGAATGAGATGCCTAGCTGAACTCGTCGGACCTTGGACGGCCTTCGACTTGGCTTCTTCCGACACTGGGAACACTGCGATCTACAAACTGCTGGACTCTGTCTCACCACCTAAAACATGATACAGAAAACAGAGGACACTCCAAGAAACCAGAGATTAACAGCTTTTCTGGTTTCTATCTTGAAGTCTGACGGATCATGCGGTTCAGCCCTTGGCGTGACAATCTGCTTGTGATGAAGAAAGAACAATGGAGTAGAAGAAGAACAGTAGGTTGATGCGGTTAGCTATTGGCAAGTGATGAGGATTGTGGACGCCGACAACGTCAAGGAGCTGTCGTCGTTGACGCCAGCATCTTGCCAGCTCTGATACCAAATGAGACCGGACCGGAGGGGGCTCGACGAATCCACGTCGACGATCCGGTGGCGGTCGCCGTATAACTCCAAGAACTTCTCGGAGGAGAGGGATCACCACCTAAAATCCTTCAGGATACAAAAACCCAAAACAAGAGTAAAACTACTCAATTCTTATTCATCTCAAAAATCTATCTTATTACAAGCATTGGCTACCTATTTATAGCCAAAAGGGAAGCATCATACTAGGATACATTCAATAAAAGAAAGCAACATTCCAATCTAGCCATATAAACTACTAGAATTAATATAGCCTGAAGTTTAACAGGTTTTAACAGCTCAGCTCCGGTGTCAGTTGTAGAAGGAGATCCACATGTTAGGGGGTGTTTTACATGAAAGATAATTGGTTCAATGTATTTTTCTTCATAAGGTGTCATGTTTTGAAAAAAGTTTAAACTCAATCATCACAAAAAAATAGAGATCACAAATGTTTATCATCAAAATGTCTGGGAAGCTGATTCTAGCATATTTTAGCTACTCTGCAAGCTACTGAGTAGATTAACCATTCTACCAAATAAGCAGTTGAATGAAGAACTTGAGAAGTATTTGATATTTGCTAGAGAAGCTTAGTCTATTAGGAGGTTAATTTTTACCTTTCCCAAATGTTTGCATGCGAATGTTTGCTAGGACGGTACAGAGAGTTTTTAATGTTGGAGGTGCACTATGTCTAAGAAGTTTCTAAGGGTCAAAATATTTGGTAAAGTCTTTAATTAGATAGTTTAGGATTTGACACAAGACATTTATCAATTTCAAAGTATAGCACAAGTATAGTCAAAGTTACATCCAAGAGTTGAATTTATGTTTAGTCTACATTTTTTTCTCTCATTTTGAAATCTTATAAATAATTTGTGGGATAAGAAAATGAAGAGCCATTTCATCTTCTAGTGCTCTTTCTTCTTCAAAAAATGTGATGTGCTACAAATTTCTTGTGTGATCATGGCTCAAATATATTGCTTGACTTTGAGCTTATTTGAGCTAAGGAACAATATTTAAAAATGTGAGGAAGAACGGTCATCTAGAGGTGATGTTAAGAAGGTTGTGCTTACAATTATAGTGGCTAGGGACCAACGAAGTGAACACATGCAAGGGGCTTTTCTATGCTTGTATGATGATGTTATTTGATTCTTTGGAGAAAGAAACGATATGCCGATGAAGGTTAAAAAATCAAGAGAAAGTTAATATGTTGTGATGTCACAGAAAGCAAGAAGAAAAAGTCCTCTAACAGCTAGTTAGGCTTGATTGTGGCAATTGGTCTTATCACTAGTTTTGAGATGAGAGTAAGATAATGCTAGCTATGATAAAGAGATTAATAATATGGATGGTCTCTTACAGGATGATAATTTAGAAATTGAGTAATAAATTGAATATGCATTGTAGGCATCTGACAAAATTCCTATGCTTGAGGAATTTTTAGTAGGATTAGCAAAGGCTAAGGTTGGGGCAAGAAGCAACATCGAAGCCTCATGGTTTCAAATCCTAATATGGACAAAAAGTTAGTAGATTATGTTGACTCTATGTAGGGAAAACGAAATCCATATGTGATTGAGTGGCCAACCTATGACACCAATGTTATCAGCTTTAAGATGAGGAAGTTGATGAAATGGTAGCATCATATTTCAAAATCATATTAGCTAAGAAAGCTAAAGAAGCTAAATAAGGAGATGGAGTTGTAAGAGTTTTTATAAAGGAGGTTGAGTTGAATGCTCAGTATGGTGCGAGAGAAATACTTTAAAAGCCTTCTTGAATACATACAACGACACTGTATCTAATAACAAGAGCTTGAAAAACTTACTATTATAATGAGAGGTCCCATTTTCCAATTTTCTTATAGAGTGATTATCTCAACGGAATATATTTGAGACTGATAGTCAAATGAAGTGGGTGGAGTTACAAATAGAGTTTGAGAAGAATAAGTAGATAGATATCGAAATACAAAGCTTAAAGAAAATAAGAGGATAAACAGGAGCTTGGATAAAAGTGTAGCCTAAATTAAGTTAGCATTATGGTGAATGGACCTGGAGAAGTATGATTTCTAGGCATAAATGAAGAATGAATACTTGGAAATCGACTTTTTTTTTTTTTTTTTAATTAAAACCCACTAGTAGGGGCCTACGCGTTAATAACAAAATCGGTTAAAAGGTCCTTAGAAGGATCCACCAGCTCACTACTGCTCCAAAGAGCTACAAGATTAAAAAGGAAAATAAAACCTAAGAGCCGGTAGATCCTTTTTCTAATAATACAATAAAAGCATAAAAAACTAGTCGGGCTGAGAGAAATCAGCACCCAAAAAAGGAGATACGCAATTTTCCCATTCAGCTCAGATCTCCTGCAAAAAATACTAAGCAAGCCAAAATAGAAATTGAAAACACATAGAGAGTATACCTTGCGGACATTTGAGCACTGATCATGAAATTTGATATAAAACCTGCAAGGAATATTCCCAAAAATGATGAGATAACCACAACCAAGATAAAAAACCTCAATATCAGCAAACCAGCTGTCTCTCTTCCCAGCAAGAGTAAAAACCCCTCACTTCCTCATTAAAACCCAAATCCAGTAAAGAGTAAGACACAGGCCGTTCATTTTATGGTGCCACCACACCCCAAACTTCTTCATGAATAACAAGCTCCAGATGAACAGCACACCCAGATTAAGCAGAATCGGAAACAGCACATCAATAAAAACACCTAACAACAACTGCAGAAGACTAATCACCAAACAAGAAATAACAGGAAGCAGTAAAGGAGATGCAAAAACCAGAGACCAACCCAGCCAAAGGAGAGACGGGAAACAGCACATCATCCAGGTCTAACATAAGGCAGACACGCCTTATCAATACGCAGGATACCCCTCAAAACAGGATCTAAATTCGAAATATTCAATTCAGCAAAATCATGAAGAGTAGATCCCCAATTGGCAAGCGAATCGGCACAACCATTTCCTTCCCTATAAATATGCGATATAGTAACATTCATCTCCTTAATTCTATTTTTAACCTTTCTAAGCAGATAAAAATAGTTAGCATTACCAGTAGCCCCCTCTGTAATACTTTGAACAATAAAAAGAGCATCTAATTCAACCCACACATCATTGTACCCATATTTAATGCACAAATCTAAGCCCAGAAGTAAAGCATTGAGCTCGGCAGAAATAACATCAGAGGTTTGCAAAGGAGAGGCAAAGGAAGCCAGCAAATCACCACAGTAACCCCTAATAACTCCCCCAGCACCTGCTTTCAAAACACCCACGGAACCATCCGTATTAAGCTTAACAAAAGGAAGTTTAGGTTTTCTCCAGTACACAAAAGTATCATCTATAAACACAGAGACAACCTCCAGCTTAATCCCAAAGTAAACAGCCAAATGTCTGCATCTATAAAAAGTTTAACAGATAGGATGTTGCAATTAAAAAGCTGAAGAACTTTACTTTTAACCTTTTCAATAATAGAAATAGCATCCATCTTACAATTCTCGTGCTTAGCCTGATTTCTAGAATTCCAAATATACCAAATAATGAGAATGGGGATCAGATTAAATAAATGCCCTTTTTTGGAATGACACCAATTATGAAACATTAAGTTAAGAGAATCAATATACATGGAGTTTTTATCAGAAATATTATTAAAATAACTCCAAACTTTAGTAGCAATCAAACCATTAACAAACAGGTGATCAATGTCCTCACACTGACAACAACAATAACATTTTGAAACCAGAGAAATACCTTTACTTTGAATTTTGTTGTCCACCGGGACAAAACCTTTAATACACCACCAAGCAAAGGTAGAGTAAGTGATCGGGAAGGAACTATGCCAAATAGACTCAAAAATAGGAGATTTAGCATTAATGCAACGGAAATTATCCCACATATTCTGCAATTTAAACTTCCCATTAGAAGATAAGGTAGAAAGAATAATATCATCACAATTCATCTAGAGAGGAATATTCATAACCTTTTCCACTAAACAAAGAGGTAAACAGTCTTTAAGCTTATAAATATTCCAGCCATTGTTAAGAAAGAAAGAAGAAACTTTAACAACCTCCAAAGTGGAAGTGTTTAAATAGGCATCTATGGAAGAAATGCCCAACCAGTTATCATGCCAAAAACTTATGTTACCTTTACCCAACCCCCAATGAATGTAATTTTCAGCATTCCCTTTGATACTACACAGCCTTTTCCAAGTTCTTGAATCAGTGGACTTGCAAAACCCAAAAATAGGATGCAACTTGCTACAATATTTAACATTCATATACTTAGCCCATAAACTAGCGTTGGAACGAAAAGAAAACCACAATTTATGGGAAAAAGCAATAGCAGTATCGTACATAGTTTTACAACCGAAGCCCCCTTCCTTTAATCTCCCACAATTTTTATGCCACGCAGACCAATGAATAGCATTAGTCCCCATCTTAGAACCCCAAAAAAATTTATTAAACATCTTTTCCATTCTAGTACAAATAGCAGGAGAAGGCATTAAAGTATTAAACAGGTAAATAGGAATCGAGTTAAGCACAGATTTTATCAATATCAACCGGCCACCAAAAGATAAGAAATTAGAAGACCAACTAGCAATACGTTTTTGCACTAAAGTGAAGATTTCTTCAAAAAGAAATTTTTTTTCTTACCATTATATATCGGCGTTCCCAAATACCTCATCGGCAAAATTTTAGCTTGAAAGCCACAAGCTCTTTGTATCGAATGAACTCTATGCTGGTTAACCGACTTTCCAACAATAAAAGTACACTTATCTTTACTGAAAGCCAAACCACTGCAAGCATTAAACTTAGACAGAAATTTCATAAGAAGTTTAACATTCTTAATAGCACCATTAGAAAAAAGAATAAAATCATCAGCAAAACTTAAATGGGATATGGGGAAACCTCTAATCATTCGGTAATTCAAAGAAATATTTTTAGCAAAAAGATCTTCCAAACCTCTAGATAAATATTCTATAGCAATAATAAAAAGAGCAGGAGAAATAGTATCCCCTTGACAGAGACCTTTAGAAGATTTAAAATAACCATGCCTTTTACCATTTATAATCACCGAAAAGAAACAATTATCAATACTATTCTTAATCAACAAAATAAAATCTTGGTTAAACCCAAATAAAGCCAAGACTTTATAAAGAAAATTCCAATCTAAGTTGTCATAAGCTTTGATGATATCAAGCTTAAAAATAATATTGCCCCCAGTAGACTTAGTATTAATATCATGGGTAAGCTCTTGCGCAAGCAACACATTATCACTTATAGTTCTACCTTTAACAAAACCAGTTTGATTAAGAGATATTATGCCAGGCAAAAATTTAGCCAATCTATTCGAAATAATTTTAGAATTCAATTTATTAAAAAAAGTGCACAGACTTATAGGTCTAAAATCATTCTAGGTATTAGCCCCTTCTTTTTTCTTTATCAGAACAATATTCGAAGAAGAGAAAAATTTAGGATAGGGAGTGCCACTAAAAAAATCTTGCACAGCTGCAATAACATGCACCTTAATAATATCCCAAGATTTCTGAAAAAACATGGTAGTAAAGCCATCAGGACCAGCAGTAGCATCACCATTCATATCCTTTAACACCTCCAAAATTTCATTTTCAAGAGGAATTTGACAAAGCAATATATTATCAGCATCATTAATCATTTTAGGAATAACCGACGGATTGTGCAAATGCTCAATCACCGATTTAGTATTAAACATATTCAGAAAGAATTCCACACCAGACTTACTGATATCCTCATCCGTCTCAAGTAAAATACCATTATTGTTCCGGATTTTATTGATTCTATTGTTAACTTTATTCTTATTAGCAATAGCATGAAAAAATTTAGTATTTCTATCTCCCTCCATAATAAATTTAGTATTAGCCTTTTGTTTCCAAAAGGATTCCTCTTGAACTTGGAGTTGACTAAGCAAATTTTTAGCTTGATTAAGATTAAAAAGGTTATCCTCATTAGGATTGGCCGCAAAAATATCATCCATATCCAAAACTTTTTGCTCAGCTTCGAGAATGTTAGAAAAAACATTTTTGAAAACATTTTTATTCCAATATCTAAGACATTGTTTCAGTCTAGCCAGCTTAGCCCAAAGCCTTAACATACCAGTAATGGAGTTATCAGGAAAGATAGGAGCAATCCAATTAGCTTGAAGCGTCTCTTTAAAATTCTCATGTAATAACCACGTATTTAAAAATCTAAAAGCAAAGGAACCAACTTGACTAATCACATTAATATTAAGAAGCATAGGAGAGTGATCCGAAAGAGTACGACTTAAATGCTCAACATTAGTAGAAGAAATTTTGGCGGTCCATTCATTATTAAACATAATTCTATCAATCCGTTGCCAAAGATTAGACCTATACCAGGTGAAAGGGCTACCAAAGAAACCAATATCATTTAAATTACAATCATTTATCATAGAATTGAAATCTTCCATAGCATTAGCATTGGGAAGAGCACCTCCCCTACGTTCACTAGCATTAGAAATGACATTAAAATCCCCTCCCACACACCAAGGGCCATTGATGTTGTTAGAAAAATTGTAAAGTTGTTCCCAAAGGGCCACTCTATTAATTCTCGTGGAAGCAGCATAAACAAAGGACGTAAAACAGTTAATATTAAAAACATTAACATGACAATGAACAACTTGAGCTAAATCAGCAATAATACTTAATTCAATATTATTATGCCACAAAATCCAAATTTTGTTAGAGCAGTTACCAAAATGCATAGGAAAACCCAAAAATTTAGCAGTTTCAACTAATTTGTCCATAGCAATAAGAGGTTCAAATAAAACTAACACCTGAATATTGTGAATCCTACACAAATTTTTAACTCTAAGTTTAGACTCTTTACGACCAATCCCTCTAACATTCCATAAAAGAGATTTAATCATTACAATCTTTTAAAGAATTTTGAGCTCTAGTGTTTCTCGGGGTAGCAGGACACAAATTTTTGGAATTCTTGCCTTTTTTCTTACCTCCTTTCATAGAGAACTCCTCCTCAGTTATCAAATAATCCTCCTTACTTTTTTTAGCAATAGAAGAAGAAACCATACCATGTTTATGAGGCGATTCATTTCTGGTTTTAGAGGAAGGCACAATTTCACCTTCTTCATAATGCTCATAATCCACCTCCTCTCCATCTTTATTTGTTTGATCCAAATCCTATCTCGAAAGTAAAGCATTTTCAATAGCCACATAATTAAAAATAGTAGGCATATCATTAAGCATATCATCAATCAAAATAAAAAGTTTAGGATCAATTTTAGAAAAGTTAGTATTAGAGTCTAATAAAACATCATTAGAGGTATTTAAAACATCCACAGGCATATCCATATTGCCCACTTCCCCTTTACCGTTATCTGTTAGAGTAACGATCTCTTCCACTTGAACCAAGGGAGAAATAGGAGGCGGTTCCACAGGAGTAATATTACCTTCTTTAGTATCATGAACATGAACATAGACTTGTTTAGTCTCAGTAGCTCCAGGATTCCCGTTATTAGAAATAACAGACTTCTTAAGCTCCGGGTCCAGGATTCCCGTTATTAGAAATAACAGACTTCTTAAGCTCCGGGTTCAATTTAAAACAATCAACTTGTGCATGACCGTGAATTTTATAGTGGTTACAAAATTCTGAAACTTTTTCCAATTCAACCTTTTGCAAATAGCCGTAAGCCTTTGATCCGACCCAAACTTCCTTAGGATGCTTTTTCAAGATGTCAACTTCCACCAGAACTCTAGCAACAGAAGGACGGGTCCTAGCAGTAGTGGCCTGATCCGTTTGCAACGGTCTACCAAATATAGATCCCAGAGCATGTAAAACTTTAGAGTTAAAAAAATGTAATCGAAGATTAGGGAAGGAAATCCAAACCGGCACGATAGGAGATTCCTCCTTAATATCAAAGAATGGAGTCCACTTTAAAATGCGCATTTGACAGTTAAAAAAATGAAATAGGACCGTCTAGCAAACACCCTACTGTAATCAAGATCATTAGATAGTTTGATAGCTACATGTCTAGAATCCAGAAGACCCACCGAATAAAAACCAATAAGCTTAAGAGAAGAAAAAAAATTTCTAATGGCATCAAGATTAGGTCGACGGACACCAAACTTTCCGACCAAAGTAAATTGAAAAGGCGACGCAAGTTTTAGAACTTCTTCATCGAAAAGAAGCACAGCCGGAAAACCATTAAAGACAGATTGTTGAATATTAGGAAAGATATCACCTGACGGAGCCCCTTCAAGAACTTCTTTGAAAGATCTAGAGGAAGGAATATCTTTAGAATCATCGGAATCAAGGTTGAAAAACCTTTCTTCTTAACAAGCGCAGGATCGGTAGGTTTCCCCCATGGGTTAGGAGGAGGAGCAACCGCCATGCGATCCACGCCCCACAGGGCCACGAACCCTCAGGAATTGCCAATACGAGCCAACCCCAGTCGAGATCGGCAAGCAAACTAGGGAAAACATGACGAGAAAAAGGGGATGACGGCGGAAACCCTAAATCGCCCAAGTCTCTCCGAGCAAACAACCTTGATACTTGGAAATCGACTTATTATCCTTTGAGTAGTAAAGATATTTGAGATTAATAGATCTTCATAGCTTTAACTTTTTAGCAATCTACAAAAACCAATTAAATGAAATATAAGCACATTTAATTTGGTAGAATATGAAAGTGGGATTTTGAGAACACTACTCATGACCTAATGATCTTCCTAATAATTCTTGTTTGTCTGAAAAGATATATATAAAGCATGAGTGCAATCGCAAGGGGCCGACTTAGTACATATAAGCATCATAAATATTATTAGTAAAGTATAAAACATTAGGAATCTTGTATATTGACTATTTTGTAAATCATTTAATTTATGTCATTTGTACGAACATATGTAAAATAGATTATTATATACTCTTTTTTGTAATTTACTTAGGGGCTATTTACGGGGGCGGTGGAGTAACCTAAAGAATTGTAAAAATAATATAGGGCTCTATCAATCCCCAAATAATTCTTAGGTTTTCTTTGATATAAAAATTTCACTTAATATACACAACTGTACATACCGACTCAAGAAATATAGTGATAGAATAGAATATTGATCCCACGAGGAAGAATGTTTACTTGAAAATACTAGTATTGGCTATTTCAACTACAACAATTATCCTACTCAATTAAAATAAGTTTTAATAAAGATTCAATCACTTAATTTAAAAATAATAATAATTAAATGGAATACTATTTAGATAAATTATTTTGAATTGATGAAATATAAATATAATATATTTCCTAATGATTCTCTTTTATATTGATATTATTTAGAGTATATGTATCATCGACCGCTTAGTTAAGCGTGAAGAGACAAATGACATATTAAACTCATCCAGCCTCAATACGACTCTAAACTCCCATGATGTGTCAATTAAAATCTTAGAAGAGTAAGTAAAGTGTATATTATTAAAACCCCCTCATAATAATTCATCTTTATAAATTTGATACATTATAATTATTATGCATATACTTGGATCATACCAATTCAATATACCTGGTTGTGCCTATTTTCCTATTCCTAAGCTCCACATTACACATGATATAAACTATATATATGGCCACCATGCATATTAAATGAAGTCTGACATATTGAAAATATCATAAAATTATTAATGAAGAGAATTCATTAGTACATCATATTTCATTTATACCATCAATTCAAAATTAGAGAATTTAACTAGACATAAAAATCAAGTGAAACAAATTCATTTTCATTAATTACATGAAGGAAAAAAAGTATAGAAGAAAATTTATCACCAGATGGTTCAATGATCTCCTCTACACTCCTCATTGAACTTACAAAATTGATTCCACAAATACAAGCCAAACTCTCTAATATAATGTAACTAGTACTTATCTGCATTCCCTTAGTTATCATTTCTAAGAAAAAATCATAAAAGCATATAAAAACTGAAATTAATCAAGTGATTGAACTCCCTTCTATTTCTTGGACTACTGAAGGGGATCGAAACACATCTTTTTCCATGCTTTGGTTAACAAGAATAGAATGAGGAATCATATTCATAAAATGGTTGATCCTCAAGATAATGTTTATGACACGGATCAGTTAGTTGTTAACTCTGGTATTGATTATTTTAAAGATGCTATCAATTCTTCTAAGTTAAATTTCCATATTGACAATGCTAATATGATTCCTAAGATGGTGGATGAGGATAATACTGTGTTGCTTATTCAACCTCCTACGGAGGATGAAGTTTGGAACATTATTAAAGTTATGAATGGGGACTTTGTAGCTGGGCCTAATAGTTTTACTACAAAATTCTTTGTTAAACCTGGGACATTATCAAACTTGATGCTATTGATGCTGTGCATGATTTTTTTAAAGGTACTCCGTATCCTAAATTTTTTTCATCCACCAATATTGTGCTTATTCCGAAAAAAGATAATACTACTTATTGGAATGATTTTAGACCTATTAGTCTTTGTACTTTTTTTTAAACAAATTAGTGGCCAAAATTATTGCTTCTAGATTGTCATCTATTTTGCCGAAAGTTATTTCCATCAACCAAACGGGTTTTGTGAAAGGTCGTAGTATTTTTGATAATATTTTATTGGATCAAGAGATGATACATGATCTTAATGCTAAAGTTACAGGTGACAACATTTTGTTCAAAGTTGACATTACCAAGGCTTATGATAATTTGAAGTGGAATTTCCTTTACAATGTTTTGCACTTGATGGGCTTTAATGAGTATTTTCTGATGTTGATTAAGAATAATATTGAGAATTGTTTTTTTTTTTTTTGTTCTCTTATTATCAATGGGAATAATCATGGTTTTTTCTCTTCTAAGTATAGGTTAAGACAAGGGGATCCTTTATCCCCTTCTATTTGTATTTTAGCTATGGAATATCTTTCGAGAGGGATTGATAATCTTTATAGAAGGCGCCCTATGCTTAATTTTCATACTATTGGTGGTCTTCTTATTACTCACCTTAGCTTTACTGATGATTTTATCATTTTTTCAAATGCTTCTATTAAAAATGTTAAATATCTTGCTAGATTTTTATCTGCTTTTCAGCTTATTAGTGGTCTATCTATCAATAGGGAGAAGAGCAACTTCATTATATCTTCTGTGAATCATACTAGAGTCAATGTCATTAAAAGAGTGTGGTTTTAACCAGTCTTCTCTTCCTATTAAGTACCTTGGAACTCCTCTCTTTAAAAGTAGAAAAAAGATTTTTCTATTTGACAATATTTTTACTATTTTCCAAAAAAAGTTTTTAAATTGGTCTTCTAATTTTCTTTCCTTTGGTGGTAGATTAACTTTGATCAAAAGTGTTTTAAACTCTATTCTGATTTTATTTGTTTCACACTTTGCAACCTCCGTCTAATGTCTGTATGAGGATGGAGAAGATGATAAATAAATTTTTCTGGGGGGCCACTAATAATAAAGCCTGCATCAATTGGGCCTCTTGGAGAAAAGTGTGTGGTATTTATAAGGAAGGGTCGCTTGGGTGCAAGTCTATTTTTGATACTTCTCATGTTTTTTTCTCACAAACTTTGGTTTGCTTTTAGATATAATAATAGTTTATGGGCTAAATTCATGAATGCTAAGTATTGTAAGAATCTTAACCATATGGCTTGTCATTATAAAAGTTCGGACTCTCGGGATTAGAAAAGACTGTGTAAAATTAAATGGGAAGCTGAAAAGTACATCCAATGGGGCATTGGCATTAGGGAAGTTGCTTTTTGGCTGGACAATTGGTTGGGTACTGATTCTATTGATAATTATCTTAACACTCATATTATTGTTAATACTAGGGTTAGTGATTTCATTCACAATGGGGGTTGGAACATTTCTAAGCTTCAGGAGGTTGTTCCGTATGATATCATTGAGAAAAGTATTCAAATCCCTTTAAATTTGCAAGTCAAGGATAAAATTATGTTTAAGTTGTCATCCTCTGGTAATTTTAGCTTAAAAAAAGTTTGGGAGGATATTAGATTCAAAGGAGATGTCTCTCCGATCTTTAATTCTCTTTGGCATAATACTATTCCTTTATCTTATTCCTTGCTTTCTTGGAGGTGTCTTAAAGGTTTTTGTCCATTGATAACATTCTTTGGAAAAAAGGTTTTATTATTGTGTATAATGTCAATGTTGTTTCAACATTGAGAGCTTCCAACATGTTTTCATGAATGGGTCTATTGCTAGCAAAGTTTGGTCTCATTTCTTTAATTTGGCGGATATTGGTTTGTTTAATGCTAATTATGATTTGGCCTATATTTTCAAGATTTGGTTTTCTAAAAGCAAAGGTCATATTCATAATTTACTTCTATTGTGATCATTTGGTATCTTTAGAAAGGTAGGAATGAGTCTAAGCATTTGGATATTAAGATAAATGCTAATCATATTATATCCAATGTGAGGTATAAAATTTTACAGTTGATTGCTGCCAATCTTATTTCTAGTAAGAATTTCTCTAACTGCCAGCTTTTGGCTAATCATTTTGGGGTTCATAATGATGTTATTAGAGTCAATAGGGTTCGTAGTGTGAAGTGGACTAAACCCACTGAACCTTTTATCAAACTGAATACTGACAGCTCTGTTAATGTTACTAAAGCTGGGATGGGTGGTATTATCAGGAATCATCTTGGTAATCCGATTGTAGCTTTCTCTGGACATCTATTTTATTGCTCTGTTTTAACGTCTGAGTTAATGGGTTTGGCTCAAGGTTTACAATTATGCTTAAAGATGGGTTTACAAAATGTGAATATTGAGGTTGACTCTACTCTTGTTATTCATATTTTTTCTGAGAATGATGTTTGTTTCCCTCAAAATTTTTACACTATTAGAAAAATTAAAATGGTCATCTCTTTGCTCAATTTTACTATTTTCCATATCTATCGCGAAGGTAATGCTTGTGTGGATTGACTTGTTAATTTAGGTGCTTAGAGTGATATGTATCTGGAGCATCCTGTGCTTGATCTTCCTGTTCCTCTTAAAGGCATGATTATTCTTAATAAAAGTGGATTACCTTACATTCACCATAGTTAGTTCTATGAATTTTGCCTTTCCCATGGGTTGTTTGGTGGTCTGTGTGCTAGGGATTTGCTGGTTCTATTGGCTGGTGCGGGTGTTTATTGTCTAGATGGTTGCTGGAGGTTTGTTGTTGCTCATCAGGTTTTTGTCTTTCGGGTCCCAGTGGGTTTTTAACTGGTGGAGTTGGAGGTTGGCTGATGCTAGGGGTTGGAGTTCTTTAAATGGCTGTATTATTACGAGTTGTTGTAATCCTACTAGGGGTGTTTATCTGCTTTGGTGGAGGAGGCTGCTTATTATGGGGTGTTCATTTTTCCAGCCTGCTTTGGCTTTGATTAAATCCTATACTATTTCGGTTGCTTGCTGGAGGTTGCATAGTCACAGGATTTATAATTTATGTAAGAGTAGGGTTATTATTAAAATTGTTTGTTTTGTTTACGGGGATATGTGGAAGGAGACTTATCAGGTGATCAATTGGTGTGGCTGGAATATGTTGGATATGTTCTTTGGCTATAGTGTCAGTTGTTATTTCATCTATAAAAATGAGTACTTTTTCTGTTTTATTTACTATCTGTCTAATACTTCTTTTTGGAGAGTTCTTTGCAGGGATAATTCATCTTTCTATTTCCGGATCTTCAATGAGTGCAAGGTACTCTTATTTTGGTTTCTTTATTTGCTTTTCAATTTTCCTCAACATTTTTGCATGAAGATTGTGCTGAACGGGATTTATCTGCTCTTCCATTTTTGGGTACTGCCTTCTCACAGCCCGAGTCATTATTTATGTCTTCTTTGTAATCTTAGGAAAAGGAACCACCGGCTCTTAGGTTTTCTTTCTTTATTCCTTGTAGCTCTTTCGAGCATTAGCGAGCTGGAGGATCCTTTTAAGGACTTTTGTAACTGTATTTTTGATATTAATGCATAGGCCCCTCCGAGGATTTTAACCAAAAAAAATTATAGAAAAATTCAAAAAAATAGATTCTAGCATTAAGGCGCTCAAGACACTGCGTTGCGGGTGTAATAAATGGTATTTTAACTTTGCTAATTTTTTTTTGGAGTCATTATAACTCCAAATCATAAACCATCTTCTTCATAGTATTTTGATTAAAGTATTTTACTTACATTTTTTTTTGTAATTTTTGGGCACCTGTGAAAATTATTAAGGAATTTGTATATGTTAGTATAAGTGAGAATTTTAGGACATTCAGGTATCCATTTTGCAAACTGATTTCACTGATATTTTTTAGTTAACATGTTTTATTTTATGAATATTGTTATGTAATTTTTAAAATCCTAAAATGATTTATTGAAAAAATTTTCTTAAGAAATTAATTAAATTAATAATATAATATTAAAATATTATTTTATTCAAAATATCCTAAGGCACTTAAAATGATTTTAAAACCTTTTTGCCTCTTCTTAAGATCAACAACATAGATGGTTTGAGAGTAAATGAGAGGAAATAGAAAAGAGAAGTCCATATTTAGATGCTGCAGAGCGATTTTCGTCAGTCAGATTTATTGAGATAATTGTTTATCTCATTATAAGGAATTCATACCCTATTTTTTATTTCAAATATTTAATATTTTTGATATTTTTCTAATCAAATTTGTGTTTCTGTTACTGAAAAACATGAATAATTTGGTATTAACAAAACTTTCATTGCGTAACTTTTTATATGTTATAGAGATCATAATTATGAGCATTTTAAGCAAGGTTGTGAAAACCGGACCGGACAACGAACCGGAAGAAGGAGAGGTTCAAGGTTCAACCGGTTCGACCGGTTGAACCGGGGTCGAACCGGATGATGTAATAAATACTAATATTATTAAAAATTTATAACATTAATAGGATAATTACGTGAATTTTACATCGAATAATATAATTCTAAGAATATAAATTATATAATCTTAATAAATTGTCTTTTAATATAATTAAATTAAATTGAAATGATGAATATATTATAATATAATTATAATTTATAAAATATTTAGTTAATTATATTATATTTATAAATATCTAATAAATTAACTATAATTAATTTTTATATTTCATTATAATTATAATAAATGAGATTCTTATAATATACATTATAACAAATTAAAAATTTTAATATAATTTATAAATTTATAATATTAAATTTAAAAATGTGTAATAAGAATAATATTTAATATAATATATAAATTTATATAATTAATTTATAAATATACATCATAACAAATTTATAATACAAAATTTAAAAAATTTTGCACCCAATTAGCCCAAATTTTGGCCCAACAAACTCAATTTAATGGCCCAATAAAGCCCAAGCTCACATAGCATTCATGTTATCATGTACTCTTTTTTAGTCCCACATCATGAAGGAGTAAGAGATAGTTGGCTTTTGGCTCTATATATAGTTCCCTCTTCTCTTAAAAAACTTATTTCATGAGGTGATAACCATATATAATGGTATCAAAAATCTCATTATTTAATAAAAAAATTATTTTTTAAAAAAATAATGAAGTAAAATATATTATTTATATTTTATTTATCATTAAATTTTTTTTTTGAAACCGGTCGGTTCTTTTGAACCCGGACCGGTTCGCCGGTTCACCGGTTGAACCGCTGGTTCAGTCCAGTTCAGGCTGGTTCTCTGCGAAGCCGGTTTTTGAGCTGGATCGGTTCGGACAACTAGCCGGTTCACGGTTGAACCGGTTGAACCTGTCGGTCCGGTCCGGTTTTAAAACCTGGATTTTAAGTATTTACTTGAGATTTTTTACCTGGTGATTTTAAAAATATATCAATTTTTTATTACCCAAAATTTATTTTGACCTATAAAAATAGTAGTGCAGTATAATAAAAATGTTAAAATATTATTTTATATAATATATTCCTAATATTTTGTAATTTTCAAAAAAATTATATTTTTATTTAATAGAATTCTTTATTGTCTACTATTATGACATTTTGACATCTTCTTAATTAAGATCAATTATACATTATTTAATGCAATGCATTGAAAATGTATATGAATATTTGTTTAATTAAATAATAGATTGTCGCTATTACTATTATAATATTGTGATAATAATATACGCGTGTGAAATAAATAAGTAAAGATTAGTTGTCTCGTTGGTTGGAGATTGATCGACATGTATATGATGATGAGCCGACATACTTTTCTTTAAATATTGTGGTTTGATGTTATCATCTGCTAATTCACGTGATATACTGATTAGTAGTTATAAAGAGATCATTATTATGCCGACAGGCAAAGAATGATGACTCTATTTACTAAGTCAATGATTTACTTACACTGATACTAATACTGAAAAATACCATGATATCCAGGACTTCTTACTTGTTTAGTGTAACTACTAAAATGTATATTTTTGAGACATTATTCTTATTATTGTACAGGTTTATTGTTACTGTATGAATTTGATGTTATTATATTATTCTGCTACTTTTGCCACTAGATTGTTACTATTAGTAATATAGATTTGATATTATTTGATAATATTAATTCACTTTGTTGATCGATAATAAGCATGTGATATAGAATGTATGGATAGCATGTGAACACTTTTATATGATTGTACTACTTTAATTTGATTTCAACTATCTTTACTGATGTACATTTTGATTCGATGCTTTATACAATTTCTTTACTGATTGATATTTCAAATACGATGATTGCTTTATAAATTTTATATTAATCATACTAGTTTACTTCTTTACTAGCTTCTATAATGTAGTATTTTACTATTTATA
Source organism: Dendrobium huoshanense (assembly GCA_016618105.1). Lineage (NCBI taxonomy): Eukaryota > Viridiplantae > Streptophyta > Magnoliopsida > Asparagales > Orchidaceae > Dendrobium > Dendrobium huoshanense. The sequence goes on along the minus strand of CM028349.1, from coordinate 29,899,539 downwards.
TATTCTACTACTATATATAAATTTTATTATTTCTGTACTGATTCAATGATCATATGAATGTAACTGCTATGATTTAACTGTTGACATACATATTTTTCATTTACCGTATTTTAAATTTAGTTATAAGTTTTAATGACCTGTTGAATTTTTCAAGCTCATTATATGTGGTTAAATGATTTCAGATCAGGGTAGCCGAATAGAAGTGTGAGGCTGGTTAGGATTCTTTAGATTCTATTTTTTTTATTATAACCTGAGTGGTATATATAATTTTTGGAAATGAATACAGATGTGCATATTAATATTATAAATTATAAAATCTATTTTATTATTGATTGATGATATTAGATATCTCCGATTATTGTTTATTAAAAGATTAAAAGAATAATTTTTCAAATTTAGATTTTGGGGCATCAAGCGGGCACCCATAAAATGAACTAATGCCACAACGTGAAAGGGTTTCTTGTGCTGGGGCACTTGTTGACATGGACCCATTATTTAATGAATCGATGCAGTGCTTCACTAACAAATCATAGCCTTAATAGTTATAAATATAGTACTGTGGTGCTGCTAACGGTTTAGTGCTACAACATCCACATAACACTCCCTTGACTTAACAGCGCTAGAATTTGGCATTATGACAGTATGTAGATAGAGACTGGACTTTGCGACATTGACTCATGACATTGGGATAGTTGGCTAGGCTTTGCGGCATTGATTCCTTCAATGTTGTGGCACTGTCAAATAGAGGCCAGACATTTCCATGTCCATATTTTGGTGCTTTGGCAGTGTCAATGTTGGCGTCATAACGGTATTATGTTCGACGTCGTGGCACTGTACCATACATGAAAATTTTGTCAATTTCTTATATTTTTTATACAAACATAACTAAAATAATATATTTTCACTAATAATTTAAAACTTAAAATATAATATTATTTACACTTATCAACTATTTAATTTGTAGTAAAATTTGTGTAATGTATTTTAAATGCAAGGATTTTGATAATATTGGTGTTTGGTTTGAAGTAAAATGAATTTAGTGCAAAAATTTATGTATTTTGAATCCATCTTGTACAAATTTCATGTATTTAGAAGTCATATGATTTGAGTAATTTTCAAATAAGCCATAAATTAATCACCCTTATCTCCTTCACCGTTGCTGTCACTAATCACCACCGTTGCTAGCCACTATCACCATCCAACTCCAATCATTGCCGCAACTGATCAAACAACCCCTTAGAGATATTTAATATTTAAGAAAATGAAAGAATTATTATTTTTTGTTAATATTGATTACATTAAGCACATATTCTTTTTTGTCTCTTTTTTATTTGTGCTACTTAGTTTAGATTGCTAGTGTGATGAGTGTTTGATGACATTATGTTAAACAAACTAGTTTGCATTAAAGATAATAAGGGGTTTTAATGTAGTGTGGCAAATTGCTATGTGTTCGAAAAAAAAAAAGAAAAAAAGAAAAGAATAAGTTGTCCTTTTAACATGTGGTTGGACAGGATTAGCCTTTCATATCCTTTGGATTACTTCTCAATCTCTAATGTTCTCTATCATTTTCTTCTCTTCTAGGCTAATGTTTGTATTCCTTAAGGTTCATCTATCTTATTCCTTATGTTAGCCCTTTCTTATTGTTTAGATTAGTTCTCTTTCACTTGTAGGTTAGCGCTCCTCCCTTCCCTCATATTTTCCTCCAAAGTCTATAAAGTCTTCTCAGACCAAGCAACCCCTATTTGTTAATGTTTTGATTAAAAAAATATTTATTTAAGTATATATAGTTTTGGAAAATATTTAATTATCTTTGAGAAATATTTAATTTTGGAATTTTGAAATTGAACACTCTATTATGAACAATATATCGCCTTGAAAGACGAACATATCGTTCCCTAATGGGTTCGAATTTCAAAGTTTTAAATTTCCCAAAGATAATTAATTAAGGGTTTTGAAAAATTAATTTTGAAAATCAATTCTGGGTTTCTAAATCTCCTACGAGCGCAAGCCCTCGTAGTTAATTACATCGTAGGAAATCAAAATTTCCTACGAAAACTCTCGATTAAAATAGCGGTGTAAATTTTATTTAAGAATTTCAAGGATTGATATCAAAGGAGAAAAAGGTTGGAATTTCAAATGGGATTGGTTCAAAATTGAAGACTTATTTTCGGGGTCAAAGGAAGAGGAGTAGGGAGTGTTTTTAAGATTCTGAATTACTTCAGAAAACACTCCAATCTATCTTAAGTGTTGGGCTTAAATTTGATTGAAAGAGATTTAATATTTAAGTGATCAATTTTATTAGAAAGTTGGGATTCAATTCCCGGAGGTTGAGGTCTTATAGCCCGAGCCAGCCTCAGAACCTAAGTCTAAATTGGGTACTAAAAAGTGACCCGAACCTAGCTAGTGCAATGCGAATCTGGTCTTACCCCGGCCTGGATTGGGGAGCCAGCTAAACCACCTAAACGATTTAAAATCATGTGTCCGGTCTTTTCATGTTGAGTGATAGGGACGTTATTTAAGAAAGGTATTTGAGAACGGGACCGACATCTAGAGCGGATCCTAAATGGTCCCTTAAACTTATGTTGGGTTTGATGCCTAAGCAAATGCAATTAAGGATTTAAAGGTTTTTTAAATTAGTTGCTAGTATGATGCATGCTAATCGACTCGATTAAAAGATTGAATTTGAATGAATGCTATGAAATGAGGACTCCCGGTGGTCATGGGATTATTTCTTAAAACGTTAGAGTTTCTATGTGAGCTTAAAGTTTTTAATTTGATTTAAGTAGAAAAATTTTATTAAGTCCTTAAGAGCCTACAATCGGATTCCAGGTCAAATCAAAATCGACATGCAGGTAAAAAGACTAGAAGAACAGGTAGTTCTACTGCGCAATCAATTAAATAAATCAGTCAAATTAAATATATCAAATTGAATGTCCGTAGGCAAGTGCCCCTTATTATTACATCACAGAATTTTGCAGAAAAGTAAAGTGGTCGGGCACCACTGATGTTGACCTCATTTTTGTATGAGGTCACTCAGACTACTCTTGATCATTAATTTAATTTCCAAATCAATTCAAAAACTCTATGATCTTTCTAGAATCTCGACCTTAGGATCTATTCTAGGTCCTAGGATCCTTCTAGACTTCAGACCTTAGGATCTACCTAGATCTTAGGTCAATCAAACCAAACTCAAGGTCCAAGGGTTTTGTCCTAAAGGCCTTTTCCGTTGAATTTTCAAACACTTTGAAACCCAGTTAAATGACCTTCGATTCAGAGTCTGTCAGTTGCATACTGATGGGACATGTCTTTGGAGGTGACCCTCCAAATTTGAGCCCATTCTGAGGTCTCTAACCTCAAAAACTTAATCGAAACTCAAAGGCTGTAAAACCTTCAAATATTTACAGCCTATGCCACTGGACCTATCACTTTGAAGATTCTGACCTTAGAGCCTTCACCAAAGCCTCTAGTCACTTCCAGACCTTTAATCTTGATATGTTGAACATTAAACTGCATTTTTCTAGACCTAGTTTGACCCCTAGTTGACCATGGGTCAAAATGACCAAAATACCCCTATGGGGCTCAAATGTTGATTTTCAACCAAATGAACTCCGATTTGAATGCAACCACCTTCAACAAGTTTCAAATGTCATTTCAAATGTTTTGAACCTATGCCCAACCCCTGGGTCAACCTGGTTGACCAAGTCAACAGGTTTGACCCAAGAGGCCCTTTAAGGGTCCAAACATGTGTTTTGACCCAAATGACCTCTCTAGGCCATCCAACAATTTCCATTAGTCTTGAAATGCCATTTGAAACCTGTTCGACCCAAACCCAGACCTTGGGCCAACCTAGTTGACCAAGTCAACCTAGGTTGACCAAACAAGCCCTTAAGGGTCAAAACAGGCATTTTGACCAAATTGACCCCTCCAGACCTTGGGACCACCTCCAATGGTCTCCAAATGTCATTTCAAATCTGATGATCCCATTTCCAGGCCTTGGGTCAACCTGGTTGACCAAGTCAACCTAGTTGACCCAAATGGCCCTTTAAGGGTCCAAATAGGTGTTTTTGACCTAAATGACCTATTTAAGCTATGGAACCACTTCCATTGATTTTAAAAAGTCATTTCAAACTTGTTGAGCCTGATCTCGGACCCTGAGCCTAATTGGTTGACCAAGTCAACCAATTTTGGCTTAAGGGCCCATTAAGGGCCCATTAAGCCCTTTTGACTCAATTGACCCATTTAAACCATGGAATTACTTCTACCAGACTCCAAATACCTTTTCAAACCTGTCCAGACCAGACTCGCACCTTGGTTCAACCTGGTTGACCCAGTCAACCTAGGTTGACCAAAATCAACCTTTAAGCCCTTTTCTTTTTTAAGTTAAATTTCAGATGCATTTAAATCTTGGGCAAATCCTACCCAAGGTATTTTAATTAATCCCTCAAGTGGCCCTAGCTGCCACATCACCTATTGTTGACCAGTTGACTGGTCAACATGGTCAACAAATATATTTAAGAGGTTTAAATGCCCAAATGGCTTGATCCAAGCTAGCCCAATCCCTACCAAACCACTCTAGACCCTCTTTGAGACCTTCCCATGCCACCTCAGCTGTCCACTTGGCTGTTGACTGGTCAAACCAGTCAACAAATGGTCAAAGAGGCTTCCAAATGGTTAAAATCCTTAATTAAATTTATTAAACTTAAACTCAAATTAATTCAGCAGATTAGTTAGGGTCTAGAACATTCCTAAAGCTCATCATGACCCTTGGATCTAGATCCAAAGGTTCCTATCTCTCCATGTGTCCAAATAGAGGACAAAATACCCTTTCCAACAAGGATGTCCTTCTATGTCCTTGGCTGCTGCTCCCACCTACTCCCTGGACAGATGTCAAGCATCCAGGAGCTCCCCATGATAATCTCAGCCCTTGATTTGATCTGGAGATATTTTGAATAGAGAAAAGTGCCCTAATGAAGGCTCATTCTATCCTAGCCTTTCTCTCACCACCTCAAGGATCCCTAGCCGAGCTCTCTGCTCATTCGACTCTCCAACCATCTCCTCTTCACGTCCCAATCAAAACCCGGCCGTCAAACCTCGCCGGCGAGTACATTCCGGCGAACTCAAGCTCAAACCCGTCTAAAGCTTATTCCAGGCGATTCGTGGAGCGTCGGAGCTAGGATTCAACTAGGAATTTAATCGTGGACAGTCTACAAGCTCAGAGAATCCAAAAACGGTCCAAACCGTCCATTAAATCTCGATAAAATCCTAAACCTAGGTTAGGACACATAAATTTAATTAACTTTATATTAAATGTGTATTTGATAATTTTAAAACTTCCCCATTATTTCTGTTCATTTAAGCTATCTAGATTTAAAATTTCAAACGTTTTGGTTAATCGGATCGAGCGAACGAGCGAAAAAAATAGATCCTAGGGCGTTTTCGCACCCTAGCCCAGGCGTACATTTTCTAGACCGTCGATCGCTCGATCGACGGTCCAGATCATGCCTTTCCGCGGGTTTGATTCAACCGTGTATTCGAATCTTCGCTCGGTTGGCTGTCCGACGAGATCTGGGCCATCCGTTCGTTTCCACGGGATTAACACCCCACCGTCCGATCATTCTCGGTTGAGATCGAACGAAGGGATTTAATCCCCACCGTCGGATCAAATGCCCGTGGATCCAACGGCCGCGGCGGGATGCCACGCTGGATAAGTGAACCGGGGCCCACGTGACCGCCGCCGCCAATCATTGGCGCCGCCGCGCGTTTTAGCTCCGCCAACCACGAGCCGCCACGTGTCAGCCGCGCCGCCATTACCTGTTAATTAATTTTAATTAGTATTTTAACTATTTTAATTACCAGAAAATTTCAAAAATTAATATAAAATTAAATATAAGTCCAAATTTTTAATATAACCTATCAAATTTCTCAGAAAATTAAGATATTTAATTTAAAATTAAATTTGATTTAAAATATTATATATTTTTTTAATTATTTGAATTATTAAATATTTATTATTAATTAAAAATTTATTGAAATATTTTATAATATTTAAAACTTATTTTTTAAGTTATTTTCTTATAAATTCAGAGAATATATTTAAAATATTTAACCTAAATTAAAATTAATTTGATATATTTTATATGTTAAATAATTTTAATTACTTAAGGTTTGAATATTTAGTTAATATTTAATTCAAATAAATTTCAAAAAAATTTAGAGGACCCCTCAAGCTTTTAAAAAATTATTTTAATAATATTTTTTTTTTAACTTATACATTTATGTATAGCTTTATATATATAATTATATATATTTCAAAACTATTTTAAAACTATATGTATTTAAATATTTAAACTTTGAGAGTCCTTGAAATTTTAAATTTAAATTAAGCTTGATTGAATAATATTAGTGGGGAGAGGTAATTAATCAATGAGCAATTACTTCGTTAATTGTTCATTGATTAATCTCTCAATTAAATGAGCTTTATCTTGTTATTTGCATGTGTAGGGAACACACACTTGCACCTAGTCTTAGGGTTCTCCTAGATCTAGGATTTGATTGTGAATGTGATGCTTGCATCTATGTGTATATTAAAGGGTTAGTGAGAACAATTGATTTAAACCTATTAAACGTAGTGACATCATTAAGGACAAAAATTAAGGACTTTGTTTAGAGAACTTAGAAATTTCATTGTGATTAGGATACACCTCATTTGAATTTGAAATTTGAACCATTTGAACTTAGTGACATTCTCAGCCTTAGGGAATTTTCTTACTGATTTTTGAATTCATTAATCCTCTTAATTAACTTAATTAAGATTAAACCCTAATTAAGCCTTAAAACTTCCAAAAAATGTAATAAATCCAATTTAAATCCAAAAATTATGTGTAAGCCCTCTAATTGATTGTAATTAAACCCTTAACCAATGAAAATTAAAACCAAAATTATTTGACAGCAAATTAAACCTTAATTTAATTTTAAGTGAAAATCAATATTTAATTAATATAATTAATTAATAATTATTAAAAATTCCAAAAACTTCCTAAACACTTGGAAATCTCTCCTTAGGTCATTCCTGACCTTTGGAGCTGATTTCAAGGAGTTAGGAGCTCATTTGGAGCAAAATCACAAAATGGACCTCTAATTAAGTAATTTCAAGAAATTCATTAAATACCTAAACTTCAAACCTTCATAACTAATTCAAGAAAAATCCAAATCAGTCAAACTAACTTGCATTCAACTCACAATAACTCCTAGTATTTATCAAAAATATTAAATTCCAGAAATCTGTAATATTTCAAAAAGTCAACAAATCGGTCAACTCTAGGTCAAAACTAGTTCAAAACTTCAAACCTTAGTAATAAAATGTAGAAAAATCCGATTTCAATGTACTTACTGTCTAACTGATCATAGTGAGGTCTAGTATTTTAATAAAATGCTAGCTTTCCAGAATTTAACCTTAATTAAAAAGTCAATTTTCAACCCCTTAATTAAATGATTAAAATATTCCAAAAATTCATAAAACTCAAAATTAATTTGAAATTCCAGAAAATGTTAATTTAATGCTTAAAACATTCAACAAACTTCTTAAAACACAACAATCATCCTAAAGATGAAGTTTATAGGCTGGACTACTCCGAGCTGCGGGCTAAGTGTCCTAAGGAGGCTGATTCCTCGAGCCTAGTGGCACAACGCCACGAATGGATTCCAAGGGATGTTAAACCTTAAAAATAGATTAATTATTAATATTCTAACCTTTTAAAACTTCTAATTTAATTACATTAATTTGATTTATCGGCTGGACTACTCCGGGCTGCGGGGCTAAGTGTCCTAAGGAGGCTGGTTCCTCGAGCCTGGTGGCACAACGCCACGAATCGATTAATGGCAAACTTAAATTAATCAAACCTTAAAAATCAGCAACCAAACACTTCTAATAAGATTTATTAATTCTTAAACCTTAATCAACTTAAGCCACTTAATTATACCGGGTACCACTAGGTAACCCAGGCCTACGAGGCTATTAACTTAGCCCCAAGGAAGGTGAAATAAACTTCACGGCCTCGGTGTGAAACAAAGGTGATATCCAACAAATAATTAAATAAATCTTAAAATTAACCTTAAGCCATTAATATTTGAATTCAAACTTAAATACCTTAAGCCTTTCAACTAATCGAACTTTAAATAACTCTAACCAATAATCCTATTTAGGACACATCAAAACTACACGACCTACCTCACACACTTTAGATGGTTTGCTAGGATAACCGACTCTAGTTTTAGGATAGGCCGGTGCTTTACTTTCTGCAGTTGTGTGCCGAGTTTTCGAGTTTTTACTGCATGCTGTTTGCTAATGTAGAATTGATGTGTTTATTTATTTATTTCCTACATTCTGTGATTGATTGTACGTTAGATTTACCCCTAGGTTAGGAGCGAATTATACTTGTGCAATCTTATGCAGGTGACCATGCTCATACAAGGAGCTGAAATTAAAGGGGGCAGCTAATAAAAAAAAATATATACTCTTTGCACAGGTACCTGCCGCGCTTAAGACCCCCTTTGAATAAAAGAGCATGGCCAAATGTGGCTAAAAATTGCATTTCAAATTTCATACTATAACTGCTTGGGATTGAATATACAACTGTTGATTATTAGGATAACCTTGCAGGATCGAGTCTAGATTTTTTTTATTATTATTAATGTAAATTTTATTTGATATGGTTGTATTTATTTAAAATGGTTTGAGATTGGGATATAGATATCCAATTTGAATTCCAAAGAGGTGAAGACATCCCTAAAGGGGAGAGTCTTCTTCCATTTGGAATTTAAATTAGGATACTTTGCAAATATCCAAAGAGGAAAGATAACACCTCGATCAAGGGGGAGTTTCTTTCCATTTGGATATCCTGAACCGACGAATCAAGATGTTCGTGAGAAGATGAAGGATTGGACAACGAGAAGAATCCTAAGTCTCAAAACCATTTGATTTAGGATTAGAAATCCGGGTTGTAGTCAGTGGTGCCCGGCCACTTTAATTCCTTATAATTTTTGAGATGTAATAATGAGTGGCACTTGCCATATGGACATTCAATTTGATATATTTAATTGATTTATTTAATTGATTTCGCATTAGAACTCCTGCTTTTCTAGTCTTTTTACTTGCATGCCGTATTTGATTTGACCTGGAATTCGAATTTAGGCTCTTAGGGGTCTGTCAAAAAAATTCTTCTACTTTAATTAAATAAAATTTTTAAGATAAGATAGAAACTCTAAACGGTCCTAAGAAGTAAGCTCAGACTCGCCGAGGGTTTTTCATGCATCCATATTGTACTTTCTCAACCTTGTTAGGCATCTCCCCGCCTGCGGGTTCTGGCAGACCACCTGGCCTATGAGGGTGCCGATCTGTCAAGGGGATGTTATGCAATCTCTAGGGAAAAACCTATTTTCTAAGCCAAAATTTTTAAACTGCTACATACAAATTTTGCATTCAATCGAGTCAATTAGCATGCATCACATTAGCAACAAATTTAAAAGAGTCTAATATTTAATTGCATTACTTAGACATCGAATACCCAACATAAGTCTAAGGGGTCAATTAAGGATCTGCTCTAGATGTCGACCCCGTTCCTTTATACTTTTCTAAATAACGTCCCAACCACTCAACATTAAAAGACCGGACTCATAATTTTAAATCGTTTAGGTGGTTTAGCTGGCTCCCCAATCCAGGTCGGGGTAAGACCAGATTCGCATTGCATTAGCTAGGTTTCGGGTCGCTTTTTAGTACCCAATTTAGACTTAGGTTCTGAGGCCAGCTTGGGCCATAAGACCTCAATTTTCGGGAATCGAATCCCAACTTTCTAATAAAATTGATCACTTAAACTAAACATCGCTTTCAATCAAATACAAGCCTAACAATTAGAATTAGTTGGAGTGTTTTCTGAAGTAATTCAGAATCTTAAAAACACTCCCTCCTCCTCTTCCATTGACTTTAAAAATAACTGCTCAAATTTGAACCAATCCCATTTGAAATTCCTACCATTTTCTCCTTTGATATCAATCCTTGAAATTCTTAAATAATTTACACCGCTATTTTAATCGAGAGTTTTCGTAGGAAATTTCGATTTCCTACGATGTAATTAACTACGAGGGCTTGCGCTCGTAGGAGATTTAGAAACCCAGAGTTAATTTTCAAAAATATTTTTTTAAAATCTCTAATTAATTTTCTTTGGAAAAAATCAAAATTTCAACGATCGTTACTTCCATTTTCAAACGATCAATAGTGATTGATAACTTCTTTCCTCGGGGAGATATATCAATTTCTATTGTAATTTTGATTATGAAATTAACGATCTCTTATCCGAATTATTATAGTTAAACAATCGATTGAATGTCATTTTGATCTTTTGAAATCATATGTCATTTTCCCTTGAGTTTGACTACGATAATTCGGATGAATTTAAAATTCTAAAATTTGAACCCATTAGGGAACGATATGTTCGTCTTTCAAGGCGATATATTGTTGATAATGATGCATTCAATTTTAAAATTCAAAAATTAAATTCTTCCAAAGAAAATTAATATATTTTCAAAACTATACTTATATATTTAAATAATATTTTTTTAATCAAAACAAAAAATGGCGACTCCGCTGGGGATTTTCTCTCTTTCCATCTTTAATAGCGGTACAAATTTTATTGCATCGGTAGTTTTGACTACCTTTCTCTCCGTTGGTCCCTCTCCCATTTCTCCCTTGGGTGAGTGTGGCCAACTCAATTAAGACATGTTAAAAGAGAGGTGAGTGTAGAAAGCCTCCATCTAAATTTAGGCTTGGACATTTTGCCTCCAACTTGGTTGGTAGAGTGAAAGAGTCAAGCCTATCCCTTTCTATAAATTGTAGAGACTAGCGTGCTCGGGCTACTAGTGGCATGCTAAGTTATATAACTTATAGAAAATCTCCTCAATTTTCAAAATCTAGATTCTAGTCTTTTAGTAGAGTTTTAATCTTTCCAACGTCTAGATAATCGTTATGATTGCATCGTTGTATATTGAATTGTAACAATTTCAATTTGATATACACGATTAAGCATAACGCTCGCTTTTAAGGTTCGTTTTAAAATTCAATTATATCGGTAGAGTTAAGCTATGACATTTCATTCTTAATCCACTAACTAGAATGAAAGAGTCAAGTAAATTCCAAATAAATCTCCCCTAGTTAATGTGGACCTTTTTGTTGGATGAATATCCAACACCTCGAGTCCCAAAATAAGGGGAGATGCTGCCGAATTTTTGAGTTTTCAAAACTCTTTCTAAAATCTTTTCAAATCAATTATCGTTGTTATATGTTCTTCTACGACGATCATCGTAGTCAACATATACAACAAACCTTAAAACTCGATCCAGTACAAATTCGTCATTAACATTTCATCCTTTAAAGATTGAAAGAGTTAGGCCTTCTTAGTGTTTTTCTCGACGTTTATTTGTGAACCTTTTGTTGAATGAAAATTCAACACATTGAGTTTCAAAAATAAGGGGAAATGCTGCCGGATTTTTGAATTTCCAAAATTCAATTATTTCCAAATTCGAACATCTTATTCAAATTCATCCAAATCAATTTCAGATTATCGTTGTTATATATTTTCCTACAAAATCCTTCTGTAGTTGAATATATACAACGACAATTCAAACTCTACCTCAGTCAAAATCAAACTCTATATTCTATCGTTTTACACCGGGTTATAGCTCTTATAACCCGATATATACGATAAAATATAAATTTATTTTCAAAATTCAAATTCAAGTTTCTAATTCAAATCTTCTCCTTTCCAATTCTCAGACAATCAAATTAACTGGAATGGCTGGCAAACTACTGTTTTCAATGGATCGTGATTTACTGATTGAAGAATTAGTTTACGAAAACTCGATTCAGTTTGGGATAGGGTTTGAGTCCCTTAGACTGGTGATGAATGGAAATACCTTAGTGGACCTTGCTGTTAAGGGTGAGAAAGATGCCCCTGTAGTTCAACTAGCCATAGGAGCCGGGAATGATGCCCCTCCTAGTCTGTGGTCAGCGTTAGACATCGCTAATGCACCCAAAGAATTTCTTGAAGATGCAAAGAAACTGGAAGCTGCCGCTGCAGGCAAGATAGTGTTTGAGAAAGGGTCTTCAAGTTCTGAAACTCTATATGGAAGTAAGAATTCCAAGAAGAACTATCTGAGGAGGTTAAGAAAGAAAATCACCAAGAAAGTGGTCGAGCTGAAGGCCTTGGGTAAAGTCGATCTTGAGGCTGTCGAGGAGCTGCCAATCCCTGCCTCTTCTCCACTCCTTAAAGGGAGTCGTTTTCACCCCCTCGCAGCTTCTGCAGGAGAGGAGAGAGTTACTCGGATAGCTAGCACTCCGCCTAGCCCAGTAGACTATTCTGTTAAAAGAACCCCGAAGGAGAAGCAAGTTCTGAAAGCTAGAATGCTTAGAAATATCATTCATACTTGTGCTGCTCAAGTGGGGCAAACTAAGGAACAATATGTGAAACACTTGAAGGGAGTGATTTCACACAAACTTGAGAAAGAAGTTCTGAAAGAAGAAAAATCTGAAGCCAAGAACTTGACTCCTCAACCAGTGAGGAAGAACAAAAAATTTGTTAAACAACCTGTATCTTCAGTCTTGGTAGATGGATACCATTGGGTGCCTCGCCTCCGTCTGCAAAGATGGAGGAGATAGTATTAACCGGGTCTGGCCAGAGTCGCTCTTTTAGTGGTAGACCACCGATCCCACCTTCAAAACTGTTAAAGCTGGCCCCAGTGATAGTGAAATCTAAAGAAGTCTTTAAAGAGCTTAAACCAGTTGATGTTAAGGGCAAGAGGCCCATGTCGCCAGAAGAATCATGTGCCAGAAGGAAGTTCAGTAAATCCATTAGGATTCAGTTCAGGGAACCTCAAATTCAGATACCAGTTAAACTCCCTAGACTCCCAGTTCAGGGAAGTGAGGACTCTATTCGTGTTGATGTTGGAGCCCCAGCTGTTCAAGCCCATCCATCACCAATTAAGATGGATGTCCCTCACCCTACTGAGGATGTCACCCTTGCGACTACCGACCTCGGGATAGTCAGAGGGGAGGAGACGACCCAAGATCCTGATCAAGAGATGTTAGATCAGCTGGTCAGTGAAGAAATCACTGAAGATGATGTCAAGATTAGCAACATTTTTGATAAGTTGGATGTTAAAGAATATGATCAAGTGATGAGTTATGATGGATATTTACCCATCTATACTGAAGCAATAGATGGGAGGCCAGTTGAAGAAGTGGTACAAGAAATCAGAGATATCCTTAAAAAGAAGGCTATTGATGAATTCAATCCGGATGAGGATGACTTGTTAGTTGAGGAAGAGCCAATAGCGGACGTCCATATGGTTGAAGCTCGTGTGTCAGCTAAAGATGCTGAGC